>JACEFO010002538.1:0-600000 GCA_015342445.1 Digitaria exilis
GTGTGTGTTGGGTTTCCCTGGCCAGGTAGCACAAATTCGGTTCGAACTGTCCGCTTCTCGCGGTTAATGAGACTGCTTGACCGCCCTACTACATTGAGTAATAAGTGGAATTCCGAAATTATGAATTTGTTCTATGAATTTAAATTGTATTGGCTCCACTTGTATGCTTAGAGAGGATGCTACTAGAATGGTTAAATTTATTAAATACGGTGCTAAAACTTGAAAGCAAGGATCTACCTTTAGTTGCTTTTTGGCAAACAAACCACCAGCCAAAAGCCTTTCATTGTCTAGATGTCGGTGATGTAGTTTTCACCCGACGGTAAGCCTTGCTGAGTATTAGTATACTCAGCTGCTTGTGGCAATATTTTCAGGTATCATTTTGGATGTGGATGCTATGACTTGGCCTCCCAGGTTCCACCTGCGGCACATCGAATGGGTCCCGTCTCAGGCGAGGATCGGGAGGAGTAGCTTCGTGCAGGCTTCATCACGGAGTTACTTGTTTCGTCGTAGTTTATTTACTTCCGCTGCAATGAACTTTCTTAAATCCAGTTGTTTGAACTTTTAATATCCGCTGCAAAACTTGTTTACTCTGATTAATTTGAACTCAGTCTGTAATAACTTTGTACCCTATGTTTGGTAATTTTAATCTGTGGGAATGTTGTAATCTCTTGAACTCACCTTCGTGTGGGCCTGGCTGCTCCCCAGTTACGATCTAGTTTAGTACGTGGTTAATCGGTTTAATCACGGCCGCTCAGCTTATTCCGGAATAAATGCCTGACTACGTGATTAGTGGTCTGAGGGCTACGAACTTTGGAATAATTTCGGAGTGGAACCGCCAAGCTGGATCAGAGCCGAAGCAGCAGCCGGAGGAGAGGGCAAACAACCTTAAACAACAATTTTGAATAAAATTTGCCCAATTCGTTAACTTCCGATGCGGCTTGCCAAAGAAGGATAAGTTAGGGTCGTTAAGATGTTACCTAGAGCGTAAGCCTATGTGGGTTAAGGGATCACATATGATAGGTGGCAAATATTATATTATACTGACTTCCAGCACATTTCATTCTGTCATATTTTCCGCAATGGTGGGCGCAAGGTACGGCGATTGCTGTAACGTACCACGGCACTATATGAAAATATAGTGGCGGCACATAGTCAATACGCTGTGATGGCGTATGAAACTAGAATAGGAATGGTGGGCGCAAGGTACGGCGATTGCTGTAGCGTACCACGTCATCATATGCAAATATGATGGCGGCACATAGTCAATACGCTATTCGATAGCGTATGAAACTGTCAATATGTCGCCTCGGTGACATATGAGCATTGCCCGTTCAATTGTTAAACGTTCGGGTGCCACCTCTATAGTGGGTGGTAATGAATGGAGACGCTTTCGTGAGTGCTGGCACGGAAGGTTGATTATAAATGCTCTGGGATGAATTTTCTGCAGGTACACTAACCGCGAACCCGTACGTGAAACGGTTAGAGAATTCCGACTAGATAATATATAGCGAGAGACGAATATTGCCTAGCCACCGGCACTGACTCCGTAAGCCAAAAGTTATTGGCATGTGTGTTTGTGAGATCGAATAGGCCGCTCATGCATTGCATCTCACTGAATAAATCTCAAATTTAATCCTTGACCAAATTGAATCCGCCGTCAAAGAAATTTGAAATCGCAATCTAAAAAAAAAAAAAAAAAAAATTCCTGCTGAGAACAGTCTGTTGCACCCTCAATTCGAAACTGAAAACGTGGTCAAAATGAAAAAGTGTTCAACATGAAAGTTGTCATAAATATTATAAAGTACATGCTGGAGAAATTTCAACGAAAATGGATTAGTAGAACTGGGGTTATGATAAAAATGGTAACCCCCTGTCTGCTGGAAATTTCTGGGGACAGTAAGATAAAAAGTGAAATTTTTACACCATCTTAACGACAGTATCTGCTCAAACCTCAAACATGAAACTTGTTAGGAATTACTTAAAACTATGTTCTGGCCAAATTTTGAGAATTTTTGAGCTTACAGATTTCAAGTTTTCGGTAATTTTTACCACCCTACACAGAATCTGTTTTTGTTTTAGCGCTAACCGGATCTCACCCTTGCCCTTTTACTTTTGGTTCAGATGGCCTCCAACGCTGACCTGGCTAGCTACCCCAACGACGTGTCCTTCTCCGACTGTTTGGGATGGGAAGGATTTCCCCAGTATCCTGTGGTCGGTCTTGCAGGCTATGGACTACCCGACGCCGCCGCAGTACGAGAGGACGATTATCCGGGAGAGAGGTGTGGTTCGCTCCCGCGTGCGGTTGGTGGTATACCGCCACCCGCCGTGTCCTAGCTCTCCCACCTGGACGGTGGAAGTGCACGGGCACCACATGGAGACCACGTGCGAGCTAGCCGCCATGAACGGCATTAGCTCCTTTGTTACCCAAAACCAGGAGTTAGTGGAGCATCAGTTACTTGGTTTGTTCCCGCCGACTCAGCCCAGACGACCCTCACTGGATGAGGCGTTACTTGAGTTCCCCTCTGAGGATGGCGGAGAGTCCCGTCGCTGCAGCCGCCTTGATGATGAGGTGGATGCGGGCGTACCACAGGTTGCAGGCACTTCTTAGTCGGTCACACAGAGCGAGTTTGCTCCGCACTGCCATGGACATGTCCACTCGCGCCCGTGACCTGGGGGTTGAGAGGACCTCCTTGTCCATTGAGGTGACTACTAGAGATGCCATGATCGCTGACCTAGAGAGGCAACTCAACGACCTACAGATTGCACACAACAACACTCAGAATGAGTTAGCCCAGACTAGGGATGAGCTTGAGGAGGTACACGGCACCTTGCAGCATGCCAATGCCATGCTTGCTGCCCACGACGCTCAGCACCTCTTGATGAGCAAGGAGGGGACATAGATGGTGAAGGAGAGCCCCCGACTCCGACATGGACACCGAGGACGACATGCCTCCCCTTCCCGCTCCACCTTCCCCTATGGCAGCGAGGCTACCGCTAACAACCTGGATGACTTTTAGAGTGGTAGTGGCAATGACTCCTCCGCTAGGCCTAGAATTTTGGCTTCATGATGTAATAGGCTAGATGGAGTTGAGCTCCTCTTTGTTAACTTTTGTGGTATTGTAAAATTAATGGTGTGGTGGGATGTAAGACTTGATGATGATGTAAGGGCTGCATTGACAACATTCTGCAGCTTCCCTTTGTTTTAATTATTCATGGTTCTTCCTTTCATTTCTGGGCTGTGTTGTGAACTAGAAAGTTGTTTGAAATTTATCAAAACTAAATGATCACCAAATGGCAACCCCATTGGTTGAGCGAAATAAAAATGACGATTAAAACACCACAGCTCGGCCTGCTGAAAAACAGCAAACGCAGAGAGCTGAGATTTGAATTTTTCGGCTTAGTTCCAGTCCGAATTTGAACTTGAGGCCCAACATGAAAGTTGTAGAGCATGAAAATTTTCGAGCTACTGACCGAACGGGAGCTTATGACTTGTTTCCTGTTGGGAGATATGAATCTTCTCCCAAAACTGCGTGCTGATGTGTCACTCTGCGCAGTATACTTCAAATGTTGTCACATTCTACCTTGTCATTTATTATGCAAGTTTATGAAATGTGGCTAATACGAGTCCCTACTGCAGATGGCAAATCACCCGCAGCGGGTCACGACGCTAGTGGCTCCAATGCTAACCAGCAGGGGCCTGAGGGGCAGCAGCAGCCACCGCCTCCTCCTCCTCCGCAGCAACCTCCTACGTGGCAGCAGCTCTATGCCACGCAGACAGAGATTCTTCGGAACCTGCAGCATCAGCAACAGATGATGCAGCAGCAAATGCTGCAGCAGGGAGACAACGGGCCCCTCAGCCTCAGGTGGCCCGGTACGAGGATTTTCTGGCGACGCACCCGCCGATTTTCGCTCGTGCCGATGAGCCTTTGGAGGCCGACACATGGATTCGAGCCATTGAGTCCAAGTTCACCATACTGGCCACGCCTTGCACCGCCAACCGCAAGGTCGTGTTCGCGGCGCAGCAGCTCCGCGGCCCAGCTCTCCTTTGGTGGGAGAACTACCTGCCCTGCAGCAGGAGGGTCACGTAGTTGAGTGGGATGAGTTCAAGGCTGCATTCAAAGCTCATCACATTCCAGCCGGTCTGGTGGAAGAAAAGTTGAACGAGTTTCTGGCGCTGACCCAAGGTACTCGCACGGTGGTGCAGTACGCTCAGGCCTTCAACGGTCTGTGCCCTCATGTGGGTCATCATGCGGACTCCGATGAGAAGAAGCTTGAAAGGTTCCGCCGTGGGCCTTAACACCAAGCTGAAGCGCAGTTGGCCACTACCCGTGCCCCCACGTACGGTGATCTGGTCAACCTCGCCATTGCTCAAGAAAGACGCCAATCCGGTGCCTAAGGCGGAGAAGAAGAGGAAGACTCCCGCTGGACCGTCTAGCTCGCAGCCCCAGAGGTTCCGCCTGGTTCCCCCCGGCTCCACAGCAGGGACAGTCCAGGGCACCTCAGGGAGGGTGGTTGGGTTGCTAGGCCGCCACAGCCTAACGCGCCTCGTTTCCCTCCACCGCCGCAGCAGCAAGCACCCAGGCAGAACACACCGCAGCCAGCTCGTCCTGGAGCCGGTTATCAATGCTTCAAGTGCGGAGCAAAGATCACTTTATCAAGGACTGCCCGCAGAACAGACAGCAGAACCAGCGCCTGGAAATCAACAAGGCAAAGGCAAGCAGCAGCGCAGCGTGTGCAAGTCCGCCAAGGACGGCTCAACTACACCAACTTGGCCGACTTACCCGAGGGAGCCCCAGACATGACTGGTATCTTCCCTATCTGCACTCAACCTGCTGTGATATTATTTGATTCTGGAGCAACACATAGTTTTATAAGCACAAGATCCATGTGAAATGCGGATTAAAATCATACCATACCAAATCTTCCTATGTGATATCAACTGCGGAGGCAAATTGCATCCAACCAAGTCACCCACAAAGTTCCGATCAGGTTGGGAAGTAAAACATTCCCTACTGATTTGATTCTACTTGGTATGGAAGGGATTGACATTGTATTAGGAGCCAATTGGATGACTCAACACAAGGTTGTCCTAGATGTTGCAGAACGAGTTGTTGAGATAAACTCGCCTACGCATGGCCCGAGTGTGCTATATCTGCCACAACGGACTTGCGTTGATGCTTGTGCTTATTCCATGGTCGAAACCCAACTGAAGGACATTCCGGTGGTATGTGAGTATGCCGATGTATTTCCGGATGACTTACCGGGGATGCCGCCGGATAGGGACGTTGAATTTGTGATTGAATTACAACCTGGCACAGCACCTATATCAAAGAGACCCTATAGGATGCCACCCAATGAATTGGCTGAATTAAAAATTCAACTCCAAGAATTGCTAGATAAAGTTTCATTCGCCCAAGTGTGTCACCGTGGGGATGTCCCGCTATCTTCGTGAAGAAGAAGGACCATTCCTTGAGGTTGTGTATTGATTACCGGCCTCTCAATGCGGTGACTATTAAGAACAAGTATCCGTTACCCCGAATTGACATCCTATTTGATCAACTAGCTGGCGCCAGGGTGTTCTCCAAGATTGACCTTTGCTCTGGCTATCACCAAATAAAAATCAGGCCTTGTGATATTCCAAAGACTGCCTTCTCCACACGATATGGACTTTATGAGTTTCTGGTTATGTCTTTTGGACTCACCAACGCCCCCAGCCTATTTCATGTACCTCATGAATTCGGTCTTCATGTCTGAATTAGACAAGTTTGTGGTGGTTTTCATTGACGACATTCTTGTGTACTCCAAGAATGAGGAAGAGCACGCTGAGCACCTTCGCATTGTTCTTCAGCGACTGAGAGACCACCAACTCTACGCCAAATTCTCCAAGTGTGAATTTTGGTTGGAGAGCGTGAAATTTTTGGGCCACACGATTTCCAAAGATGGATATCCGTGGATCCATCCAAGGTGCAAGAGGTGCTGGATTGGCAACCACCTACTTCCGTTCACGAATTCGGAGTTTTCTGGGATTAGCCGGTTACTACCGCCTGCTTTATTCCGGACTTCTCTCGAATTGCGAAGCCTATGATCGAACTTTTGAAGAAGGGAGTTAGATTTGAGTGGAATGACAAATGTGAGGAAGCTTTCCACACCTTGCGAAGACTTTTGGACTTTCAGCCCCAGTTTTGGCTCAGCCCGATTGCACCAAGCCGTATGATGTTTACTGTGATGCATCAGGCACGGTCTTGGCTGTGTTCTCATGCAAGAGAACCGAGTCATCGCTTATGCTTCACGAGCACTTCGACTCATGAGCAAAACTACCCCACTCACCGATCTTGAGTTAGCAGCGGTCATTCATGCTCTCAGATGTGGAGGCACTATTTGATGGGTGTTCCCTGCAACATATACACAGACCATAAGAGCCTTAAATATGTTTTTCACTCAGGACAATCTGAACATGAGGCAGCGCAGATGGTTGGAGTTAGCTAAGGACTATGACCTCAGTGTGCATTATCACCCCGGGAAGGCTAATGTAGTTGCGGATGCACTAAGCCGCAAGGCTCGTTGCCATTGTCTTTCCGTGGAGTCCTACGCTGACACCCTGTGTCACGAAATGGCAAAGCTCAACTTAGAGATTGTTCCACACGGGTACTTCAACCATATTGCAGTGGAACCAACCTTGCACGATCAGATTGTTATGGCCCAATTAAATGATGCGGGCGTTAAAGTTCTCAAAAGAAAATTGTCTAAAGAAAAGGTGAAAGAAAAGTACAAGTGCTTCCGGTTAGACGGGCAAGGAGTCCTATGGTTTGGACACCGCCTCATGGTGCCCAAAATATGGAACTCCGGAGGAAGATTATGGATGAGGCACATCTCTCCAAATTTCTATCCATCCTGGCAGCACCAAAATGTATCAAGATTTGAAACAAAACTTTTGGTGGACTCGAATGAAGCGAGAAATTGCCACATATGTGTCGGAATGTGACACCTGCCAGCGGGTTAAGGCCAGCCACTTGAAGGTAGCAGGCACGCTTCAACCTCTACCTATTCCCTCATGGAAGTGGGAAGATATCAGTATGGATTTTATTGTTGGACTTCCCAAGACCCCTCAGGGCCACGATTCTATTTGGGTAATTGTGGATCGCCTTACCAAAACCGCGCATTTTGTTCCGGTCAATGTCACTTATCCCGCTAAGAGATACGCGGAGATTTATTGGAGCGGATCGTTTGTCTACACGGGGTACCAAGACGATAATTTCAGATCGTGGTGCTCTGTTCGTAGCACGTTTTTGGGAGCAATTGCAAATGTCCCTAGGCACTAACTGATCCGTAGCTCAGCATATCACCCACAGACCGATGGGCAAACAGAAAGGGTAAATCAAATACTTGAGGATATGCTTCGAGCCTGTGTTATTCATTATGGGAAGAATTGGGAGAAGTGTTTATCTCTGGCCGAATTCTCCTATAATAACAGCTATCAAGCAAGTCTAAAAATGGCACCTTTCGAAGCCCTATATGGTAGGAGATGTCGGACCCCATTATGTTGGTCCCAGGCAGGCGAGAGATACACCTATGGCCCTGACCTTGTGAAAGAAGCCGAAGAAAAGGTTAGGATCATTCGGGAGAAATTTGAAAACCGCCCAGACACGACAAAAGAGTTATTTTGATCAGCGGCGGAAGCCACTTCAGTTTGAAGTTGGCGATCATGTGTATCTTAAGGTCTCCCCGACCAAGGGTGTGCAAAGGTTTGGACTAAAAGGAAAACTTGCACCTCGCTATATCGGCCCGTATGAAATCACTCAACAATGTGGGCCGGTAGCTTATCAAGTGAAGCTTCCCGAGAGACTTTCAGCGGTACATAATGTGTTTCACGTTTCTCAACTCAAGAGGTGTCTTCGTGTTCCAACCGAAGTTGTTGAACAAGAGGAACTCTCGGTTGAACCGGATCTCTCTTATGATGAGTATCCTGTCAAGATCCTCGACGAGAAAGAGCGACAGACACGAAGGAAGGGAGTTAAAATGTATAAAATTCAGTGGAGTCATCATTCTGAAGATGAAGCCACGTGGGAAACCGAGGATTATCTCAGGAAGAATTTCCCCGACATACTTTCATAAGCCGAGGTATTACTTTTCCCCTCTTTATCGTTAAGCGTAATCGAATCTCGGGACGAGATTCCTTTTAAGGGGGGTAGGCTGTGACATCTCTGATGTCAAATTAGCTAAAAGATGCAATTAAGATCAATGCAACAGGGTTTTAAGGTTGGAATTCAAAAATCTCTCAAAATTCACCAAAATTCAAACTTAAACTCCAAAAACAGGGTTTATTTGGTACCCAACCGAAAACTCAAGATTTTTGTACTAAACTTGAAAATCTCCCAAAATAAAAGTTGTCTGGCATCGCAATTAAACCCTAGTCACTGTTTGGAATTTTTGAAAATTTTGCGGTTTAGCCCCTCAAAAACTCAAATTACCGGTTTAGGCACATTTCTGTTTTTGGGCTTTTTGAGCTTGAAAAACTTCGAATTTCAAGATCATCCCAAAAAGAAAGTTGTGTCCCATCCTCCATCTACAACTTTTATTTTTGCACTTTTTCAAGTTCAGTTCAAAATTTTGGAGAAATTTGAATTCAAACTCGGAGCTCCCGGAGCCGTGAACAGTGCCCCTGGCGCGCGCCGCGGCGGCCAGAGCTCGGCCGCCACACGGCCGGCGCGCGGCTCAGGCGGCGCTGACGCGGCCAAGGCGCGGCGGAGCGTGGCGCTCGTCGTCTAGCGCTTGTCCGACCACTGTGGAGCCGTCGAGTCGCCGCCGTCGCCTCCCTCCTCCTCGCGCCGCGGACGCCATCATGGCGGTCGCGCGCGCCGCGGTCGCGCGCGCGCGAGCGCGCTGCGCTGGCGCTCTGCTGGCGCTAGGAGCCGCCCACATCGCGCCAAAACCGCTGAGGAAGATCCCCACTTCAACACGCCGCGATCCCCCTCGCCTGCAGCGCCTTCCCCACTCGCGCCGAGCTCACTGTGCGGCCATGGCGGGTCGCGTCGAGCATTAACGCGCTCGCGCGCTCCCGAGGCAATGCCGCACTCCCTCGCGCACTCGAGCACCCCACTGAGCTCCCCACTCACTCCACTCGCTCGCTCAAGCCTCCAGAGAACCCCTCGCGCACTCCCCCTCCTTCTTCTTCCTCGCGCCGCGCAAGCCGAGCTAGACCTCACCGAGAAATTCGTCGTGCTCACGCCTCCATTCCCAAATCCACTCCGCGCACAGCTAGTCCACTCCCCTAGCTCCATTTCCCCAACTTTCCCCAGCACATTGCCCACTCCCTAGCTCGAATTTCCGATTTCCCCCAAATCGGGTTTTCCGGCCGTTGAACCACCTCACCGTCGAGACCCTACCTCGAGCCATCCCCGAGCTTCCCCGAGCACGGCAACAGCTTCCCCAAGCCCTGCTGAAGCTCACGGACCCCTCAGCCCTCCTCGAGCGACTCCGAGCTCGCCGGCGCAGACCCCGCAGCGGCCGCGCCGCCACCTCCTCGTCGCCGGCGTAACTCCGTCAACCCCCGGTCTCCCCACCGTGCTCAAACGACTCGTGGTGAGCCAAGGATCGTTTTCCCCCTCTTCCCCGAGCCCAGTTCGCCGTGGTTTGCCCGGCGCAACTCCGGCGAGGTCCCGAGGGCCTTTGTTCATCGTCTACCTCTTTCCGGGGTCTTTTGTGCAAAAATGCAGGACTGGTTCGCGAAAGTTTGAAAGTTCTAGGGTTCTCGGTGAAATTAGATTCTTACCCTAGATTTGATTTTTCCCGAAACTTGTAAAATCGATTAAAAATCGTAGAAAAATCAGAAAAATATGAAAAAATACTCTCTGGAATCGTGAGAATCTAAACTACAATCTCTATTAGACATGTTTATGCTTTTGATGAACCGTTGTTGAATTAAAAATCAAACTGTGCAAACCTAAAGTTGTGCACCATTTCCAACCCAGAGCTCCGCTGGGTTGAGCTTTGGATATGTTGTTAGTAGTGGCTTTGGACAGCTTGTGTCCAAAGGAGACTCAAAAATATGATGTGTAGCTCCAGTTATAGATTTAAATGTGTTTTCTGACTTTCTGCAGTAAAGAAATTGTTAAAAATAATTTGTGCAGCGAAAAATCATCATATTTCTCCTGAGAACTAAAAACTTGTTAGCACACATGTTAAAAATGAGAAACTTAATTTTTGCTCTGTTTAGGATGGCAAATAATTAAATATGTGTTTTTGGATAGAAAAATAATGAGGACTACCCAAGGGTTATTTTGAGCCACCACTTGGCCAGAGCCCTCCTCATGATATTGCTTAGCTTTGGTAGGAAGATCTCCTGAAATAGATGAAATTTCAATTTATTATGCATTTATTTCACTTTCTGCAGCTAGCTGTTGGCATAATTTTAATAAATTATGTGTAACTCAAAATTAGCTAAATTTTGGAGTGAGCTTAGCTCTTATACTCCAGAAGCTGTCATAAAGTTTATAGCTAAAATTGATGAACAGAAATGGAGAAACAAAAATAAGAAGGAATCTAGAGGGAAATTGATTTATATAAAGGATAAACCTTTTTGGTTAATTGAGTAGGAACAAATAACTAGAATCTGAAAATTTCAGAACAGCACTCAACCTTGTAAAGAAATAAATAGAATTCTTTTATATATGTACACAATCACCATCGAATTCAATAAAAACTTTCCACACATACACCATACTTTCGTGAAGTAAATAAAAATATCTAAGTATGTCTAGGTGAATATGGCCTTCATAGGCCCTAGTCTTAGCATCTAAAGGCAGCCGCCTTAAATTTATGCATATCATGTAGAAGGCGCTATCCCCGACGGCGACTACACCCTCGTCCCCGCAGAAGAGGAGCAAGTCCAGGAGCCCGGCACCAGTGCAGACGTGAACCACCCGGAGGCTAACTCTCAGCCCGAGCAGGAAGGCAAGCCCCGGAGCATGACCTAACATTTCTAAATATTGCACTTTGAATTCTTTATGTTCGTGCATTTACGTTTCTAGGAGTTGATTGAATACCATAGCTGCAATATTTTCCTAATACCTATGACTTGCAACACTAGTATGAAAGGATCGATAGCGCATTGCTATAGGCTCGTTACAAGTCGAGTGATTTCCTGTCACTCGCGAGACATAGGAATTGCTTGTCTTTACTTATGTTGGAATCATAAGGAATGACGGGCGGGATGATAGATGTAGATCTCCCGTCCGTGTATTGATAATTGTTTAAGGTCGAAATGTGTGGTAGAGTGTGTCAAGTTTTTGAACGTACCACATACATGCCGGTATATGGGAGCCGGTAAGCCCGGTACCAGATTGAAGCAGCTAGGGCCGATAGCCATCTCTCCTTGGAAACTTTGTTTTCCCTTGCCGTACACTCGTGGATGTATGCGTGATGCTGTGAGTGAAGCAGTAAACCTTCATCCTAAGGAAGTGGACCCGGTTCCGAATTGCGGATCGATGGGAAAGGTTGGGAAATGCTTGTACCTTTTATCGCAAGCAGAGTATCCGTGTGTGTTGGGTTTCCCCTGGCCAGGTAGCACAAATTCGGTTCGAACTGTCCGCTTCTCGCGGTAAATGAGACTGCTTGACCGCCCTACTACATTGAGTAATAAGTGGAATTCCGAAATTATGAATTTGTTCTATGAATTAAATTGTATTGCTCCACTTGTATGCTTAGAGAGGATGCTAATCTAGAATGGTTAAATTTATTAGAATACGGTGCTAAAACTTGAAAGCAAGGATCTACCTTTAGTTGCTTTTTGGCAAACAAACCCACCAGCCAAAAGCCTTTCATTGTCTAGATGTCGGTGATGTAGTTTTCACCCGACGGGTAAGCCTTGCTGAGTATTAGTATACTCAGCCTTGCTTGTGGCAATATTTTCAGGTATCATTTTGGATGTGGATGCTATGACTTGGCCTGCCCAGGTTCCACCTGGCTGGCACATCGAATGGGTCCCGTCCTCAGGCGAGGATCGGGAGGAGTAGCTTCGTGGCAGGCTTCATCACGGAGTTACTTGTTTCGTCGTTAGTTTATTTACTTCCGCTGCAATGAACCTTTAAATTCAGTTGTGTTGAACTTTTAATTCCGCTGCAAAACTTGTGTACTCTGATTTTAATTTGAACTCAGTTTGTAATAACTTCGTACCCTATGTGTGTAATTTAATTTGTGGAATGTTGTAATCTCTGGAACTCACCTTCGTGTGGGCCTGCTGCTGTTACGATCTAGTTTAGTACGTGGTTTAATCGGGTTTAATCCGACGGCGCTCCAGCTTATTCCGGATTAAGTGCCTGACTACATGATTAGTGGTCTGAGGGTACTTAACTTGGAATAATTTCGGAGTGGTGGATGCTGAACGCTACGGCGACTGCTGGATGCTGACGTCGGCTGACGTCACCGTCAACTGTGCCGTGGACCGGCCGTAGACCGCGGTCCACGGGTCCACGGTGAACCGGACCGGGTTTAAAACAGGTTTAGATCTGGGCCGTTGGTTTTGGATCGAGCGGCTGGGATTAGATCTGGGCATTCAGCTCGCCGGGGTAGACGGCTCGCGGCGGCGCTAGGTCGAGACCTCGCCGGAGTAAGCTCGGTTGGGGGCTAGAGGGCTCGGTTTCTCGCCGCGATGGCTCCTAAAGAGAGAGGAGACTACAAGGAGTCGGTTTTTGGGGTCCTGGTCGAGGGTCGAGCAACGGCGGAGGCCGGCGGCGAGCGGAGGTGGATGGGAAACTACAGCGAGCTCGTATGGGCAAACGAGAGGGAGAGAGCGGTCGCGAGGCGGACGGGAATCTTCCTCACCTTCCGGCGAAGCTTCGAGACAAGCTCTCGACGGCAGAGCGCGGCAGAGAGAGGGTGCTGGCGGCGGCGGCGCAAGCTCGGGGTCGGTGGCTAGGGTTTGAGAAGCAGGGGGTCCACGAGGAGGGGCGGCGGCTTATAAAGAGGCTCTGGAGACTCCTTGGCGTGCGCGCCAAGCCAGAGAGGGAGACGTGCGCGGAGCGGAGTCCGCGGCGGCGCGGGGCGGAGCGTGGCGGAGGAGTCCCTAACGCGCACGGCGCGAGGTAGAAGGCGATACCGACATGTGGGCCCGAGATGTCAGCCGCAGAGAGAGAGGAGTGCGGGCGCGCTGCGGACAGAAGGGAGAGGCGCCGACAAGTGGGCCCGGGACGTCAGTGGCTGCGGGAGAGAAGAGCGCGGAGCGGGCTGGGCTGCGGTAGCGCGACTGGGCCGTGCAGGGAAAGAAGGATTGGGCCGCGCGGAGGAGAAAAAGATGGGCCGCGCGACTGCTGGGCTGGGCTGCGGTGTTGGGCTGCGCAACGGGCCGCAGAATCAGAAAAGGATAGGAGAAAGAGTTGGGCCGCGCAGGGAGGTGGGCCGTGGAGAAAAGAAAAAGAGAAAGCTAGGCTGTTGGGCTGCTGGGCTGAAAAGAGAGAGGGAAAAAGAGAGAAAAAGAAAAGGTTTTTCTTTTATTCAAACACTCACTTGAATTCAAATTCAAATTTGAATTCAACAATAAAAAATAAATGCACCAGCATGAATGCAACAATAATGTTCCTATACCCTATATTTGCTTTTAATTATTCAAAAATTTTATTTTCCTACATTAATTATGAGCACTTCAATATAAAAAAAGGCAATTAATTACTAATTTTTAAATAGGGCATTTTTAGGGTGTTACATAGGTTTAGCCGGTTATTATCGCCGTTTTATTCCGGACTTCTCTCGGATTGCGAAACCCATGACCGAACTCTTAAAGAAGGGAGTCAAATTTGAATGGAATGACAAATGTGATGAAGCTTTCCACACTTTGAAAAAACATTTAACTTCAGCCCTAGTTTTAGCTCAACCCGATTGCACCAAGCCCTATGATGTCTATTGCGATTCATCAGGCACCGGACTTGGCTGTGTCCTCATGCAAGAGAACCGAGTCATTGCATATGCTTCTCGAGCGCTTCGGCCTCATGAGCAAAACTACCCCACGCATGATCTTGAGTTAGCAGCGGTTATTCATGCTCTCAAAATGTGGAGACACTATCTGATGGGTGTTCCATGCAACATATACACAGACCACAAGAGCCTCAAATATGTCTTCACTCAGGCACATTTGAATATGAGGCAGCGAAGATGGTTGGAGTTAGCAAAGGACCATGACCTTAGTGTGCATTATCACCCCGGCAAGGCTAATGTAGTTGCAGATGCACTAAGCCGCAAGGCTCATTGTCATTGTCTTTCCGTGGAGTCCTACGCTGACACCTTGTGCCATGAAATGGCAAAGCTCAACTTAGAGATTGTTCCACACGGGTACTTCAACCATATTTCATTTGAACCAACCTTGCACGATCAGATTGTTGAAGCCCAATTAAATGACGCAAAGATTAAAATCCTTAAAAAGAAATTGTCAAAAGAGAAGGTGAAGGAAAAATACAAGTGTTTCCGGCTAGATGGGCAGGGAGTGATGTGGTTTGGACATCGCATCGTGGTGCCCAAAAACACGGAACTCCGGAGGAAGATTATGGATGAGGCCCATCTTTCTAAATTTTCTATCCATCCCGGTAGCACCAAAATGTACCAAGATTTGAAACAAAACTTTTGGTGGACTCGGATGAAGCGAGAAATTGCCGCGTATGTGTCGGAATGTGACACGTGTCAGCGGGTTAAGGCTAGCCACTTGAAGGTAGCAGGCACGCTTCAACCTCTACCTATTCCCTCATGGAAGTGGGAAGATATAAGCATGGACTTCATTGTTGGACTTCCCAGAAACCCTCAGGGGCATTACTCCATTTGGGTAATTGTGGACCGCCTTACAAAGACCGCACATTTTATTCCGGTCAATACCATTTATACCGCTAAGAGGTACGCTGAGATTTATTTGGAACGGATCGTTTGTCTACATGGGGTACCCAAGACGATAATTTCTGATCGTGGTACTCAATTCGTAGCATGCTTTTGGGAACAATTGCAACTATCCCTAGGCACGAAACTGATCCGTAGTTCAGCATATCACCCTCAGACCGATGGGCAGACGGAAAGGGTAAATCAAATACTTGAGGATATGCTTCGAGCTTGTGTTATCCATTTTGGGAAGAATTGGGAGAAATGTTTATCCCTGGCCGAATTCTCCTATAACAACAGCTACCAAGCGAGTCATAAAATGGCACCTTTCGAAGCCTTATATGGTAGAAGATGTCGGACCCCGTTGTGTTGGTCCCAGGCAGGCGAGAGGTATACCTATGGCCCTGACCTTGTGAAAGAAGCGGAAGAAAAGGTTAGGATCATTCGGGAGAATTTGAAGACCGCTCAGTCACGGCAAAAGAGCTACTTTGATCAGCGGCGGAAGCCACTTCAGTTTGAAGTTGGTGATCACGTGTATTTTAAGGTCTCCCCGACCAAGGGTGTGCAAAGGTTCGGACTAAAAGGCAAGCTTGCACCTCGCTATATTGGCCCGTATGAAATCACTCAGCAATGTGGGCCGGTAGCCTACCGTGTGAAGCTTCCCGAGAAGCTCTCAACCGTGCATGACGTATTCCACGTTTCCCAACTCAAGAGGTGTCTTCGTGTTCCGACCGAAGTTGTTGAACAAGAGGAACTCTCGGTTGAACCGGATCTCTCCAATGATGAGCATCCCGTTAAAATCCTCGATGAGAAAGAAAGACAAACACGAAGGAAAGGAGTTAAAATGTACAAAATTCAGTGGAGTCATCACTCCGAAGATGAAGCCACGTGGGAAACCGAAGACTATCTCAAGAAGAATTTCCCCGACATCCTTTCGTGAGCCAAAGGTACTTTTCCCACCTTTTTCCTTAGTTTAATCGAATCTCGGGACGAGATTCCTTTTAAGGGGGGTAGGCTGTGACATCTCTGATGTAAAAATGAATAAAACACCTTGGAAACAGATTAAAAAGGGAAAAAGTGATGATGGAATTCAAAATTCATCGAAATTCAAATTTAAATTCAAAAACAAAGGTTGTTTGGCACCCAACTGAAATCTCAAGAATTTTGTACTAAACTTGAAAATCTCCAAAAATAAAAGTTGTTTGGTATCACAAATAAGGCCTAGTCACTGTTTGGTACTTTTTGAAAATTTTGCAGTTTAGCCCCTCAAAATCTCGAAAAATAGTTCTGAACACCTTTTTGAATTTGGGTTGTTTGAGCTTGAAAAATTTGAAATTTCAGGTTCACCCCAAAAAGAAAGTTGTGTCTCACCTCTCAAATTCCTACTTTTATTTTCACACTTTTCCAAGTTCAGTTCAAATTTTTGGAGAAAATTCAAAAGGGGCAAAGGAGCTCCACGGAGCTGCCAGCTCGGCCCTGGCGCGCTTTGCGCCTGGCCGGAGCCCGGCCGCCACATGGCCGGCGAGCGGCGGAGGCCGCGCCGAGCTGGCCAAGCCGCGGCGTCGGGTGGCTCTTGTCCTCGCGCGTTTGTCCGAGCCTTCTGCGCCGTCACGTCGCCGCTCGACAGCACGCTTCGCCTCACGCCGCGCGAACGCCATCATGGTGGGCGGAGCGCCGCCGTGGCCGCGCGCTCGCGCGCGACGCGCAGAGCTCCTCCGCGGGGGATTCCTTCCCACTACGCGCCATGGAGCACTGTGGAAGATCCCTGCAGCGTATCCCAGCGCCCACGCCACGATCCTCCTCGCCCAACCCCGTAGCGCGCTCTGTTCGAGCTCGGGCGAGCTTCAATGGCGCGTCGCGTCGCTGTCGCTCCGCGCGCACGCTGCCGAGGCAGCACGTCCCCTCTCTTGCGTGCCAGAGCACTCCACCGAGCCACTCACACTCTCCCTAGCTCGCGCACTTCACCAGTTCCCTCCCTCGCGCTCGCTCCCGTCGTCTTCAACCTCGCGCCGCGCGGACCGAGCCGAGCTTCGAAGTGAAATTCGTCCTCGGCCCTCCACCATTCCCAAATCCCTCGCGCACAGAGCTAGACCACTTCCCGAGCTTCCATTTCCCCCACTTCTCGCGAAGTCTCCCCATCTCTCCGGCGAGAAATCGGATTTTCCCCAAAATCCGCATTACCGGCCGCCGGAGCACACACACGTCGAGCCCCTACTTCGAGCCCTCCCCGAGGTCAACCGAGCCCTCCACTAGCTTCGCCGAGTCCCACTGGTGCTCTAGGACCCCTCCAACCCCGACGAGATCCACCACCCTCGCCGGAATCGAGCTCGCGGCGGCCGCACCGCCACCGCACGTCGCCGGCGAACTCCGAGCTTCCCCCGGCCTTCCAACCGCCACCAATCGACTCGTGGTGAGCCCCTGGTTCTTTTCCCCCACTTCCCCGACCCTATCTCGCCGTCGTTTGGCCGACGCAACTCCGGCGACGAGCCGAGGGCTTTTGTTCATCGTCTTCGTTTTTCCAGGGTTCCCAGTGAAAAAGTCAGGGACCTGTTCGTGAAGTTTCAAAAGTTCCGAGGGCCGGCGCGTAAAAAGATTCTTAAGGTTTAACCCTTTTTCCCGAAATCTTGTAAAATCCACCAAAAATCGTACAAAAATCAGAAAAATGCACAAAAATACTCCCTGGATTCATGAGGTTGTAAACTCCAATCTCATGTTAGCATATATATACTTTTGGTGACCCAATTTTGAATTAAAATTCAAACTGTGAATTTAGAAACTTGTGCACCATTTCAAATCCAGAGCTACGCTAGGGCTGAGCTTTGGTTATGTTGTTTGCAGTGACTTTGGACACCTTGTGTCCAAAGGGGACCTAACAATATGTACTGTAGCTCCAGTTATGAATTAATTTGTGATTCCTGTCTTTTTGCAGTCCTGAAATTATTAAAAATAATCCATGCAGCTAAAAATCACCATTTCTCCCCAGAGGCCTAAGAACTTGTTAGCACATCTGTTAAAAATGCAAAACTTAATTTTTGCTCTGTTTAGACTAGCAAATAAATAGATATGTGTTTCCGGATAGAAATTTGTTCAGGACTGTCCAAGGGTTGTTTTGATCCACCACTTGGCCAGAGCCCTCCTTGCACTCATGACTAGCTCTGGTAGGAAAATTTCCTTATTTGGATGTATTTTCGATTTTATATGAATTTATCTTGTTCCTGTAGGCAGCAGTTTGTACTATTTTTAATAAATTCTCTGTAGCTCAGTTTTAGCTAAATTTTGGAGTGAGCCTAACTCTTATACTCCAGTAGCTGTCATAAAGTTTATAGATAAAAAGGATGAACAGAAATTGAGAAACAAAAATGAGAAGAAATTAAGGTAGAATTGAGTTATATAAAAGAATAGACCTTCTTGATAATTAATTAAAATAAAATATGGAAAGGTTTAAAATTCCAGAACAGCACCCCAACTCCAAAATAATAAATTGAAATTCTTTTATATATGTACACAATCACCATCAAAAATACGTAAAATTTTTTCCACCCCCTCCTCAAATTTTGTGAAGGAGAAAGTAGTACTTAGCATGTCTAGGTGAATATGGCTTTCAAGGCCTTAGATTTGGAATCACTAGGCAGCCACTGTAAAGTTACGCATCTCATGTACAAGGCGCTATTCCGGACGGCTTCTACCATCTCATCCCCGCCGACGGAGAAGGCACCCCGGAGAACGGTGCCGGCGAAGGAACAATCGACCCGGAGGCTAACCCCCAGCTAGCGCAAGAAGGCAAGCCCCGGAGCATAACCTAACCTTTAAAGTTTATGCATCTATGAATTCCCTATGCTTGTGCATTTACGTTTCAAGGAGTTGATTGAATACCTTAGCTGCACATTTCTAGTACCTATGACTTGCAACACTAGTATGAAAGGATCGATAGGGCATTGCTTTAGGTCCGTTACAAGTCGAGTGATTTCCTGTCACTCGCGAGACATAGGAGTTGCTTGTCTTTACTTATGTTGGAATCATAAGGATGGACGGGCGGGATGGTAGGTGTAGATCTCCCGTCCGTGTATGATAATTGATTTAAGGTCGAAACGTGTGGTTGAGTGTGTCAAGTTTTTGAACGTACCACATGCATGCCGATATATGGGAATCGGTAAGCCCAGTACCAGATTGAAGCAGCTAGGGCCGATAGCCATCTCTCCTTGGAAACTTTTGTTTCCCTTGCCGTACACTTGTGGATATATGCGTGAGACTGTGAGTGAAGCAGTAAACCTTTATCCTAAGGAAGTGGACCCGGTTCCGAATTGTGGATCGATGGGAAAGGTTGGGAAGTGCTTGTACCTTTTATAGCAAGCATTATCCGTGTGTGTTGGGTTTCCCCAGGCCAGGTAGCAAAATTCGGTTCGAACTGTCCGCTTCTCGCGGTTAATGAGACTGCTTGACCACCTTGCTGCATTGAGTAACAAATGGAACTATGAGATTGATGAACTTGTTGTATGAATTAAATTGTATTGCACCACCTGTATGCTTAGAGAGGATGCTAATCTAGAATGGTTAAGCTACTAGAAAATGATGCTAAAACTATGAAAGCAAGGATCTACTCTTAGTTGCTTTTTAGCAAACAAACCCACCAGCCAAAAGCCTTTCATGTCTAGATGTCCGTGATGTAGTTTTCACCCGACGGGTAAGCCTTGCTGAGTATTAGTATACTCACCCTTGCTTGTGGCATTTATTACAGGTACAGTGTTGGATGTGGCAGTCGATGCCCTTACTTGGCCTGCCCAGGTTCCCCCTGGATGGCACATCGAGTGGGTTCCGTCCTCTGCCGAGGAACGGGAGGAGTAGCACCGTGGCAGGCTTCATCATGGTGTTATATGTATCGTCGTTAATTTATCTTTCCGCTGCAATGAACTACTTATTTCCGCTGCTTGAACATGACACTCTGATTTAAATTTCAAACTCGGGTTGTAATAACTTTATGATACTCTTTATGTATGTTAAATTTGTGGAATGTTGTAATCTCTGGAACTCACCTTCGTGTGGGTGTGCCTGTTGTTTCGATCGAGAAAAGTACGTGGTTAAATCGGGTTTAATCCGACGGCGCTCCAGCTTATTCCGGATTAAGTGCCTGACTACTCGATTAGTGGTCCCGGGTACTTAACTTGGAATAATTTCGGAGTGGTCCGCCACATAGGTGCGGTACCTAGACTTGATAGTTACCTTGGGTTGTGTTCCACCCCACGGAAAGAGAGTGGTAGGCGGCAAGTGGTGACAGCCTTGTCCGTCCTTTGTGCGACCACAACGTTCGGGTGTTTTCATAGCAGTAGTAGCAGGTTGCCGTTGGGTCCCCCTTCTACCCCGTCTGGACCCTTCCTCTTCCAGCTGCTGAAGCAGATCAGGTTAGTAGATAAGTTTGTACTAGAGTAATTGTAGGCTATCTGAAAGTTAGGCCCTCTACCCTCGCCATTCTTTTCCTTGGTGGGGTCCAGTTAACTAGATTTAGGCTAGTCGCGTCTGCCGTTCTTTGGATTCGATATCCCAGGTATCACTCCCCTGGTGAAAGGCTACATCGGTCTCTGTGCGCTTGCGGAGTTATTCTCGTATAGGCTAAGGAGTGCCAACAGACCCTTTCTATTGAGTCGAATGACAATGAAAGGTCCATCAATTTTCGATTATTCAATGAGGAGTTTACCCTGTCTGCTCGCCAGTTTAGTCAAGCACTTGGTTTTCATGCTAAATGCTTCACTAACCCCAACATTTTAGCTGCTGATCATAAATATGAGAAGATGTCTTCGTGGGACGCCATTTCCACTCAACCTTATAGTGTTAAAAACAATATCAGCTCCATCCATAATCCCACTCTTCGATTTCTGGCAAAATGGCTTGCCATGGTAATCCACACACGCTCTGAGCTTCGTCTTTGTTTGACTTATGAGTTGCAATGCCTCTATGCCTTTGCTAAAAAGATTAAGTACTCCCCCGTCTTGAGCATGCTCACACATTGGGAGAGTTTAATAACCACTCAGACTCCCATATACATCACGTCTTTGGTGACACATGTTGCCAACTATGCGGGATCTTGAACAATGCACAATTGACTTACCTACCAATGACGGAGGAGTACCAAACTGTTTTTGGTTTAGTGCATTTCGTTCAGGGTCATCTTCTACGAGAGGGACCAATAGGGTCTCTGTTTATGTGCTATAAAGGATACGGTGAAGAGGTCAAGTGTAACACCCATATTCCCAAGAAATCCGAATGCTTCCATATGTGTGCCCAGGATGTCCACAGAACACATATAGATTACAAATATTGAATCACAGAGAACACAATGCTCGAATAAAATAGTTTACATCAGAATTTAACACAAGACATAGTCTTAAACAAATAACCCAGCGGAAGTCTTAATATTATTAAACGTCTTAACTAGGTAGAGCCTCAAGTCCACAGGGACACCGACTGGTTGAACACAACTAGAAGTACGGCAGATCCTCCGGAAACTCAGCAAGCGACTGGTCATTCACTGCTCCATCTGTTACCCATCCGGGATTTTGTTAAATAGTTGCAAGTGTAAGTAAACCATCTTACTTAACACGTATAACACGGGTTATGCAAGAACAAAAGGCTTGACACGGTTATACTGCATTAGCACTTTTAGTTGTTTCATTTTATTATCATCCAATTTACTACAAACGAGTAGAACCCAAGTATGAACCCATTAATAGCAATGTATAAGTGATTATAGAATAAACCAACATCAACCACTAATATCATCTTCTAATAAAAAAGGATCCAGGCCACTCGTAACCGTGAGCACGGCTACCATGATAGTTCAACACTCTGTAGAGGTTTCGCCCTTTACCCGCCGGTCACATAAATCCAAAAGAATTTATGTTACGAGGACTTTCACAAAACACCCTAACAAGCACAGTAGCCGTTTTGGTTCAACATAGGCAGCATAACCCAAGGCATCGAGATTGACGTACGCTCAGGGCGCAACGTGAGGGGGTCAATGGCGTCCAGAGCGAGAGCGCAATCATCGCAACGTGTGAAGCTGCCGTACATCGGGCGCTTACATCACGGGACTTTGCCTAACGAGACATAGCCAAGGGATAAATCCGTCCTCGATGGATCAAACTATACTCTCACCCATGCTCCCCACATACGACTTTCGGTAACCACTGGCGAGCTAGAGACGTACAAGCTAATCATCCAAGACCAGAGCCATTATAGTTCCAATAGCGGCGAACAAGTTCCTGGGTTGCCGCTTTAAGAACCGGACCTTACGGAGAGACATTAGAACAAAGCACAAAGCACATGCTCTAATTCCCTAGATCAAACCTTATAGAGACACTAGAACAAAGCACGAAGCACATGCTCTAGTTCCCCGAACCATGTTGCTAAAAAGCATCTATTAGTCATCATTAAAGTGAACCATTAATTCAATATTAACATAAAAATAAATGTTGATTGCAACGAGTAGCATAGACTAAGCACAATGCATAAACCCAGGTAAACAAGGAATAAGGTAAAGACTAGGAATATCCTTATGGTATAGCAAAATTAGACACATGCACATGATTTAAATGGTGTGTAGGTAATCAAGGATTGTCCGTGTTATACTTGCCTTCCTCAGTGAACTGCTGCTGCACCTGCTCTTCGAAAATGGGATCGTCGGCGAACTCGAACGGCTCGTCAACTACTCACATCGATCACCACACAAGCATCCACACATACATGCAAACAAGGTATTTAATTAGAACAGTACACCAAACATAAACAAAAGATGAAAAGAAGCCTTTAGAGTTACTGTACGCTTCACTACAAACACATGAGCGCGAAAATCACTCAAATCGGAGTTAAAACGGAGAAACTATGCTTAAAACGAGCTCTAGGGACTTGCTGGTGAGACTTTTAGGCTTCCAGGGGAGTTTTTGAAAGAAAACTGGGACCTAAAACATAATTTCCTATAAAAACCTGAGGGCTACGGGGTAAAAACGACATCTAGGACGGCGGGCACTATTTTTCAAAAGAGCAGAGGCTAAACCGAAAGAAAAAGGACTTAGTTGTAAATACTTTAGAATAGAGGTGGACCGCGGGTTGATTTTCAAAAACTGCAGGGGCTCTTTTGCAAAATTGCCACGGCAGCGGCTGAATGCTGACGTCGGCTGATGTCACGGTGGATCGGACCATAGACCGGCCATGAACCGTGGTTCACGGGTTCACGGCGAACCGGCTCGGTTTAGATCGGTTTCAGATCTAGGCCGTTAGATCTAGATCGAACGGTGGCAAATAGATCGGGGCGCTCGGCTCTCCGGGGACGGCCGTTGCGGCGGCCGTGCAGCGGCGCTTCGCCAGAATCGAGCGTTGCCGGCGCTGTAGAGCTCCAAAGCTCGCCGCGTTTGCTCTGGGAGAGAGAGGGGAAGAT
The DNA here is from genome assembly GCA_015342445.1 of Digitaria exilis. Lineage (NCBI taxonomy): Eukaryota > Viridiplantae > Streptophyta > Magnoliopsida > Poales > Poaceae > Digitaria > Digitaria exilis. The sequence continues at coordinate 23,276 of JACEFO010002538.1, forward strand.
GGCGAACCCGTTTTGGGGGTTATGCTCGAGGCTCGGGCGACGGTGGGGGCTAGCGACGCGCGGCAGCGGAGCGGGTACTCCGGCGAGGTCGCGCGCGTGGATTAGAGCGAGAGGAAGAGGGGAAACGCGCTTGGCGAGTTCCTCACCTTGCGGCGGAGCTCCGGGGTGGGTACTTGGCGGCAATGTGCGGGCGAGGTGGTGGATTGGTGGCGGCGGCGCGAGCTCGTGGTCGCCGGCGCTAGGGTTTAGGGTTTGCGGCTCGAGAGGGGGGTTTGGCGGCGGCTTTATAGGGGCTCGAGGGAGTCCTAGATGTGCGCACCAAGCCACGGGGAGTCTGGGCGCTGCACGGCGACGCTGCGGCGCGGCGGTGGAGTCCTGCTCGGCCACGGCTCAAGGTAGGAGACGCGGCTGACAGGTGGGGCCAGCTCATCAGCGGCTGCGGGAGTGAGTGTAACACCCCTGGTGTTTAAAGCGTATAAGTAAGAGTGATTAAACAAACTAAGGAACTATAAACCTTGAAACTAAATCACTAGTAGGAATGAGAATTATACATGAGGATTGTTAAGTTTGTACTCGTGCCTTGGTTCTTGAATTTTGAACCCTACAAAAACTTTTCTAGTACAAATCTAAACATCTTCTCGTACAAGTTGCACGGCAAAACTCTAAATACATACTCTCGAGACGACGCATAAAATCGCCTAAAAAGAAGTCAGGATTGAACGGCAAATTAGTAATGCTTCTATGCCCCTAAAGGTCTTAAAGGACTAATGGCTCATATGAAGTCAACACATGAAATAATTCCAACTAAAGATACTAATGACCTTCAGAAGGCAAGGTTCTAAATTAAAATTATAAATAAGAGTTGTGCACATCACAAACGTCGGATCAATATGAAAGGTTGTAGTTCTTTTCTTGTTTCAAAACACTTTTCCTTGGGAAAATATTTTCTAATTATAAAACCAAACCACTTTCTCAAATGGAAGTTGTGTATCTAAAAATGTCATTTGTAACCTTGGGGAGTTATGTATAACTCAGATGCTTAATCCACCAAACATAGGAAATCAAGTTTGAAAGACCAACTTAACCATGAGATGAAAATGAAAATAAGAAAAACTAGAGTTCATGTAAAATTATGAAACTTATACCTACTCCAACATGATAATTTATATCTCTGTTTTTCCTTTTTGGTGTTGGTTGTATATAAATAGTGATAGACCCTTTATGGCCTCGACATCCCTGCAATAAAAATGTAGAAAACACCTTTAAAACAGGTTGAAAGGAGAAAAAGTAATGTTGGAATTCAAAAATTCATCAAAACTCAAATTTAAATTCGAAAACAAAGGTCTTTTGACACCCAATTGAGATCTCAAGAATTTTGTACTAAACTTGAAAATCTCCAAAAATAAAAGTTGTTTGTCATCACAAATAAGGCCTAGTCACTGTTTGGAACTTTTGAATATTTTGCAGTTTAGCCCCTCAAAAACTCAAAAAACAGTTCTGAACACCTTTTTGAATTCGGGTTGTTTGAGCTTGAAAAATTTGAAATTTCAGGTTCACCCCAAAAAGAAAGTTGTGTCCCACATCTGAAAATCAAACTTTTATTTTTACACTTTTCCAAGTTCAGTTCAAAAGTTTGGAGAAAATTCAAAAGGGGCAAAGGAGCTCCACGGAGCTGCCAGCTCGCCCCCTGGCGCGCTCTGCGCTGGCTGGGGCGCGGCCGCCACGTGGCCGGCGAGCGGCAGAGGCCGCGCCGAGCCGGCCGAGCCGCGGCGTCCGCTGGCGCTTGTCCTCACGCGGTTGTCCCTTCCTTCCCGAGCCATCACGTCGCATGCGACAGCGCGTTTTGCCTCGCGCCGCGGAGCGCCATCATGGCCGGAGCTCGGCCACTGGCCGCAGCCGCGCGCGCCGCGCAGCGCCGTTCCGCAGGCCGCGATTCTCTTCCCGCTACGCTCCAAGAAGCTCTGCATTGGATCCCCCAGCGCCACGCCATGATCTCCTTCGCCCAACCCACGGTCGCGCCGCTGCCCGAGCCGTCAGCGCCATCAATGGCGACCTTGACAGCCCGAGCGCGCGTACGCACGCTTCCAAGGCAGCTCGGTGCTCGCTAACGCGCCCAAACGCTTCCCTGAGCACCCTCATTCCTTCCCCCAGCTAGCGCCCAGTCCTTCTCCCTCTCCCCGCGTTCGCTCCCATCGTCTTCAACCTCGGGACGCTTTGAGCAAACTCGAGCTTCCTCGCCGCGAACTCAAATCGACCGCGAATCCCTCCACGTTTTCCCAATCCCCCGCTCGTGAAGCTCGCTCACTCACCCAGCTAGCCGCTGGAGCACTCCCCAGCTCGAATCGAGCCGCACACGCCGCGAATCGAGGCTTTTCTCCACAGCTCGGCCATTATCACCGCGAACACCACATCCACGTCGAACTTCATACCCCGGCCATCCCCGTCTCAGTCGAGCCCCACGACGAGCTCCACCATCGTCCGGTGAAGCTCACACGCCCCTCCGCGCATCGTCTCGACCACCGCAGTCCTCTAGCGATGTCGCCGGAGCCAACCGCGCCGCCGTTCAACGTCGACGAGCCGCGCCGTTTCACCTCCGGCCACGAGACCTACCTCAACCGACTCGCGGTGAGCTCCTCTCCATTTCCCCCAACTTTCCCCAAGCCAACTCGCCGTCGTTTCGCCGCCGTAGCAACGCCGACGAGCCGTGGACCTGTTCGCGTTCCCCTTTTTAGTTCTAGGGTCCTCTGCGCAAAAATCAGGGACTGGTTCGAAAGGTTTTAAAAGTTCTAGGGTCTCCAGCGTAAAAAGATTCTTAAACCTAGATCTATTTTGCCGAAATCTTGTAAAATCCACCAAAAATCGTACAAAAATCATAAAAATGCACAAAAAAACTCCCTGGATTCGTGAGATTGTAAGCTCCAATCTCATGTTAGCATGTATATACTTTTGGTGAACCAATTTTGAATTAAAATTCAAACTGTGAATTTAGAAACTTGTGAACCATTTCAAATCCAGAGCTCCGCTAGGGCTGAGCTTTGGTTATGTTGTTTGCAGTGACTTTGGACACCTTGTGTCCAAAGGGGACCTAAAAATATGTACTGTAGCTCCAGTTATGAATTAATTTGTGATTCCTATCTTTTTGCAGTCCTGAAATTATTAAAAATAATCCATGCAGCTAAAAATCACCATTTTCCTCCAGATGCCTAAGAACTTGTTAGCACATGTTTTAAAAATGCAAAACTTAATTTTTGCTCTGGTTAGACTAGCAAATAAATAGATATGTGTTTTCGGATAGAAATTTGTTGAGGACTGTCCAAGGGTTGTTTTGATCCACCACTTGGCCAGGGCCCTCCTTCCACTCATGACTAGCTCTGGTAGGAAAATTTCCTGATTTGGATGTATTTTCGATTTTATATGAATTTATCTTGATTCTTTAGGCAGCAGTTTGTACTATTTTTAATAAATTCTGTGTAGCTCAGTTTTAGCTAAATTTTGGAGTGAGCCTAACTCTCATACTCCAGTAGCTGCCATAAAGTTTATAAATAAAAAGGATGAACAGAAACTGAAAAACAAAAATGAGAAGAAATCGAGGTGGAATTGAGTTATATAAAAGAATAGACCTTTTTGATAATTAGTTAAAATAAAATAAGGAAAGTCTAAAATTCCAGAACAGCACCCAATCATCAAAATAAGAAATAGAAATTCTTTTATATATGTACACAATCACCATCAAAGATGCGTAAAAATTTTTCCACCCCTTCCTCTAGTTGTGAAGGAGAAAGTAGTACTTTAGCATGTCTAGGTGAATATGGCCTTCAAGGCCTTAGATTTGGAATCACTAGGCAGCCACTGTAAAGTTACGCATCTCATGTAGAAGGCGCTATTCCGAACGGCTTCTACCATCTCATCACCGCCGACGGAGAAGGCACCCCGGAGAACGGTGCCGGCGAAGGAACAATCGACCCGGAGGCTAACCCCCAGCTAGCGCAAGAAGGCAAGCCCCGGAGCATAACCTAACCTTTAAAGTTTATGCATCTATGAATTCCCTATGCTTGTGCATTTACGTTTCAAGGAGTTGATTGAATACCTTAGCTGCACATTTCTAGTACCTATGACTTGCAACACTAGTATGAAAGGATCGATAGGGCATTGCTTTAGGTCCGTTACAAGTCGAGTGATTTCCTGTCACTCGCGAGACATAGGAGTTGCTTGTCTTTACTTATGTTGGAATCATAAGGATGGACGGGCGGGATGGTAGGTGTAGATCTCCCGTCCGTGTATGATAATTGATTTAAGGTCGAAACATGTGGTTGAGTGTGTCAAGTTTTTGAACGTACCACATGCATGTCGATATATGGGAATAGGTAAGCCCGGTACCAGATTGAAGCAGCTAGGGCCGATAGCCATCTCTCCTTGGAAACTTTTGTTTCCCCTGCCGTACACTTGTGGATATATGCGTGAGACTGTGAGTGAAGCAGTAAACCTTTATCCTAAGGAAGTGGACCCGGTTCCGAATTGTGGATCGATGGGAAAGGTTGGGAAGTGCTTGTACCTTTTATATCAAGCATTATCCGTGTGTGTTGGGTTTCCCCTGGCCAGGTAGCAAAATTCGGTTCGAACTGTCTGCTTCTCGCGGTTAATGAGACTGCTTGACCGCCTTGCTGCATTGAGTAACAAGTGGAACTATGAGATCGATGAACTTGCTGTATGAATTAAATTGTATTGCACCACTTGTATGCTTAGAGAGGATGCTAATATAGAATGGTTAAATCTACTAGAATATGATGCTAAAACTATGAAAGCAAGGATCTACTTTTAGTTGCTTTTTGGCAAACAAACCCACCAGCCAAAAGCCTCTCATGTCTAGATGTCGGTGATGTAGTTTTCATCCGACGGGTAAGCCTTGCTGAGTATTAGTATACTCAGCCTTGCTTGTGGCTTTTATTACAGGTACAGTGTTGGATGTGGCAGTCGATGCCCTTACTTGGCCTACCCAGGTTCCCCCTGGATGGCACATCGAGTGGGTTCCGTCCTCTGCCGAGGAACGGGAGGAGTAGCACCGTGGCAGGCTTCATCATGGTGTTACTTGTATCGTCGTTAGTTTATCTTTCCGCTGCATTGAACTATTTATTTCCGCTGCAATGAACTTGATACTCTGATTTAAATTTCGAACTTGGTTTGTAATAACTTTGAGATACTATTTATGTATGTTAAATTTGTGGAATGTTGTAATCTCTGGAACTCACCTTCGTGTGGGCGTGCCTGTTGTTTCGATCGAGAAAGTACGTGGTTAAATCGGGTTTAATCCGACGGCGCTCTAGCTTATTCCGGAATAAGTGCCTGACTACTCGATTAGTGGTCAAGGGGTACTTAACTTGGAATAATTTCGGATTGGTCCGCCACAGTGAGAGAGCGCGCGCGGCTGGGCTGCGGTGATGGGCCGGCGCTGTGGCTGGGCCGCGCGGGAAAGAAAGAGAAGATGGGCCGCGGGGAAAGAAAGAAAGGCCGAGCTGGGCTGAAAAGGAAGAAGGAAAAACAGAGAGAAAAGAAAAGGTTTTTAATTTATTCAAACACTCATTTGAATTCAAATTCAAATTCAAATTTGAATTCAACAATCAAAAATAAATGCACCAGCATGATTGCAACAATAAAGTTTCTATACTCTAGAATTGCTTTTAATCATTCAAAATTTTATTTTCCCTACATTTTTCATGAGCACTTGAATGTAAAAAGCCAATTAATTACTAAATTTTAGAAAGGGCATTTTTAGGGTGTTACATCAAGCTTCCATGCCCGACTCTTGCCCTCTATTCTGTCAATAGACTAACCTTGCAGATGCAAAAGAAAGAGCAGGCACGGCGCAGTGTTGCCACACGCGGGCAATCAAGCTGCGCTACCAGAGCTGAAGTTGTGGAGGAGGAACCAAGGGAGATGCCACCACCAAACACGGACACTGCAGGTTTGAACTTTGAGTAGACCTACGACCGCTTCAACCAAGGAGGCCCAAGTTCATTTGCAGGAGACCCCAACTACGGGTACGGGTACCACTACACAAGAGCATCCAGCTCCCAGGGGCCGCAGATCGGACCATCCGCCTCAGCCCGGTATGACTACAAGAATACGATCATTCGGGAGATCTCGCAGCTCAATGCCAGGATGGAGGTCATGAACCTTGAGCAGCAGAGGATGAACGAGATGATCGCCCACAACACCTCGCTTACTTAGGAGAACTGGGCATGACAATGTCTACACAACATGATGTGTCGTCCCTGTACCAGTACTTCGACCTCGACAACCCAAACCCAGATCAGCAGTACTACTGAGCTTCAGCAAATCTTGGGGGAGGTGTCACACAAAGGTAAGTCATCCCGCGAAGGTATGTTCTTGTTAGTTCTCGTCAGTCTCACTGTTCGAGTTTATCGTTACCATGCTTGCTTTAGTTGAATAAAAAGGACTTCGTCTCGTACTAATAATAATAAAAAAACTTAGTATGAATAAAAATGGGAGAAAAATCTGTTATATGAAGTAAGATATACATGGAGAGTTATGCATCACCCTCATTTGGAAATGATGAATAGTTGCTCTGTTTATATCTTGCACATCCCCTTTACATAACCTGTTACTGCCCTAGTTTTTGAGTTTGTTGGCATATGACTGTTCGTCACGGTTATCATTGTGGAGGCATGAGCTCTTAATTTCTATGCCTAAGTTGTTGGGAGTATTGATATGGTCATAACTAGAGAATGAATGCATGCTTGATAGGGAACCACTCTGGAGTTTTTTGAAAATTTATCATGGTATGTTATCCCCGATGTTACATGTCCCATCCAGAGTCAAATTAGTATACATGCTCTAGCCACCATAAGCTACTTTGAGTTATTGTGAGCTTAATCGAATTGTGTGTCCGCTTGAAGAAAGTTCTTGTCATCTGCCGGTCTTTCTCCTTGGCGTATCCATTGTCTGTTAGCCTGAATAAACATCTGGCTTATCGACAACCTACTCCGGGTAACGATATCCACATTCGCCAGATGATCTCCCCAACTAGCTAAAAATCTCCACAGTGTACGTATCCATCATCCTGGTCAAAATGCCAAACATCCATGTCAAAAGATACTCATGAAATTCTGTTCAAAAAGAGAGATTGGAGTTCCTTCCATAAAAAAAGAGAGAGAAGTACTAGTCAAGTACTCGAAAGAAGGAGGAACAATCCAAGTCTCAGCTATAAAAGAGTATTACAAAAGAGGCAAAAAGACCAAAGAATTTCAATGTGTGCTATAAAAGATTATTACAAAAGACGCAAAAGACCAAAGGATTTCAATGTGTGACTGCATTCTCTTCCTCTCCCCAGAAAGTTTAAATTCCAAAGACCAGAATTTGATCAAGTTCTACTTCTTGTGAACCACTTTTCGACTTCGCAACAAACGTAAACAAGGTAAGCTATCTCCTATCTCCATTCCTACAACTCCATATAAGCAGTAGATAGGAAGATAAAAGGGTCACTACGGACCTTGGTGAGATTCATATACACTTTTTGTGTGACTTGAGAACATCATCGGGGAAAACTAACCATGTTTTGAGAAAATCTTTATCCCCGAGTTGGAACCTAACAGCTGCAGGAAAACTCTATCGATGACCGTTCAGACTTTCAACCGCCCAAAGCTATGAATAAATAAGCGGAAAAGCCCCACATGTGGCCAAGGTATGAATATGTTAATGCCTACTTATTTAAATACCGATGGACTAGAGTGGTGGTTTATGCATAGGGTATTTGCAAAGCACGAACATTGACACAACTCCTGATCCACCGAGCCTGAGACTCAGCTTTGCTCGAGGACGAGCAAAGAGATAAGCTTGGGGGTGTGTTGATAGTGAATAATTCCAATTGACCGTCAACATCTCAGGAGTAAATGAAGGTTTTGCATAAGGTTCCATGTATATTTTACTTTAAACTAACAAGTTCCACACGTTTTGTACAGGTGGTAAGTGCAGGAACAAAATGTTAGAAAACTGGAGAAAACCAGGCCAGAGCCCGGCTGTCCGGCCCTAGCCCAGCTGGCCGGCCGCCCACCTCGGCCTCTCTGCCACGTCTTTGATCCATGTGTAAGAAACACAGATTTAAGACATCTTAGACGGGAGATTGAGGTCGGTTCATTCGACGGACCCCAGAAGGCCTTGACATGGATCGAGGGGCCAGCCTGTTGGTCCAAACCGACTCCAAGTCAGCAACGGCCAACACAACCGTCACCAGGACGCGATCTAGAGCATTCACGAGCAAAGGCTGTGGATCAGACGCCAGAGGGCGGCCGACCGGCCAGCACCGAGGCGGTTTTGGCCCAGCTTCGGATGGCGGTTACTATAGTTGGTTACCAGCTGAACCGACCTAGCCATCGCTATAAAAGGAGACCCCCGGCTCAGTCCTCTACACACACTTCAAGGAGCTCTTCTTCCATTTCATTTTTCCATTTTTAGAGTTAGGATTAGAGTTGGGAGTAGGGTCGAGTCGAGCTTCTGCTCAGAGGTTCCGGAGTTCTGGTAAAGCTCTTGTATCTTTTCCTTTACTTTGAATATTTATCAATATAGATTATCTTCTTTATCTTTTGAGTTGTGACATCTCTGATGTAAAAGTATTAAAAATACACTTAAAACAAGTGCAAAAGGGAAGTATGGGTTGGAATTCAAAAATCCATCAAAAATTCAAATTGAAATTAAAAAAAAACAAAGGTTGTTTGACACCCAACTGAAATCTCAAACATTTTGTACTAAACTTGAAAATCTCCAAAAATAAAAGTTGTTTGTCATCACAAATAAGGCCTAGTCACTGTTTGGAACTTTTGAAAATTTGCAGTTTAGCCCCTCAAAAACTCGAAAAATAGTTCTGAACACCTTTTTGAACTTGGGTTGTTTGAGCTCGAAAAATTTGAAATTTCAGGTTCACCCAAAAAGAAAGTTGTGTCCCACCTCTCAAACCCCAACTTCTATTTTCACACTTTTTCATGTTCAGTTCAAATTTTTGGAGAAAATTCAAAAGGGGCAAAGGTGCTCCACGGAGCTGCCAGCTCGGCCCTGGCGCGCTCTGCGCCTGGCCGGAGCTCGGCCGCCACGTGGCCGGCGAGCGGCGGAGGCCGCGCCGAGCTGGCCGAGCCGCGGCGTCGGGTGGCGCTTGTCGTCACGCGTTTGTCTAGCCCCTCCCGAGCCTTCACATCGCCGTCGACAGGCCGCCTCACCTCGCGCCGCGCGAACGCCATCATGGCGGTCGGAGCGCCGCCGTGGCCGCGCGCGCGCGTCGCGCAAGCCGCTCCGCGGCAGATTCCGTCCCGCTCCGCGCCAAGGACCCCGTAGAAGATCTTCCACTCCCTCACGCAACGATCTCCGACCCCCAATCCCGTGCGCGCGCTCTGCTCGAGCTCGCCGCGCCATCAATGGCGACCGCGACAGCCCGTGCACGCGCACACACGCCACCGAGGCCACTCAGTGCCTCTAGCGCACTCCAAACACTTCACTGAGCATCCTCTTCCCTTCCCTCAGCTAGCGCCCAGCCCTTCTCCCTCTCCTCGTGCTCGCTCCCATCGTCTTCAACCTCGCGCCGCGCGGACCGAGCCGAGCTTCGAAGCGAAATTCGCCCTACACTCTCCACCATTCCCAAATCCCTCGCGCACGAAGCTAGACCCTTTCCCGAGCTTCCATTTCCCCCACTTCTCACGAGCTCTCCCCAACTCTCCGGCGAGAAATCGAGATTTCCCCCAAATCTCCATTTTTCGGCCGCCGGAGCACCCTCACGTCGAGACCCCACGCCGAGCCATCCCCGAGGTCAACCGAGCAAGCCAACAGCTTCCCCGAGTTCCACTGGTGCTCTAGGCCCCCTCCAACCCCGACGAGACCCACTACCCTCGTCGGAATCGAGCTCGCGGCGGCCGAACCGCCACCGCACGTCACCGGCGAACTCCGAGCTTCCCCCGGCCTCCCAACCGCCACCAATCGACTCGTGGTGAGCCATTGGTTCTTTTCCTCCACTTCCCCGACCCTACCTCGCCGTCGTTTGGCCAGCGCAACTCCGGCGACGAGCCGAGGGCATATGTTCATCGTCTTCATTTTTCCAGGGTTCCCAGTGTAAAAGTCAGGGACTTGTTTGAAAGGTTTTAAAAGTTCTAGGGTCTCCAGCGTAAAAAGATTCTTAAATCTAGATCTATTTTTCCCGAATCTTGTAAAATCCACTAAAAATCATACAAAAATCAGAAAAATGCACAAAAATACTCCCTGGACTCGTGAGATTGTAAAATCCAATCTCATTTAAGCATGTGTATACTTTTGGTGAACCAATTTTGAAATAAAATTCAAATTGTGAAATTAGAAACTTGTGCACCATTTCAAATCCAGAGCTCTGCTAGGTCTGAGCTTTGGATATGTTGTTTGCAATGACTTTGGACACACCTAAAAATATGGACTGTAGCTTCAGTTATGAATTAATTTATGATTTCTGTCTTTCTGTAGTCCAGAAATTATTAAAAATAATCTATGCAGCTAAAAATCACCATTTTTCTCCAGAGGCCTAAAAACTTTTTTGCACATCTGTTAAAAATGCAAAACTTAATTTTTGCTCTGTTTAGACTAGCCAATAAATAGATGTGTGTTTTCAAGTAAAAATTTATTGAGGACTGTCCAAGGGTTATTTTGAGCCACCACTTGGCCAGAGCCCTCCTTGCACCCATGACTAGCTCTGGTAGGAAAATTTTTTGATTTGGAGGTATTTTCGATTTTATATGAATTTATTTCATTTCTGCAGGAAGCAGTTTGAACTATTTTAATAAATTCTGTATAGCTCAGTTTTAGCTACATTTTGGAGTGAGCCTAACTCTTATACTCCAGCAGCTGTCATAACGTTTATAGATAAAAAGGATGAACAGAAATTGAGAAACAAAAATGAGAAGAAAATTTAGGTGGAATTGAGTTATATAAAAAGAATAGACCTTTTTGACAATTAATTAAAATAAAACATGGAAAGATTCAAAATTTCAGAACAGCACCCAATCTACAAACTAATAAATAGAAATTCTTTTATATATGTACACAATCACCATCAAAGATGCATAAAAATCTTCCACACCCCTTCTCTAATTTTGTGAAGGAGAAAGTAGTACTTAAGCATGTCTAGGTGAATATGGCCTTCAAGGCCTTAGTTTTGGAATCACTAGGCAACCACCTCAAGTTATCCATCTCATGTAGAAGGCGCTTTTCCGGACGGCTTCTACCATCTCATCCCCGCCGACGGAGAAGGCACCCCGGAGAAAGGTGCCGGCGAAGGAACAGTCGACCCGGAGGCTAACCCCCAGCTAGAGCAAGAAGGCAAGCCCCGGAGCATAACCTAACCTTTAAAGTTTATGCATCTATGAATTCCCTATGCTTGTGCATTTACGTTTCAAGGAGTTGATTGAATACCTTAGCTGCACATTTCTAGTACCTATGACTTGCAACACTAGTTTGAAAGGATCGATAGGGCATTGCTTTGGGTCCGTTACAAGTCGAGTGATTTCCTGTCACTCGCGAGACATAGGAATTGCTTGTCTTTACTTATGTTGGAATCATAAGGATGGACGGGCGGGATGGTAGATGTAGATCTCCCGTCCGTGTATGATAATGGATTTAAGGTCGAAACGTGTGGTTGAGTGTGTCAAGTTTTTGAACGTACCACATGCATGCCGATATATGGGAATCGGTAAGCCCGGTACCAGATTGAAGCAGCTAGGGCCGATAGCCATCTCTCCTTGGAAACTTTTGTTTCCCCTGCCGTACACTTGTGGATATATACGTGAGACTGTGAGTGAAGCAGTAAACCTCTATCCTAAGGAAGGTGGATTCGGATCCGAATTGTGGATCGATGGGAAAGGTTGGGAAGTGCTTGTACCTTTTATAACAAGCATTATCCGTGTGTGTTGGGTTTCCCCTGGCCAGGTAGCAAAATTCGGTTCGAACTGTCCGCTTCTCGCGGTTAATGAGACTGCTTGACCGCCTTGCTGCATTGAGTAACAAGTGGAACTATGAGATTGATGAACTTGTTGTATGAATTAAATTGTATTGCACCACTTGTATGCTTAGAGAGGATGCTAATTTAGAATGGTTAAATCTACTAGAATATGATGCTAAAACTATGAAAGCAAGGATCTACTCTTAGTTACTTTTTGGCAAACAAACCCACCAGCCAAAGGCCTCTCATGACTAGATGTCGGTGATGTAGTTTTCACCCGACGGGTAAGCCTTGCTGAGTATTAGTATACTCAGCCTTGCTTGTGGCTTTTATTACAGGTGCTATGTTGGATGTGGCAGTCGATGCCATGACTTGGCCTACCCAGGTTCCCCCTGGATGGCACATCGAGTGGGTTCCGTCCTCTGCCGAGGAACGGGAGGAGTAGCACCGTGGCAGGCTTCATCATGGTGTTACGTTGTATCGTCGTTAGTTTATTTATTTCCGCTGCAATGAACTTTTATTTCCGCTGCAATGAACTTGATACTCTGATTAAAATTCAAACTCGGTTTGTAATAACTCTATGATACCTATTTATGTTTGTGACTTTGTGGAATGTTGAAATCTCTGGAACTCACCTTCGTGTGGGCGTGCTGTTGTTTCGATCGAGAAAAGTACGTGGTTAAATCGGGTTTAATCCGACGGCGCTCCAGCTTATTCCGGATTAAGTGCCTGACTACTCGATTAGTGGTCCCGTGGTACTTAACTTGGAATAATTTCGGAGTGGTCCGCCACATGAGTTAAGCCTGAGTTATTTACCGCTTTCCTTTTACATTCAAGTCCTTGTGGCTTAGTAGCGGTATAACTTCCTTCTAGATTAGTTTAGAGTTTATCTTGTCCATCGGGTTTCTTCCTTCCCACTGGCCGTCGAAGTAAGTTCTGATCTCAAGATAACTAGGTAGTATTCTAGGCTAAGGCTAGGGTGTGTTTGCTTAAAAGTTTAGAAGTGTCATTAGGAATCGAGTTCCCCTGTCTTACCAAAACTTTATCCTTTTCCTTTATCTTAGAGTCTCCTGTGTCGCTGGTCGTTCGCGACCTTCTATCGGCTTGTCTTCCCGACTCACCAGTATCGATCAAGCTTTGCTTGGTCACCCTTATTGGTTAACCCATTTACCCCCACTAAAGATAGTGTGTGATATTACTAGAAGGACTTACCATTCATTCAATCAATATACTTTGCCATTGCTTCCCTGAGGAAATTCACGATACCCTGGAATACTCCAAGGTGAAATGCTACATCGGGCTATTCTGTGCGCTTGCAGAAAATAATTCTAGAGCCTAAGATATACCGTCACGCATTCCTAACTTCATCTAACAAGTGGCGCTAAGGAGTGCCAATAGTGATGTATTCTTTGATGATTCCTTTCTCATGATCTTCTTCGTGAAGGTTATTCCTCTTTCGGAGCTGGAGGAACTTTGCTAGTACAGGCCTGAACTGTAGAGTATTGTCCATTCTTAGACTGAAAAGGTGATCTTTCTTCCTTGCCATTTATATTGAAACGAATTTCCCCAGCTTCAACATCTATAGTTTCTCCGGTCGTACTGAGAAAGGGGCACCCAAGGATGAGGTGTTTCCTTTGGTATCTCCATATCAAGGACTACAAAATCAACGGGGGTGAAGTAATCCTGAACTTTGACACGTCTTCAGCAATTCCTTCAACGTAATGAACTGATGAATCTGCTAACTGAAGGTGCATCTCCATTGGCTTAAGCTGTGTAAAGTTTAATTTGTCGAAGATAACCTTAGGCATGACACTTACGCTTGCCCCAAGGTCACATAAAGCATGACTGAATTGTGGAGCGCCAGTTGAACACATGATTGTAGGACATCCAGGGTCTTTCCTTTTCTCTGGACTTTGATTTAAAAATTTTGCACTGCATTATTTTGTGAGCTTGACAACTTCTAAGGAAGGCAATGGTCGCTTTCTATTGATGATGTCCTTGATAAACTTCGCATATGAGGGAATATGCAATATGTCCACTAAAGGAACGTTCACATGTACTTTCTTGATCATCTCAGCAAATTAGGCAAACTGCTCATCCACAGTTGTCTTCACGGCTCTAGTTGGAAACGGTAAAAATCCTGGCTCAAAATTCTGAGTTGATCCTTTAATTTGTCATGTGTACGATGGTCTTCTTGAGTTGCAGGTTCATCTTCTTCTTGTATCACGGTTGTTCCTCCTCCATGGTTAGGATATGGTGGATCACGAGTGGTCTTACCCCCCTTCGTGGTCACCACATTTACATTCTCAGGATGACTTGGTATTTTACCTGAGTCAGGTGCAGGTAAAGAAGCAGCAATTTGAGCTAATTGAGTTTCTATCATTTTATTAAATCTCTATTGAGTTTTCATGGAAGAAGAAAACCCTTCAAAGTTAACATTGATGCTTAATTGATGCTTCAAGTTTCTTAGAAAGAGCATCAATGGCCTTGCCTTGGTTAAGGACAAGGCCTCTTAAAGGATGCTGATTAAAATTAGAATTGAAATTGTTAGCTCCCTGGTATTGGCGTGGCTGATTCCAACTGGGTTGTTGAGGATGATACCCGTCGAGTTTTCGGGCAATCATTCCATGAATGTCCCATGTTGCTGCCATCTTCGCACAAGAAGTGCAAACCAATAGCGTGGACGGCTTGAAGGCTCCTTGCCTTATCGTGATCATCAATAAGCTTTATCAGCGCGTCTAGTTTGGCAGTGAACATATATGTCTCCTTGATAGTGTGCATTCCCTTGTTTCAACCCTGAGGTTGAGTGCATTCATCACTCAAACCTTGATTGGAAACCATCTTCTCGACTAGAGCTTTGGCTTCAGCAATTGTGAGGTCGATGAAGGCTCCTCCAGCAGCAGCATTAGGGTGGCCTCTTGATGAATTCAAGAGCCCATTGTAGAAGCATTGTAGAACAAGCCATTCTTCCATCCCATGATGAGGACATGCGGCTATATATTCTTAAAGTCTCTCCCAAGCTTCTGCAATTGATTCCATTCTTGTCTACTAAAAATTGGAAATTTAACCTCTAAGGGTGTTAGTCCTACCCGGAGGAAAGAACTCAGCGAGAAATGTCGCAGCGCATTTTGGCCATGTATCAACAACTTCTCCTCCTTTGTAGAAGCATTGCTGCACCTTTCCCAGAAGAGAGAAAGGAAATAGTATGAGACGAACAGTATCTTGAGGTACGTCCTTGATGGCGATGGTTGAACAAAGGTTCATAAATCGCTGAAGATGAACGTTGGCATCCTCATGTGGAAATCCACAAAAAGGACTTGCCTGCTCCATATTAATAAGGCCGGTCTTGAGATCGAATCCCACATTTCCAATATTTCCTTGTGGCCCATGGGTCACATTGTTAGCAGTGGGCACCGAGTATTCACGAAGAGACTTGTCAGCCATTTGAATAGGTGCCTCAATGACTGTTTCTTCTTCTTCCTCCAGTGGGACGGGAGCTTTTGAAGCATGAACCTTCCTTAATAGCTGCTAAGGATCTGCGTTTAAGTTTTTCGGCACAGAGAAACCAGTCATACAATACCCTGCTCATTGCTAAAAATAGGAGAAAAACACAAAGAGTAATATTAACCAATTTTTTGTGTAGTTGACTCACTCCTTGGATAATTTGTATACACATCTAGTAATATTAAAGGACTTCATGAGCTCCCCGGCAATGGCGCTAGAAATGCTTGTTGACATTTCTTAACATGGCTACTAGGTGCCATAAGATTTGGAAACAACATTAAAATACACTAATGTCGAAAAGATATAGCATAAATGGCGACCAGAAATTTATTCGCAAGCGCACAGATATACCATTGTAGCATTTCAATTTAGAGTAAACCAGGTTATCGTTTATAATGTATCCCATGGGAACTCGTGTACTTTAATAAAATGTTCCTATACATCTACTAATTATCCAACTAATAGGTCATAGTCAACTGCTCAATAACAAAGATAAGTTGTCATGAAAAATGAGGCAATAATATGAGTCAACGTAAATAATCAGATATTGATAAATATATAATCATGGTAATTATCAAATAACCATAGCCTAGTCACCTCATAAAAGAATAATATAGAGCTAAGATTGTCATCAGAGCAAGTCTAGAATGTCCATAGAAATTATCAAATTAGTAAAGGTTAATAAATCACATGTTAGGTCAAAGTTAAAGCCTTATCATAAAGGGAAAATGCCCCGTCCATTTTCATGGCTTAAATATTCATATAGCTCCTATTCCAAGATCTAGCAGAGAGAAAATATGCTAGGACAACTCTGTCACAACTTATTGTTTCCTATCATATCTATTAGATACTATGAATATATGAAGGAACTCTTGTATCGAGGAACCATGCCTACAAACTTGATAACTATTCTAATCCCACCGGTGACTCCCACCCTACGGATGGACAAGTGCAAGACTAGAAACAAGCATAAAGCACTCCAAACCAATATAATAGCATGGATGATTGACCTCAACACATAACAAATCACTAAACCATTTCCGAAGGCAGTCAAAAACCATTTTTGGAGGTGGTTTTTGCGTCCGCCTCCGAGTATGCGCTTCTGTTAATGAAGCATTAACAGAGGCGGTTTTATGCCCGCCTCTAAAAATCAAGCAAAAAAAACAAAAAAAAAAACGAAAAAGCCCACCGAGCGCATCGGAGCCGCCGTCGCCAGATCTGGCCCGCATCGCCGCCTCCGTTTTAGATCCACCACGCGCCGCTCCGTCTCCGACCGCCATGCCACCGGATCTGGCCGCCGGGTCAAAGATCCAATCACCGCCACCTCTTGACGTGCCGCAAGATCCCCCCACCGCCCTCACCGGATCTGGCGGCGCCGGGATGGAGAAGAGGAGGAAGCCGAGGGATCTGCGCCTTAGGAGGTGTCACGTCGTGGCTTGACGCGCCACCGCCAGCACCTCCATGCCTGCGCCTCGACATGGGCCGCCGCCAACAGCTCCACGGCTGCGCCTCGACATGAGCCGCTGCCAACACCTCCATGGTAGCGCTTGGATCTCGCCGCCACCGATGACCCGCACCTCCACGCATGCGAAGGGGAGGCCGAGGAGGCAGCAGCCTGTGGCGAGGTGGATGCTGGAGTAGGCGGCGGCCTGCGCACAGGGGAGGTGAGGCGAGGCAGGAGGAGGGAGGCAGCGGCCTAGGCGAGTGAGACTGAGAGAGGGGGATGGAGAGATCTAGAGAAGGGAATGAGGGTGGAAACCCTAACTTTAGGGTTATATATGAAATTGTTATCGGGCTTTTTGGGCTTCATTTGGGCCATTTAGGAGGCGGGCCATGTAGATTGCGCGGTTCCGAAAATCGAGTTTTTGAGGCGGACACCTTAAAGTGTCCGCCTCCGAAAATAGATCATTTTCAGAAGTGTTTTTTAAAAGCACCTGCCTCTGTTAGTCGATTTTTGGAGGCGGAAAATAGCAAACGCCTCCGAAAATAAAAAAAAATGTCCGCCTCTGTTAATACCTGGGATTAACGGAGGCGGACAAATCTTGTGTCCGCCTCTGAGAGGCTTTTTGGAATGTCCTCTAAAATCATTTTTGTAGTAGTGAATATAACTCATGATTGCATAGGATATGAAGAATAATACCATAAATATAGCATAAACTTCATATAACATCTGTGTAGAATTGATAAAGATCCGACAAAAAGAATACAAAGTCATTACCCAAGACCAAAGATGATCATGAAGAACAACTTCAGAACTAGAGCTGATTTGATCCAGAGAGGTTTCTGGCTGGCTTTAGCTATCTGGATATTTGGGTTGATTCTTTTCTGAAGTGGAATCGAATGAATGAGACAGGGGCCTACCTCTGCTTATATAGGTCTCCAGCATCGGTGCGAATGCCTCCTGATATGGTAGTAGGCGTTGCCGATATAGACAACCGACATATGACTACCTCGCCAAAGGTGGTCCCGAACCACCTTACTGGTGGCCCGACCAGTCCGTTGGCTCGACCGGTCCACCAGCACCACCTTCCCGTCATTGCCTTCACGTGGCGGGCTGTGGGTTGGATACTTGGGCATTCTACATTGATGATAGCTTTTGTTGATCTTGAATTGCAGGCCTTTGTATTTTCTTGACCATTTCTAGGACAAAATAATCTTTATTCTTTTATGCTCAATTTACTCTCTTGGTTCCTGAAATCATACAAAGACAAAATACAATTGGAACCAAGTCATACTAAAGAGAGTGAATCTCACCGTAGGTCCGTTTACTTTTTCCGAAGTCCCATCTAGGTCCAACACCTAAAAAACTAGACATCTAGGTCCATGATCTATTAAACTGAGGTAGTGGAGGTCCATAAGCGTCCACATAGTTATCTTTTGCCTACGTGGTGACGTCAGTGTGGCAATAAATTTCTCATTCCTGTCTTTCTTTCTGGCTTTATCTCTCATTTTTTTACTCTCTCTCATTCCTGTCTTTCTTTCCCTCTGCTCTGGCGGCGTGGCCCGAACGCCATGGCCAGCGGCACTGGAGCTCGGCCAGCAACGGAACTCACTACCCCAAATACAAATCAACGATGCCCAGACCTCCACGCCCAGGCTTGTCTCCGGCGAGAACCTGACAGTCAAAATATCGCCTGCAAGGACAAGGACGTCGGCAGGAATGAGGATGAGTGAGAAACAAAAAGACAAGGGGCCTTTTGCAAATTAATGCCCCGCTGGCATTGCCACACAGGCAAAAGATGCCTATGTGGACACTTATGGACCTCCACTACCCCTCTTTAATAGATCATGGACCTAGATCACTGGTTTTTTAGTTGATGGACCTAGATGAGACTTCATGAAAAGTTAATGGACCTACAACAAAATTCACTCTACTAAAATAATATGATAAGTAGTATTTTCCTTGATATGTTGACGGGAATATTTAGCATTTAAGGGCCATCAACCGTGCTTCAGATCTTCTAGTGACATCGGTTCTTCATGAATTCCTTGCTCACTTGACAAAATCAAGCCGGGCGGCCTACTCCAAGCTGGTCGGCCAGTTCGAAGGTATTTACTGTCATATATTGATAACAGAAACCGGATAAGCATATTGTATACAAATACAAATACTCCCTTCGGGTTGGTAAAGGAAGGCGTTTAGGACATTGACACGGTCTCCAAAATACAACTTTGACTAATACTTTTTAGTATAAAATATTTGTAAAATATATTTTAAAAGTACTTTTCTAAAACTATAATTCAATACAAATCTATTCATATTATTTTTATATTTCTTAATACTTAAAAAATTATTTACAGTCAAAGGTTACAAAGTTTGACTTAGGACAACCTCAAAACGTCATCCTTTACTAATATGGCGGGAGTACTCCCCAAGCTCACCCTACATAAATATTGTTTTACTTATCTAAACTATTTTCAGGGATCCCGAAAGGTGAAAAGGCTGCTAGAGCGCAGTTTGAAAAATCTAGCTAAGTATATACACATTTCCTTACATCAACAAAATTCTCCTATACATGCACCAGGCACCATAGGAAACACATAAGTTTCTTTCGTCCCTTGCAAAGTACTCATAATTCACTGAGAAAGTAGACTTTAATGAAGAAATTACCTTAAAGAGTTGTCTTAGACTCTCAGTACAAGCTGATCGAGGAGAGGAGGACACTAGCAGATATGGGGCATTAGAGTAGTGCACAATGGTCTCCTTTTGGCAACCCCGATGTGATTATAGTATAGAACGATGTTTGATATATAATACCCATTGTACTGCATTATTAGAATGCTAACCACGCACGAGTAGGGAAGTCAGAAAATAATTTGAAGACCAATACTTGCCTATAGTCTCATATTAATCATACCCTGCTTGTCTTTTCCTAACAATGATAACAAGGAGTCCTGAATACAAGGGCATATGACATAACTTCAAGAGACATAGGAAGAGAAACATGCATGGTCATAGTCAAAGCTGTCCCACAAAGCTTTTGCTTCGTTCCTCTCTGTCTCTGTGTCTCTCTCATCAACTCAGCCACGTCCAATCATGTAACCAAGGTATACTCCGAGGAGATCTAGAGAGAGAAATCTGACACAAGCTCGCAACAAAACATTATTTCGCACATTCTAGTTCATTTGGCACAAAGCTCTTTGCTTTGACCGATAATCTTTAGCTATCATTAATTCCAAAATTCTTACAGTTACCAAAAAGAATTGAAACAATCAAGCCTATTTTGATTCGATATATCTTTAATTTAGGATAGGAAAATGAAACAATCTAGACAGATGGAAGAATCTAGAGCTAGCTAGGTACGACAGCAACTGGATCGATCAGGTGTAACTCTACTTATAACTGTTGCAATGGAACAGTGACAGAAGCTAACATTAGGCTACAGCTAAGAACTCTCCCCCAGGCTTCATTCCTCCTTTGGAGCAGACTCCCAGGTAATATAGAAAGGCGCAAGTGGGCACCCTTGCACCCCCGGCCAAGAACAAAGCTGGTACGCGAAAACCGGGCGATGCCTGTTACCTACAATCCGCCCCCCCCCCCCCCGCCCACATCAGCATCGTCCTCCTCGTTGATCATCAGCCTCCATCTACACCTCGCCTTACGAACTTGAATTAAATTCAGCAGGTCTAATTCTTCAATCTCCAATTCCCCTCCCTCTCGACTCCAGCAATTACTACAATGCACGAATGAATAATTCTTTCCTGATCAATCAGTCCACCTAGCAAGGTTGGTGCTCCATCACTGTGTGGCCGGCGTCGGCGGCTCAGGCGGCGAGCCCACGGCCACCCGGCCATGCCGGAGCATGAGCTCCCTCGCCAATGCTTGCAGGTCGCCTCCGTCCGCTGAGCCACTGCCACCGGCAACCCTGCCAGAACCCTCTCCCATCTGAATATACTGCTGTGGTTGAAGCAGCTGCTGCTGCTGAAGCAGCAGGGCTTGTTGCTGCTGGAACTGGGAGGCCCACTGCTGGGACTGCATCTGCGGCTCCAAGAGGGTTGACAGGTCAACCGTGGCCGGGACGTTGGATGACGTAGGCTGGTTGGGGATGGAGAAGGCGGCAGTCATCGGTGTCTGGAGCTGCCCCACGAGTGGCGCTGGAGTTGGAAGTTCCATGGTGGTCAGGTGGCCTTGCAGGTAGGTAAGCTCGGTCTGGAGGTTCACCACCTGGCCAATGATGAGATGCATCAATCAGAAAAGAGTTAGTTGATACCAGATAGTATCGGATAATAATGCATAAAAACCGAATGTATTGAACACACAACGACAATTGCACTGTAAATTCAGATGCTTTTATACTCGAATTGTAAAGATTAGTAAAAGATCATTTGGCTAAAAGAAGGAAGGAAGCTGAGAGGCTGGAAGTAGGTACCTATTCTACGACTACGACCACTTGGGATTGATGCTTAAGGCTTCATTGCCTTTTGTACTACTGAGTGGGGAAATCAAGCTAAACCAGCTCTTCGTCCCTTCTTGGTTTCATGACAAAGGTAAAAAAGGCAACAGCCAGATATGCGATGATGCGAGACTAGAGTGCAATAAATTATCATCAGAGAAGTAGACAAGAATGGAATTTATGAAAAGATGGACGAGATGAGATGTTCATCACATCAGTTGCAACAGAAAGTCCCTTCCAAATTAACTCTGATCCCCTGGCAAACTTGCTTGCCTATTTTGCTCCCCTTGCTTGGCTTGCCATCCTTACTTCCCCACCAGAAACAAGGCCCAGTGCTTTCCTTCCTTGAGAAACAGACACCCCCAAAACAACCCACAGAAAAATAAAAACACGAAACCAGACGTGCAAATTCAACGAGCAACAACTCAATAAGATCCATCTGCCCATGCATCATCTGATTGGATCATGATTTTGCAATGATGAAACGCCCGCCCGGCCGAAAGATGCGAAACCATGATGACGACGCGAAATTCACATGTCCTTGCACTAGTACTAGTCCAGGGGCGTGCGTGCGTGTTGCTGGAGGGCGAAGATGTGGGCGACGCAGCCCTAGATGGGGTCGCGGAGGCGCGCCTGGGCCTCGTAGCAGACGGTGACGATGGCGTCCAGGCGCTTGTGGGGCGGGATCTGGAGCAGCAGCTTGGACACGTTGCTGGCGCCGAACACCTTGTGCACTGACGCGAAGTGCTCCGCGCCCTGCTCCGAGTCGAAGTAGGGCGCGAAGATGCACCCAGTCACGCACTTGCGCCGGAGGAACTTGCACGCCCCGCAGGGCCCGCCGCTGGGGGGCGCTCCCAGTCCTGCGCCAGCGCCGCCGTTGCCGCTCGGTCCACCAGCGCCGCCGCCGCCGCCGCTCGCCCCAGCCACCGACGAGCTCATGGCACCAGGCCTCGGCCCCGAGATACTACTACCTACGCCCTTGACCAACGTGGCAGGGCTTCTTGTTTCTCTTTAGTGTAAGGTGGTTAAAACAAGCAAGTATTGGAGAGGATCGATCAGGGTCGAAGGCGAGGTGGTGGAGACGTGGGAATGGCCAGCCGATATACTAGGGGAGGCGGAGGGCAAAGATGTCAAGTGCCATCAACCAAGTGATGTGTCTAGGTTGTTTGTCCCATTGGTGGAAGGGTGGTGTGGGTATACATGAGTATATATAGGCCATATGAATTAATTGTCAGACTGCAGGTTTTAATTACTGCTTGATTTTATGCTGCCTTTTTTAGGGCACTGTTTGAATTCCTTTACGTCTATCTACTGCTCTTCAATATGTGCCTTTTTTTGAGCCGTCGCTTTGATGAGACTTCCAAGCCAAGGCAGGGAGGGAGGGTTGCCATGGCCTACACTCCTCTTTCTCCAGGGAGGGTTAGAATATTGCGTGAAGCAAACTGTACGGTCCGGCTAGCCAAGGAGAAGACCGGAAACAAGGCCAATTGCACCCATCCCCTTCTCTACCTTTCTGATTGCATTGTTTTCTCTTGGGCTCCTATCTCTCTACATCACGCCAATCTTGAGGGCTCTCGTCGCACACACTCCCTCCCATGTGATACTAACATGACATTCTCACATCCATACGTCATACGCGCATTCCATTTCTTAAATTCTTGTCGATCCATTGGGTTGGACTCTGGTTAAAGGTTCTCTGCCCAGTTATCATTTGCAGTCACATGCCACATATGATGCAACAAAAGATAATCATCTATGTAGTTACGAAAGTACATATGTTAACGCAACAGGTACATATATGGAAGTGGTCACAAGTTTGGCTCCATGTCACAAAAAGAGCCCCACTTCGTACAGGTTGCACGCGCGGGTTTGGCGTGCCACGGTCAGGCTTTCCATGTATGATTCCAATGAGAATATAGCTAGCTAATGGTATATTAAATTCTTGGTACAAAAATTATATAGTGAATGTAGCATCCATATTAAATTTTAGTTTTGCTAGTAAATTATTTTTTTGTTGCATTGCTAAATAATAAAGTAACCGTAGGTCATCTTACGGCCTGATTTAACGATACATAAATCTACATGAATGATTTTAGCACTATGCAAGTTAATTTTATTTTAGAAAATGACATCTAAAATCGTTGTTAACATCTTAGACAAACTCTGATAAAAGATAATGTGCTTGTTTAGGAATATATTTTTAATGGACCCTCCAAAATATATGATAGCACCATTGTGCTCTGGTGATGATCAAGGGTCTTCATATACATATAGCACTACCAAACTACTGATCTTCTCCTAGTGTTTTTAAGTAGTAATAAAACACTTAAAATGCTAAAACACTAGAAGAAATTTGGTAGGGAAAGTTTATACAAAATTTTGAATGCCAAAACACTAGGAGAATCAACTTGTTTGTTCACAAAAAAAATATGGTGAACAAAAATATCTGTCCATATGGTTACAAAAAAACTTGTTGTCAACATATAGTTACAAATTTGGATACATGTCACAAATCATGTGTAGTACTTCTTCTAGTATAGTTGGATATCGATGCGGTAGGTGTGTGATGGTCATAATACTCCTATATGTTTTAGTAGAGAATATATAGCTAACATTAGTTGGTGTACAAATTTTGTAATGAACACGGCAATCCATATTTGGGTTGTGCTAGCTGCTGAACGAAATTTTAAGTTCCTTTTTTTATGGTAAGAAATCATAAATATTTCATCTACTGTGAACTACATTGAGATGATTTTGTTACCAGGGCACAATTTTGTGTAGTATATATGATTTTTTTTTGTAGGACATCAGATAGATATGAACATTTTTGTAGTGTCCCCCCGATAAATTTGTGTTATTTAGTGCCCTACATAGAGAAGTACATGTCATTTGCAATGACACGACATGCAATTTACTTATAGTGATCTGATCACTACGCCAAACTAGAATTGCCTTGGCGGCCAGAGAATTTTCACAGTATGTCAAGAGAGTTGCTCTAACCATACATGCATGGAATCTATAATCCATTGTAGAGCTAAGATATAATTATTCAACCAAGAAACTATTTGTTGCACTTGTTTTATCTCCATCATTACTCGATAACTAATTCATGAAGCCCAAAATATAAGCGTCACAAACACCATTATCCATGTATGCATGTTGCTAGTCATGCATACATAAGATGCTAGCTAGGCCGTTAGTATCTTTTTTTTTATTGTTATTCCAAGAATAATGCTAGACGCATGGCTTCTGGACTGATCCTCTTTTTCCTTTTTTGAAGAAATGAAATGCTATCAGGTAAGAAAAATAATGTTGCTAGGGCCAGCTCCTCTATCACCATATAAGTTCTTCACATCGGTTCCAAATGAAAGAGACAACCACCTCCATCTGTACCCGGAAACCGTTCAGAGCTGCGCGTGAACTTCGAGGGACGATGCAGTGTATGGGACTCAAACCGATGCAAATGCTTTAAACGCTTCACCGGTCGCCGTTCCTCACATTCATCGATCGATCTGGTCATATAAATTTGACCAACGTTTACGTAGATGCTGCCTTGTTAGCTTTTTCACAATGTCCCGCTATCACATGCTATACGCCAAGGGCTTTTCGATGTGTAACACACCATGCATGCTGGTGGCTATAGATCTAGAGTTGTGTCATGATGGACAGTGTGATTGCTGTGCTCTGCATGCATGTGACATCTTTCATCTACGCGGGGCGTGACTGTCATACTCTAGCTAATTTGCTATCCACAGGAAAGAACAAACTAGCCTGATGACCGCTTCAATCATCAGAACTTCGTTACCCAACCAAATAAACAATGTTTCTGCTAAACACTACATAAATCAAATAGCCACAGCCCTTCATCTAGCCACATCGTCTTAATCAATATATTGTGTCGTTGTACAAGATATAATGTTTGTTGGCCCGTAATAGATATATATACGCACCATAATATTGAATGATAAAATATTCAGTGGAAATGTATCAATACTTTGTTCATTATGTATATAAATTAAAATTCCTTCAAAATCCATTTAGTTTTCATGCTTCACTGGTGTATCGACCAAGCAAAGCATCTTAAAACTGAGATAGTATTCTCGGTAGAAACGGAAAACATATCCGGTAAAACTGGAGCGCGATCCGAGATTTCCGTATAGAGACCTATAACCGATGAAGTAACGGAAAGTTTGACCATTGCGGTAACATTTCAAAAGATTCAAATGTGACTTAAAGTTAATCATATAATCAATATATATGAATACATATTTTGGAGGCAATAGATTGTTAATTAGACCGGCCTAAGATATAGACATGCTCTAAAGGATTAGCTAGCTACTGCACTACAAATACAAGCTGTATTATTTATGGTATAAAGAGGTTATTTTTGGAAATGGAAATACCAATTATTACTGCTGCTAATCATAAGTAAATTTTTCATACCTCCTCAATCCATTTCCTACAAGTAAATTTACTCTAGCATTTTACCACAAATAGTTTTGTCTCCTAAAGCCTATATGTAAAACCACGCAATCCTTCGAAGCATATAATGGAAGTTTATTATAAACTACACCCAGTAGAGTAAAGAGGCCTCCGTTTTTTTGTTAAGGAAAAACTTGCTCAGGATGTAGAAAACCACGGGACCCGGTTACACTGGCGAGCATATTTTTTTAATAAAGATTAGTCCCAGAAATCCGCTTTTGCAACAAATTGAACCTGGGCCTACCTAGTTGCTACCATACCGCTCGACCCCCTAGCCAACTAGACTAAAGAGCCTTTGGTTACGCTCAAGAAATGGAAATAAAATACAAGTTTAAGATGTGTGGCTTTGAAATGTTGGGGCACACATTACTGGAAATTGTAGACGCATCTGGTGTCAAAAATCATTAATGTCGAGTGGATCGAATATGGACTTTTCATCAGTCTGAAAACATCATCTATAATAGGAAAAAAATATCTTGATGGAGTTACGTACTAGCACTACACGGAATTATGTTGTGATCATGAGGTTCTGTCTTCCAATTGTATTTAGTCTTTTTGTCCTTTTCAGAACCCAATTAAAATGATGAGAACATGACACCATCGGATACGAACATTGGTCATAAGGTGAATTTATTTCTCCATTTGTATAATTATTTATTGTACAATTCACTTGGTTCCACATGTCCATGTCATTATTTGACTGAAGGTACAAATATATTATTACAATGTCTTCGCGGGCTTGTTATTCACACATGTGACCCAGGACTAAGATGGAGTAGGCCCCAGACATATGGAGAGAGCTTCAAAGATGCTAAAGGACGTCCTCCACCTTGGCCGCCACCTTAGGAGACCAGCAAGGGCGCCCAAGTAAGATGGAGGCCCATTACAACTCGAGTTCGAGTCCACCTCGGAGTCCAGGAGCTGCTTTCGGTAAAACGGACGCCCAGGCCACATACAGAGTCCGATTTCGACGATCCACATATGGTTGGAAAGAAGATTTCATAGAGCTTCCAATGGCGTTGGTTTGAAGCCCAAATATGTCCTGAGTCGTCGGGAATCATCCAAACAAGGTGGCGTCCAGAATCTGTCCCGGTGTTGCGTCACCGATATTTGGCCTTTGGGCCGTGTATCTTCGTTGAGCCCATTAGGGGCGCGTGCAGGGGGTCGACCACGACCCTAACCTCTATATATCAGTAGCCACCGCCCTCGTTAGGGTTTGGGTTTTGCTTAGATTAATCTGTCAAGAACAGTTTCGCCGTTGCATCGGTTTGTGAGACCCCAACTCGTGAGATTAATCATACATCTGCAATTTGGTTGCATCCTTCTGTGTTCTTGCTTGTGTTCCTCAATTCGCAGGCAAGGATTAGCCTTCTGGGCAAGGTCGACTTAGGTCGATAACCTGAGGAGACGTGGTGCTGCGATTGCGGGGTTCAGGACGTGTTGTTCGGAAGCCGGATCGATTTGTGTCGCGACTCCGCCAAAATCGTCGCTTATCTGAACCTTTCGGAAGATCGGGAACCCTAGTCCACATCAATTGGTATCAGAGCTTCAGGTTTACCGTCAGGTTCACCCTTATCCTAGTTTATTTTGTGTCATTCTTCCTAAAAATCCAGAAAATTGCCCTACAAAAATATATGTTCTTTATTGTTTCCGCTGTCCTATAACCCTTTGTGCCCCTCAATTTTTCTTTTCAGATTGCTTTTCTGAATTTTAGTCCCTCGTCATGTCGTTGTGTTCATCGTGTCTAGGTCTAGTTTTGGTCTTTAGTATCAGGTCTTGCTTGACTGTTTTGGCACCTAGTTAATTTGTCATCATATTTGTTGTGCCAATTCTTGTGTCCTGTTCATTGTGTTGGACCAATAAATATTGTTCTGGATTGCTGCATACAGTGTTAGATAGAGTGAAAATTATCAGCATGAGTGCATACAGATAAGGGATTTTTTTTTGAGCCTTTGGAATAGCAAAATTACTGTGCGTCCAGCCCATGCACAAGAAATATTTCACCAGATTGTTGTCTATCTGAGTCGACAAGAAAAAGGCAAAGGTGTAGAAAAGAAAAAGAGAAAAAAAGCCGCACCAAAAAAAAGGAAGAAAGTAAAGAAAGAAAAAAAGAAAAAAAATCAGAAGTGCTTGCATCCTTTCGAGTCCTTGAGCTGAGATATATTGTTACTTGCTTGAGTTAGGTCTGAGATAATTTAGGCCGGTGACATAGACTAGCTTGGGACTAATTTTCAGCTTTGCAATTTCTGAATTGAATTATTGATATTCCTTGCTACATATTTTTAGCCTTCCTATAGCTCCACATATTACTTTTGGACAACACAATTTTTGACCCTTGCAATCGTTGGATCACATCTTCTAGGTAATCCTTTGCTTTGCTGGTAAGGACCTTGTAAGACATTGGTAAGGTGCTTCATTTTGCTGTGTTGATTGATTGAGAGGCACCATCACACCTGCATAGGAGATTATTAGGGATAATTAATTGTTGTTATTTCTTCTATGACTAATATTTTGCAGGACAATATGGATATTATAGAACAATATGTGTTTAGTTCTGAAATGCAGAAGTTGGAACGAAATCAAGTCAACAATTTATTCCAAACTTTCTTTGTTGTGAGGAATCGACGTTGTCGTGTCATCATTGACCGTGATAGCAGCCGCAACATTGCAAGTTTAGAGTTGGTCGAGAAGCTTGGCTTGACCACAGAGCCGCATCCATCTCCGTACTACATCCACTCGGTAAATTCTTGCGATATCATAAAGGTAGATAAGATTGCACGTATAGAATTTTTTATTGATGTCTACAAGGATAGTGCAGAATTTGATATAGTACCTATGCAAGCATGCAATTTGTTATTTGGTGAACCATGGATATCTGAAAATAAAGTTGTTCATATACAATTGCTAATGATTATTCTTTCAAATATAAAGGAAAAAACATTATTCTTAAACCTATGAGTATTGCTGAAATTTTAAAAGAAGATCTCATGAGGGCAGAGAGAAGAAAGAATGAGCCTTTTAGAAAAGAATGGGCAATTTTAGATGTTACAACACCTACATCTAAATCTGAAATTTTACGAAAAAATCATGCTATTTTGCCTCTTGTTCGAACTAATGTTTTGCAGCACATACCCAAACAAGAAGAAAATGAGGAGCTGACAACAGCATATGAAGATTCAGGACCTTCTTGTCACAATGCACCGTTGGCTACTGCTGCATATGAGGCCAAAGCTGCTACACATGGTGCTACAATCACGGAAGGTGAAAATTGTGATATGCTGAATTTTTCCGCAGATCATGCTAATATAGAGCAACTGTTAGTGGAGCATACTCTTGATTTACCTTTGTCACAAGATGAATGGCTTGATATTCCTTGTGATAAAGAAGAGTTGTGCGCGAATGATTCATATATTGCTATGACACAACTAGTCCCTACTAATGATAATCATGCTTTGGAGTCATATACTTGTGATAATCATGCTTTGGAGTCATATACTTGTGCTGAAAATAAAATGTTTGTTCCTATTACTTGTGCACATGACGAACAAAAATTGATATCTTCTTTAAACACTTTGGGTTATATCAAATTTAATGTTCTATGTAATCTAAATTATTTGGAGGAGAGACTCTTTGCAAATTTTGAATTGCCATGTTTGAATAGGAATACATATCACTTTATTGGCAAATATAATAAAAATGGAGAATATATGGTGCACCGAGTTTATATTTGTTCAAATCTGAAATATTCTTTGATGGGACAACAAGGAGATCAATTTGAGGGCTGCAATAACACTAAACATGCCGAATCCAGTTGTTCTAGTTTTGTTTTCAAGAAACAGGCAAACATTCAAGAAGGGGAGCACTGCTGGGTGTCACCTAAAACATCTTCTACAACTACGGCCAAACCGAGGACGATTTGTTTTCAAGAAGGGGAGGATGATGAGAACATGACACCATCGGATACGAACATTGGTCATAAGGTGAATTTATTTCTCCATTTGTATAATTATTTATTGTACAATTCACTTGGTTCCACATGTCCATGTCATTATTTGACTGAAGGTACAAATATATTATTACAATGTCTTCGCGGGCTTGTTATTCACACATGTGACCCAGGACTAAGATGGAGTAGGCCCCAGACATATGAAGAGAGCTTCAAAGATGCTAAAGGACGTCCTCCACCTTGGCCGCCACCTTAGGAGACCAGCAAGGGCGCCCAAGTAAGATGGAGGCCCATTACAACTCGAGTTCGAGTCCACCTCGGAGTCCAGGAGCTGCTTTCGGTAAAACGGACGCCCAGGCCACATACAGAGTCCGATTTCGACGATCCACATATGGTTGGAAAGAAGATTTCATAGAGCTTCCAATGGCGTTGGTTTGAAGCCCAAATATGTCCTGAGTCGTCGGGAATCATCCAAACAAGGTGGCGTCCAGAATCTGTCTCGGTGTTGCGTCACCGATATTTGGCCTTTGGGACGTGTATCTTCGTTGAGCCCATTAGGGGCGCGTGCAGGGGGTCGACCACGACCCTAACCTCTATATATCAGTAGCCGCCGCCCTCGTTAGGGTTTGGGTTTTGCTTAGATTAATCTGTCAAGAACAGTTTCGCCGTTGCATCGGTTTGTGAGACCCCAACTCGTGAGATTAATCATACATCTGCAATTTGGTTGCATCCTTTTGTGTTCTTGCTTGTGTTCCTCGATTCGCAGGCAAGGATTAGCCTTCTGGGCAAGGTCGACTTAGGTCGATAACCTGAGGAGACGTGGTGCTGCGATTGCGGGGTTCAGGACGTGTTGTTCGGAAGCCGGATCGATTTGTGTCGCGACTCCGCCAAAATCGTCGCTTATCTGAACCTTTCGGAAGATCGGGAACCCTAGTCCACATCATAAAAGGCATCGTTACTAAAACTCTAGCCTGAGATTTGGGAGAAACTACTGAACGCAGGCTCCAGAAAACATGGTAATAATTAAGAAAAGCTGCAACGTAGCTTTCTGCTTGGATCGGAGCAGCTTCGATGTGATGTGCTTAAGTGTCAAAATATTATACTATATGTATATGGCCACCGGCCGTACCAGCGACTAATAAACTACCGGATTGAGCTTATTTGCGGAGTGCTAGACTCGGCAAAGAAAGTGATGACTGCAAATATCTCTGTGCCCAATGGTTCTTGTCGGGCACTCGGCAAACCTATGCAATGAATTACTACTGCGAGCAGGGCAGATAGAGCTAGGATTTTTGCATGGACTATGCCAAGCCAAAATGTTCATGTCCAAACCTGAAAAATCAATTTAGCAATTCGATAGAGTTTCATTGGAATTACCCAACTATTCGGTACACAGCTACTAAATGGCATAATGAGTGTTAAATTACGATCCAGATAGTTTAACATAGCACACCAATGCATATAGTATTCGTTGCAAGAAGGGGCGTTGCGGGTATAAACTTTGTAAGTAGTACAAAGTTGTGAAAACACAGTTAAGTTGAACAAAATGGTAAGCTTTGACTGAAGGTGATCTTTTTCATTGGACAAGGAACTCTAGTTTTTCATCTATCTAAGGCCCATTAGGAAACCCAAAACATTCTTCTATCCAAGGCATATTCTGGTTTTGCCGATGTGATTAAGGACATAAACGCTTCGTTTCCCTCGATCGTTGTAAATCGCGTCTCGACCGTCACACGGGCGCTCCAACGAGAGGATTCGTTGTGGTGACTCTCCCTTGGCCCTTAATTAGTTCTCATTTTTATATGCACCAAACGGCAGGCGACACTCCCTGTGTCCTTCTCCTTCCTTCTTCCTTCGTCCATGGATTTTGCGGCAGATGGAAAGGAGTTCATCGGCAAGCAGCAGCCCATCAATGTGGACAAGTTCATTATCGTGGAGGAGACCATCAGCGAATTGACAGTGGAAGACTCCTCCATGCACGGTTGGCAGGAGGTAGTACATGTTGATGCTTCCGACGAAGTAGGTTTTGTGATGGACTCCCTAGCTGGCGAGACGTTCATTCCAGACTCACAATGTGAAGATGAGAAGGTCCATGGTAATGGTGAATCGTTCAGCGACAAGGAGGTCGATGCCACAAGTGCCTTAATGCATCTCCATGCAACCGAAGTGAGCACTTTTGATGCCCACGGAGAGCTCGAATATGTGTTCGATGGTATGGACTCCATAATCAGCACATCGACGATGCAGTCACAAGCCTAGTTTGTCTTAGTCATGAAGGTATGCTTTCGAGAATTGGTGTTCATGTTGTTATAGCAGGGTTTATACAGAGGGCCGAATTTGGAGCAGGGAGGGTGGGCACCTGAGAAAAGGGTGAGGCACCAATAAAAAATTTTGGAACATGAAAATTCAGCGAGGGTTTTGGCACCAACATTCGATTTTGCACTGGTTTTGCCGAGGGTTTGCCAAAACTCTTGCCAGCGTCATCTTTGGAGGACTTCTGGTGGCGAAATTGGTGCTAGTGTTTTGTGGAGGCACGGGAGATGCGGGAGTTTAGTGTTGTCGCGGGGCTTTTGTGTAGGCGCGAAGGGGTTGAAAATTTCATAAGCACAACAGATCCTCATGCATAGTCTAGGTAATGATGATTAAATCGATGTTGTGGTTTACCCATGGAAAGTTAATTACATATGGAAACCAAAATCTCCTCCATTGGTCTTTGAACCTGTTGGTGTTTCTTAACACCATCACTAAGTTACTCTTAGAGTAACTACAGTACCATAGTATCATTTCATCCAGGAGTAAACTTGTTTCCTATGGGACATCAGTCAAACTAATTTACTTCTGAGCATAACATTGCATTTATAACCCAGCTCATCAGAGAGCAAGACAAGTGTAAGTCTTGATAAATATTGTCACGTGGTAATCATGAATATAGATAATATGACACACATTAAAGCCACCTCATAAAGGATAAAGAATAAACAAATAGGACTAGGGCATCGGAGCAGTGTTACAATCATGATTATCACGTGACAATATTTATCAAGACTTACACTTGTCTTGCTTTCTGATGAGCTGGGTTATAAATGCAATGTTATGCTCAGAAGTAAATTAGTTTGACTGATGTCCCATAGGAAACAAGTTTACTCCTGGATGAAATGATACTATGGTACTGTAGTTACTCTAAGGGTAACTAAAGGAAATGTCCTTAATAAGATCTATTAAATTAGATAAAGGTCAAATCAAACATAAAGTCTAACCGGTGTTTAAAACGAATTTCAAGAGTTGACACAAAAATTGGCAGAGATCTTCATGCACTAACACTCGAACAGTTGCAACCTTACGAATCTGGGCGTGCTAGTCAATCTCACCTGTTGATTGACAAGGAAACAAATTTTAAAATTCTAGAGCGTGACGGCTGGATTTTCGATTAGCTCGACAGGTAAAAAAAATCAGCAAGAGGTTATCTGATCTAATAAATAGTAAATTGGCTGGAGCAACCAATTCAACGCAAGCTATGAAAGATCACTAAAACCTAACCTAACATGCTAAGCAGAGCAACACTTAGAACAGATCTAATAGGTTGTATGGTGCATCTAAACATATAACACTGGTAAATAGCCGCACTTAGCAGCGTCAATTATGAACCGCAGGCGCATGGACCAGTTGTAGCTTTTCCCTTAGGGAATCTCCCATGATTATCAATCCGTGGAACAAGAAGATTGCTATGCTTATCTAAACACTAATTACGCTGGTCTAGAAGTCTTTCAAGTAATGTTTATGAATGAAAACTAAACCTAACATAATCTGATTTAAAGAAATATTAATGGAAATTAATGCTTTGTAGAGAGTAAGATATGGAGAGCATTTTCCCATACGGTTTTAGGATCACTAGGTTATGCAACCTCTGAGTTAAAGCATCAATCTTCTATCAAGTCCAAATTACCGATGTCGTTCCCACACACACACTATCACTTCACTAGGGGTAAGAATTCATCAAGAAAAGAGGACCAAAATCTATGTACAAGATAGATTGATATGACAAAGTATGTCGGCGATTACAAACCAAGTTCAACTTATAACCCCATGGACAAATAAGGACTTTCACCCCATAAAACTAATCATGTTGACGGAGTTCATGGCGTAGAAGTCTTCGGTGAAGGATGAGGACCGCTGTCCTTCACCTTGCTCTTGAGTTGTCCTTCAATGACGGGTATCTGATCTCCTCTCTCTCTCTCTAATGAGGACGGCTCTATGTCTTTTGCAGACCTTTCTGGTCGAAGGATTCAATAGGGTTATCGAGGACGTCGCCATTGGGCCTCAGAATGGGCCAGGCCGGTCGGCTCAGTGGGTCCCAGACTGACTGGCCTGGGCTTCTTCTGGCTCACCTCGGCTCTGTCTTCCGTATGGTGATTCTCCTCTTCTTTCCTAAGTCGTGTCCTGTTGTAACTCCTCATCAAAACTCCTCCAAAAATGCCATATTTCCTACAAAATCGTGATATGCTTCAAAATACAAGACGCAATCGAAAACAGGGTTATTTTAGGTGCCAAGTGGTGGGTTAGTTCATGAATCTTCGCGAGATTGGAGCTAAAACACTACTAAAAGTGTACAGCTAAGGAGCGCTAACACGGATCAAAGCACGTACCAAGCTAGGTAACTGAGATAAAAACTAGACTAAACAAGATTAAAAACCTGGCAAAACTTAGCTAATATTGATAATTGTGGAATAAACCTAAACAAAGTAATAGTGATATGCCCAGATCCTAAATCTTAGAATTTACAGACAAGGTTGGAGATCAATACGATGCAGCCCTAGCAAACAGAAAAGAACTCATGGAAAAAGAAAGATGAAGTCACCAATGATGTATGAAATTGCGAGAAAGTATATGCAAGTATTGTGATGGGTTTTGCTTGATTATAGTGTGTACCGATTTTCACGACCACTATTTATACACTAAACCTACAACTCCTAGCCGATTACGGCAAAACAAAACTTGACGTAAAAGAAAAGAATTTCCTAAAAATTACCAACTCCTAAAATACTTAGACTCGATCATAGTTCTTATAGAAACCGACTCCTGGACTGCCCAACTTCAGCCCAATCAGCAAACATTGTTGTCCTTCACAGCCCTTCAGCCTTTTGATTCCAATTTCCAACTCCTCCTCTGCCTCCTCTCTTTTTGGCACCGAATTTGAATACATCTCAAAAAATGGTGTCAACACATGCCCCTAGTTTTGGAGTAAAAGATACAATGATTTGCTCCAAAATTCTCTCTAACCAAGATTTATTTTATTTTCGTCCTTATTTAGTCAAATCCCGATGTGTCCAAATGATGGAACAATTATCGTTTTACCCTTTATGGCCCAAAGCTATATAAGTCTGCCCACAACCATCTTCTTCTTCTTCCCTGTCTCCGCTAGTCCCTCTTCTTCTTCTCTCTCCTCAAGCACAAGTCCATCGACGACTCTTCATGGGAGCTCTTCTTTAGCCTTCTAGCATCAACGACGACACTCCATTCCATTATTTTCACCTTCGCTCAAACTCCATGGCGTCCTCGCACATCCCCAAGGTAAGTTGAATCCAATCTATTAATCCCAGTTTACGATTGTTGATCCTCTTCCACTTCACTGCTTTTTCTTGTATCATCTTTGATTTTTAGGACCTTTGTGATAGAATAGTCATCCCCATAGATAATAAACTAGGACCAGTCATCTTGGGGCCTGTAGGCGATTTAGATCCGATTAACTTTATCAACCTAGAAACCCAAAGGATCACCTTCAAATCCTTATCCGATGCTTCTTTCGAATGGTCAAATGCTTTCAGATCTTGGCCCACTCTTAATCCAGGATGGAAAGATTGATATTTGAAATTGACTAAAACTGAGCAGTACAACATCAACAAATGCATCACTCTATCTTTGGCCAACATGGAACGAAACGAACCAATGTTGGTTGCTGCATCTTATTTTTTGTCCGATGCTCTGAATGCTTTCTTGTTTGGACATGCACCAATGGCCCCAACCCTGGCGAATGTCATGATGCTCACATGCCTCAACATTACCGAATTGGACTCTTTCTTTTCTCTTCCATCCAAATGTACTCATAAAATAGAATGCCATAATATCGGATGCTGGAAGGGTTATATTGCTCTTTACTGTAAATCGGAAGGCAGAATAAAGTCCAAGGAGCACATGACATTTCTCAATATGTGGTTAGAGAAGTATATCTTCTGTGGGAAATCGGTAGGCCCTACCACCAACCATCAGAGATTGGTAGAACATTTGGCATCCAGCAACCATTTCCCTCTCGGGAAATATCTTCTAGGCTTAGTCTATCATCTGCTTCACCAAGTTTTGGTCTGATTACGCACAAATCAACCGATTGCCAATTTGGTGGCCCTTGGTGGTTCTTGAACTTGTGGTTGAACCTTCATTTGCAAATCATCTTGAACATGATAGTAATAAATAATTCATTCCCTTGTGATCAAGCAGAAAACAAAGAAATCACACTTGACCGATGCACATCTTTTGGGGAAGTTGCCCCCTCCTTTCCTGGTTAACTACTCCCATCAACTCGCATAGCTAAGTTCTTCAAGGCTTTTTATGATGGACTCAAAGATGACTCCGTGCCCTAGTATGTTTATGAGGACAAGAACAACAATTTTGAGCTCCCTGCCAACTTCAAATTTGATAGTATCTGCTCTGATGGAGGCAGTGCAAAGGACTTGAAGGAAAAATATTCTTTTCTAGCAAAGGTCATCAAACCTATGAATTTTACAATCATTCATTGACTGCATGGCAACTAGGCTTTGGACAAGCCCCAAATAAGCCACATTTTGCCGATTTACTCAAACCTCGGGGGTACAATTCCAAGTGGACTTCCATACATTTTGCTGATTTACTCAAACCTGAGGGGTACCTATTGCCGATATTGCTAATGGTCGCAAACGAAAAGAAGGCCCTAAGATGAAGAAGACCACTCACAAGATTCAAGTGAAACTCACTCAATCGGCAGATGTCTCCACATCATTAGGCCCATCTGCACAAACATGACCAATTGCTCCTCTAGGTATAACTTTTAATTGCACCAATTCTGTAAATCAGCATTTCAAAGCTATCATCTAACTAATTTTACTTTGTAAAGAAAAACCAATGGAGGAAACATCCACATGGCTTCCTCAACTTGAACTTTATCAGGTGTTCAAAAGGAAATAATGAGCTAGCAAATAAAATTAAGATACTTCAACAAGATAAAGCTTCCTCTAATGTTTCATCCATTCCACCAATTGTTGAACAATTTAAAGTGGATGCTCTACCTCTTGCGTTGATTTAATTCATAAGTCTTGCTCATCCTTTTGCAATGAGACTTGTTTTGAGACTGTGATTGTAGAAACATGTGATGAGTTCATTGCTCAAGAGAATGAAGAGCATATGCAACAAGTAGAGAGGCTTAAGAAGATCTTGGCAAGGCTCAAACGCAAGGGAAAAAACAGGTGAGAGCAAGAAACAACTTCCTCAAGATAACCATCCCAAGATGGTAAAGAAGCGGAGAAGGGTGCAACAATGACTTGCTACTCATGCCAACAAAAAGGCCACGTGTCCTATGAGTGCAATAAAAAAAGAATGAAGAAAAAGAGAAGGAAAAGAAAGAGGTCACTTCCAAAACCAAGCCCTATTTGAAGGTTGACAAAATGATGAGCACACCGTACTTACTCAAGAAGATAACAAGGTGGTGGATCACTTGATCAACAAGCACAGAAAGGGGTGAAACCAACCTACTTTGCTGCCCAAGGAAATCATCACAACCATGAAGGGCTTCAAAAAGGATTGGGTTCCAAATGCAACATAGAGTCCATGGGACTCGGGAGGATTTGGAGGCTTGGCCACACGAGAAGAGAAATTCAAGCAAACAACCAAGCTTATCAAGATTTGGAGTAAGCTGGAAATCATGAACAATCCAATAACCAAATCTTGCAAAGGTAACATATGTAACTAGATTTAAATTAATTCAATTTCAATTAGCATCTAGTTCCGTCACATGTCTAGGATTGCATGATCATATTTCAAATCCTTTGCATTGCCTAGGATAGTCTCCTCATATGGTAAGTTGTTTGTGCTTCTCTCTAATCCATGAGCAACTTGCATGGTTTCTTAGTTGTAGGAAAATGGCACTAGAGCTCAAGTCATAGGATAACTTCCCAATGTCGTTATTGACAAAGTGCATGTCTCTCACAAGTAATTCAATTTCTCATATGCACACATTTAGGGGGGAACTATCTTATGGTTTGTGATTTTTAGATTAACCTAGCTTGCAAGTTTATCATGCGTGAGATCGGCCGGCGTAAGTCCGCGAGTATCCGATAACCTTGTATCCTAAGGGAATGGACCCGGCGCCGAACTGTGGATTGAAGGGAAAGGTTGGATAGTGTTTGTGCCTTTTGTAGCAAACATTATCCATGTGTGTTGGGTTTCCCTAGCCAGGTAGTGAAATTCGGTTCGAACTGCTTGACCGCTGTGCTACATTGAGTAACAAGTGAAACTATGAGGATGATGAACTTGTTGTATGTATTAATTGTATTGCACCACTTGCATGCTTAAAAAGGATGCTAATCTAGAATGGTTAACACTACTAGAACTTGATGCTAAAATAATGAAAATAAGGATCCACTCTTAGTCGCTTTCTGGCAAAACAAACCCACCAGCCAAAAGCCTCTCTTGTCTAGGAGTCAGTGATGTAGTTTTCACCCGACGGGTAAGCCTTGCTGAGTATTAGTATACTTAGCCTTGCTTGTGGCTATTATTTCAGGTACTACTTTGGATGAGGCGGTGAATTCTGTCATTTGGCCTGCCCAGGTTCCTCCTGGGTGGCACGTCGAGTGGGTTCTGTCCTCTTCCGAGGATCGGGAGGAGTAGCACCATGGACGGCTTCATTATGGTGTTGCTATGTATCGTCGATTAGTTTATTTCCGCTGCATTGAACTCTCGTACTTTATTTAAATTTCAGTCTTTGTTTGTAATAACTTGATGAGACTATTTATGTTAAGTTGAACTTGTCGAATGTTGTAATTTCTGGAACTCACCTTCGTGTGGGCGCGCGTGTTGTTTCGATCGTGAAAGAACGTGGTTATTCAGGTATAATTCGACGACGCTCTAGCTTATTCCAGATTAAGTGCCTGACTATTTGATTAGTGGTCCGTGGGTACTTAACTTGGAATAATTTCGGAGTGGTCCACCACAGTATGATCAACTCAAGTCATCCAAATCATGTAGAAAAGAAGATGGCAAATGTGTGCGTACATGCTTGTAATAGAAATTGCTTGTGATTTTGAAACTAACCTAGCTGGCAAGTAATTTTTATTCAATTTCTTATGTGCACATATTTGATATCTTCTTTTTCATGTGATTTGTATGGCCTCAAGTTGCATGACCATCAATTTGATGTTGATAATTTAAGTATTTTGATAGCTTCAAAAGTATCCTTGGGGCCTACAATCTCTACAAAAATTTATCGAGACAATTTGTTAGTCTCATTGGCTATGTTGTCAATGGATGAACAAAATCACAAACAATGGCCTAGGGTCATTTTCCTTACAATCTCTCCATTTTTTGTGATTGATGACAACACAACCAAAGCAAGAGATAAATAATAAAAATTGATTACACCTACTTGCTTGAATACTATGCAAGAGCAAGAACATATATGCTAATCAAGATATGTAAACAATACCACTTGAAAGAACACTTGTAAGAAATGAGTTCATCATACCTTGCTCTTACCAATTCTACTAAACCCCCATATGTGGTCATGTTGGACATAAGGCTCCCTCTTACTCCAATGTCAGTTTTCTCTCTTTCTTGGACCAAATTCTTACAATCTCCCCTCAAGCTTGAAATCTTCAATCTTCCCAACACTTGAGGCCCTTGCCTTCTTGCATGCTCACCCTTAAGGTCGGCTTCCTGTGACATCTCTGATGTCAACTTGATTAAAAATGCAATTAAAATCAATGCAAAAGGGAATTATGGGTTGAAACTCAAAAATCCATCAAAAATTCAGTTTTAAATTCAAAAAGAAGGGTTGTTTGACACCCAACTGAAAACTCGAGATTTTTGTACTAAACTTGAAAATATCCAAAAATAAAAGTTGTTTTTCATCACAAATAAACCCTAGTCACTGTTTGGCACTTTTGAAAATTTTGCAGTTTAGTCCCTCAAAAACTCGAAATACCGATCTGGGCACCTTTTTGTTTTTGGGTTGTTTGAGCTCGAAAAACTTGGAATTTCAGGTTCACCCCAAAAAGAAAGTTGTGTCCCATCTCCCAAACTCCAACTTTTATTTTCATACTTTTTCAAGTTCAGTTCAAATTTTTGGAGAAAATTCGAATTCGAAAACGGAGCTCCACGGGGCGCCAACAGTGCCCTGGCGCGCCCCTGCGCTGGCCGGAGCTCGGCCGCCACGTGGCCGGCGAGCGGCGCAGGCGGCGCCGAGCTGGCCGAGCCACGGCGGACGCTGGCGCTTGTCGCCTTGTGCTTGTCCAACCCCTCCTGAGCCGTCGCATCGCCGTCGTCAAGCCGCTTCGCCTCGCGCCGCGCGAGCGCCATCATGCGGTCGGAGCGCCGCCGTGGCCGCGCGCGCGCGTCGCGCTGAGTCGCTCCGCAAGCCGCGATGCCGTCCCGCTACGCTCCAAGAGCACTGTAGAGGATCCCCCGACGTCACTCAAGGATTCTCCTCGCCCGGTCGAGTCGTTCGCGTGCTGCCCGAGCTCGCGCCGCATTCATGGCGGCCTGCTCGCGCCGCGCCGTGCGCTCGCACGCTCCT
This sequence comes from Digitaria exilis, assembly GCA_015342445.1. NCBI lineage: Eukaryota > Viridiplantae > Streptophyta > Magnoliopsida > Poales > Poaceae > Digitaria > Digitaria exilis. Next base: position 63,874 of record JACEFO010002538.1, read on the forward strand.
GAGGCAGCACAGTGCCACCCTCGCGCACCCAAGCACCCCACCGAGCACTCACACCCCTCCACTCACTCGCTCACTTAGCCATTTTCACTTCCCCGTGCTCGCTAGGTCATCTTCTTCCTCGCGCCGCGCGAACCGAGCCGAGCTTCGAGGCAAAATTCACCTTCCACACTCCACCATTCCCAAATTCATCGCGCACGAAGCTAGACCTCTACCCTAGTTCCAAATCCACCCACTTCCCCCGAGCTATTGTCGCTTCTCCGGCGAGAAATCACGATTTCCCCCAAATCGCGATTTTCGGCCGCCGGAGCACCCGCACGTCGAGACCCTACTCCGAGCCGTCCCCGAGGTCAACCGAGCACGCCATTAGCTTCCTCGTGCTCCACTGGTGCCCTAGGACCCTCCAAACCTCGACGAACGCCCCCGACCTCACCGGCGTAGAAGCCGCGGCGGCCGCGCCGCCACTGCATCATCGCCGGCGAAACTCCGAGCTTCCCCGGCCTCCCAACCGTCACCAATCAAGTCGTGGTGAGCCCCTAGTGCGTTTCCCCCACTTTCCCGACCCTAGCTCGCCGTCGTTTGGCCGGCGTAACAACGCCGACGACCCAAGGGCCTTTCTTCATCGTCTTCGTTTTTCTAGGGGCCTCTGCGCAAAAACCAGGGACTTGTTCGTAAGGTTTTGAAAGTTCTAGGGTTCCCTGCGTAAAAAGATTCTTAACCCTAGATTTAATTTTCCCGAATCTTGTAAAATCCGTTAAAAATCGTACAAAAATCAGAAAAATGCACAAAAATACTCCCTGGATTTGTGAGATTGTAAACTCCAATCTCCTTTAAGCATGTTTATACTTTTGATGAACCGGTTTTGAATTAAAATTCAAACTGTGGAAATTGAAACTTGTGCACCATTTCAAATCCAGAGCTCTGCTAGGTTTGATCTTTGGATATGTTGTTTGTAGTGACTTTGGACAGCTTGTGACCAAAGGGGACCTAAAAATATGCAGTGTAGCTTCATTTATGAATTAAAATGTGTTTCCTGTCTTTTTGCAGTACAGAAATCATTAAAAATAATCTGTGCAGTGAAAAATCACCATTTTGCTCCAGAGAACTAAAAACTTGTTAGCACACCTGTTAAAAGTGAAAAACTTAATTTTTGCTCTGATTAGACTAGCAAATAAATAAATATGTGTTTTTGGATGGAAAATTATTGAGGACTGTCCAAGGGTTATTTTGAGCCACCACTTGGCCAGAGCCCTCCTCATGCTTATGACTAGCTTTGGTAGGAAAATCTCCTGAGTTGGATAAATTTTCAATTTTATATGAATTTATTTCATTTCTGCAGACAGATGATTGATTTATTTTTAATAAATTATGTGTAGCTCAGATTTAGCTAAATTTTGGAGTGAGCTTAGCTCTTATGCTCTAGTAGCTGTCATAAAGTTTATAGATAAAAATGATGAGCAGAAAAGGAGAAACAAAAATGAGAAGTAATCTAGATGGAAATTGATTTTTATAAAAGAATAAACCTTTTTGTTAGTTAGTTAAAATATAATAGATGGAATCTGAAGTTCCAGAACAGCACCCTAGATTGTGAAGTAATAAATAGAATTCTTTTATATATGTACACAATCACCATCGAAGTCAAATACAACTTTTCCCACACCTCCACCCTGTTTTTGTGATGAAACTAGTAGTGCTTAAGCATGTCTAGGTGAATATGGCCTTCAAAGGCCTTAATACTTAGGGTCAATAGGCAGCCACCTTAAATTATGCATCTCATGTAGAAGGCGCTATCCCGGACGGCAACTACCACCTCATCCCCGCTGACGAGGAAGAAGTCCCTGAGGAAGGTGCCGGTGCAGGAGCAACCAACCCGGAGGCTAACCCCCAGCTTGAGCAAGAAGGCAAGCCCCGGAGCATAACCTAACCTTTACCAATTATGCATCTATGAATTTTCCTATGCTTGTGCATTTACGTTTCAAGGAGTTGATTGAATACCTTAGCTGCACATTTCCTAGTACCTATGACTTGCAACACTAGTATGAAAGGATCGATAGGGCATTGCTTTAGGTCCGTTACAAGTCGAGTGATTTCCTGTCACTCGCGAGACATAGGAATTGCTTGTCTTTACTTATGTTGGAATCATAAGGATTGACGGGCGGGATGATAGATGTAGATCTCCCGTCCGTGTATGACAATTGATTTAAGGTCGAATGTGTGGATGAGTGTGTCAAGTTTTTGAACGTACCACATGCATGCCGGTATATGGGAGCCGGTAAGCCCGGTACCAGATTGAAGCAGCTAGGGCCGATAGCCATCTCTCCTTGGAAACTTTGTTTTCCCCTGCCGTACACTTGTGGATATATGCGTGAGACTGTGAGTGAAGCAGTAAACCTTTATCCTAAGGAAATGGACCCGGTTCCGAATTGTGGATCGATGGGAAAGGTTGGGAAACGCTTGTGCCTTTTATAGCAAGCATAGTATCCGTGTATGTTGGGTTTCCCCTGGCCAGGTAGCTAAATTCGGTTCGAACTGTCTGCTTCTCGCGGTTAATGAGACTGCTTGACCGCCATGCTACATTGAGTAACAAGTGGAACTGTGAGATTGATAAACTTGTTCTATGAATTAAATTGTATTGCACCACTTGTATGCTTAGAGAGGATGCTAATCTAGAATGGTTAAATGTACTAGAATATGATGCTAAAATTTGAAAGCAAGGATCTACCTTTAGTTGCTTTTTGGCAAACAAACCCACCAGCCAAAAGCCTCTCATTGTCTAGATGTCGGTGATGTAGATTTCACCCGACGGGTAAGCCTTGCTGAGTATTAGTATACTCAGCCTTGCTTGTGGCATTGATTTACAGGTACCATGTTGGATGTGGCCGTCGATGCTATGACTTGGCCTGCCCAGGTTCCCCCTGGCTGGCACATCGAATGGGTTCCGTCCTCTGCCGAGGATCGGGAGGAGTAGCACCATGGCAGGCTTCATCATGGTGTTACTAGTATCGTCGTTAGTTTCTATTCCGCTGCAATGAAATTTTATTTCCGCTGCAAGACTTTAATACTCTGATTTAAATTCGAACTCGGTTTGTAATAACTTTGAGATTCTATTTGTGTAAGTTAATTTGTGGAATGTTGTAATCTCTGGAACTCACCTTCGTGTGGGCGTGCTGTTGTTTCGATCGAGAAAAGAACGTGGTTAATCGGGTTTAATCCGACGGCGCTCCAGCTTATTCCGGATTAAGTGCCTGACTACTTGATTAGTGGTTCGAGGTACTTAACTTGGAATAATTTCGGAGTGGTCCGCCACACTTCCCGTTAAGGTGTACTTGCTTTGGTCACTAAAATTTTCTCCCTTTGGAATCAAACACCAAAAAGTTAGACATCAAATGCATAAGGGAGAGTTTCATAGACCATGCTCATTTGGATATGGAAGGCAATCAAGATCATAATCACTAACCTAGCATAACACAGACTAAGCTCCCCTCAAGTGTGTGCATTCATATGTTGGATGGCAAAACATATGCACAATTAGTCAATGTAGATAAGATATGGAGTTTAATCTATATTATGCATGGAGATAGATTTTTTGAATTGAAATCAATGATATAAATGGAAATAGATATATCAATTGAAGGTTATATCACTTGATGTACAACCCTTGCATATATTCGGGGATTCTTCCAATGTGAGACCACGTATGATAAGCTTCCAAACTAGGTTAGTCCCAAAATCACAAACCATAAAATAGCTCCCCCTAAATGTGTGCATTCAATCAATTGAATTACTTGTGATAAACATACACTTGCAATAACAACATTGGGAAGTTATCCTATGACTTGGACTTTGGCACACGTAAAATATCAAATAAGCTCTAATGCCATTTTCCTACCACTAAGAAATCATGTAATGCTCATGAGTTAGAGAGAAACACAAGCAACATACCATATGAAAGGCTAAACTAGGCAAGGCAATGGAATTAAAATATAATCATGCAATCCTAGACATGGAAAGGAACAAGATGCTAATTGAAATTGCATGAATTTAAATCTAGTTATCAATATTACCTTTGGAGGATTTTGGTATTGGATTTACCATGATTTGCAACATACTCCAAATCTTGATCAACATAGATCTTTTCTCAAAATACAGCTCTCTTGTGGCCAACTCTCCAAATCCTCCCGAGTCCCACATACTCTAACTCTCCTTTGAAATACAAACCTTCTTGGAGCCCTTCATGGTAGTTATGATCTCCTTGAGCACCCAAATAGGTTTGTTCCACCCCTTCCCTTACTTGTTGATCAAGTGAGCTACTATCTTTCTATCTTTCTTCTTAAGTAAGTAGGGTGTGTTGTTCACCTTTTCAACCTTCAAGTAGGGTTTGGTGATGGGAGTGACTTTCTTTTTTCTCCTTTTCCGCATTCTTCTTGTTCTTGCACTCATAGGACTTCTAGCCTTCTTGTTGCATGAGTAGCAAGTCATGATTGCACCCTTCTCAAACTTTTTCACCATCTTAGGATGGTTATCTTGAGGAGGTGGTGTCTTGATCTCAACTTTCTTTTCCTTGCGTTTGAGCCTTCCAAATCCTTCCTAAGTCTCTCTACTTCTTGCATAAGCTCTTTATTTTCTTGGGCAATGAACTCAGCATATGTTTCTGCAACAACATTCTCATGACAAGTCTCATTGCAAGATAGTGAGCAAGATTTATCAATCAAATCAATGCAGGAAGTACATGCATCCACATTATATTTTTCAATAATGGGTGGAGTGAATGCAATATGCAAGGAAGTTTTATCTTGTTCAAATATCTTAATTTTGTTTGCTAGCTCATCATTGTGGTTCACCACAATTTCAAACTTTTCAACCATTCATTCATAATTGAATGATGAGCTAGCCAATTTTCGTTTAAGATCCTTGCTTTTAGTCATGACCATTTTAATTGCATCCTCTTGAGTGCAAACAATTTTAACAAGTTCTTGACTGAGGAGTCATCATCACTTACATTGCTATCGCTTTTGTCACTATCGCTAGCAACATTACCTTTGTCCATGAAGCACATGTGCGATGAGCATGATGAAGCTTTTTCTATGAGGGTTTTCCTGGCTTTTCATCCATAGCACTCCACTTACCAATGCTACTGAGTGCTTGTTTTCTTCCGTTCTCCTCTTTCTCCTTCCTCCTTTGCTTGCGGGCTTTCTTCAACTCCTTTGCAAGGATTGGACATGCATCGTGGAAATGTCTCTTCTCACCACAGTGAAAGCAACCATGTTCTCATTGCTTCCTTCTACAATTGTTGAAGACTACATGGTCATAGGGACGCCCTTGGAGTTGAGCATCTTTAAAATATTCTCCATTTTCTTGAAGAGTTGCTTGGATTCTTCATCAAGGGAGCTATAACTATCTTGATCATCTTCTTCCTCCTCATTATCACTCTCTTACTCCTCACTTGAGCTTGAGCTTGAACTTGATTTATGCTTATGAGCTTTCTTCTTTTGCTTGGAATATTTTTCCTTCTTCTCATCATACCCATCTCCTCCTTCTCTTGTTTGATTGATGTATTAATGGCTTCTTTGCTTGATGATACAATTGGTTGACTTGAGGTAGAAGGTTCTTTGACAATCTTGTTGGATAGTTCATAACTAGTGATCTCGCCCAAATCTAGCTTAGATCATCCTTGAATTTTTCGTGTATGTAGAGGTAAATGATGATGGTTGCATATTTCTCATTAGGAAGAATGTTGACAATCTTTTTGAGACATCTTCAATTGTCCCCTTGGTCAAACCTAAAAAATTTAGCTTGGAAATAACATTTAATCAAGAATACATGTAATTGACTAATTCATAAGGCACATCTCAAAGTTATCAATTTTGTGCGTAATCAAGTCATATTTTTGGTGAATAACATCAATGGTGCCATCAAGAAGTTCTTAAGCTTGGTCCAAATTTTATTGGCACATTTTTTAATCATAGAATTGATTAAACATATTAATGCTTAGAGATTCAAGAAGTGAATTATGTGCAATAGAATTGAGTTTCAATTCCTTCTCATTGGTTGGGTTTTCGGGTCGAGTGGGAGGTTTCATTCCAAGGTTTGCCACTCTCCATACACCTAATCCTTTTACCTCAAAAAAAGTATACATACGAATAATTCAATAGGGGTAGTTAGTGTCGTCAAAGTGTGGAGATCTACCGATATCACTCCTACCCTCTTCGGATGTCATTTTGTATGTTTGGTAATTGTAACACCCCTGGTGTTTAAAGCGTATAAGTAAGAGTGATTAAACAAACTAAGGAACTATAAACCCTGAAACTAAATCACTAGTAGGAATGAGAATTATACATGAGGATTGTTAAGTTTGTACTCGTGCATTGGTTCTTCAAATTTGAACCCTACAAAAACTTTTCTAGTACAAATCTAAACATCTTCTCTTACAAGTTGCACGGCAAAACTCTAAATACATACTCTCGAGACGACGCATAAAAATCTCCTAAAAAGAAGTCAGGATTGAACGGCAAATTAAGTAATGCTTCTATGTCCCTAAAGGTCTTAAAGGACTAATGGCTCATATGAAGTCAACACATGAAATAATTCCAACTAACGATATTAATGACCTTCAGAAGGCAAGGTTCTAATTTAAAATTTTAAATAAGAGTTGTGCACATCACAAACGTCTGATCAATGTGAAAGGTGTTAGTTTTTTTTGTTTCAAAACACCTTTCTTTGGGAAAGTATTTTCTAATTATAAAACCAAACCGCTTTCTCAAATGGAAGTTGTGTATCTAAAAATGTCATTTGCAACCTTGGTGAGTTATGTATAACTCAGATGCTTAATCCACCAAACATAGGAAATCAAGTTTGAAAGACCAACCTAACCATGAGATGAAAAACACACGGCCACACACCTTTTTTAAGGGAGCACACCTTGGGCTATAAATAAAATAATATTCAGAGTGCTCCTAATGTTCTTTAGTAAAATAATGGTAAATGATTTAATGTTAGGGTTACACTTGGACTAATAAAGCTTGCAGTTCTAATCATGGCCTACATGTGGCAATCTTGTGGTTTTAGTAATAAAATGAGATTTTGTTCACAACATGAGCTTTCATAAAATACAAAGGATGTAAATTAATTAAATATTTTAATATATGTCAAGTTGTTAATGACATAATTAAAGTTCAGCATATAAAATAAATAAGCTTTTAACCTCCATGTATGTGTCCATGTTTTAACTTTAAGTTAAAATAAGATTTTTACTCCCAAAATAAAAGGAGGTAGGACTTTAAATTGAAAACTCTCTTTGAGTATCATACCTCTGATGTTTAGTGACACTATTGAAGGGTTTAAGAAAGGAGGGAGAGGTTAAATAAAATAATTAATAAAAAGAATTGGGAAGATAAGGCAAAACAATGGAAAGGAAGTTATGGTTTTACCAACCTATTGAAAAAGGATGAAAACTTGGACTAACACTACCAAATGAGGAAGTTATTTAAGACTTGAGTTTTAGTCTTACAAAGATGGATTAGTATGCAAAATAAAACACCTTCCCTTTTCTACCTTGTTCGAAAAATCTTTGTAAGCAATTCAAGTTGTGGAAATTGAAATTGGATTAAAATTATGACTTGTAAAGAAAGCCCAAATTTTCTAATATAACTTTGATGGGTAAAAATTTTATAAAAGACTAGGTCCCAAATGTTGAATTTACATCTTTTTCCCCATATTTTTGGAGTTGAATTGCTAGGGGCAAAAATTCATGCCAAATTCAAATTCAAGTCTCTTTGAATTTAAACTACGTCGAAACAAAGAATGTTTTACAACTTTTCAAACCTCCATTATAACACTGATGTTCTAAGGTTTCTAAAATGTATTTATTCATAATTTTTGGACCTTGGGAGCTATTTCTTTTAGAGCAAAACTTTTAAATTGAAAATTTAAATCCTCCCTCTCTTACATCCTGACCCCTCCTGTCAGTTTCCTTCTTCCTTCTCACGGTCTCTCTCCTGCGCGGGTTGGGCAGAGCCGGCGGTGGCGCCACCGGCCACTGGCCGTCCCTGGCGCCAGCCCCTCCCGAGCCCGGGCAAAAGGCCCATCCTACCCCTCTCGGTCGCCTCCTATTTAAGCTCTCAGATGCCCAAACCCTAGCCCCCTTCCATCTTCAGAGCCGCCGCCTCCATTGCCGCCATGGAGCTCGGCTCGAGCTCGTCCTCGATGTCCTGCTGCCCCACGGCCTCCACCACGCCGCCCCAGACCTTCTCCTCCACCTCTCCAACGCGCCCAGCCACCCAGCAGCCGCCCTGTCCGCCTCCAGCGCCGCCGCCATGGCCACCAGTGGCCGTCGCCGCCGCTGCTCGCCGCTGCCCCTTCCTGGCCTCCAATCCCCCGGTCCAAGGTGGGGAATGGAAAGCCCACATCGCGGTGATGCTGCCCGTGCCCTTCCCCCTCGCCAAGACCTCGCCGGCGGCGAGGATTTCGCCGTCAATGGCCAGCCAGGGGCCTCCCTTCATCTTCTTCCTTTTTCAGGGTTCCCAATGAAAGATTCCAGGGGCTTAGCTGGAGGTTTTGAAAAGTTCCAGGGGCTAGATCGAAATATGGAACTTCAGATCTAGGGTAACGGCTGTGAACTTGTAAATTCAATTTAAAATCATAGAAAAATCAGAAAAATGCAAACCAAAATTATTCGTACTCCTGGTGATGTCTATTTTATTCCCTTCACAGCATGTGTATGGTTTTGTTGCTTGGTTCAGTCTATAAAAATTAAACTTTGAAAATGAACTTTTGTGCATAACTCCTAAACTACAGCAGCTATGAAAGTGATCTTTGGATATGTTATTACTCTTGTTACAAGTGCTTTACAGTATCAATCTTGCACTGAGATATATTTTCTAGCTCCAGATATAAATTGTTTAAGTTTGTCTCAGCTGAAACATTGTTCGAATTTTAGTAATTTTTCCCTTCAACAAAAATTAGCCAAATTTGTACAGTAGTGTATCCATATTAGCAGCTATCTTAGAAAAATGCTAAACCCCATTTTTAGCTCTGCTAACATGCTTAAATAAATTGGGGTAAGAAAAAGAAGTAGCATTTGTTTAGCTCATGTTTGCTACTAAAACTGAGTACCCACTTGATAGATGAGCTAAACATGACTTTATTTTGCTCCTATAAATAGTTCACCCTATTTTTCTGTGTATTTATTTCTATAGGATTTAATATCATCTCCTAGCGGCTGAAATTGTTGAAATTGTAGGAAATCCAAAAAATTTAGATTACTTAATAAAATATGCTCAACCTTGCTGCAGCAAACATAAGCATAATGACCTGAGTTTATTTATGAAGTTTCACTAGAGTTCGAATTATAGAAATAGGACAACAAATTGGAGTTTGAATCTTGCTTAATCAATAAAAAAAAAGAGAAAAACAATTCTTTATCACATGCACATGAAAGTAAAAATTTAGGGGAAAAACTAAAATTATCCAAAAACATAACCTGCGTTACTAAATGAAGAAATAAAAAGTATAACTTTATATATGTACACAATCACCATCGAAAGTAAAAACCTTTATGGCACCTTTCCAAGTGTGTTGAAAGGTGAAAGAAGAGAATTCATTTTTGTTTAGGTGAATATGGCCTCAAATGCCCCGTGCTTTTATTGGAACATTGAAATCAATGTAAATCTTATGCATATGCATCTCGTATAGATCCCGGAACATGCGTACCCATCCCGGATTTCGAAGAAGGACCACAAGAAGGATGGGAGAATGCTGCTGAAGCAAGTCAAACTAACCCTGCCTTAGCCCAAGCTTTGAGTTGAGCAAAAAGGCAAGCCCCGGAGCATAACCTAACTTTTAAAAGTTTATGCATCTATGAATTACCTATGCTTGTGCATTTACGTTTCAAGGAGTTGATTGAATACCTTAGTTGCATAATTCTAGTACCTATGACTTGCAACACTAGTATGAAAGGATCGATAGGGCATTGCTTTAGGTCCGTTACAAGTCGAGTGATTTCCTGTCACTCGCGAGACATAGGAGTTGCTTGTCTTTACTTATGTTGGAATCATAAGGATGGACGGGCGGGATGGTAGATGTAGATCTCCCGTCCGTGTATGATAATTGATTTAAGGTCGAAACGTGTGGTTGACTGTGTCAAGTTTTTGAACGTACCACATGCATGCTGATATATGGGAATCGGTAAGCCCGGTACCAGATTGAAGCAGCTAGGGCCGATAGCCATCTCTCCTTGGAAACTTTGTTTCCCCTGCCGTACACTTGTGGATATATGCGTGATGCTGTGAGTGAAGCAGTAAACCTTTATCCTAAGGAAGTGGACCCGGTTCCGAATTGTGGATCGATGGGAAAGGTTGGGAAGTGCTTGTACCTTTTATAGCAAGCATTATCCGTGTGTGTTGGGTTTCCCCTGGCCAGGTAGCAAAATTCGGTTCGAACTGTCCGCTTCTCGCGGTTAATGAGACTGCTTGACCGCCTAGCTGCATTGAGTAACAAATGGAACTATGAGATTGATGAACTTGTTGTATGAATTAAATTGTATTGCACCACCTGTATGCTTAGAGAGGATGCTAATCTAGAATGGTTAAGCTACTAGAAAATGATGCTAAAACTATGAAAGCAAGGATCTACACTTAGTTGCTTTTTGGCAAACCAACCCACCAGCCAAAAGCCTTTCATGTCTAGATGTCGGTGATGTAGTTTTCACCCGACGGGTAAGCCTTGCTGAGTATTAGAATACTCAGCCTTGCTTGTGGCTTTTATTACAGGTACAATGTGTAACACCCTAAAAATGGCCTTTTTAAAAATTTAGTAATTAATTGGTTTTTCAAATTAAAGTGCTCATAATTAATATAGGGAAATAAAATTTTCAGGGAAATAAAATAAAATATAGGAAATAGAAACATTATTGTTGCATTCATGCTGATGCATTTATTTTTGTTTGTTGAATTCAAATTTGAATTTGAATTCAAATGAGTGTTTGAATTAAAAGAAAAACCTTTTCTTTTTCTCTCTTTTTCTCTTTCTCCTTTCAGCCCGGCCAGCCCAACTCCACCTCCTTCTTTCTCTTTCCGCAGCCCAGCCCAACTCCTTTTCGCGGGCCCATCTTCCTTCACCGCACGGCCCAGCTGCGCAGCCCAGCAGTCGCGCGGCCCAGCTCAGCCGCAGCCCGCTCCGCCTTCTCTCTCTCCCCGCAGCAGCTGACAGAGCGGCCCCACCCGTCAGCCTCTCTCTTCTCCGCAGCGCGCGCTCCTCTCTCTTCGGCAGTCGCTGACACCCGGGCCCACGCGTCAGTCGCGTCCCCTACCTCCAGCCGTACGCCACCGGGACTTCACCGCCGCGCCGCGCCGCCGTGTTGCGCTGGGTCTTCTTCCTCGGCTTGGCGCGCACGCCAAGGAGATCTCCGCCTAGCCCATATATAATCCGCCGCCCCTCCTCGTGGTTTCCTCACACCTCAAACCCTAGCCGCCGCTAAGCTTCACGCCGCCGCCATCAACCCGCCGCCTCGCTGCCGCCTAGCCACCTAGGGGTAGCCTCGAAGCTTCGCCGCGAGGTGAGGAGGCTCTCCAGCCCAAAACCCCTCTTTTTCCCCTCTCCTCCGCGCGAACGAGCTCGCCGGGGTCTCGTCTCCGCCGCCGGCCGTCGCGAGCCGCCTCCACCGGCCAATCCCCTCCCTCAACCCCCAAATCGAGTTCCCCTCTCTCTTCTCTCTCTCTAGGGTTTTTCACGGCGAGGTTTGGAGCTTTCTAGCCCCAGCCGAGCCATCTCCGGCGAGCCCTCGGCCTAGCGCCGCCGCGCTCCGGCGACCGAAGCTCTCAAGCGCATCGCAGCCTTCCGATCCGATCTAAACGGTCCAGATCTAGACCCAGGTTAAACCGAGCCGGTTTTTGTGAACCGCGGTTCACAGCGGTCTACGGTCCGGTCCACGGTTCGGTCAACGACGACGTCAGCTGACGTCAGCGTCCACCCGCAGCCATGGCGTTTTTGCAAAAGAGCCCCTCTGCTTTTCAAAACTTAACCCGCAGTCCACCTCTATTCAAAAGTATTTACAGTTTAGTCCTTTTTCTTTCGTTTTAGCCCCTGCGCTTTTGAAAAATCATGCCCGCCGTCCTAGATGGCAGTTTTACACTGCAGACCTCGTGTTTTTTACAAAATTATGTTTTAGGTCCCTGGTTTCTTTCAAAGACACCCCTGGAAGCCTAAAATCTTTACCAGCAAGCCCCTAGAGCCCGTTTTTAGCGTAGTTTCTCCGTTTTAACTCCGATTTGAGTGATTTTCGCGCTCATGTGTTCGTAGTGAAGCGTAGATTAGTTCTAAAACCTTCTTTTCATCTTTTGCTTATGTTTGGTGTACTGTTCTAATTAAATAATCTTGTTTGCATGTATGTGTGGATGCTTGTGTGGTGATTGATGTGAGTAGTTGCCGAGCCGTTCGAGTACGCCGACGACTCCGTTCCTGAAGATCAAGTGCAGCAGCAGTTCTCTGAGGAAGGCAAGTATAACACGGACCATCCTTGTTACCTATACACCATTTAATCACCCAAACTCATGTGCATGTGTCTAATAGTGTTAGCCACTAAGGATGTTCCTAGTCTTTACCTTATTCCTTGTTTACCCAGGGTTTTATGCATTATGGTTAGTCTATGCTACGCGCTGCAACCAACATTTATTTTTAATGTTAATGTTGAACTAATGGTTCACTTTAATGATGATTAAAAGATGCTTTTTAGCAACATGGTTCGGGGAACTAGAGCATGTGCTGTGTGCTTTGTTCTAGTGTCTCTGTAAGGTTTGATCTAGGGAATTAGAGCATGTGCTTCGTGCTTTGTTCTAATGTCTCTCCATAAGGTCCGGTTCTTAAAGCGGCAACCCAGGAACTTGTTCGCCGCCGTTGGAACTATAATGGCTCTGGTCTTGGATAATTAACTTGTACGTCTCTAGCTCGCCAGTGGTTACCGAAAGGCGTATGTGGGGTGCATGGGTGAGAGTATAGTTTGATCCATCGAGGACGGTTTTATCCGTTGGCTATGCCCCGTTAGGCAAAGTCCCGTGATGTAAGCGCCCGATGTACGGCAGCTTCACACGTTGCGATGATTGCGCTCTCGCTCTGGACGCCATTGACCCCCTCACGTTGCGCCCTGAGCGTACGTCAATCTCGATGCCTTGGGTTATGCTGCCTATGTTGAACCAAAACGGCTACTGTGCTTGTTAGGGTGTTTTGTGAAAGTCCTCGTAACATAAGTTCTTTTGGATTTATGTGACCGGCGGGTAAAGGGCGAAACCTCTGCAGAGTGTGTTGATCTATCATGATAGCCGTGCTCACGGATACGAGCGGCCTGGATCCTTTTTGATTAGAAGATGATATTAGTGATTGATGTTGGTTTATTCTATAATCACTTATACCTTATTAATGGGATTATACTTGGGATCTACTCATTTGTAGTAAGTTGGATGAAAATAAAATGAATCAACTAAAAGTGCTAATGCAGTATAACCGTGTCAAGCCTTTTGTCCTTGCATAACCCGTGTTATACTTGTTAAGTAAGATGATTTACTTACACTTGCAACTATTCAACAAAATCCCGGATGGGTAACAGATGGAGCAATGAATGATCAGTCGTTTGCTGAGTTTCTGGAGGATCTGCCGTACTTCTAAGCTGTGTTCAACCAGTCGGTGGTCCCTGTGGATTTGAGGCTCTACGTAGTTAAGACGTTTAATAGTATTAAGACTTCCGCTGTGTTATTTGTTTAAGACTATGTCCTGTGTTAAACTCTGATATAAACTATTTTATTCGAGCATTGTGTTCTCTGTGATTCAGTATTTGTAATCTATATGTGTTCTGTGGACATCCTGGGCACACATATGGAAGCATTCGGATTTCTTGGAAATCTGGGTGTTACAAAGTTGGTATCAGAGCCGTGCTGACTGTAGGATCACAGCCTAGATAGAACGGTCGATTAGAACTTGCTTCATCCTTGCTCTAAAAATTATTTTACATCCTAGAGTTGAGTTTCTGTTGAAAAATGGGGTTCTATTCTACCTCTGTTCTTTTTGAAAACTTTCTAGTTTTCACTTCCATAGATGGCTCGACAGAGATAGATAGTCCGTAAGAGCACTGATGGCTACCTTCCACCCCGCATCAATGAGTACCCGTTGGAGGCACGCAACCTGGACGCCTACAAGGAGCTTCTTAGGCAGGAGACCGAAGAAGGGAACCCCGAGGAGATGCAGCACCCTAGCTCACCGCACCACTATCGACCCTAAATGCTAGTGGAGACCAAATAGAACGTTTTTGAGTCAAAACTGGTCTAAGAGTGCCGAGTCTTGTGTGAACCATGTCCTTGAATGCTTGAATGAATTGTCATTATGCTTATGTGTGGTTTGGATCTTTGTAATGATTGTGATGAGCGCAGATGGAAGTCTGCAATCATCTAGTATTGGATTAAGGTATAAGGAATTTAGTGGATAGATAGATGGGTTCCTAATCTCTCCTTTGCATATCATCTATCATCTTTCCTATCACCTGAGTACCTTATCTTGTCAATGGATTGCTTCTGTTCTTGACACTGGTTCAGACATGACAGTGATTATGAATGTTGGGGTTTTGTTTTAGATGGTTGGGACAAGAGGATCGATGGGTGGTGGCAACCAAAACCAGAACCAGAACCAGAATCAGAATCAAAACCAGAACCAGCCGCCCACCATGGAAGATCTAGTCCGCTTGCAGACACAGACGATGCAACAGTTGACTCAGGCCATAGCTTTGATGCAGCAGAATCTGCAGAATCCACCTGTTCAGCCACCTCCCCAGCCCATCCGAGACAGGAGGGGAGAGTTCCTGAAGGGACGCCCGCCAAAGTTCTCCCGCGCCAAGGACCCGATGGAAGCAGAAGACTGGATCAAGGCAGTGGAGAGACAGCTCGACATTGCTCAGTGTGACGACAGGGAGAAGGTGCTCTACGCTTCTGGACAATTTGAAGGAGCCGCTCTCGACTGGTGGGTAGCATACCAATATGCGCAACCCGATCGCAACCAGATCACCTGGCAGCAGTTCAGTGATGCCTTCCGTGCTCACCATGTGCCTGAGGGACTGACGGTCCTGAAGAAGAGGGAGTTCCTAGCCCTGACGCAGGAAGGAATGAGTGTCACTGCCTACCGTGACAAGTTCCTTGAGCTGGCCCGCTATGCACCAGATGAGGTGTCGACAGATGAGAAGAGGCAAACTCGCTTCCGGAATGGACTTCAGGATGTTTTGCAGCTACAGTTGATGTGCATCACCTTCCCAACCTTCGGTGCATTGGTTGATGGTGCTCTGATGGTGGAGCACAAGCGCCGTGAGATTGAGGACAAGAAGAGAAAGTTCGTGAACCAGCAATCAGGCAGCAACGTCCGCCCCCGCTATAACCCCCAGCAGGTGAATCAGCAGCGCACTCAGGGACAGTCAGGTTATCAGGACCAACAGCATACCCAGAATCCACCACCACAGCAGCAGCAGCGCCACCAGAACGAGCAGCATAACACTCAGGCTTCACGCACTACCCCGGCTAATACCACTCCTGTTGATCCAAGGGTATGCTACCACTGTGGTGAACAGGGACACTACGCTAAATTTTGTCCCCGGAGGGTCCAGAACTCCACTGGTCAGAACAACAACCAGAAGACAGGACCGCAACCAGCTCAGAATGGGAATCAGCAGCAGGCGCAGGGAAACCGTGGCCAGCAGAACTACGCCAGGGGCAAGCTCAACCATGTGGGAGCAGAAACTGCAGAAAGAGCCACAGACGTGGTAGTCGGTACGTTTCCGGTCAACTCACAACCTGCTACAGTTTTGTTCGATTCTGGAGCTTCGCATGCTTTCATATCTGCTGATTTCGTGAAAAAGAACCTGATGCTTATGCAACCTATGGGAAATACCATGTTAGTTAACTCACCGGGAGGAGAACTTCGGGCCACATTACGTTGTCCTAATGTAGCAGTTAACATAAGGGGGGTAGACTTCTTAGCACACCCTATAGTCCTAAACTCTATCGGGATGGATCTGATTTTGGGAATGAGCTGGCTAGCAAAGTACGAAGCAGTCATACAGTGTTCTAAGCGTGCAGTTCAGTTAGTGGCTCCATCAGGAGAGAAGATTGAGTATCAGGCAATTAAGTCCTCAGAGAGTGGTCCAGGTTTTGGAGGAATCAGAGAGGGTCCCCGGGAACAAAGACATCCGTATGTGCAAGGAAACGTCACTCAGAAGGTGAAGCAACTTGTGAAAGAAAGGATGGATCTCAAGGCAGAATATCCACATCTCTTCCAATCCACGTCCGAATCTCGGGGACGAGATTCATTTTAAGGGGGGTAGAATTGTAACACCCTAAAAATGGCCTTTTTAAAAATTTAGTAATTAATTGGTTTTTCAAATTAAAGTGCTCATAATTAATATAGGGAAATAAAATTTTCAGGGAAATAAAATAAAATATAGGAAATAGAAACATTATTGTTGCATTCATGCTGATGCATTTATTTTTGTTTGTTGAATT
Organism: Digitaria exilis; assembly: GCA_015342445.1. Taxonomy (NCBI): domain Eukaryota; kingdom Viridiplantae; phylum Streptophyta; class Magnoliopsida; order Poales; family Poaceae; genus Digitaria; species Digitaria exilis. The sequence continues at coordinate 80,394 of JACEFO010002538.1, forward strand.
CAAATTTGAATTTGAATTCAAATGAGTGTTTGAATTAAAAGAAAAACCTTTTCTTTTTCTCTCTTTTTCTCTTTCTCCTTTCAGCCCGGCCAGCCCAACTCCACCTCCTTCTTTCTCTTTCCGCAGCCCAGCCCAACTCCTTTTCGCGGGCCCATCTTCCTTCACCGCACGGCCCAGCTGCGCAGCCCAGCAGTCGCGCGGCCCAGCTCAGCCGCAGCCCGCTCCGCCTTCTCTCTCTCCCCGCAGCAGCTGACAGAGCGGCCCCACCCGTCAGCCTCTCTCTTCTCCGCAGCGCGCGCTCCTCTCTCTTCCGCAGTCGCTGACACCCGGGCCCACGCGTCAGTCGCGTCCCCTACCTCCAGCCGTACGCCACCGGGACTTCACCGCCGCGCCGCGCCGCCGTGTTGCGCTGGGTCTTCTTCCTCGGCTTGGCGCGCACGCCAAGGAGATCTCCGCCTAGCCCATATATAATCCGCCGCCCCTTCTCGTGGTTTCCTCACACCTCAAACCCTAGCCGCCGCTAAGCTTCACGCCGCCGCCATCAACCCGCCGCCTCGCTGCCGCCTAGCCACCTAGGGGTAGCCTCGAAGCTTCGCCGCGAGGTGAGGAGGCTCTCCAGCCCAAAACCCCTCTTTTTCCCCTCTCCTCCGCGCGAACGAGCTCGCCGGGGTCTCGTCTCCGCCGCCGGCCGTCGCGAGCCGCCTCCACCGGCCAATCCCCTCCCTCAACCCCCAAATCGAGTTCCCCTCTCTCTTCTCTCTCTCTAGGGTTTTTCGCGGCGAGGTTTGGAGCTTTCTAGCCCCAGCCGAGCCATCTCCGGCGAGCCCTCGGCCTAGCGCCGCCGCGCTCCGGCGACCGAAGCTCTCAAGCGCATCGCAGCCTTCCGATCCGATCTAAACGGTCCAGATCTAGACCCAGGTTAAACCGAGCCGGTTTTTGTGAACCGCGGTTCACAGCGGTCTACGGTCCGGTCCACGGTTCGGTCAACGACGACGTCAGCTGACGTCAGCGTCCACCCGCAGCCATGGCGTTTTTGCAAAAGAGCCCCTCTGCTTTTCAAAACTTAACCCGCAGTCCACCTCTATTCAAAAGTATTTACAGTTTAGTCCTTTTTCTTTCGTTTTAGCCCCTGCGCTTTTGAAAAATCATGCCCGCCGTCCTAGATGGCAGTTTTACACTGCAGACCTCGTGTTTTTTACAAAATTATGTTTTAGGTCCCTGGTTTCTTTCAAAGACACCCCTGGAAGCCTAAAATCTTTACCAGCAAGCCCCTAGAGCCCGTTTTTAGCGTAGTTTCTCCGTTTTAACTCCGATTTGAGTGATTTTCGCGCTCATGTGTTCGTAGTGAAGCGTAGATTAGTTCTAAAACCTTCTTTTCATCTTTTGCTTATGTTTGGTGTACTGTTCTAATTAAATAATCTTGTTTGCATGTATGTGTGGATGCTTGTGTGGTGATTGATGTGAGTAGTTGCCGAGCCGTTCGAGTACGCCGACGACTCTGTTCCTGAAGATCAAGTGCAGCAGCAGTTCTCTGAGGAAGGCAAGTATAACACGGACCATCCTTGTTACCTATACACCATTTAATCACCCAAACTCATGTGCATGTGTCTAATAGTGTTAGCCACTAAGGATGTTCCTAGTCTTTACCTTATTCCTTGTTTACCCAGGGTTTTATGCATTATGGTTAGTCTATGCTACGCGCTGCAACCAACATTTATTTTTAATGTTAATGTTGAACTAATGGTTCACTTTAATGATGATTAAAAGATGCTTTTTAGCAACATGGTTCGGGGAACTAGAGCATGTGCTGTGTGCTTTGTTCTAGTGTCTCTGTAAGGTTTGATCTAGGGAATTAGAGCATGTGCTTCGTGCTTTGTTCTAATGTCTCTCCATAAGGTCCGGTTCTTAAAGCGGCAACCCAGGAACTTGTTCGCCGCCGTTGGAACTATAATGGCTCTGGTCTTGGATAATTAACTTGTACGTCTCTAGCTCGCCAGTGGTTACCGAAAGGCGTATGTGGGGTGCATGGGTGAGAGTATAGTTTGATCCATCGAGGACGGTTTTATCCGTTGGCTATGCCCCGTTAGGCAAAGTCCCGTGATGTAAGCGCCCGATGTACGGCAGCTTCACACGTTGCGATGATTGCGCTCTCGCTCTGGACGCCATTGACCCCCTCACGTTGCGCCCTGAGCGTACGTCAATCTCGATGCCTTGGGTTATGCTGCCTATGTTGAACCAAAACGGCTACTGTGCTTGTTAGGGTGTTTTGTGAAAGTCCTCGTAACATAAGTTCTTTTGGATTTATGTGACCGGCGGGTAAAGGGCGAAACCTCTGCAGAGTGTGTTGATCTATCATGATAGCCGTGCTCACGGATACGAGCGGCCTGGATCCTTTTTGATTAGAAGATGATATTAGTGATTGATGTTGGTTTATTCTATAATCACTTATACCTTATTAATGGGATTATACTTGAGATCTACTCATTTGTAGTAAGTTGGATGAAAATAAAATGAATCAACTAAAAGTGCTAATGCAGTATAACCGTGTCAAGCCTTTTGTCCTTGCATAACCCGTGTTATACTTGTTAAGTAAGATGATTTACTTACACTTGCAACTATTCAACAAAATCCCGGATGGGTAACAGATGGAGCAATGAATGATCAGTCGTTTGCTGAGTTTCTGGAGGATCTGCCGTACTTCTAAGCTGTGTTCAACCAGTCGGTGGTCCCTGTGGATTTGAGGCTCTACGTAGTTAAGACGTTTAATAGTATTAAGACTTCCGCTGTGTTATTTGTTTAAGACTATGTCCTGTGTTAAACTCTGATATAAACTATTTTATTCGAGCATTGTGTTCTCTGTGATTCAGTATTTGTAATCTATATGTGTTCTGTGGACATCCTGGGCACACATATGGAAGCATTCGGATTTCTTGGAAATCTGGGTGTTACACAATGTTGGATGTGGCAGTCGATGCCCTTACTTGGCCTACCCAGGTTCCCCCTGGATGGCACATCGAGTGGGTTCCGTCCTCTGCCGAGGAACGGGAGGAGTAGCACCGTGGCAGGCTTCATCATGGTGTTACTTGTATCGTCGTTAGTTTATCTTTCTGCCACATTGAACTATTTATTTCCGCTGCAATGAACTTGATACTCTGACTTAAATTTCGAACTTGGTTTGTAATAACTTTGAGAACTATTTATGTATGTTAAATTTGTGGAATGTTGTAATCTCTGGAACTCACCTTCGTGTGGGTGTGCCTGTTGTTTCGATCGAGAAAAGTACGTGGTTAAATCGGGTTTAATCCGACGGCGCTCCAGCTTATTCCGGATTAAGTGCCTAACTACTCGATTAGTGGTCCCGGGGTACTTAACTTGGAATAATTTTGGAGTGGTCCGCCACAGCTGGCATCAGAGCCGAAACAGCGCACCGGAGAGAGCAACAAACCTTAAATAAACATTTTGAAATAAAACTTGCCAACTCGTACTTCCGCCGCGCTTTGCGATGGAAGGTTATTCTTAGGACCGCTAAGGATGTTACCTAGAGCGTGAAGCCTATGTGGGTTAAGGGATCACGATATGATAGGTGGCAAATAATGTATTATACTGACTTCCAGCACATTTCATTCTGTCATTTACTTTACGCAATGGTGGGCGCAAGGTACGGCGATTGCTGTAACGTACCACGGCACTACATGAAAACATAGTGGCGGCACATAGTCAATACGTTGTGATGGCGTATGAAGATAGAATAGCATGGTGGGCGCAAGGTACGGCGATTGCTGTAGCGTACCACGACATCATATGCAAATATGATGGCGGCACAAAGTCAATACGCTATCTCATGAGCGTATGAAATTGTCAATATGTTGCCTTGGTGACATATGAACATTGCCCGTTCAATGTTAAACGTTCGGGTGCCACCTCTATAGTGGGTGGTAATGTATGGAGACGCTTTCGTGAGTGCTGGCACTAAAGATTGATTATATATGCTCTGGAATGGAATTTTCTGCAGGTACACTAACCACGATTCCGTATGTTGAACGGTTAGAAAAGTTCGGCTAGATAATATAGGGAGAGACGGATATTGCCTAGCCACCGGCACTAACTTCGTAGGCCAAAGGTTTATTGGCATGTGTGTTGGCGAGAACGAATAGGCCGCTCATGCATTGCATTTCACTGAAATAATATTTAACCTTAATACGTGACCAATCGAAACAGCCGTCGAAATTCAAATCACAACCCAAAATTCTGCTGAAACCAGTCTGTTTGCACCATTAATTCGAAACTGAAAACGTTGTCAAACGAAAAAGTGTTCAACATGAAAGTTGTCATGAATGTTATGAAGTTTATGCTGTAGAAATTTCAACGAAAATGGTTCAGTAGAACTGGAGTTATATTTAAAATGCTAACCCCCTGTCTGCTGGAATTTTCTGGGAACAACAAGTTAGAAAGTGGATTTTTACACCCTCTTAACAGCAGTTTCTGCTAGAGGCTTAAAAACGAAAGTTGTCACAAATTTTGTCTAGTTTATGCTGTCAAAATTTCCACAAATTTGGTTCAGCCAATTAAAAGTTATGCTCAAAATACCAACTTCCTGTCTGCTGGACTTTCAGCAGAGAGTTAATTAAAAGATTGGGGTTTTGCGCCACCTAGATCACTTGTTCTGTTTTTGTGTTGAACTAAAAAGTTATTGGAAATTATCTGAACTGTATTCTGGTCAAGTTGGGTAATGTTTGGGCTTATAGATTTTGAGATATGAAATTTTTCCTACTCTGTCCATAATCTGATTACTTTCTTTAAATATATGTCGGTTCTCACTTTAGTTTTGATGTCTATATTGCTGCCGCCTCACTTGTAGCTAGCTCCACTGTGGTATCTCTAACTTTTAACACTTAAGTAAGCTGCATTTAAGTTAAGAAAGGCAAGACTTTTGGACAAGTAGAACTCGACATATGAACCAAATACCGACTTCCTGTCTTGCTGAAAATTCTGGGGACAGTCAGTACAAAATTGTATTTTTGCACCATCTTAACCTCAAAATTGGAGAAACGTTGAACAGTAACATTGTATACAAATATGTTAGGAACAATCTGGTAATGTTTGGGAAATTTTGGGGTGTTAAATTTTTGGCTATGAATATTTTACTTACTGTCCAAAATCTGCCTTGTTTTGTCTCCTTCATGCCGAATTCCATAATCTGACAAAGGAATAAGGAAACTAGAGTTATAGGCAGAATCATAGGGTTCGGTGTGCTGAAAATCCATCTAAACCGAGAAGCCTAGATTGAAGGTTTTGACCAACTTAACCACTAGATTAGCGTCTGAGATGCAAAGCAATGTGTAGATTACCAAATTCCTACTACCTGGCCAAGGATGAGAAATTTTGGATGTTGGAGCTAGGAGCTATGAATTCTCTTCTACGGAAACACAATCTGTCCAGAGTGATTCTTCTTTAATTTAATCTCTAATATTCTCCACATCTACACTACCATAATACACCTGTCCCAAAGCAAGGCAATATGGACTACTTCAATCCATTCTCTTTGTCCTATCCCTTTTAGACACTTGATCCGCTTATGAAATAGGAGAATGTAATGACTTAGGATCAGCACGTGCTCCCTCCTTGGGCGTAATCATTGAATTAATAAGTTAGTTAAGGGTGGATCAAGAACTTTGAACTTAGAAGGAGTATATGGATATGCAATGACTTGAACCAACAATGTAAATGTAGGGGTGTCAAGTATAACAATGTCCTATTACATGATGTGTTAGGATCCGAACCCTTGACCTCCCTTATTGCTTGATTCCATACACCTCAACTCTCACATCTTCATCAAATTATTATCACTAACTCTCACATGCCCGCGTGATTTTGATCACCCGCCACTCTCGACTTTTGGTCCCCTATACTCAACTACCTTGATTTCTTGATCCTTGAATCCTTGTTTTATTCTTGCTCAAGGAAATAAATATAAATGAGAACAAGACGTAAATTGGGTCAAGGTCACATTTGTATGCATAAAGGTTATCCGTACCTTCTTCATGCAATTGAATCATTCCGAGTAATTCATGTGCATGGGCATTGCATACCATTAACATGTCATTTGCATCATGATAATCTTTTGGTACCTAACCACATGTGCATCTAACTCATGAATGCTTCTCCCTCCTGGTGTCAATTGGGTTGTCCCCTCTGAATTTATTGTGGTATTGTATTCCCTAACCTATGGTGCCGTGATGGAACCTAGGACCTCGTGTGTGTGCTGCAGCCACACGCTTGAGTCACTTGGAGCACACTGGTATCTTGGTATGTGGGAATATGACCCACAAAGACCTTTATTGACAACCCAAATCGATACTTCCTTACTCTCACTAATTGATTCGCAATAATGAGTTTTAATTATGTAGCGTGAGGTCTACTAACTTGCATCACGGCATGAACATCATACTCTCATAAGCATATGCACCATACGCTCATGTGCATGTGTATCATATCATGTGCACCTCATCATGAACATGCCATGTATACCATGGTAAAGTGCATAAGTTTGGCAATTTGGCAATTAAGATAAAAATTTGAGCAAGAATTTCCCAAAATTTCCATGCCACACCACCTTTTCTAGGTGTATTCCCTCATTGCCATAAGTAGATCTTTTATTGCCCCATCCTTGTTGTTCCTTTTAGCTCATCTTAGAATTTGGGCTGCAACCCCGTGTAACGTCATGTCATGATCGTAGTATGATGTGGGCTAGTTTTTAAACAAAATCTATTGGGCACTCATGTCATCTCATAACCTCGTTGTTCATTAACCCTCCCTTTTTCTCTTAGGAGAATGCTAAAGAGTTAATTCCTTGTTCCTGTTGATATAAAAGTGGGTAAATCATTGTTTAATTAAGACCTACAATTGGTTAAGCGTCTTGCCTGTGACTATCTATAGTCTCAAAAGATCACCTTTGCCTACTGTTTCTCCCACCATCACCGCAGGGTCTCAAGGGCCAGTTTGACCCCCCCCCCTCTGTGTCCGTGCGCCGTGTGCTCTGCCCGTTCACCAGTCCACTATCACCTTCGTCGTTTTCCCTACCGCTGCTGGCCACCACTCCCCCAGTCGCCATCGTACCACCGTCCCGTCACCCAGGGAATCTCATTGCCGGCCACTACCAAGCCACGCGCCACCATTGGTCCATTGCCCTTGCCGGCCCCTACCTCCTGCTGTCGACACACCACTATCGCTGCTCCGCTCCGGCCGTCGATAAATGCAGCCTCTCCAATGGCTGCCATCACTCCAAGGTGCTCCACTTGAGTCACACCACTCCACCGCTCTCGCCTCTCTTCGGCGACCTCCACGGTACCCAAGCTGCCCATTCCCCACCGTGTCCTCCCTTCTTTGACAAGCAAGCTCTGCCTCCACCTCTTTGTAAAGCCACGAGGAAGTGCCCCTCTCGGCAACCCACCTTGTCGTTTAACCAAGATCCACGGCACCAACTTCATCGAAGAAGGAGTTCACGCAGAAGTCACCGGAGGATTCCGCAAGAATTAAGTCGACGAACAAGGAAGGATTCGACTTTTGACACCATCCATGGCTTGCCCCTTCTCTCCCCCGATTGGCCCTGGAGTTCACTGGACAATAGTGGTGTATTACTTTTGTCTTGTGTGCCAGATCTTGATGCTCTTAGCTTTCCATATCTACATTCATCGCCCGCTCCCACATGAACGACGTTGATGTTGTATCGGAGATCTGGAATCAGTTATCATCTCCGAGCAGTGAACCTGTAAGAACTTGGGTGCGTTGTATCTGTGTTTCTTTGACCAACACCTCTTCCTTCTAATAAAATGTCCACCTTTCCTCCCTGTCTGAATCTCGGGACGAGATTCTTTTTAAGGAGGGTAGGCTGTAACACCCCTGGTGTTTAAAGCGTATAAGTAAGAGTGATTAAACAAACTAAGGAACTATACACCCTGAAACTAAATCACTAGTAGGAATGAGAATTATACATGAGGATTGTTAAGTTTGTACTCGTGCATTGGTTCTTGAAATTTGAACCCTACAAAAACTTTTCTAGTACAAATCTAAACATCTTCTCTTACAAGTTGCACGGCAAAACTCTAAATACATACTCTCGAGACGACGCATAAAAATCTCCTAAAAAGAAGTCAGGATTGAACGGCAAATTAAGTAATGCTTCTATGTCCCTAAAGGTCTTAAAGGACTAATGGCTCATATGGAGTCAACACATGAAATAATTCCAACTAACGATATTAATGACCTTCAGAAGGCAAGGTTCTAATTTAAAATTTTAAATAAGAGTTGTGCACATCACAAACGTCTGATCAATGTGAAAGGTGTTAGTTTTTTTTTGTTTCAAAACACCTTTCTTTGGGAAAGTATTTTCTAATTATAAAACCAAACCACTTTCTCAAATGGAAGTTGTGTATCTAAAAATGTCATTTGCAACCTTGGTGAGTTATGTATAACTCAGATGCTTAATCCACCAAACATAGGAAATCAAGTTTGAAAGACCAACCTAACCATGAGATGAAAAACACACGGCCACACACCTTTTTTAAGGGAGCACACCTTGGGCTATAAATAAAATAATATTCAGAGTGCTCCTAATGTTCTTTAGTAAAATAATGGTAAATGATTTAATATTAGGGTTAAACACTTGGACTAATAAAGCTTGCAGTTCTAATCATGGCCTACATGTGGCAATCTTGTGGTTTTAGTAATAAAATGAGATTTTGTTCACAACATGAGCTTTCATAAAATACAAAGGATGTAAATTAATTAAATATTTTAATATATGTCAAGTTGTTAATGACATAATTAAAGTTGAGCATATAAAATAAATAAGCTTTTAACCTCCATGTATGTGTCCATGTTTTAACTTTAAGTTAAAATAAGATTTTTACTCCCAAAATAAAAGGAGGTAGGACTTTAAATTGAAAACTCTCTTTGAGTATCATACCTCTGATGTTTAGTGACACTATTGAAGGGTTTAAGAAAGGAGGGAGAGGTTAAATAAAATAATTAATAAAAAGAATTGGGAAGATAAGGCAAAACAATGGAAAGGAAGTTATTAACACCCAGATTTCCAAGAAATCCGAATGCTTCCATATGTGTGCCCAGGATGTCCACAGAACACATATAGACTACAAATATTGAATCACAGAGAACACAATGCTCGAATAAAATAGTTTATATCAGAGTTTAACACAAGACATAGTCTTAAACAAATATCACAGCGGAAGACTTAATACTAATAAACGTCTTAACTAAGTAGAGCCTCCAATCCACAGGGACACCGACTGGTTGAACACAGCTTAGAAGTACGGCAGATCCTCCGGAAACTCAGCAAGCGACTGATCATTCATTGCTCCATCTGTTACCCATCCGGGATTTTGTTGAATAGTTGCAAGTGTAAGTAAACCATCTTACTTAACAAGTATAACACGGGTTATGCAAGGACAAAAGGCTTGACACGGTTATACTGCATTAGCACTTTTAGTTGTTTCATTTTATTACCATCCAATCTTACTACAAATGAGTAGATCCCAAGTATAAACCCATTAATAAGGTATAAGTGATTATAGAACAAACCAACATCAACTACTAGTATCATCTTCTAATCAAAAAGGATCCAGGCCGCTCGTGTCCGTGAGCACGGCTATCATGATAGATCAACACTCTGCAGAGGTTTCGCCCTTTACCCGCCGGTCACATAAATCCAAAAGAACTTATGTTACGAGGACTTTCACAAAACACCCTAACAAGCACAGTAGCCGTTTTGGTTCAACATAGGCAGCATAACCCAAGGCATCGAGATTGACGTACGCTCAGGGCGCAACGTGAGGGGGTCAATGGCGTCCAGAGCGAGAGCGCAATCATCGCAACGTGTGAAGCTGCCTACACCAGGCGCTTACATCACGGGACTTTGCCTAACGGGGCATAGCCAGCGGATAAAACCGTCCTCGATGGATCAAACTATACTCTCACCCATGCACCCCACATACGCCTTTCGGTAACCACTGGCGAGCTAGAGACGTACAAGCTAATCATCCAAGACCAGAGCCATTATAGTTCCAACGGCGGCAAACAGGTTCCTGGGTTGTCGCTTTAAGAACCGGACCTTACGGAGAGACATTAGAACAAAGCACAAAGCACATGCTCTAATTCCCTAGATCAACCTTATAGAGACACTAGAACAAAGCACACAACACATGCTCTAGTTCCCCGAACCATGTTGCTAAAAAGCATCTTTTAACCATCATTGAAGTGAACCATTAATTCAATATTGACAATAAAAATAAATGTTGGTTGCAGCGCGTAGCATAGACTAACCATAATGCATATAACCCCTGGGTAATCAAGGTATAGGGTAAAGACTAGGAACATCCTTAATGGTTAACAGTATTAGACACATGCATATGATTTGTGTGATTAATCGGTGTATAGGTAACAAGGATAGCCCGTGTCATACTTGCCTTCCTCAGTGAACTGCTGCTGCACTTGATCTTCGAAAACGAGATCGTCGGCGAACTCGAACGGCTCGGCAACTACTCACATTGATCACCACACAAGCATCCACACATACATGCAAACAAGATTATTTAATTAGAACAGTACACCAAACATAAACAAAAGATGAAAAGAAGGTTTTAAACTTAATCTACGCTTCACTACGAACACATGAGCGCGAAAATCACTCAAATCGGAGTTAAAGCGGAGAAACTACGCTTAAAACGGGCTCTAGGGGCTTGCTGGTAAAGATTTTAGGCTTCCAGGGGTGTCTTTGAAAGAAACCAGGGACCTAAAACATAATTTTGTATAAAAACCCGAGGGCTAACGAGTAAAAACGGCTTCCAGGACGGCGGGCATGATTTTTCAAAAGGACAGGGGCTAAACCGAAAGAAAAAGGACTTAGTTGTAAATACTTTTGAATAGAGGTGGACTGCGGGTTGATTTTTGAAAAACAGAGGGGCTCTTTTGCAAAAACGCCACGGCAGCGGCTGGATGCTGACGTGGGCTGACGTCATCATTGACCGAACCGTGGACCGGCTTGAACCGCGGTTCACAGGAACCGGCTCGGTTTAGATCGGTTTTCAGATCTAATCGTCGGTTTCGAATCCAAAGGCTCAGATCAGATCGGGCTCTCGGTTCACCGGAAACGGCGGCGCTTCACCGAAGACGCGGAGGAGCTCGCCGGAGTTGCTCGGCTCGGCGCTGCGGTGCACGAAAGCTCGCCGTGATTGGTTCTAGAGAGAGAGGAGAGAGAGGGGGTTCGATTTTGGGGGTCGAGAGCGGGGATTGGGCCGGTGGAGGCGGCTTGCGACGACCGGCGGCGGAGAGACTACCACGGCGAGGTCGTACGCGCGAAGGAGAGGGAGAGAAAAGGGGGTTTTGGCCTCGGCATGCTCCTTACCACATGGAGAAGCTTTGGGGCAACCTCTTGGCGGCTAGGCGGCAGCGAGACGGCGAATTGGTGGCGGCGGCGTGGAAGCTCGGCGGCGCTAGGGTTTGGGCTAGGGTTTGGGGCTACGGCTCGAGAACGGGGGAAAACGGCGGCTTATAAAGGGGCGGTGGAGACCTCGGCGTGCGCTCCAAGCCGGGGAAGGCGTACGCGAGGCGGAGTCCGCGGCGGCGCGGCGGTGAGGAGCTCTGCTCGCTCACGGCGAGAGGAGGGAGGAGAAGATGACAAGTGGGCCCGGGTGTTAGTGGCAGAGGGAGACGCGCAGCTGCGGGAGGAAGAGAGAGGCCGACAGGTGGGCCCAAGCTATCAGTCACAGCGGAGGAGAGAGCGCGCGCGGCGGGCTGCTAGCTGGGCTGCGCTGGTGGGCCGCGGAGAAAAGAAGGGAAGGGAAAAGGAGATGGGCCGCGCAGAGAAGAAGGCTCGGGCCGCGGGAAGAAAAAGAAAAAGGGGGAAAGAGATGGGCCGCTGGGCTGAAAAGGGAGAGAGAAAAAGAGAGAAAAAGAAAAGGTTTTTCTTTTATTCAAACACTCATTTGAATTCAAATTCAAATTTGAATTCAACAATCAAAAATAAATGCACCAGCATGAATGCAAAAATAATGTTTCTATACTCTATATTTGCTTTTAATTATTCAAAAATTTTATTTCCCTATATTATTTATGAGCACTTTAATATAAAAAGGCAATTAATTACTAATTTTTTTAAAAGGGCATTTTTAGGGTGTTACAAATCTACCCCCCTTAAAATGAATCTCGTCCCCGAGATTCGGATCTAGATTGGAAGAGATGTGGATATTCTGCCTTGAGATCCATCCTTTCTTTCACAAGTTGCTTCACCTTCTGAGTGACGTTTCCTTGCACACACGGAGGTCTTTGTTCCCGGTGTCCCTCTCCGATTCCTCCAAAACCTTGACCAATCTCTGAAGACTTAATTGCCTGATACTCAATTTTCTCTCCTGACGGAGCCACTAACTGAACTGCACGCTTAGAACACTGTATGACTGCTTCGTACTTCGCTAGCCAGCTCATTCCCAAAATCAAATCCATCCCGATAGAGTTTAGGACGATAGGGTGTGCTAAAAAGTCTACCCCCCTTATGTTAATTGCTACATTAGGACAACGTAATGTGGCCCGAAGTTCTCCTCCTGGTGAGCTAACTAACATGGTATTTCCCATAGGTTGCATAAGCATCAAGTTCTTTTTCACGAAATCAGCAGATATGAAAGCATGCGAAGCTCCAGAATCGAACAAAACTGTAGCAGGTTGTGAGTTGACCGGAAACGTACCGACTACCACATCTGTGGCTCTTTCTGCAGTTTCTGTTCCCACATGGTTGAGCTTGCCCCTGGCGTAGTTCTGCTGGCCACGGTTTCCCTGCGCCTGCTGCTGATTCCCATTCTGAACTGGTTGTGGCCCTGTCTTCTGGTTGTTGTTCTGACCGGTGGAGTTCTGGACCCTCCGGGGACAAAATTTAGCGTAGTGTCCCTGTTCACCACAGTGGTAGCATGCCCTTGGGTCAACAGGAGTGGTGTTAGTCGGGGTGGTGCGTGAAGCCTGAGCGTTATGCTGCTCGTTCTGGTAGCGCTGTTGCTGCTGTGGTGGTGGATTCTGGGTATGCTGGTGGTCCTGATGACCTGACTGTCCCTGAGTGCGCTGCTGATTCACCTACTGGGGGTTGTAGCGGGGGCGGACGTTGCTGCCAGATTGCTGGTTCATGAACTTTCTATTCTTGTCCTCGATCTCACGGCGCTTGTGCTCCACCATCAGGGCACCATCAACCAAAGCACCGAAAGTTGGGAAGGTGATGCACATCAACTGTAGCTGCAAAACATCCTGGAGTCCATTCCGGAAGCGAGTTTGCCTCTTCTCGTCTGTCGACACCTCATCCGGTGCGTAGCGGGCCAGCTCGAGGAACTTGTCACGGTAGGCAGTGACACTCATTCCTTCCTGCGTCAGGGCTAGGAACTCCCTCTTCTTCAGGACCGTCAGTCCCTCAGGCACATGGTGAGCACGGAAGGCATCACTGAACTGCTGCCAGGTGATCTGGTTGCGATCGGGTTGCGCATATTGGTATGCTACCCACCAGTCGAGAGCGGCTCCTTCAAATTGTCCAGAGGCGTAGAGCACCTTCTCCCTATCATCACACTGAGCAATGCCGAGCTGTCTCTGCACTCTCTTGATCCAGTCTTCTGCTTCCATCGGGTCCCTGGCGCGGGAGAACTTTGGCGGGCGCCCCTTCAAGAACTCACCCCTCTTGTCCTGGATGGGCTGGGGAGGTGGCTGAACAGGTGGATTCTGCAGGTTCTGCTGCATCAAAGCTATGGCCTGAGTCAATTGTTGCATCGTCTGTGTCTGCAAGCGGACTAGATCCTCCATGGTGGGCGGCTGGTTCTGGTTCTGATTCGGGTTCTGGTTCTGATTCTGATTGCCACCACCCGTCGACCCTCTTGTCCCAACCATTTGTCACAAATCAAAATCCCAATATTCACAATCACAGTCATGTCTGAACCAGTGTCAAGAACAGAAGCAATCCATTGTCAAGATAAGATACTCAGGCGATAGGAAAGATGATAGATGTTGTGCAAGGGAGAGGCTAGGAACCCAACTATCTATCCACTAAATACCTTATACCTTAATCCAATACTAGATGATTGCAGACTTCCATCTGCGCTCATCACAATCATTACAAAGATCCAAATCACACATAAGCATAATAACAATTCATTCAAGCATTCAAAGACAAGGTTCACACAAGACTCGACACTCTTAGACCAGTTTCGACTCAAAAACGTTCTATTTGATCTCTACTAGCATTTAGGGTCGATGGTGGTGCGGTGAGCTAGGGTGCTATATCTAGTCCTTCTGTGTGGTGGCGACTGTGCACCTAACTCTGGACTACATGGCGCAGGTCCTTCCAACTGGTGCTGCAGCTCCTCGGGGTTCCCTTCTTTGGTCTCCTGCCTAAGAAGCTCCTTGTAGGCGTCTGGGTAGCGTGCCACCAACGGGTACTCATTGATGCGGGGTGGAAGGTAGACATCAGTGCTCTTACGGACTATCTATCTCTGTCGAGCCATCTATGGAAGTGAAAACTAGAGGAGGGCTAGAAAATTTTCACAAAGGACAGGGGTAGAATAGAACACCATTTTTCAACAGAAACTCAACTCTAGGATGTAAAATAATTTTTAGAGCAAGAATTAAGCAAGTTCTAATCGACCCTTCTATCTAGGCTGTGATCCTACAGTCAGCACGGCTCTGATACCAACTTTGTAACACCCAGATTTCCAAGAAATCCGAATGCTTCCATATGTGTGCCCAGGATGTCCACAGAACACATATAGACTACAAATATTGAATCACAGAGAACACAATGCTCAAATAAAATAGTTTATATCAGAGTTTAACACAAGACATAGTCTTAAACAAATAACACAGCGGAAGACTTAATACTAATAAACGTCTTAACTAAGTAGAGCCTCCAATCCACAGGGACACCGACTGGTTGAACACAGCTTAGAAGTACGGCAGATCCTCCGGAAACTCAGCAAGCGACTGATCATTCATTGCTCCATCTGTTACCCATCCGGGATTTTGTTGAATAGTTGCAAGTGTAAGTAAACCATCTTACTTAACAAGTATAACACGGGTTATGCAAGGACAAAAGGCTTGACACGGTTATACTGCATTAGCACTTTTAGTTGTTTCATTTTATTACCATCCAATCTTACTACAAATGAGTAGATCCCAAGTATAAACCCATTAATAAGGTATAAGTGATTATAGAACAAACCAACATCAACCACTAGTATCATCTTCTAATCAAAAAGGATCCAGGCCGCTCGTGTCCGTGAGCACGGCTATCATGATAGATCAACACTCTGCAGAGGTTTCGCCCTTTACCCGCCGGTCACATAAATCCAAAAGAACTTATGTTACGAGGACTTTCACAAAACACCCTAACAAGCACAGTAGCCGTTTTGGTTCAACATAGGCAGCATAACCCAAGGCATCGAGATTGACGTACGCTCAGGGCGCAACGTGAGGGGGTCAATGGCGTCCAGAGCGAGAGCGCAATCATCGCAACGTGTGAAGCTGCCGTACACCAGGCGCTTACATCACGGGACTTTGCCTAACGGGGCATAGCCAACGGACAAAACCGTCCTCGATGGATCAAACTATACTCTCACCCATGCACCCCACATACGCCTTTCGGTAACCACTGGCGAGCTAGAGACGTACAAGCTAATCATCCAAGACCAGAGCCATTATAGTTCCAACGGCGGCGAACAGGTTCCTGGGTTGTCGCTTTAAGAACCGGACCTTACGGAGAGACATTAGAACAAAGCACAAAGCACATGCTCTAATTCCCTAGATCAACCTTATAGAGACACTAGAACAAAGCACACAGCACATGCTCTAGTTCCCCGAACCATGTTGCTAAAAAGCATCATTTAACCATCATTGAAGTGAACCATTAATTCAATATTGACAATAAAAATAAATGTTGGTTGCAGCGCGTAGCATAGACTAACCATAATGCATATAACCCCTGGGTAATCAAGGTATAGGGTAAAGACTAGGAACATCCTTAATGGTTAACAGTATTAGACACATGCATATGATTTGTGTGATTAATCGGTGCATAGGTAACAAGGATAGCCCGTGTTATACTTGCCTTCCTCAGTGAACTGCTACTGCACTTGATCTTCGAAAACGAGATCGTCGGCGAACTCGACCGGCTCGGCAACTACTCACATTGATCACCACACAAGCATCCACACATACATGCAAACAAGATTATTTAATTAGAACAGTACACCAAACATAAACAAAAGATGAAAAGAAGGTTTTAAACTTAATCTACGCTTCACTACGAACACATGAGCGCAAAAATCACTCAAATCGGAGTTAAACCGGAGAAAGTACGCTTAAAACGGGCTCTAGGGGCTTGCTGGTAAAGATTTTAGGCTTCCAGGGGTGTCTTTGAAAGAAACCAGGGACCTAAAACATAATTTTGTATAAAAACCCGAGGGCTAACGAGTAAAAACGGCTTCCAGGACGGCAGGCATGATTTTTCAAAAGGACAGGGGCTAAACCGAAAGAAAAAGGACTTAGTTGTAAATACTTTTGAATAGAGGTGGACTGCGGGTTGATTTTTGAAAAACAGAGGGGCTCTTTTGCAAAAACGCCACGGCAGCGGCTGGATGCTGACGTGGGCTGACGTCATCATTGACCGAACCGTGGATCGGCTTGAACCGCGGTTCATGGGAACCGGCTCGGTTTAGATCGGTTTTCAGATCTAATCGTCGGTTTCGAATCCAAAGGCTCAGATCAGATCGGGCTCTCGGTTCACCGGAAACGGCGGCGCTTCACCGGAGACGCGGAGGAGCTCGCCGGAGTTGCTCGGCTCGGCGCTGCAGTGCATGAAAGCTCGCCGTGATTGGTTCTAGAGAGAGAGGAGAGAGAGGGGGTTCGATTTTGGGGGTCGAGAGCGGGGATTGGGCCGGTGGAGGCGGCTTGCGACGACCGGCGGCGGAGAGACTACCACGGCGAGGTCGTACGCGCGAAGGAGAGGGAGAGAAAAGGGGGTTTTGGCCTCGGCATGCTCCTTACCACACGGAGAAGCTTCGGGGCAACCTCTTGGCGGCTAGGCGGCAGCGAGACGGCGAATTGGTGGCGGCGGCGTGGAAGCTCGGCGGCGCTAGGGTTTGGGCTAGGGTTTGGGGCTATGGCTCGAGAACGGGGGAAAACGGCGGCTTATAAAGGGGCGGTGGAGACCTCGGCGTGCGCTCCAAGCCAGGGAAGGCGTACGCGAGGCGGAGTCCGCGGCGGCGCGGCGGTGAGGAGCTCTGCTCGCTCACGGCGAGAGGAGGGAGGAGAAGATGACAAGTGGGCCCGGGTGTCAATGGCAGAGGGAGACGCGCAGCTGCGGGAGGAAGAGAGAGGCCGACAGGTGGGCCCAAGCTGTCAGTCACAGCGGAGGAGAGAGCGCGCGCGGCGGGCTGCTAGCTGGGCTGCGCTGGTGGGCCGCGGAGAAAAGAAGGGAAGGGAAAAGGAGATGGGCCGCGCAGAGAAGAAGGCTCGGGCCGCGGGAAGAAAAAGAAAAAGGGGGAAAGAGATGGGCCGCTGGGCTGAAAAGAGAGAGGGAAAAAGAGAGAAAAAGAAAAGGTTTTTCTTTTATTCAAACACTCATTTGAATTCAAATTCAAATTTGAATTCAACAATCAAAAATAAATGCACCAGCATGAATGCAACAATAATGTTTCTATACTCTATATTTGCTTTTAATTATTCAAAAATTTTATTTCCCTATATTATTTATGAGCACTTTAATATAAAAAGGCAATTAATTACTAATTTTTTAAAAGGGCATTTTTAGGGTGTTACAGGTTTTACCAACCTATTGAAAAAGGATGAAAACTTGGACTAACACTACCAAATGAGGAAGTTATTTAAGACTTGAGTTTTAGTCTTACAAAGATGGATTAGTATGCAAAATAAAACACCTTCCCTTTTCTACCTTGTTCGAAAAATCTTTGTAAGCAATTCAAGTTGTGGAAATTGAAATTGGATTAAAATTATGACTTGTAAAGAAAGCCCAAATTTTCTAATATAACTTTGATGGGTAAAAATTTTATAAAAGGCTAGGTCCCAAATGTTGAATTTACATCTTTTTCCCCATATTTTTGGAGTTGAATTGCTAGGGGCAAAAATTCATGCCAAATTCAAATTCAAGTCTCTTTGAATTTAAACTACGTCGAAACCTAGAATGTTTTACAACTTTTCAAACCTCCATTATAACACTGATGTTCTAAGGTTTCTAAAATGTATTTATTCATAATTTTTGGACCTTGGGAGCTATTTCTTTTAGAGCAAAACTTTTAAATTGAAAATTTAAATCCTCCCTCTCTTACATCCTGACCCCTCCTGTCAGTTTCCTTCTTCCTTCTCACGGTCTCTCTCCTGCGCGGGTTGGGCAGAGCCGGCGGTGGCGCCACAGGCCACTGGCCGTCCCTGGCGCCAGCCCCTCCCGAGCCCGGGCAAAAGGCCCATCCTACCCCTCTCGGTCGCCTCCTATTTAAGCTCTCAGATGCCCAAACCCTAGCCCCCTTCCATCTTCAGAGCCGCCGCCTCCATTGCCGCCGTAGAGCTCGGCTCAAGCTCGTCCTCGATGTCCTGCGGCCCCACGGCCTCCACCACACCGCCCTAGACCTTCTCCTCCACCTCTCCAACGCGCCCAGCCACCCAGCAGCCGTCCTGTCCGCCTCCAGCGCTGCCGCCATGGCCACCAGTGGCCGTCGCCGCCGCTGCTCGCCGCCGCCCCTTCCCGGCCTCCAATCCCCCGGTCCAAGGTGGGGAATGGAAAGCCCACATCGCGGTGATGCTCCCCGTGCCCTTCCCCCTCGCCAAGACCTCGCCGACGGCGAGGATTTCGCCGTCAATGGCCAGCCAGGGGCCTCCCTTCATCTTCTTCCTTTTCCAGGGTTCCCAATGAAAGATTCTAGGGGCTTAGCTGCGAGGTTTTGAAAAGTTCCAGGGGCTAGATCAAAATATGGAACTTCAGATCTAGGGTAACGGCTGTGAACTTGTAAATTCAATTTAAAATCATAGAAAAATCAGAAAAATGCAAACCAAAATTATTTGTACTCCTGGTGATGTCTATTTTATTCCCTTCACAGCATGTGTATGATTTTGTAGCTTGGTTCAGTCTATAAAAATTAAACTTTGAAAATGAACTTTTGTGCATAACTCCTAAACTACAGCAGCTATGAAAGTGATCTTTGGATATGTTATTACTCTTGTTACAAGTGCTTTACAGTATCAATCTTGCACTGAGATATATTTTCTAGCTCCAGATATAAATTGTTTAAGTTTGTCTCAGCTGAAACATTGTTCGAATTTTAGTAATTTTTCCCTTCAACAAAAATTAGCCAACTTTGTACAGTAGTGTATCCATATTAGCAGCTATCTTAGAAAAATGCTAAACCCCATTTTTAGCTCTGCTAATATGCTTAAATAAATTGGGGTAAGAAAAAGAAGTAGCATTTGTTTAGCTCATGTTTGCTACTAAAACTGAGTACCCACTTGATAGATGAGCTAAACATGACTTTATTTTGCTCCTATAAATAGTTCACCCTATTTTTCTGTGTATTTATTTTTATAGGATTTAATATCATCTCCTAGCGGCTGAAATTGTTGAAATTGTAGGAAATCCAAAAAATTTAGATTACTTAATAAAATATGCTCAACCTTGCTGCAGCAAACATAAGCATAATGACCTGAGTTTATTTATGAAGTTTCACTAGAGTTCGAATTATAGAAATAGGACAACAAATTGGAGTTTGAATCTTGCTTAATCAATAAAAAAAAAGAGAAAAACAATTCTTTATCACATGCACATGAAAGTAAAAATTTAGGGGAAAAACTAAAATTATCCAAAAATATAACCTGCGTTACTAAATGAAGAAATAAAAAGTATAACTTTATATATGTACACAATCACCATCGAAAGTAAAAACCTTTATGGCACCTTTCCAAGTGTGTTGAAAGGTGAAAGAAGAGAATTCATTTTTGTTTAGGTGAATATGGCCTCAAATGCCCCGTGCTTTTATTGGAACATTGAAATCAATGTAAATCTTATGCATATGCATCTCGTATAGATCCCGGAACATGCGTACCCATCCCGGATTTCGAAGAAGGACCACAAGAAGGATGGGAGAATGCTGCTGAAGCAAGTCAAACTAACCCTGCCTTAGCCCAAGCTTTGAGTTGAGCAAAAAGGCAAGCCCCGGAGCATAACCTAACTTTTAAAAGTTTATGCATCTATAAATTATCTATGCTTGTGCATTTACGTTTCAAGGAGTTGATTGAATACCTTAGTTGCATAATTCTAGTACCTATGACTTGCAACACTAGTATGAAAGGATCGATAGGGCATTGCTTTAGGTCCGTTACAAGTCGAGTGATTTCCTGTCACTCGCGAGACATAGGAGTTGCTTGTCTTTACTTATGTTGGAATCATAAGGATGGACGGGCGGAATGGTAGATGTAGATCTCCCGTCCGTGTATGATAATTGATTTAAGGTCGAAACGTGTGGTTGAGTGTGTCAAGTTTTTGAACGTACCACATGCATGCCGATATATGGGAATCGGTAAGCCCGGTACCAGATTGAAGCAGCTAGGGCCGATAGCCATCTCTCCTTGGAAACTTTGTTTCCCCTGCCGTACACTTGTGAATATATGCGTGATGCTGTGAGTGAAGCAGTAAACCTTTATCCTAAGGAAGTGGACCCGGTTCCGAATTGTGGATCGATGGGAAAGGTTGGGAAGTGCTTGTACCTTTTAAAGCAAGCATTATCCGTGTGTGTTGGGTTTCCCCTGGCTAGGTAGCAAAATTCGGTTCGAACTGTCCGCTTCTCGCGGTTAATGAGACTGCTTGACCGCCTTGCTGCATTGAGTAACAAATGGAACTATGAGATTGATAAACTTGTTGTATGAATTAAATTGTATTGCACCACCTGTATGCTTAGAGAGGATGCTAATCTAGAATGGTTAAGCTACTAGAAAATGATGCTAAAACTATGAAAGCAAGGATCTACACTTAGTTGCTTTTTGGCAAACAAACCCACCAGCCAAAAGCCTTTCATGTCTAGATGTCGGTGATGTAGTTTTCACCCGACGGGTAAGCCTTGCTGAGTATTAGAATACTCAGCCTTGCTTGTGGCTTTTATTACAGGTACAATGTTGGATGTGGTAGTCGATGCCCTTACTTGGCCTACCCAGGTTCCCCCTGGATGGCACATCGAGTGGGTTCCGTCCTCTGCCGAGGAACGGGAGGAGTAGCACCGTGGCAGGCTTCATCATGGTGTTACTTGTATCGTCGTTAGTTTATCTTTCCGCTGCATTGAACTATTTATTTCCGCTGCAATGAACTTGATACTCTGATTTAAATTTCGAACTTGGTTTGTAATAACTTTGAGATACTATTTATGTATGTTAAATTTGTGGAATGTTGTAATCTCTGGAACTCACCTTCGTGTGGGTGTGCCTGTTGTTTCGATCGAGAAAAGTACGTGGTTAAATCGGGTTTAATCCGACGGCGCTCCAGCTTATTCCGGATTAAGTGCCTGACTACTCGATTAGTGGTCCCGGGGTACTTAACTTGGAATAATTTCGGAGTGGTCCGCCACAGTAATAAAGCTGAAGGTCCAAATACGAGCAAACTAGCTCTGATACCACTTCAAGGGACCATGACATCCTAATAGTGGGGGAGACTTAGGTATTCTAAAAACTAAGACTCAAATTGCACATTTGAAAACTTATTTCAATTTTTATTTAAATACGCTCTAGGCTTTCTATGTATTGCTATCTTTACCACTTCAAAGTTTTGCACCCAAGGTCCAACCCAATAGCATGGCAAGTCTAGTAAAGGTAATGCAATATGAAATGCTGAAGGAAAAGGGGTAGAAAAGAGCAAACTTCCAACATGACAATTTTTATTGTGGTATTGAAAATCTTGTAAGCTTTCAAATAGTCCTCGTTGTTGGACCCCTTCTCAAGGGAATGTCTATGCAAGGGCATAAACTCCCTGGTTGACTAAATCTGTGGGTAGCCATGGGATTTCCCCACGCGCAAGTGTTCTCTGCTCGCCCCTTCTCGGATGCTCCACGTCACCTTCACTTGATAGAGCTTTGGCCAAAATAGCCAAGGGCCTCTCCTTCCTCTCACAAACACCGACGACCACTCCACAAACACAGTTGGAGGGACAATGCTAATCTCGATGTTAAATACCTAAGATATGCGTAAAAGGCCTAACTAGCACTAATCATTTTGCTAATTGCACTACTACAAAAACCATTTTCAAAGACGCTCAAAATTGATTTTCGGAGGCGGTTTTTGCGTCCGCCTCCGAGCTAGCGTTTCTATTAATTGGCTATTTTTGGAAGCGGATTCCTGCCCGCCTCTGTTAATCAGATTAGAAAAATTAAAAAGACCAAAACCCCATCTGATCCCGCCGAGCCCATCCGGGGGCATGCCACAGCTGCCAACGAGCGCACGCGCCGCCGCCGCCAGCTACTGCAGGATCCGCGGCCACTGGCAGCTCCGCACCTTGCCTTGGCCCCTTCTCACCGGATCCGCCCTGACCACAACAGCTCCTCCCCTCGCCTTGGCCCCTTCTCGCCGGATCTACCCATCCCGCACCTCCTCATCCTCGCCTTACCGCTGAGCTGCGCCTCCATGCGTGTCACTCCACCACGGGCAGCGCATCCATGCGCCAAGCAGTGTAGCGCATCCATGCATTGCACCGAGTTGCAACGAACCGTTCCGCCATGAGCAGCGCCTCCATGCGCCACCGCATGTGCGTCATCGTTGGGAGAGAGAGAGAGGAGGCCCGACGGTGTCGAGCCGCTCTGCCATGCACAGGGCCTACGTGCGCCACCGCTGGGAGAGAGAGGAGGAGGACTGGCGGCGGGTGCTGGGTGAGAAGAGGGTGCCGGCCGCTTGCCTGGGAGAGAGGGGGGAAGGTGAGAAAGAAAGATATAGAGTGAAAACTCTAGTGCTAGTTTATATATGGGGCACTGAAAGGAAACCCTAACGGGTTTTTTGGGCTCGTTTCCGGCTGAGGTATTTTAGGAGGCGGGCCATATAACCATGCGCCTCCGTACGGAGGCGGACGTTAAGACAACCGCCTCTAAAAATTGATGATTTTCTGAGGCGGCTGTTTTAAATTGTTTGCCTCTGTAAATCGATTGTTGAAGGCGCTCAGATGCAAATGCCTCCAAAACTAGAAAATGTCCGCCTCCAAAAATAGGGGGATTAACGGAGGCAGACTTTTTTTCTGTCCGCCTCTAAGGCCCTTTTTGAAGTGTCCCATAAAATGTTTTTTTGTAGTAGTGTTGCCTTGATCTTTTAATTAACACTTTGGTGTATTAAGCACTTAATAGTGTGTGGAACACTTGTCAATATCTTCTCTAAGCTCAAGCACACTTCAAATAGCTAAGGGTACCGATACTTATATCCCCAACCAAAGGAACTAGCTGTTGCAACCTTCTGCGTACCACCGATTGTTTCAGTGGATGTTGTAGGAGTCCCACAGAATTAGTCAGTGGTGCCACCTTAGCTAGCCATTGACAGAGCTGTTGAATCTTGCGTTACTGATAGTTGGGTCCTCTTCAACCAACGAATAGCTCGGTGCCCTATTTCTTTGTGCCACCAAATGAATCGGTGTTCCGTGAGTCGATCTTCATCTTCAACCTACACAAGAAGTTACTCATTCAGTGCCTCCTCTTTGTCTCCACCGAATGAATCGGTCACCACTAGAGCCGAACAACATGTTCTAGCCATAATGGCTGATTGATTTGGTACCCTCCTGTTGACCCACTGAATTAGTTAGTGGTCACACTAAGAGAGGTCTTCCCACCGTCTTGTAAATCACTTAGTGATTTAGTGGGTCTTGGCGTACAACACCGAATTAGTCAGTGCCTCTATGGTCTTTGCAATCTTCTTCTTGTTTCTTCGTGGGTCTTTTATCCATCTTCTTTGCCATCATTTGGATGTCCTAAAATATGACTAAGGACACTTCTCCATATGATTTAGATGGCTTTCAGATGGATGACCATCAACTACATGTTGATCATTTAAGCATTTGGATTACTTCCAAACTATTTTTGGGAACTAGAATCTCTACAAATATTTATCTAGACGATTTGTTAGTACAATGGCTATGTTGTCAATCGATCAAAAAAATCACGAACAATAGCCTAGGGCCATTTTCCTTACATCTTCGAGCTCCATTTCTGTTAGTCGGGGAGTACAAGAGGTGCTCTCAGTGGTCTTCGTGTGGAACTAAGATCATCGTGGTGTGTCCCGTCTATCGTCGGTAGTTGAGGTTGGGCACTGTCTGAGGCATGGCCTATCACTCGGGTGCAATGGCCTAGCTACCCATCTCATAGCTTGTCTAGGCTATTGCATGGAGCAGCAATGTCTTAAATCTAGAAGCAACCACACAACAACAATGGGACAGATGTCACGTTCTGTGACATCTCTGGTGTCAAAAGGGTTAAAAAGTGCAATTAAAACCAATGCAACAGGGAATTATGGATGAAATTCAAAAATTCATCAAAAATTCAAATTTTAAATCCAAAAACAAGGGTTATTTGGTACCCAACTGAAAACTCGAGATTCTTGTACTAAACATGAAAATCTCCAAAAATAAAAGTTGTTTGTCATCACAAATAAACCCTAGTCACTGTTTAGAACTTTTGAAAATTTTGCAGTTTAGTGCCTCAAAAACTCAAATTACCATTCTGGGCACCTTTTTGTTTTTGGATTGTTTGAGCTTGAAAAACTTGGAATTTTGAGTTCATCCCAAAAAGAAATTTGTGTCCCATCTTCCAAACTCCAACTTTTATTTTTACACTTTTTCAAGTTCAGTTCAAATTTTTGGAGAAAATTCGAATTCAAAATTGGAGCTCCACGGGCATGCTACAGTGCCCCTGGCGCGCGCCGCGCTGGCCGGAGCTCGGCCGCCACGTGGCCGGCGGGTGGCGCAGGCGGCGCTGAGCTGGCCAAGCCGCGGCGGACGCTGGCGCTTGTCGCCTAGCTCCTGTCCGGCCACTCCCGAGCCATCAATTCGCCGCCGTCGCCTCGCCTCGCCTCGCGCCGCGCGACGCCATCATGCGGTCGGAGCGCCGCCGTGGTCGCGCGCGCGCTCGCGTCGCGCTGAGCGCTCTGCAGGCCTCGATTCTCCTCCCACTACGCGCCAACACGCCCTGTAGACGATCCTAGAGCAGCACGCAACGATCCCCCTCGCCGACCGAGCCGTTCGCGCGCTGCCCTAGCTCCCAGAGCATCAATGGCGCGTCGCGTCGGCCTTTACTCCGCTCGCTCGCTCCCGAGGCCGCACTGTGCCACTCTCGCGTGCCCAAGCCTCCCACCGAGCCCCTCTCACACTCCATTCACTCGCTCACTGCTTCAGTTCAGCTCCTCGCGCGTTCCCCCATCTTCTTCTTCCTCGCGCCGCGCGAACCAACTCGAGCTTCCCCGAGAAATTCCCCGTCCACGCTCCACCATTCCCAAATTCGTCCCGCACGGAGCTAGCCCTCTATTCCAGCTCCAAAACCCCCAACTTTCCCCAAGCTATTGTCCCTTCTCCGGCGTGAATTTGAGATTTCCCCCAAATCGCAAATTCCGGCCATCGGAGCACCCGCACGACGAGCCCCTACTCCGAGCCGTCCCCGAGGTCAACCGAGCATGCCATTAGCTTCCTCGAGCTCCACTGGTGCTCTAGGACCCCTCCACCCTCGTCGAACGACCCCGAGCTCGCCGGCGTAGAAGCCGCGGCGGCCGCGCCGCCACCTCCTCGTCGCCGGCGCAACTCCGACCTTCCCCGGCCTCCAAACCACCCTCAAACGACTCGTGGTGAGCCCAGGATCCTTTTCCCCCACTTCCCCGAGCCTAGTTCGCCGCCGTTTGGCCGGCGCAACTCCGGCGAGGTCCCAGGGACCCAAGTTCATCTTCTTCGTTTGTCTAGGGGTCTCTGCGCAAAGTCAGGGACTTGTTCGCGAAGTTTTGAAAGTTCTAGGGTTCCCTGTGAAAATAGATTCTTAAACCTAGATTTGATTTTCCCGAATCTTGTAAAATCCATTAAAAATCGTACAAAAATCAGAAAAATGCACAAAAATACTCCCTGGATTCGTGAGAGTCTAAACTACAATCTCTATTAGACATGTTTATACTTTTGATGCACTGTTTTTGAATTAAAATTCAAACCATGAAAATTGAAAATTGTGCACCAATTCAAATCCAGAGCTCCGCTAGGGTTGAGCATTGGATATGTTGTTGGTAGTGACGTTGGACAGCTTGTGTCCAAAGGGGACCTAAAAATATGAACTGTAGCTCCAGTGGTGAATTAAAATGTATTTCCTGTCTTTTTGCAGTGCAAAAATCATTAAAAATAATCTGTGCAGTGAAAAATCACCATTTTGCTCCAGAGGACTAAAAACTTGTTAGCACACCTGTTAAAAATGCAAAACTTAACTTTTGCTCTGTTTAGGTTAGCAAATAAATAAATATGTGTTTTTGGATAGAAAAATATTGAGGACTATCTAAGGGTTATTTTGAGCCACCACTTGGCCAAAGCCCTCCTCATGTTTATGACTAGCTTTGGTAGGAAAATCTCCTGGAATGAATGAATTTTCGATTTTATATGATTTAAATTCAATTCTGCTGGCAGCAACTTGTCATATTTTTAATAAATTGTGTGTAGCTCAGAATTAGCTAAATTTTGGAGTGAGCTTAGCTCTTATACTCAAGTAGCTGTCATAAAGTTTATAGGTAAAAATGTTGAGCAGAAATGGAGAAACAAAAATAGGAAGGAATCTAGGTGGAATTTGATTTGTATAAAAGAATAAACCTTTTTGTTTAATTAGTTAGAATAAAAATGGTTAGAATCTGAAATTTCAGAACAGCACCCTAAATTTGTGAAGAAATAAATAGAATTCTTTTATATATGTACACAATCACCATCGAAATCAAATAAAACTTTTCCCACACCTACACCCGGATTTTGTGAAGAAAATAGTAATGCCTAAGCATGTCTAGGTGGATATGGCCTTCAAAGGCCTTAATCTTAGAATCTATAGGCAACCTCCTTAAACTATGCATATCATGTAGAAGGCGCAATCCCGGACGGCAACTACCACCTCATCCCCGCAGACGAGGAAGGAGCCCCGGAGCGCGGTACCGGTGAAGAAGTGACCAACCCGGAGGCTAACCCCCAGTCCGAGCAAGAAGGCAAGCCCCGGAGCATGACCTGACTTTTAAAATATATGCATTATGACTTCTCTATGATTGTGCATTTACGTTCAAGGAATTGATTGAATACCTTAGCTACACTTTTCCTAGTACCTATGACATGCAATACTAGTGTGAAAGGATCGATAGGGCATTGCTATAGGTCCGTTACAAGTCGAGTGATTTCCTGTCACTCGCGAGACATAGGAATTGCTTGTCTTTACTTATGTTGGAATCATAAGGATTGACGGGCGGGATGATAGATGTAGATCTCCCGTCCGTGTATGATAATTGATTAAGGTCGGAAGGTGTGGATGCGTGTGTCAAGTTTTTGAACGTACCACATGCATGCCGGTATATGGGAGCCGGTAAGCCCGGTACCAGATTGAAGCAGCTAGGGCCGATAGCCATCTCTCCTTGGAAACTTTGTTTTCCCCTGCCGTACACTTGTGGATATATGCGTGAGACTGTGAGTGAAGCAGTAAACCTTTATCCTAAGGAAATGGACCCGGTTCCGAATTGTGGATCGATAGGAAAGGTTGGGAAATGCTTGTACCTTTTATAGCAAGCAGAGTATCCGTGTGTGTTGGGTTTCCCCTAGCCAGGTAGCAGAAATTCGGTTCGAACTGTCCGCTTCTCGCGGTTAATGAGACTGCTTGACCGCCATGCTACATCGAGTAACAAGTGGAATTTTGAGATTGATAAACTTGTTCTATGAATTAATTTGTATTGCACCACTTGTATGCTTAGAAAGGATGCTAATCTAGAATGGTTAATTGTACTAGAATGTGATGCTAAAACTTGAAAGCAAGGACCTACTTTTAGTTGCTTTTTGGCAAACAAACCCACCAGCCAAAAGCCTCTCATTGTCTAGATGTCGGTGATGTAGTTTTCACCCGACGGGTAAGCCTTGCTGAGTATTAGTATACTCAGCCTTGCTTGTGGCATTAATTTTCAGGTATACCTTTGGATGTCGATGCTTTGACTTGGCCTGTCCAGGTTCCACCTGGTTGGCACATCGAATGGGTTCCGTCCTCTGCCGAGGATCGGGAGGAGTAGCTTCGTGGCAGGCTTCAGCACGGAGTTATTTGTATCGTCGTTAGTTCGTTTATTTCCGCTGCAATGAACTTTTAAAATTCCGCTGTTATGAACTTTTATTTCCGCTGCAAGACTTTGTACTCTGATTTAAATTTGAACTCGGTTTGTAATAACTTGTGATACCTATGTGTGTAAGTTAATTTGTGGAATGTTGTAATCTCTGGAACTCACCTTCGTGTGGGCGTGCTGTTGTTTCGATCGAGAAAAGTACGTGGTTTAATCGGGTCTAATCCGACGGCGCTCCAGCTTATTCCGGATTAAGTGCCTGACTACGTGATTAGTGGTTCCATGGTACTTAACTTGGAATAATTTCGGAGTGGTCTGCCACACGTTCCCTCCCCCCTCCCTATTATTATAGTCAGGGACATGCTTATCCAGTACGCGGCCGAGTTACAAGATCCTCACTCAAGCGGTTGCCATCCCGCAAAAATGGTCATCCTACTCAGCATCCACCCGAGCAAAGCCCGTCACATTCATGGACTACGGTGGGCCCCTCAAGAGTTCGCTTCCCTTGCCCTTGTTTTTGGGTTTTGGTTCACATGGTGTGTCCCCTAGTTGGTGATGGTGGGACCCAATGGTCCAGGGAACCATACAATAGGTTTCTCATTTTTCACTTGTGAGGCTAAGAAGAGCTTAATGATGGGAAATGAGGCTTAGGAGGTGATGACCTAGGTTTAGTACTCAATTTAAGAAGAGGGTAAGATGAAGGGTGTCGCTTAGCCTCGAACAATCATATAAGCACTATCTTTTGTCTAATCATTCATGGTTGCTTCGGTATTAATCTTTGTGTGCATCCTCTTTTCATGCGATTTTCATGGGAGGGCTTGATCTTTGCTTTTTACTTGAATCTCATGAAGTTTTCTTAGGGGAAATACTCATAGGTCTTTTGTGATCATATTCCTAGCAAATCACCTCCAAGAACTTCGTGTAGTTGGGGTGAATTCGAAGATTTTTTAGTTCTTCATTTTCTTCATGTTTTTTCCTTTGATTCTCAATTTGACATAATTTAGTGGAATTCCTCGCTTGACACTCGGAGATCAAGTTTTGTATCAATCCATTGCACGAGCCGAGAGATCAATTGGATAAAGTTTTTGTGTTCATGCAGGTTGTCTACGTTGGGCTACTGACGAATTTAGTGATGCATTGTCACTTGCACCAGACCAATCGATGCTACCTGCAAGATTGAATTCTTTGTTTTCATCTCTATGAGGACCATTGGCTGATTTGGAGACCTTGTCCTTTCACCACCAAACTACTCGATGCCTACATGAGTTTTGTTTCTTGTTATTTTGAGGACCATTGGCTGATTTGGAGACCTTGTACTTTCACCACCAAACTACTCGATGCCTACATGAGTTTTGTTTCTTGTTATTTTGCCTCTTTGTAGTTTGCATTGATTTATTCAGTGGTTCACTTTGGTAAGCACTGAACCATCATTGGTTTTTCCAGAGAGAATTTTTGCTGCTAGTATCATCGATGATTCGGTGAGGCCTCTGCTGATTTATTCGGTGCTCCAAAAAACCCCACCGAACCAATCGGTGCTACCGGGTTTACAACTGGGCTGAGGCCATCGACTGTTTTGGTTCTACCTTTGTTCCACCATGAACGAGTTAGTGCTTGAGGATTTCTTGTGTTGGCTTGTGTTTCGCCTTGACTTTGTTCTCATTTGCTTCAGCATGCTTCCCTAACTTGGTTCCAAAGTATAGGATAGAGGATACCGACTAGAGAGGGGAGGGTGAATAGGCGGTTTTTAAGTGAAAACACAACACTAGTTAAATTTAATTAGCAATAAAAGAGAGCTCCTACTTCTAGTAAATATAGTCTGTGTGAGTGTTTGCAAACCAAGGGTGACAAGGCATAATTCCATCTATAGTAAGTAAATTGCTAAAAGTGAATTGCTTGAAAGTAAAAGAGCAATATAAACAACCAAGGACATGAGATGAATTTTTTTGCGCAGGCGATGACTTGTCAGTCACTCCTAATCCTTGTTGAGGTGGATTCAAAGCTTTCAATTGCTTCTCTACAAAGAATCCACTTGGTGCATAAGCCAACTTGAATCAATAAACCTCTCCAAACCACCTTTCCACTATAGTTGCTTTTCACCACTCTGGTGAGGCAAGCACGAGAACCTCTCACAACAATCAATAACAGGCTTAATGATCCCCAATCTCAGAGGCATCAACCTCCAAGAGTAACAAGGCAAAATCCCTTACTTGAAGATTTCCCTAATGCCACAAAGCTTCAATGGATGCAATGCACTAGGATCCTCTCATTCTCACAAAGAATGCAATCCCTAGTCAAAGTAAGTGGGAAAGAGTGAGTGGAGAGCTCAAGAGTGTTTTTACAAGTTAGAAAATTGCCAAGAGTGTTTCACAAGTGAGTCAAATAGACGAGTGTTGGCTATTTACAAAGGGTGCTCCAAAAGTCAACCATTATGTTTAAAACCCGTGCTTATTGTGTTTTTCCGACCAATCCGCCGTTATGAGGCGAGACAGTCCGTTGTTCAACCCCAATGGCTATATGTCACATCAATGATATCAGACATAACCGTTTTTCAAAACCACGGGCAGTCTGCCTCACAAAGGTCAAATTGTCTGCCATTCAACCCCAAAATTACACAGAACTGTCGAGCCCCTATCCTGAACGAGAAAGTGATCGGCGGATAGTTCACCCCTAGGGGTCATACAACCCTCCATTCAATACAACGACGCACTGAGAGCCAGGACAGGCTCTACTCAGTTTCTCTTAGTCAGTGGCGAAAAATCCACGAGCAGGGGCCAACTTTCCGTCGTTCAACGATTTGATCCAATAGAACTTTGCAAGTTTTGTCCAAAGAAAATAATCAGTGGAGGACATTCCTCAGTCTGTAGCCTGACTTTCCTCTGTTCAATCTCTCATAACCAATAGAACTCTGCAAGTTCTGTCCAACCTCAATAACTTTCCGCCACCCATAGGTCGGATAGTTCGCCATGTATTTGTAGTTAGCTCTCTCAAAACTCAATTTTCAACATAGCTTTTTCACTTTTTCAAACAAGATCAACCTATATGCATGGCAAGTCTTTGAGCAAAGTGGCACTATATATTCTTCAAGCAAAATAAATTAACCTCTCTTGATAGTACGACAATCTAGCCTATTATTCCAGTCAATTTTTCACACTATGCTCCTCTTGACCGGCAAAAGTAAAACCCTATTATAGACCCTTGCCTTGAGCTTTCTAACACTTCTTGCATCACTATCTTCAAGATTATTTCAACTATTCTTTTTGCTTAAGTAATTCAACATGATTACTTAGTGACTTGCTCTCATTCTTGATCTCCATTCTTAGGACTACCCTATTCTCATATACTCCTATGAAATTATTAGTCCACAAGGTGTTGTCATTAATTACTAAAACAAACACATGGGACCTGGATGCTTTCACTATGGTTAGTAGCTTGTCTTTGTTATGTGACCTTGGACTCGTTAGGAGAATGGTGCTCAGGTTTGGATTCAAGATATAAGTCAAGTTCTTTGAAACATTTGCTTCATGTTTCCCTAAAGTTGATGGAGTGGGGCTGCAAGAAGGTGGACTTATTGGAGTGGAGTTAATTTTTCTAGAGAGGAGCAGTAAAAAAACAAGCCATAGTTTTATTTCTGACGTGGAGGAGGGAAGGTGGGTTCTTTAGCAATGCACCCTATTTGCATTGTAAGCCATGTGTCTCGTAAAAGGCGATTCCTAGTGTAGCATACGTTTAATACTCTTAATTAAATCAAAACCATTGATGTGACAAAACTTACAATAAACGCCATGCGAACCCAACATGGACTCAGTTGATCTTCTCCAATCCACTACAACATTTCATGTCAACGTGATTTTAAGACGATAAAATGTTATTGCATATTGACTGACTACACAGACATTCTTTCATTCCACATAGAAGTGGTAATTTCTCTTGAGCAACTGCTTCACATCTTAATGATGTCATTTTTATAACAGCTCTTAGTTCTGTATCTTAGAGACGGTTAGTCCCCTTTAGATCTTGTTTGGCAATTCCTGGATTAGAGTGTAATCTAGGTATTGGGGGGGGGCAATAGTTGTATTAGTAATGCTAAGAATAGGTAGTCCTACAAGAGAGAAAGAATCGAACGATTAGAACATGTTTGCGAAAGATATGTGTTGTTGTTGTTGCAACTATAATTTCTACATGTTTCACGGTGAATGTTACATGAAACACGAGGTCATGTTGCGGTGAGAATTTTCATATCCTTAATGGATGGGGTCATTTTTATACATGCCTTTTCCATGTAGCAACTTTTTGATGGTTCTTAAGCATAAACAATCTTTGTCAACTAATACATAAAACAATCATCAAAACTAGGGTAGAACTTTATTACTAACTATTTCCAGAAGTCTTGGTGAATTGTATTATGCAGTCCTCCACAGGTAAAAATATAAAGAAAAGAATGACAATACACGGGAAAAGGGACTACTCTGCTCTGCATGCTTCTCAGAGTACTCAAGGGAGAGGCTAAATGGACTCCACAGAAGCGATCGTCAGCATAAGTGTCAAAAAACCCGATCCAAGACCTGAGATGCGGTGGCCATGGGCCGACCAACACCCCAAAGACGTCATTCGTGCCAAGTTTTCTTGAGGCGGTTCCATAGGTCGGTAAGGCTAGCTACCATACTTGGACCATTTTTCAACCAACCAATAGGCCTATATAAGTGTGGGTACCCCCTTCCTCCCCTAGTATTTAGTAGTGGACAACTCATTCAGTAGTTCTATCTCAGAAAATATAGTTCAAGGAGGGAAGGGAGAGGAGAGAAGTCCAATGATATATTAGGATTAGAAGTGTGTGAGGGAGAGATTAGAAGGAGATTAGAGGATATTTTGAGCATGATTAGAAGATGATTCAAGCTTAATTGTATTGTTCTTCGGCTCCTTCGATCTGTACCTCATTGGATTCGTGCAGTGAGCATTCAAGTTCCTCTCTTGTTAGTTTTATTGCTAAGTTTTTTTCTTGATACTGATTACTTGTGGGAATGTGGTGCGCTGTTCTGGTGTACTGGTCCTCAATTAGGCAACCCTGCGTGCACTAAGAGTAAGTATTTCAAGTGTAGACGTTGTGTCTAGGCTTAGAAATTCCATTCATTTGTTCAAATATCTCATAAGAACCAGAGGAAGGTGTCGGGGAGTGACCGTCCTAGGCTTTATTGAGGGCTGTGATTGAGGGCAGCGTTTTTATGCCGAGAGGGTCTTTGAAGTAAGATCAAACTTGGTCACCAAAGCAAGTAAGAGACAGATAGAGATTCCTTATCTTTAGAATTCCTTTAGAAAGACAACACTATCTCAAGTCCAATCTCTCTTCCCCATCTCCTAGAGGGTACCTTAGTGAGAAAATAGCTATACTCTATTTTCTGTGAATACGATACCCTGAATACTTCAGGGTGAAGTGATACATCAGTATTTCCGTGTGCTTGCGGGTTCGTAAGAGTTGAGAAACACCAAGACAAGCAGTAATTTTTTTTGTTGCATGGACTCTCCGATGCAGAAATTTCCATAAAACGTACTAGTGCTATCAATGACGTAGTTGTATTTATGCTTAATCTACTCCATTACACTTTAATATATTACTCTCTCCTTTTCAAATTATTGATCATTTTAGCACATTTAGATAGATACATATTTAGTAATTATTATTAGTATGTGTGTAGATATATAATGCATATCTAAGTATGCCGTACTGATATAAAAACTGGTGTAACTAAATCTTTACCTACTCCTAAAGCACGTAACATTTCTGCCCACTTTTTTTCGTCCTTCTTATGCATAATGGGTCCCACCTGTCGGTCTAACATCAAAATACACGTCCGCCTATTGATAGTTCCTTTTTACCGAGACGGAAGAGATACAATGGAATTCTGAAACAAAAGACCAATCGGAAACAAAAGTATATTGCGATAGGAGATAGATCCGATCAAAAGCAAAGCAACAACAAGATGTAATCATGCTCAAATGTATCCCTAAGCAAAGAGCTAGAAACAACAGGATCAAATCCATCTAAGGATAGGAGGCGCGGGGAGGGCCGAGTAGAGGAGTTACCGCCGGGCAGCACAGAGGGCCAAGCGGAGGTGTTGCCGTGATGGTCGTGGCTGCAGGGGATTGGCACCGTAACGTCTGACAGGAGGGTAGCGGGAGCGGACGGTGTGCTGGGACCAAAAGGGAGGATTGCGGGGGTGGCCAGCGAGTCGCTCGGGAGGGAGGAGGATGAGGGAGGCCAGGTGTGGTGGCCGGCACGTCGCTAGAAGGGAGGAGGGAGGGGAGGAGAGCGGGCACCGTCGATGCTGAGCAGTGTAGGGTGCGGCGGCCGGCAGTGGCCAATGGTGGGAGCCTGGGAGGGGTTGTGGGAGTTAGAGGCGTTGGTTATATACCTAGGGTTAGATGGTTATTGGCTTGGGCCGAAAGCAAGCATGGGCTTTAGTGTATAGGTTGTTTCTTCAATTAACTAAGCCATATAACCTAAATAACCAAGAAAACTATGGTTATGCAGACCTAGTACCAAACTGGAAACCGATTCTTTTGATTTTGGTTCTTAGTTTCTTCGGTTTGGTTCTTAGTTTCTTTGGTGCGGTTCGCGAGAGGAGAATAGTGGTGAGAAAGGGGTGAACCAAACAACTGCTACTGCACGAAGTGGAGAAAGGTTGAATGGGTGAGTTAGGGTTATGTTTTGCAGATACATATGGCAACTGGATTGAGTATTTGACTATTGAGCCGACGTGGGTTGCTTCGCTCTGCACAAGTGTGTCTGAACTGGGCTATCTTGTTTGGTTCGCTCGTAACAAGGAGTGAGACAAAAAAATAACCTATATTTAGGACTTGTTTGGCATAGCTCCACTCCAAAACTCCACCTCAGAGCAACTCTTTAGTGGAGTCAGATCAGTACATGAGGGTGTTTGGCTAACAAGTTGTCCCGGCTCCAGAAAATAGATTTTTCAAGATGAGTTGCCAATATTGCTCCTAACTCGTGACCCCACATGTCATCCTCTCTAGTTTCTTTTTTCCCCTTGTCATTATATTCTTCCTTTGGTTCCTCTCTATCCTTTCATCGCTGGAGGAGACGCATAGACAGAGAGGGAGGCGCTACGAGGAGGAGGAGGAGAAGGAAGCATGTGCGACCTCTCGGCTCTCGATCTGCAAGGAGGAGTAGGCGGAGGTCGGGGAGACGCGCTCACTGGCTCCCCAGCATGGCACGGATGTGCGTGCCCACGCTCTTGGGGGCGGCGGTCGCCAGTGTGGGATGCAGAGGGGGCAGAGGAAGAAGAGGAGGAGGACGAGAAATAGAAATCGAACCATTTTTTATGTAACCGGTAGCAGTGGTGGGTAAATAGTTCAGAACTCCGCGTCTAGATTGAGTTTGCCTATTCGTGAGTTGCAAATGAGGTACTGCTCAACTCCAGTCCAAAATGAACTAGAGCTCCAGAGTTGGACTGCTCGAGAGTTTTGTAGAGTTAAAGTGTTTAGCTGGCTTTGGTGTGCTCCAGACCAGAGTTGAGCTCTGGAGCCATGTCAAACATGTCCTTAGTTCGGTGAATAAAAAACAAAGGTTGAAATATTCGGTTAACACGTGATCATGAAAGCAATATTATTATAGTTGGTGCTCTTCTTATATTAATAACAATTAAACAATAGTGCAAATAGCGAACTAACTATATCGGTTGGTTGGGTTCTTTATGGTGGAACCTACCCACCAGGGTTTAAATCCTCGATTTGGCACCTGTGCTCGCATTTTCCTGGATTTTCTCAAGGATTTACAGGCGCCATGCATTCGGTGGTAGCCGACGTCCCTGTCAACAGCGAGGCGTATATGATGACTTCGTGAATCTCAAGATCAACCGGCTCAGTCCTTCGTTGTACTCTGTGATCTAAAAAACAATAGTGCAAATAGTGCGTAATACATTATATTTATAAAATTTTATTTAACATTACATTATCTCTACTCCTAAAAAGAGCCTAAGGGTAGTCGTGTCGCAGGCTTCACCACCCGCGTCGCCCCATCGCGCGTCCACGTCGCTCGCATCTCCCCCTTTCTCGTCGCCCGTCCGCGTCGCCTCTCCTCTCGCCTCTCTCTGCCGCCGCCGCCACACCCTTCCTCCCTCTGCCGCGGGCCGCCCTCCTCTCTCCTCCCGTCCATCTTGCCTCCCTCCGCCGCCGCCGCAACACCCTTCCTCCGTCTGCAATGATCCCGTCGCCCCCGCGCAATCCATGCTCGCAAGGATCCCGTCGCTCCCGCGCAATCTCCGCTCGCAAGGATCCCATCTCCCCTGCCCTCCTCTTTCCCTCCGTCGCCCCTGCGCAATCCACGCCCGCACCCGCGCCTCCACGCCGTCCCACCACGCTCACGAGCCTCTCCCTGGTGGTCGCCGACCCAACGTTCCTGGCGCCGCTCCGCGCACCCGCTCCTCCTCGCGCGGACGCGGACCTAACCGTCGGGTGCCGCCGCCTGGGTCCCACATCGCCGCTGCCTTGGTTCAACGTCTCCACCGGTAAACACTACGGCCTGGATCTTGTTGCTGCTGGATCTGAGTGTTGTTGCTGTGAATCCAATATCATAATTGATTGATTAGTTGAGGCGGAGTAATCTGAGTATTACAATTAGTTGTGTATTATAATTGGCAAAACGTGAGGTGTCCTGCTCAAGTTGTTGCTCAAGTTGTTGACAGGACATGGCATCCTTTTTCTTTATCCTTTTTTCACACTGGTTAGCAGCAGGGGATCATTGGTAGTATATTTTATCATTGCATTTTGTGATTTCCTGTTGCTATATTGTTTTAAATAAGTTGTCAATCTTTCAGATTCCATTGCTTAAGTCAGTAATTTGTTCAAGTTTGCTGTGCTGCAAGCAGATCAGAGACCCCATGGGAAATGTGATCTGAGGTCATTGTCAACAGATCGGACATGGGAAGCGTGATCTTATCAATTTCATCTGGTGATTTGAGGACATTGTCCAATCTGATCCTTCTGATTCGTGTCCGAACAAAATTGTGATAAGATCTGTTTTTTACCCAGCGTCATTACTTTTTCTAAGACCTATGCTTGTTCACCGCTGACTTAGATTGAGAAAATCAAATTCATTTTTTCTTACTGATCTGAAGTGCCGATGTGCAAGCGATCCTTGCAAGACGCTAGACATGAACTTGGCCGTGATATGCTTCTCTCGCAATCTGTTTTTTAGAATGATCTCTCTTGCAGATTTAGGGGTGCTGAGCCATCTCTTATGAGTTTTTCTTGCTACTGATGTTTCAAGTATTGTCTTTCTGTATTATTTCTGGACGACCGCTAGGTAAAGAAGCATAACAATGCACTTTTGCTGATTCTAATTTCTGGATCACCTTTCTAGCTCTGATTGATGAGGGTGTTCTGTTGTGGAGATGGTGATGGCAGATTGCAGAACAGAGACATGCTCGTGATCCCATCCGTGGTAGATGCAGCATAGTGATCCCTGCCTACAGAATTCTGGTATGCAAAATGGTACTAGATTTAGTTCTTTGAATCGAATTATGGACCATAGCTGTACTTTTCATTCAGATTTATCTATAGATTTTTCCTTAAAGAGAACATTTAGAACTAACATAAAGGAGGCATGATATATACATGGTATGTGTTTGTTGAAAGGTCCCATTGCTTGTTTCATTTTGTGAAGGCAAATATGAGCATGGATCGTCATAATGATTTCCTACGTGTACTGCAGGTCATGGGAATGGAAGAACCAATAAGCTAGCAAGGAGAGTGCGAAGTCACAACAAGCAAGTTTGTCAGTTATTTTGAGGTATGTCATCTCTCAATCCAGAATGGGACGTGCCTATTCACTTCCAACTGTCATTATACTGAACTTCAGTATCAATTGATGGAGTATTGGAATCCTGACCTATCTTGCTTCTATGAAGTTATGCGTCATTTGCCAATATGTTCAGTCCTAGAATGTGTTGTCATGATGAAGATTGCATTAAGGATTGATCATACTCCTGCTTCAGAAAAATAAACTGTTCATGCAAGGTTATGAAATTGGGAGTAGTAACTTCATGTAGTGATGTTAATCCCTTATCCATCGGGTGGCTTTGAATAAGCATTGTTTTAAATAAATTAATATATTCATGTTTTTAGTGGATTTTTAAAACATGCCTGTGTCGTAGCACACCGCTGCTGTTTGAACTCGGATCCGGAGCTGGGGTTTGGGGGAGGGCAGATTCCCCTGCTTGATCTGTAGCCCTAGCTGGGTGCTCCTTTATTCAGACGGCTCTAATCCGTGTCATGGTACTGCTGACACCATGGGAGCTCTTGATGTCCTTAATTTCGTTTTCACGGGCTTGATTTCTGTTTTTTTCCGACAAAAAGATACTCTTGAGCTTCAGATCATGTGAGTGCTGCTACAATGATAGCTTGGATAGGCAGTGCTGCTACAATTGGTAGGAGAATGACTGAATTGTGTGTAGGTGTTGGTTTCTACCATGGGTATGTCAAAGTATGTCCTAAAGATGTCTAGCAATTTATCTTGCATAGGATCTGTATTGTGGTTAAACACTGCTGGCCATTTGCATCTCTCATTTTGTGCGGAGATGAAAATTATCCCTATCTGTTCAATGCTAAATCTGCAAGTCTTGTGTTTTCAGGACCCATGCAAGTTTTAAAAATTCTAACTGTTTAACCATGTGCTGGTGGATTACTGCTTTAAATAGGGTGAATGGGATCGATGGAGAAAGAGGAGGCGCGTAAACCTTTAGGAGATACAACAAGTTCCAGCAATGGAGGTTCCCCCTTTTAAAACATGTCTTCATGCAGTGATCATGCTTTTGAGTGAAATTATACAACACCAGTTCAGTCAGTTATTTCAAGTAAGTAAAATTTGATTTTAGGGAACACTGATCCTAAGGAGCATAGGAGGGATATGCAAATAGCACGACGTGCACGAATGTCCGAGGAACAAAGAAATGAAATGAACAAGAAGCGACGTGAAGCAAGGCACATAAAAAAACATGGAGCATTGCCAGGTAGAAGTTTTACTTATTACTTATATCATGTCAAATGCGCCTTGCTTACATAGTAATAACTAATAATATAATTTTGCTCATACTTTTAAGATGGGAGTGCCATACAAGACAAGGAGAATCTGAGACCTCATGAAAGTGATACCTGCCCAGATGGGATTGGCCTGGCTCCAGATTTAATAACACCCATCAGCCCACGTACCATAATCGTACCATAATAGTAAAACAATATTATACATTTATTGTAAACTCAGCCATTCAATTCTGAAAATATTATTTCTGAGATGCAGCCTTGTCGGACAATGAGGAGAATGAAGTGAATGCTACCACGAGCTTCATTCTAAACACTGCACCAGGAAAAAATGAGACATTGCAAGGTAAAGTTCTACCGATATTGTGCCAAATTTTAAAACGAAAATATGACAATAGTTTAATGTC
Organism: Digitaria exilis; assembly: GCA_015342445.1. Lineage (NCBI taxonomy): Eukaryota > Viridiplantae > Streptophyta > Magnoliopsida > Poales > Poaceae > Digitaria > Digitaria exilis. Next base: position 120,212 of record JACEFO010002538.1, read on the forward strand.
ATTGTGCTCTGACTTTGTAGAATCTGGATCTGGCACCCGGGACAAGGAGTTGGATCCTGATGAATGTCAAACGTGGTTACACAGAAACGATGCAGCACTGGAATTAATAACGTCCATTAGCTTGGGTACAGTTGTAATAACAAGAGTGTATATTCTAACGTGTGCTATGCAATAATCTTCATTATTAATATATACGACATGTCTCATCAATTCACTATAGGTCCCCCAAACGTATCAAACACACCGTCACAGGTGTTCGATCCAAAGAAACGCAAACAAGATATGGATAGCACGCGAGCTGCATCTAAGCGTGCGGCCATCACCGATGAACAGAGGGAAGATATTAATAGAAAGCGCCGTGAAGCTTACCATGCAAAGACACCAGCAGATAAATCTGCAAGGAGTGAAGGTCGTAAAGTAACCAATAGGACATTGTCATCCCTTGAGGGAAGGAGAGCCTATAAAAAAAGAACAAAAGATTTCCGTGCAAATAATTTACACCCTGAATCTATGGCCATGCTTAATCCAGAGTTTAGTCCCAAGATTCTGTCCCCCATGAGAGACGGAGACATAAGCAGAGCGTGCGATTGGAGTATCCCTAAATACAACGGTACGCCAGTGTATGTTCAGTCCTCATCAGAACAAGACTTAGAAGACGAAACTTACATCGAGTGTACTGGCAACAACACATTAAAGAGGCGCGCCATGACCTCTGTGAGAGACATGCACGGGTAACACGACGCAATCAGTGTTTTGAAAATACCATTGGATGGTCAATGAGATCTGCAGAGGGGAGCGTTGATGAACCAACACCAATCATGTCGTCGACAACCGTTGAGAATGGTCAGTGTGTAGCCTTTTTAAGAGATTCGATCATCATAAGCATTTCTTGAAAAAAATTAAGATAGTACATTCACTGACATGACTTGATCCACATGATAGGAAGTTTGGTTCTTAATTCTTCTGTTACAGAGGAAGACCTGACACAACCATGTCAAGGGAATGACGGTAAATGCAATGATTGGTCAATTCTTTTTGTGATCCTTATGTGTTGAGTGTTGTGTTCATCAAATTGTCGTGTTTTACAGGACAACCCAATCCAATTCCTCTTCATAAACTTAACAATGGAATGACAGCTGGCGATGAGGACGTGATATTTGAGGAGGATGAAGAGATGAAGGACATCTTTTCGCTGGACAGTGCATGGGTTTATATAAGCTAGATTCCGCTTAATAATGTGTTAATTTATTTAAATAACACGTGATCAACTGGTATGCTCCAGATGAAGAGGAAGACGACGAGGGAATAGCAGATGTGGAAATACCAGATGTGGAAGAGGACAATCCTAGCGTCCCGGAAGTCCCCGATCCCTACGGAGTAGTTTATGCCAATGTTCCGTCTGAAACACACATGTTGAAAACTGTTCCGAATTGCGAGTATTGCAATGCAAAGAAGTTTGAATTCGAACCACCCAGATTCTGTTGTCGTGGCAGAAAGATACACCTGTCCACCCCCGACACCCCACCAGAACTTATGAGATTGTGGTCAAGTTCAGATGCAAATGCGAAGCACTTTCGTAAAAACATCCGGCATTTTAACGGCCACTTCTCATTTACGTCCCTATATTGTAACCTGGATCGAATTACCACCGATGTGCGCACTGGTGGTATCTACACATTCCGAGCCCATGGCCAAATGTACCACAACATGCGTGATTTTGGCAAAGAGAAGGGCAAAGAGGCGGACCACCTTGAGCTTTACTTCTATGATGACGATCCTGCTCTTGAACACCGCTACCGTAAGTGCCGTGAAGAATACTTGAAAAAGGATAAGGAAGTTGTTGCAGGGTTGGTGAGAATCCTTAATGGTAATCCGTACTATGAACACCTTAGGACTATGGGGCATATTGAGGAAATTGAAGACTACCGGATTGAATTCAATCTCGACCAGCGGCTAGACCAGAGAACTTATAATGTGCCTCTCACATCGGAGGTTGCCGCCGTGTGGATTGAGGGGAGCGAACATCGTGGACAGTTCGAGAATAGTGTTATGCTACAAGGGAGGGATAGATCTATACACGGCATCCGATCATACCATGGGTGCTACGACCCATTGTCATATCCTCTATTCTTTCCAAGAGGTGAACTCGGCTGGCACAACAACATTCCAAAGGTTGGTGTGACTATGGACGAAGTCAGAGCCACACAAGAGATCCGCAAGAAGCGTGCTGCGAGAAATGGCGACGATGATCTCGGTAAATTAATGAGACACTAGATTATTTATTTTACCAGTGTTAACTCTATTTGACCTAATCGAAACAACATGTGTTTGCAGGATCTGCTGGAAACAAGTGTGTCTCCGTGCGTGACTACTACTGCTACAAATTCCAGATGCGGCCTGGTATATTTAATCCAATATTGTACGGGCAGCGTCTTTTTCAGCAGTTTGCCGTTGACACTTATATAAAGATTGAGAGCTCGCGTCTAGACTACGTACGGAACAACCAGGACACCTTACGAGCTGACCTATACCAAGGCTTGGTTGACAGCTTGAATGTAGGTGAAGGACGGTGTGATGCTATTGGGAAAAGGATTGTGTTAGGACCAACATTCATCGGGGGGGCCCATGATATGAGGCGTCGATATATGAATGCAATGGCTCTGGTGCGGAAGTTTGGAAAGCCGGATATCTTTCTCACCATGACATGCAACCCTAATTTGGAAGAGATAAAGAACGAGCTTTACCCAGGGCAAACACCTCAGGACCGTGCAGATCTCGTAACCCAGGTCTTTAGGGCAAAGCTCGAGGAGCTAAAGAAAAGGTTGTTGAAAAGGGACATTCTTGGAAAGGTTCGGGCATATGTATACGTGGTAGAGTTCCAGAAGAGAGGCTTACCACATGCACATTGGCTTTTGATCATGGATAGGCAGTCTAAACAGAGCAATATGATCGCCTTATTTCTGCTGAGCTCCCAGACAAGAAGAAATACCCGGAACTATACAGGATGGTCACGAAGCATATGATGCATGGTCCTTGCGGATCATTAAACCCAAACTGCCCATGTACTTTTGAGCGTGCATCATGCAAGAACCGTTATCCACGTGCATTTTGTGACGCGACCACGCAGGGCAAGGATTCATACTCTGTTTATCGGCGACGTGATGATGGTCATAAGGAAAAGGTTCGTGGTCATGTGCTGGACAACCAATGGGTCGTGCCTTACAACCCGAATCTGCTATGTACATTTAACTGTCACATAAATGTTGAGGCTTGTGGGAGTATTAAGTCTGTGAAATATCTGTTCAAGTATATATACAAGGGACATGACCGAGCGTCCGTAGCGGTTAGAGAGGCAGGCAAGGCAGATGACCAAGGAAACATCGACGAGATCCAGCAATACAGGGACGCTAAGTGGGTGACCCCTCCAGAGGCTTTGTGGAGAATATACAGATTCGACTTGAGTAAGAACCACCCACCGGTACAGCAGCTACAGCTTCATCTCCCTGACATGCACATGGTGTTGTTTCATGAACGCGATAAGGTCGAACGAGTGGTTAACCGTCCGGGTGTTGAAGAGTCGATGCTAACAGCCTACTTTGACGCAAACAGGAGATATCCGGATACACGTGGTGTGTTGTACCGTGACTTCCCACAGTGGTATACCTGGCAGTCTGACGTCAAATATTGGAAACCAAGGGAACGGGAGACTTCAGCACAGATAGGAAGAATTATCTCGGCCCATCCAGCCGAGGGGGAATGCTACTATCTTCGAGTTCTTCTAAACCATGTCGCGGGTGCTACGTCCTATGAGCATCTGAGGACAGTTGATGGTGTGATCCAACCATCCTTCCGTGAAGCTGCTGAAAGAAGGGGCCTGATTGAAGAAGACAACACGTTAGATGAGTGTCTTGTTGAGGCTTTACTATTCCAGATGCCATCGTCGCTACGACGACTGTTCGCAACAATATTGGTATTCTGCGAACCGAGTGATATATTTGGATTGTGGCAGAAACACCTTGAGGCATTGCCAGAAGATTATCGTCGAGACAACCCAAACCCGAGCATCGTGCTTCAGATGGTTCTGATTGATATCAGAAATATGTTGCAATCTATGGGCAAGGACATCAAATCTTTCCCTCTCCCAGATATCGACGAGGCGTATGATGACGCCAGTGGTATTGCTCGTGAGATTTTTGAGGAGGCAAGCATCAAGCATAACACAGATGATGATGATCTTGTGGCCTTCCTCAATGATGAACAGAAGGCTGCCTATGATGAAATCATGTCCTCCATCGACACTGACGAGAGTGGTATGTTCTTTGTGGATGGGCCCGGGGGCACAGGAAAAACCTTTCTTTATATGGCCCTGTTAGCAAAGGTACGTGGGGAGAACAAGATTGCTGTGGCCACGGCTACGTCTGGTGTTGCAGCGTCCATAATGCCCGGGGGTAGGATGGCCCACTCCCGCTTCAAGATACCCTTAACTATCGATGAGGGTGTTTGTTGTAGCTTCACCAAACAGAGTGGTACTGCCAAGCTGTTGCAAGCTGCATCACTGATAATTTGGGATGAGGCCTCTATGACTAAGAGACAATCAGTTGAGGCATTAGATAGCAGTATGCGTGATATTTTGGATCGATCTGATCTTCCATTTGGTGGGAAGACCATTGTGTTTGGTGGAGACTTCAGGCAGGTCCTCCCTGTTGTTCGCAGGGGGTCGAGGGCTCAAATTGTCGATGCTTCGTTACGAACGTCATACCTTTGGGATTCCATGAGGCATCTAAAGCTGGTAACGAACATGAGGCGCAGAGTGATCTGTGGTTTGCGGCTTATCTATTGCGCATCGGTTGTGGTACGGAGGATGTCAACGACAATGGCGACGTTCGTCTTCCTGATGAGATTTGTGTTCCGTACACTGGTAAAAGAAGTGACCTTGATAGGCTAATCGAATCCATCTTCGCCAGGCTTAATGAAAACATAACAAATAAGGACTACATCACTTCCAGAGCGATTTTGTCTACACGCAATGATTGTGTTGACACAATTAATATGAAGATGATCGACAGTTTCCAGGGTGGTGAGATGGTGTATCATAGTTTTGACTCTGCGGTCGATGATCCACACAACTACTACCCATCTGAGTTCCTCAACACTTTGACACCCAACGGCCTGCCTCCACATGTGCTAAAGTTGAAGATTGGATGCCCAATTATTCTGCTACGGAATATAGATCCTGCAAATGGACTATGTAATGGGACGAGGCTTGTGGTCCGAGGGTTCCAAAGAAATACCATAGATGCAGAAATCGTGTTGGGACAACACGCTGGAAAACGAGTTTTCCTACCTCGGATTCCCTTATGCCCCTCGGATGACGAGATGTTCCCATTTCAGTTCAAAAGGAAGCAGTTTCCTGTCAGGCTGAGCTTTGCCATGACTATAAACAAGTCTCAGGGTCAAACTATCCCTAATGTCGGTGTGTACCTACCACAACCAGTGTTTTCTCATGGCCAGTTGTATGTTGCCATGTCTAGAGCCACGTGCAGATCAAACATCAAGATCCTTGCACTCCCACCAGATGCAGTGGAGGATGCGGATAATGAGGAGAATGATTCAGAAATCTCCAAAAAAAAGAAGAAGAAGAAAGAGAAGATGAAGAAGAAGAAAAAGGTCCCTGTGTTAGATGGCACCTACACAAAGAACATAGTATATAAGGAGGTCCTAACGTCATAGGCAAGGTAAGATGAACATCACTTGTACTATATCATGCCTATCTTTAGATGCTTTTACTATTCTGCTATTAACCACTGCTTTTATTTGGTATGTAAACAGGAATCGAAGCCTCTTCTTTAACATGCCCCAACAACTGTTTGCGCTTTAGTAAAGTTATTGTTAATCAAATGTCATTTCAACTACCCTCTCTCTCCTAAAAGGGAGTAGTTTGAGAACCGTCTTTACCTCACAAACACGTCACCCAAACTAAACATATTTTCGGACGGAGGGAGTGCACTTTAGTATCGCTCCAACCCTAAATTCTTTGGGCATTCAGACTTTTACATTCCTAGCATTTTCCCTTTATCATCCAACTGAATTCACTGTCGTTTAACAAAATTCCTAGCATGCCATACAAAGATCATGTCAAACAAATCATACAATGGTCCCCAAAATATATGCATGCAATGAATATACATAGCTCCAGCTGGAATCATGAGGATGTTTTCAAGTGGCCATATACCCGTGAAGGTGGTATTGAACTTGACGACAAAGGGTAACTAACTATCTATGATTTATAGTTTATTAAATTGAGGTTTAATATATGCAATTTTACAGTAGAGATCTGATAATCAGTAATTGCATAGGTTTGACAGTGGTTTCCTCATCCTACAATACATGAGCGCGTGGAAGAGTGGCGGGAATACTCTAATCTGCAAGGTTAGTGTAGTAATTCCTTGTAATTTATATAAAAAATATTCGGGGCATGGTTGGGTGACATATATAAGATACTTACACATGTATTCCTCGTGTTTGCAGGATCTGACCGCAATGAGGCAGAATTTCATCGCTGATGTCTTATCGAATGAGGCAAATATATATCGAAAGATACTTCCAGAAGATGTAAAAAAATTTCTTCGTCGTATCTTCGATATAAATTTTTAATAGAGTAAACTGTTTTGTTTTACCACAGTAAACAATGAATTATTGTCTTCTGGAATTTTCAATGTAATTTCTTACATAATTGTTGCCGTCCCGTAGCAACGCACGGGCACGATCCTAGCGATAATATACTTTTAAACTTAGCCCGTAGCAACGCACTCGGTAAAACGACCTCAACGATTTGGAGTGGAATCGGTTCTTTATACACGAGCCAATGGACTCGTAAATGAAGGTTCATGTTTTTTTAAAAAAAGTTTATGAGCCATCTTCCGCGTCTTATCCTCCGTTCCCCTTCGCTCCGGCCGCGAAATCCACGCGGGCTCTCGTCTGGGCTCGCCGTTGGAATCCACCTACTCCGCCACTCATCCGATGGCGCCGCAGCTGCAGGGCTGCTACTGGACCTCCTCCTGGCCACGGGTCCAGCAGATGCCCGCTTGGCCTCGCTCCTCCGACTCGTCGCGGCGGAGGCTCCTGCGCCTCGTGCCGACGCGACGCCCCTACAGCGGCGCGGCCTGCGTAGTCGCGGATGCGGACCAGGCACTGGCCATGGACGGCGTAGCAGACGCGGTCGGTGTCGAGTTCCTGACGGAGGAGGAACACGAGAAGTTGGACGAGAGGGAGAGGCTCAGGCGGATGCGAATATCGCAGGCGAACAAGGGTAACACGCCGTGGAACAAGGGCAGGAAGCACAGCCCAGGTATGTACTGTCTGCTCTCTACTTTTCCTGTGCTCAAGTTGTTTCGAAAATTTTGTCTGAATATTGTTGCAACAATGTGTTACTAACGTGTCTCTCAAGGGCCAAGGGTTATAATTTTTAGATTTGGTGAGGCGTCGTAGGTAGTTGGAACCAGTGTAAAATCATAACTGAGGCCGCATAGCGTGTGATAGGTTAGGAATCAAATGAAATAAAATACAGTCGTACAGAGGCTGCTAAATCATATGTAATGGCTTCTTTTTGTGAAAAGATTTGCGCCTTCTTTGATTGAATTCCATGTGCAGAGACGCTTCAGAGGATTCGCGAGAGAACCCGGATTGCGATGCAGGACCCTAAGGTGAGTGGATCAGATAGCAAGTATGCAATTCTCGTGTTACCATTCACCTTTCACATATATTTGATAGATTTCACATTCGGCACGGCTAGCGCCAGGACTTTCGACATCCGGACCTAGCGTCAGACGCACCATCCACCGTGCTTAACATTTCATGTTAAGAACAACCGCCGAATGAAAAAAATACAAGGATAACAACCACATGTTGCATGCCATCCCTTTGAAACACTTGCAAACGCCCATAAAATGATAGAAACATTTGGAATAGACGTTTGCAACATACAGGTTTAACCATTGCAACATATGTAACAACTGGATATACTTTTGCAACATCCATATGAAACACATGCAACATATGTCTAAAACATCTGAAACACTTCAAAAATATGATTGCAACATGCGGTGAGACATCTGGAACATTTCAAACATATCTTTGCAACATGCATCTGGAACACTTGAAACATACGGTTGCAAATTGCAGCAAAACCTGACAGAAGGAGCACTACACAGTGGCAGCCGGCGGGGGAGCGGCGGTCCACGCCGGGTTCGAACGGCGCCATGTGCCATTCCCCGCAGAGCAGTTCCTCCAGCTGGCTGCGTGGCTCACCCTTGCCATGGAGAAGAGATGCCTGCGCCTTTGGCTGTGGGGGAACGGCGGCCGCACGGTGGAGCATCGCCGCCCCTCTCGGCACTTTGCCTAAGCATGGCCGCCCTCATTCTGCCTCCGTGCGCCTCCAAGCCCGACGGAGCGTCGTGGACCTCGCACCGCCTTCGAGCTACTAGAGCACCGCTGCTTGCGTGCTGCCTCAGTGAACCTCCGAGCTCACCGGAGTGCCACCACGTGCTGCGCTCGCAGCTGCTGGACGGAGTACCGCTGCCCTTAGTGAGCGAGAGATATGGACGATTGGTAGCAGAAAGAATAGGATCGGACGAGAAGTAGTGGTGGATAGATAAGGCTTACGCCGTGTGGGGTGTTTGATTTGTACCCAGGCGTTGGACGTATTGACTATAGCATTACCGTTTCAAATTAGTTGTACCTGTAATTTAGCTTTGCACATTTTTAAAAAGGTTTATGTAGAACTTACAAAATGCATGGAAGGTGGTTAGCATTGACATGGGCTTCATATCTGCCCATGGTATCCTCCTGATTAATGCAGTCAGTGCCTAATGATCTGCATATTGTTCTCTTTGAACTAGAAAATAGGAATGAAACTAGGCACTAGGTGAACGTACACACACAGAATTATTTCCAACAATCTCACCCTAATCCCTGTGTGTCTACATGGGTTTGATGTGGAATATGTTTGCACGTCATAGATACACATACACACTAGCCTTTTCTTCTCTGGTGGACACACACAAGCGCAAAGCAGGCACACATAGTTTTTAGTTGATGCGGCCACTCTGCCTTCATTGTTTAGTCACATGTATATAGCTGGTACAGGGATGCACACCTGCCCTTGATATTCCCTGATATCCACATGGTCTGCATATTATTTGCTTTTAACTAGAGTTGAAATCTTGGCAGCACTGTAATGAACCTAAACAATTGGTGAACCTGGAGACACATGATTATATCCAACATGTTTAATTTGATTTGTGTCTTTTTTTATGTCATTAACTGTTAGGAGCTCTTTAACTACGATGTTTTTTTTTTCAAAACAGAGCGAGCAGAAATTAACTGGCATGCTCTTTACAAATAACATATGGCACTCTTCGTAGAAAATGCGCAAACCAAAAGAACTGACTCGTTTCCTCAGCATTCTTTTAATTACTGTCTTATTTACAGAAATACCGAGTTAATTTGTAAAGTTACCCAAATATTAATGTTTGAATTTATCAAGGGGAGACATCTCCATAGTATTTCTTTAGTTTAACTTTTTTATTATTAGCATGAGTTTATCACATGTATTACATCCATGGATTTGTTTATCATATTCTGTAGGTTAAGAAAAAGCTGATGAATCTGGGGCATGCACAGAGGTACTTCAGAGTTTAGTAATCTGCTTATTTAGTAAATGAAATGAACAAATGTGTATATTTAATTGCAAAATCATGAGGAACCACCTTCTTTCCTAATTAAACCTCCTGACCTATTCTAATGTGTTTTTATTTACTAATTGTTTGAATTCCATACGAATCATGGAAACATATCAACCATGTTGATTGATCCTTTTATAGGAAGTTAGGAAAAGTGCAAATATGGCAACGTAATGGTGACTACCAAGTCATGTGATCACCATCTTTATTGCTGAAGAAATTTGTCTTTTTCTGTTTTGAAAAGTAGAAATTTGTTTGTTCATTTAATTAGTTGGTGAGCCCAAAATTCAATGATCAATACATGACTTTCAGGCTTAACTGTCATCATTTCCTATTTCCAGTTTGGCTTTGGTTGCACTGCTCTGCAATTTTAACATTGTTCAACATCTATGTTCAGCTGTTGATAAGTTAACTCTACTGACAGTTACCAATTTACCATCCTATCTGTATTATTCAAGTCTTGCAGTGTTAGAGCTTTACAATTGCAATAAACTGTTTTGAAATACTTAGTTTGACAGTTGTCCAAGAATTAGTTCCCATCAAACTCGTGATGCATCCTTTGTTATTGGTGCTTGTACTTCATACAGTGAGGAGACACGAGTAAAGATATCGGAGGGTGTGAGGCGAGGTTGGAGTTTGCGTCTACAGAGATTAATGGTGCAGGATGGCTGCTTTGTGGAGTGGAGGGACATGGTAGCTGATGCGGCTAGAAAGGGCTTTGCTGGTGGAGTCAACCTCCAATGGAATTCATATAAAATCTTGACTAAGCAAATGCGGCAAGAATGGTTGGGGAATCTCCAGAAAAGGAGATCAATGCCAAGGCCAAGAGGAAACAGACGAGCACCAAAAACTCCTGAGCAGAGGAGAAAAATTGCAGAAGCCATTGCTGCAAAGTGGTTGAATCAAGTAAGAACCCTAAAAATGCATGTTTCACAGATCTTATTTAAAAATAATTTTGATGCCATATGGACTAATTTGTTTCTCATTCCACATGCATCAGCAATAGAAGTTTCATGACTATTCATTGACATGAACATTTAAGAACATTGCTTAACTTTCGAGTGTTTTCTCCCTCTAGGAATATCGTGAACGTGTTTGTAATGGAATTGCTCACTACCATGGATCATCTCCTGGCACTAAGTCACCAAGAAAGCCAAGGCCTGCTGAAGAACTAGGTTTAAAGAGAGAGACTTCAAAAAAGAAATATTTGCAAGCCAGAGCTGTAAGCTTAGAGGATGCTGATGGAAAAGGGACAACTGTTAAGAGAAAGAAAAGTGCAATTCCCTACAAAGATCCAATGGCAGGTGAAAAATTGGAGATGTTATCAAAGATTCGAGCTCAAAGGGCAGCATTGGAAATAGAAAAGAAAGAAGCTACTAAAAGGGCCAGGTATGCCTCTTTATTTCAGAAAAGAAAATGGGTAAACTATGCTAGACATACTCTTATTAGTTTTGGCTGGGAAAAAAGAACGTGTAGCTTTAATTCATTATTATGCACATGTCATTGTTCATTTATTTGTTCTTCAAAACCTAGTGAATGTTCTTTCTTGGGAAAAATTCCTGCATGCCCTTCATTCTTGTCCGTTTCATTTTCTCTTTCCTGATAAATAACTGCAGCTTAAATTCTTTATTTCAAGGTCATTGATCGCAGAAGCAGAAAAGGCTTCTGATGCTTTGGAAAGTGCTGCAGCGATGAGCCCTTTTGCTCAAGCATCACTTATAGAAGCTAGAAAGCTTGTTGCAGAGGCAAGAGTGTTGCTTGAAGGTGTTGAAGGGCTTCCAGAACATGCTTCTGATGACATGTCAGAGGACTCAGCTTTATTGGAACACCACCGCGGACTTGAGACACAGAACGAAAGCAATGCGTTGAAGCAAGAAAGTAAACCAGTAAATGGGACAAAACTTACTACAAGCAACGTTAATGGCATCGGTTTCCATTTCGATGTATCTGCAGTCACCGGACTAAAGCAACTATATCAGACGATAGAGTATTCAATGGAAAGAGCTTTTCTTCTTCCTTCAGCATTATCAAAACCTAAAGCTGTGAATGGAGATTTCAGTATAATAGATTTTCAAGTTAGGCAATCAATGGCCAATGATATGGAAAATCATGAATCCATTGTAGCTGAATCAACAGAGCCTCCAGGGACATTGGAAGAATATAATTCCACGTCTGCAGAAAAAGCAGAAACAAGTAAAGATTGTCCTCTGGGGACACCAGTAGAAGACACACCATCCGAAAAAAAGGCTAAGATGAGGTGGGTACGTGGAAGGCTGATTAAATTAGAAAATGAACCTGAGGATCCTGAAATCTAGTGCTTAGTTGACAAATCTGGCTATGCCACTGCGGCCATTGACTTTGCTCACTTCTGTTTAGCTACAATTATGTATGGTATTGATATGCTCGATTTGGTATTGACAACCTGCTTGTTCCGAGGAAACAAAGTATAAATCTACTGCCGTGTAGATGTTGTGGGGGTCTTGAGACACTTTGTTTTGCATACTTTCAGGAGCGAGCGCTTCACGACCTGTCTTCTGAGGTGGAATTGTAATTAGTAACTGGGGGCAGACCTTTTTGAAAATGGATTCGAAAATGCTTTCTTCTTGAATCATAATATCATGTAGCCATAAACCTGGGACAGTGGGACATCATCACCCCATCATCCGATGAGGATATCTGGGAAGGGCTGTGGGAATGGTGAATGACAACATGGCCATCGGCTTGATCGCGTGCTGAACGGTCCGGAGTCTTCTGGCCACGGGCAGGTATTGGTCTTCTGGGCGCATCCTGCCTCCCGTACAGGCGCCTCCGGAGAACACTACCTTCGTTTCCACGAGCCATAGGAAGCTCAAAAGAAAGCCTGGCAGCATAAAAGGTGGAGGAATGTGTAAGGAACCAAAGTTTAAAACCATGATGAACATGTAATAACTAGCATCATGAGCATTGATATGCTCACTTCTGCTTAGCTACAATTATGTATGGTATTGATATGCTCGATTTGGTATTGACAACCTGCTTGTTCCGAGGAAACAAAGTATAAATCTACTGCCGTGTACATGTTGTGGGGGTCTTGAGACACTTTGTTTTGCATACTTTCAGGAGCGAGCGCTTCACGACCTGTCTTCTGAGGTGGAATTGTAATTAGTAACTGGGGGCAGACCTTTTTGAAAATGGATTCGAAAATGCTTTCTTCTTGAATCATAATATCATGTAGCCATAAACCTGGGACAGTGGGACATCATCACCCCATCATCCGATGAGGATATCCGGGAAGGGCCGTGGGAATGGTGAATGACAACATGGCCATCGGCTTGATCGCGTGCTGAACGGTCCGGAGTCTTCTGGCCACGGGCAGGTATTGGTCTTCTGGGCGCATCCTGCCTCCCGTACAGGCGCCTCCGGAGAACACTACCTTCGTTTCCACGAGCCATAGGAAGCTCAAAAGAAAGCCTGGCAGCATAAAAGGTGGAGGAATGTGTAAGGAACCAAAGTTTAAAACCATGATGAACATGTAATAACTAGCATCATGAGCATTGATATGCTCACTTCTGCTTAGCTACAATTATGTATGGTATTGATATGCTCGATTTGGTATTGACAACCTGCTTGTTCCGAGGAAACAAAGTATAAATCTACTGCCGTGTACATGTTGTGGGGGTCTTGAGACACTTTGTTTTGCATACTTTCAGGAGCGAGCGCTTCACGACCTGTCTTCTGAGGTGGAATTGTAATTAGTAACTGGGGGCAGACCTTTTTGTAAATGGATTCGAAAATGCTTTCTTCTTGAATCATAATATCATGTAGCCATAAACCTGGGACAGTGGGACATCATCACCCCATCATCCGATGAGGATATCCGGGAAGGGCCGTGGGAATGGTGAATGACAACATGGCCATCGGCTTGATCGCGTGCTGAACTGTCCGGAGTCTTCTGGCCACGGGCAGGTACTGGTCTTCTGGGCGCATCCTGCCTCCCGTACAGGCGCCTCCGGAGAACACTACCTTCGTTTCCACGAGCCATAGGAAGCTCAAAAGAAAGCCTGGCAGCATAAAAGGTGGAGGAATGTGTAAGGAACCAAAGTTTAAAACCATGATGAACATGTAATAACTAGCATCATGAGCATCATTTGCATATAAAAGAGCATCATGACACAAGCATTTTTATGTATTTTTAATTACCGATTGCCTGAAACGCCACTTAATGATTAATGTTCAAAATCCTTATTGCAACTATGTTGGGTGAAAATTGTATAAAATATTAGGTTCCAATTGTTGAGTTTAGATTATTTTTCCAAGATTTTTAGAGCTCATTTGATTCACATTTAAAACTGTGACAAAAAACAAAACCGTTTTTCAAATTCTTTGACTTGTAGATTATTTCTTGTGAATTAAGCTTCCAAAATGTTTTTTTTTTGCAATTTTTGGATGTGGGAAACTAATTCTTTCAAAATGTCACCTACACGATGGAACCCGCTGGGTTCTATCCGGACCTTCGATGAGAGTTGGGGGATAACTCCATTTTGGGGTGGATTCGACGTTGGTTGTCAGACTATAACTTCGACAAGAGCTAGACCATAACAATAGGTACACCCTCTCCGATTGTGATGTTCTTGCTTTGCTTAGAATACTGTTGAACCTGCTAGCAACCGAGAACAAGCACGGACAAGGGTAACACAAAGATAACTTAGGAAATTCAGCAGCCGAATCTAGATAGCAGTTTGGGGTCTTGAATCAAGCTAATGGGTAGTATAATCGACACACACAATCACTAGTAAGTAGCACAAGCTAAACTTACTATAAAACAAAACCCAACATTCTCCTAGAGTCTGGAGCATGTATTTATCCATGGGAGATAGCCAGGAGGCGTGGGGAGTGTAAACCCTAACATAGAATGGGCCCCTCGTGGGCTGCACCAAATACAGATGACTCTGCCCCACGTCTATAATTCCATATGTTGTTTTTGGCAAATGAACCTAGCTCGGTCGCAATTTCATCACGCAGTTGGATCCATCTGAAAATAGACTTCAAGAGCTTTCCAAAACTCATTTGCCTCAAACAACCTTCAGAGCTAGGAGTTATGGCTTCCCTAAGTTGCCCGTGTGGTGGTCCGAACATGAGTGGTCCAAACTGTCTAGTCTGATCTGGTTGTTGTCCCTCCTATCTTGTTCATGTCCCAAGTTCCTAAGCATAAGAAAGTCATGACAAGAGTTTAGTCGTACCCCATTCATATTAGAACTTGTTTTGATAGCAAGAAACGACTTTACCTGACAATTAAGTTGTTGTGCTCGTGCTCGAGTTAATTGTCCTTGTTGAGCAC
This sequence comes from Digitaria exilis, assembly GCA_015342445.1. Taxonomy (NCBI): domain Eukaryota; kingdom Viridiplantae; phylum Streptophyta; class Magnoliopsida; order Poales; family Poaceae; genus Digitaria; species Digitaria exilis. The sequence continues at coordinate 135,269 of JACEFO010002538.1, forward strand.
TAGGCATGGTTGTATCCATGGCAGAGATGTCCTCAGCATCCTCCCCTTCTTGCATTTCAGGCATCATCGACTCAAGATCATACTCCTCACCCAAATAAGGCTTCAAATCAGCAATGTTAAATGTTAGGCTAACCCCAAAATCTGCTGGTAACTCAAGTTTATATGCGTTATCATTGATCCGTTCTAACACTTTGAAAGGACATCAGCTCTGGGAAGCAACTTGGACTTTTTAAATCAGGAAATCTATCCTTTTTTCAAATGCAACCAAACCAAATTGCTTGGTTAAAAAATAACATGTTTCTTTCCTTTGCTACTGTTGGCACTTCTTAGCCTTTAACAAAAACTCCACAAGCGCACAGAGACCGATATAGCTTTTCACCAGGCGAGTAAAACTTGGGTGTCAAATCCAAGGAACGATAGACATGGAAAGGAAGGACCATAGAAAAGGTATGAGAGGGGGTCCAATGACAACCTACACTACTGTTATGAAAACAACCGAACATGGTGGACTATGAAGGATAGACAGGCCTGTCACCACGTGTCGCCTATCACAACGGTACCATGGGGTGGAACAACACCCAAGGTAACTTTCTAGCACAGGCACCACACCTAAGCTATCAAGCTACTGACTTCTGCCTCTCTCTAAGGCAAGAAGAAACCCTGAATGAGAAGTCTTACTAACTTGCGTAGACAAGGGATCCCGCAGATCAATGTAACCTAATAGACAAATTTCTAGAAGTAAAGAGAAGAACTAGCGAGACACTGAAGATAGATGAGGAACTTACTCAAAGAAGCTTCATTCCTCAGAGGTGGATACATAGCTGGAGTCAAGCCGACAAACCCAGCTCTCCTCTTAGCTGGGCAATCACCCAAGCGCTCACCTCACACTCTCCCTATTCTACAACTAAGGTGGAGGAACGGCATCTTGAGACTATTCTTCTCTCCCTTGGAATGGTGTGTTGAGAGTGGAGGGGTACGATGCCAACTTCAGGTCGGTTTAGGTTAGAAACCACCATAGGAAACTGCTTGTGGAAGTTGGGCTTGGGCCGTTCTAGTGGTGGGCCGGCCGGCCAGGCTCTGCTGCGGATTTCCATCGCCTTTTGCATCAACACTTCCTATCGCTCCCTCATGTCAGCTTAAGTGGCGGTGGCCTGAGTGAAGTTGGTTTAGATAGAATGGTGGGCCCTCCAATCCGTGGCTGATCCTTTCGGTACCATCAGATCAAACCTCAAATCGACACCTGGGATCGCTGGAAATTGTGTTTCCTTCAGCCCGGATTGATGATGTGTCAAGTTGGGCGTCCTGGCGGTTTTTTGGCCCATATAGGCAACCTCTACTGTGGATGATGGACACTTGGGCTTGATTGCACGCTAGAGAAGGTTGAGCTTAAATGGCCTTGGTGCCCGACCGGCCGGACGGGGTTAGGGCCTGCCGGCTAGCCATTTCCTCTAAAACAGCCGATTTTCCTCCAGTTGCTTCCTGTACTCAAATAATCAACTAAACTCGTGGAAGTTGTGAAGATAAAATATTTTGTTGTGCTTTGTTCTTGAATGTTATATTTTGGTAGAAATGTTGGCGGAACTTTAGTGATAAACTTGGTAAATAATGTCCGCCAATATCTACCAGCAACCTTATATTTGTCATTCATGCTCTGTATCTTTTATTTTGTTTTCGCTTGCAGTTTTAAGATCATTTCAGGATGTTGTGCAACATCATAATTGTTTCAATCTAATGTTGGAAGGGGTAATAGGCAAGAAACCATACACAATTTCGAAAGGACATTTCTTAGTAGTAAAGTGTTGCGAACGAATTATAGGTGTTGATGTTTCTTAAGTCCTACAAAATAATCTGCAAGCGCATGAAAATATCACTACAGCACTTCACCTGTGAGTATTCAAGAGTATCATATCTAGAGGGAACAAAGGTATAACTGTCTTCTAACTAGAATACCCAAAAGGTTCAAGGAAAGAGACTAGTATATGGAGTGTGGTTCTAAGGAATGTCATGGATAAGATGGACTTGGTTCTGGTATTGTTTACGAGCGGTAATAGTTTAATCTTAATCCAAAGACCCTCCAACTATTAGCTCTACGATGTGTTCAGACAAGGGGGAGTACACAAAACTACATCTAAAAGATGTGCCAGACCAATAGGGTCACCTCCTACTCGCCTACGCCTCTACTTTGTGGAACACAAGGCAATCAAAAGGTAGGCACCACTCCTATGCCGCCGACTACTTACTCTAGCGACTAGCCAAGGGTTTCCCTTATATGCGACCCTTAACTAGAGTAATAATACGATGATCCCTAACAAATAATAAATGATGATTAACTTAACCATGAACTGAATATGAAGTACTTACAAGATTGAAGAAGGATCATAGGTACGAAGAAAGAATCCTTGGATCTCCCTTCTAATCATCTTCTAATCCTCTACTAATCTCTCTTCTAATCACATTCCCTACCCCTAATGATATTTTGGTGTCTCTCTCTACATCCCTTCTCCCCTAGGTGTCTCTGTCTTGATGCGATGCTGAATGATCTGAAGGAGGGGGTCTGAGTTGCTTATATAGGACTCCAAGGTTGGTTCCGGGGCTCCAAAGTCAGTGGAGTAGGTGTTACCGACCGAGGCAACCGCCATAGCATCACCTCGCCAAAGACCGGGCCAAAACGATGTTGGTGGGGCCCATCCAGGCCCATGGGATTGGCTGAGTCCTCGTTCTCCCATCTCCTTTCCTTTTTTCCTAAGAGTAGAGTCTCTTGTGTCACTGGTTGTTCCAGACCTTCTATCGGCTAGTCTTTATAGATTAGCTAGGTTAGGTCAAAGCTTGGCTTCACCATTATCTTGGTTAACCCTTCACCCAACTAAGTTTAGTGTGTGATATTTCTATAGATGCTTATGATCCATTTCAATCAATATACTTTACCCATAATATTTCACCTGAGGAAAGATATGATTCCTTGGAATACTCTATGGTGAAATGCTACAGTGGGTTATTCTGTGCGCTTGCAGAATATTATTCTAGAGCATAAGAACAAGATATGCATTCATAGGGTCCATGCAACTTTCTTTCTTTTTAACCATGCCTTATTTGGGTCATGGAGCTTTTCTCTCATAGCACATACTTTTTGGATGCACATCTTTTATTCTTTCTATTATTTTGTTACAGCCCATATTTCTTCAAATTTTGCAGAGAGTAGCATTTGAATACATAGAGTGGATGGTACGGAAGTGTATGTATATTTTTTTTATCATCAGAGCACAACAAGTATCTCACTATGGGTCACAAAATTTGACAAAACTCAACAACGAGATTACAAGTAGCATATGTAGAAGGTTATCCTACACATGGCTCTAATAGGAATTTGTCATATTATTTGAGAAACCTCGTGGGTTTTATGATTTTCAAAATTAATTACTCTGGATATCAAACATCACGTTGGAAAAGATTATAGCAGCTCTTACACTAATTCTTAACTCTAGACAACTTAGACTTGGTAATGTTTTCTTCTACCCACTAGTTTTAGGTTCAAGATTGATAAAAACTAGCAAATTCAAACTAGATAGAGTACTACGATGTAACTAGGCATACGACAGAGCAACTATTCATCATATCAACAAACAAAACATACCATGCTCACTATGCATGTTTCACTTCAGATCTTACGATTATTTTATTTGACTAAGCAAAATTTTGTAATACACCCTAAAAAGAAAATATTATTATGATCACAAACTTTTTTATTGGTTATCTAGTTTTATGATTTTTATGGGTATTCAAAAGCAAGAACATGGAAGATAAATATTATTAGAGCGATAAAGACACAGGTTACCTGGATGAGCGGTCCTCCCCCATGCTATCTTCTTGCTCACTTGTTGATGTCATAATTGGGGTTGAATTCCTTCTTATCAAAGTAAGCTCTCATCTCATTAAGACTATGCTCTTGTGCTTTACACATCTGCTCTAATTTCTGATCCATGGATTGACGCCATTACTCATTAGTCTTTATGCATTGTCCAACATCTTTCCCATGAAATACACACACTTCTTGGGTTCTTCCAATACTTGAGAAATATTTTACTTAGGAGTGGGCTTGCGCGGCAGTTATTTTGATATATCCGATAGATATCTGGCGACAGTCCACCCCATTGACATTTCTACCTTGGGGGCAATATCTTCTTCCATCTTCATTAGGAAACTAGGGTTGTAGTAGCGGCGTTGATGAAAGGAACATCCTTTATCATCATGTAGTGCTCCAACTCTCCATCTTTTTCCAGATCAAGGTATGGGGCATCTGCTTTGTCAATCTTGATTTCCTTAAGTGGAGTCGACGAGCCTCTTTCTCTGTTGGTTGTTTCTTCATGGTTGTTGACTAGGGAACACAAAGATCTTGAAACAAATCATGTGAGTTTGACTAATGAAAATGTTTACCTTGATCTTGTCTTCTCTTCTAGTCCCTCAGTCTTTATTTATATAATCGCAAATCATCATAAGCGAAAACAGGAGGTCTACAGCGAATAGGACTCGCTGTAGGAAGTCGAGCCCGAGACATGGCCGAGGTGGGTGTTGGCACTTCTTAGCCTTTATGAATTACTCCGCAAGGGTACAGTGAGTGATGTAGCTTTTCACCAGGGCAGTAAAGCTTTGATGAATCCAACGAACGGTAGACGCGACTATGCCTAGAACTATTCAACCAGACTCACCAGGGGAGATGAGGTACGAGGATAGAGGGCCAAACTTTAGTTAGCCAACTCGTTACCCATATAACTTGCTACTCGCTAACAAGATCTGGTTCAATGGCTAGTGGGAAGGATCTCAGAAAGGGATGAGAGGGGGATTAAACGGCATCATGCAACTACAGTTATGAAAACACCCGAACATGGTGGACTATGAAGGACGGATAGGGCTGTCACCATCTGCAGCCTACCACAACGGTATCGTGGGGTGGAACACAACCCAAGGTGATTATCTAGAACAAGCACCACACTAAGCTATCAAATCACTGACTTCCACCTCACGTTAAGGCAAGAAGAAACCCCAAACGAGTAGCCTTGCTAACTCATGTAGACAAGGGATCCCGCAGGTCAAAGTAAGCTAATAGAAAAATTACTAGAAGTAAAGAGAAGAACTAGCGAGACACTAAAGATAGATGAGGAATTTACTCAAAGAAGCTTCATTCCTCGAAGGTGGATACATGGTTGGAGTCGAGCCGACAAACCTGGCTCGGCTCCTGGTTGGAGTAGAACGAACAAACCTGACTCTCCTCCTAGCTGGGCTCTCAACCAAGCTCTCACCTCACACTCTCCCTTTTCTACAAATAAAGTGGAGCAACTATATCTTAGACTCTTCTTCTCTCCTTGGAATCGTGTGTTGAAAGTGAGGGAGTGAGCTCATATCTATAGCTTGGAGGTGACTTGGGAGAGTAGAGATGCTCTTGGAATCCAAAGGGAATCTTCTCCTCCTAGCGCTTTCTTGCTCCCACCTAGCGCAATTTCCACCGCCTTCACACTTTGCATGTCGGTAACTTGCCATCAGAGAAAAACGAGGCGGTTCCATGGAAAGGTTGGGCCAGCCGGCCGAACCCTGGGCTGGCCGACGACCATCTCGGCTGTTCGGCCACCGCCTACTTGTGGACGGTCTTGATCACTCCCTTGTGGCGGTTGCATGGGACGTTGCTCAAATTGGGTCGGTTTGCACCCAGAAGGTGGCCCCTCCTATCTGTGGTTGATCCTTTCAGAACCATTGGATTGAACTGACTCCAAACACATGGCTAGGATGTGTTGCATGTGTGTTTCCAAGCCCTCGGATCAGCAACATGTCAAGTAGGGGAAGTCGGTGGCCGACCAGACGGGATAGGGCTAGACGATTGTGCTTCTAGCCCATTTTAGCAATCTCTGGTCTGGATCACGTATTCTTGGGCTTCTTTACATGATGGAGAAAGTTGGGCTCATGTGGCTCCGGTGCTCGGCCGGCCGGATGGGGTTATGGCCAGCCGGCCAACAATTTCCTCCAAAATGACCAATTTTCCTCCATTTTGTTCCTATACTCAAATAAACATCAAAACTTGTGGAGATTGTTAAGATAAATATATTTGCCATGTTTTAGCCTTTGGAGGTTGTATTTTAGTTAAAATTTTGGTAGAACTTTAGTGATGAATTCGGTAAATAATATCCGCTAACACCCCCTCCCAACCTGAGCTTTGCTCGCCCCGAGCAAAGGGTTGACTTAAATCTAGATGATCAAGGAAGCCTACGGACATGAAATCAATATGCATAAGAGTTATTTCTAAACTTTCCATCATATCTTGGATTCCATGTGGCTAACACCCATTGAACCTCATAACAAATCAATGGAGGGCAAGATTCCTCCATCTTAGCACTTGGAGATTTTTTTTGATAGATTTTCAAAACTTGGAGGCATACTCTCATTCTCTCAAACCACTCAGTCACTCAAGGTGTTTGATCCTCACCAAGGCTTTTAATGTAGCCTCACCTACCTCGAAGGAAGATATATCTGGATCTCAAGGTAGGGATAGATAAAAATACACATCTTGTCCATTTATGTCGCCAGATCAAATAACTTGTCTCTAAGAGATCATATTAACCATGAACTTTGGTCAAGTGCAAGTGAATGTGGATGATGAATGTCCTTGAGTAGTCTTTCTTTTTTTCTATCTTCTTTCATCTTTCCCATTGCTCACCTATTTTTTTTTGCTCGAGTAAAATCCTTCTCACTCTCTTTTTTTCTTTCTTTTTTAGGGGGGTGAAGAGCTGCTTGAAACCAAATTTGATGGACTTTATTTAAAGGACTTTATTCGATGAACGTGCGTGTGAATGACCAAAGTGCTAGGAATAACATGCATGTCTCAAGAGGCAAAATGTTTGATCAAGCTCAAAATGTACAAAACAGCTTTGTACAGTTCAACCGTTATAACGTGTGTACATATGGCTCTGGATAGGACTTGGCAAAGTTGAGTATGAATGAAAGTTGCCTCACTTTTCCATTTTTAAAATAAAATTCTCAAGACTTTGAATTAGAAAAGAACATAACTCTCATGTCATTATATCATAAGGGCCAATAAATAAAAGGTCAAGCAATCCTATCATAAAGTTCCAAAGGCATAAAGGTACTCGCATAAGAAATAAAACTTAGGCACTGTCGGTGGGTGGCACACAGGGTACCTCACGCCGGCGAGTGTCGATCATAGAGCACGCATGTATATGTGGAGAATGGTTCAAGAGACGCAAGACAAATAGTTTGTACTGGTTCGAGAAGAATCCCTATGTCCAGCTTGGGTGGCCTCAATCTGTATTGCTCTCTTGGCAGCAGGTTACAACGAAGGCCGGTTCAAGCCATGGATGTCAATTGCGTGTAGGGGACTCAGTGTTCTAGAGATCGAGCATCCGAAAGATTGGAATCCCCACGCAAGGGGAGGCCTCCCCTTTTATAGGAAAAGGGGGGGGCGTCGTACAGTGGTATTTACAAAACTACCCTAGAGGACTGGCGCCCCTAGAAGTTGCTCCCTGTAGGCTTAGTGCGTTCGGCCAACCCCTCGCTGGTCGACACACGTCTTCGTCAGGCTCCTAGGCAGCTTTCAGACAGCTTCCTTCTTGTTTGCTAGTGTCACACAGCTCTTGCTGCCACCTTTATCCTGCACACAAAGCTGCAACATAATTTTCTCATGTGTCAGGCCTGCCTGGCTGTCGGTTGATGGATGGGGAGGAAGTGTTGGGTGCACGCTTCCTCCCTTAGTGGGTCTGGCTCTTGCTAGGTTTTAACCCAGGCCCACGGTCCTCCGCTTGGCCGTGGGGTCAGGCGGGACAGAAGTCTGAGGTATTGGGGTCGGGGTCAGGCGGGATGGAAGTCCTCGACCCTGGGGTCTGCCAAGCTCACCCAGGGTCGGGCGGGATGGAAGCACCCGACCCTTGGTCGACCGCGGTGTTCTCAGTTCTTGTTGAATCCCATTCTGTTCTAGCGCCGTCAGCTGACACCGTATCAGGGGGCTACCCTAATCCATGACCCCCACAGTAGCCCCCGACCTTGTGAATGAGTCGGAGACTCGTTTGTGAGGTCATAATTGCCCTTTGAGGGAGATGGGTTAGGGGGCGATCTTCGCGATTCCTCTTGTTTCCCTTCGCGGGTTTCGTGGCGTGGGCGCGACCAGTGGAATGCCTCGATGGCCAAGCCATGGTGCCCGGCGAGCAACTGGCAGGTTGTTTGAGTGAGGCCCCGACCCTCTTCGCGAGGGGTCAGTAGGGGGCCTGCATGCCCGACCTACTTTCCATGGCGATTTGACCGGACGCTAGCAGGGAAAGACGAGCCCAGCACGCATGAAGTGACGCGGCGGTCAGTCACCGCGGTCATAGGGGGCCGTTCGGGCACGACAACGAAAGGGGCAGTTAATGCACCCCCACCTTTCCTCGTTCCATGTGCCCATGTGGCTGATGGATTCTGGACCACTGGATGCGACATCGAGGGCCTGGGCTCCGCGTCCGTGCATCTCTTCGGGTCGGCCACCAACCTAACCACCGCTCCCTATATAAAGGAAAGGGGGACGGGGTTGGCAGCCCCTTGGTTCATCTTCATCTTCTTCCTCGTTCCGCCTCCTTTCGCATTCGTTCTCGCTGCTCTCACTTCCATCCGCCGACGCTTCTTTTTCGCACAGGCCACCAGGCTATCCACCATCGCCTCCTCCGCCGTGATGTTGCGTGGGGCTTGCTCCATCCCCGCACTGTGGATGCGGAGTGGATCGTGCCGCCACTCGGGCTACGTGGTGAGCTTCACAGCCTACCACCTCCACGGCTTCTCTACGCCGGCCAACCGCTTCGTTCATGAGGTGCTCCACCACCTGGGCGTGGGGCTCCATGCGCTGGCCGCCGAACAGGGTCTAGCAGATGGCAGTGTTCGTAGCCCTATGTGAGGGCTACCTCCGAATCGACCCCGACTTCAATTTCTTCCTCTCCTTCTTCAAGGCGGTGTTGGTGCAGCTGCAGTCGGGCCTAGTGTGGCGGACCACTCCTAAATTATTCCAAGTTAAGTACCTCGGGACCACTAATCGAGTAGTCAGGCACTTAATCCGGAATAAGCTGGAGCGCCGTCGGATTAAACCCGATTTAACCACGTTCTTTTCTCGATCGAAACAATAGCACGCCCACACGAAGGTGAGTTCCAGAGATTACAACATTCCATAATTTGACATACACAAATATTATCTCAAAGTTATTACAAGCCAAGTTCAAATTTAAACCAGAGTATTAAAGTCTTGCAGCGGAAATAAAATTCATTGCAGCGGAAGAAAATCTAACGACGATACAAATAACACCATGCTGAAGCCTGCCATGGTGCTACTCCTCCCGTTCCTCGGCAGAGGACGGAACCCATTCGATGTGCCATCCAGGGGGAACCTGGGTAGGCCAAAGCATCGACGGCCACATCCAACATAGTACCTGTAAATCAATGCCACAAGCAAGGCTGAGTATACTAATACTCAGCAAGGCTTACCCGTCGGGTGAAAACTACATTACCGACGTCTAGACATGAGAGGCTTTTGGCTAGTGGGTTTGTTTGCCAAAAAGCAACTAAGAGTAGGTCCTTGCTTTCATGTTTTAGCATCATATTCTATTAGATTTAACCATTCTAGATTTGCATTCTCTCTTAAGCATACAAGTGGTGCAATACAATTTATTTCATAGAACAAGTTCATCAATCTCATAGTTCCACTTGTTACTCAATGCAGCAAGGCGGTCAAGCAGTCTCATTAACCGCGAGAAGCGGACAGTTCGAACCGAATTTTGCTACCTGGCCAGGGGAAACCCAACACACACGGATACTCTGCTTGTTATAAAAGGTACAAGCATTTCCAAACCTTTCCCATCGATCCACAATTCGGAACCGGGTCCATTTCCTTAGGATAAAGGTTTACTACTTCCCTCACAGTCTCACGCATATATCCACAAGTGTACGGCAGGGGAAAACAAAGTTTCCAAGGAGAGATGGCTATCGGCCCTAGCTGCTTCAATCTGGTACCGGGCTTACCGACTCCCATATATCGGCATGCGTGTGGTACGTTCAAAAACTTGACACACTCAACCACACATTTCGACCTTAAATCAATTATCATACACGGACGGGAGATCTACATCTATCATCCCGCCCGTCAATCCTTATGATTCCAACATAAGTAAAGACAAGCAATTCCTATGTCTCGCGAGTGACAGGAAATCACTCGACTTGTAACGGACCTAAAGCAATGCCCTATCGATCCTTTCATACTAATGTTGCAAGTCATAGGTACTAGGAAATGTGCAGCTAAGGTATTCAATCAACTCCTTGAAACGTAAATGCACAAGCATAGGGAATTCATAGATGCATAATTTTAAAAGTTAGGTCATGCTCCGGGGCTTGCCTTCTTGCTCAAGCTGGGGGTTAGCCTCCGGGTTGGTCGATCCTTCGCCGGCACCTTCCTCCGGGATTCCTTCGTCGTCAGCGGGGATGAGGTGGTAGTTGCCGTCCGGAATAGCGCCTTCTACATGAGATGCATAACTTAAGATGGCTACCTATTGATTCTAAGATTAAGGCCTTGAAGGCCATATTCACCTAGACATGCTTAAGTACTATTATTTCCTTCACAAAAACAGAGTAGGGGTGTGGAAAGTTTTTATTTGACTTCGATGGTGATTGTGTACATATATAAAAGAATTCTATTTATTATTCACAAATTAGGGTGCTGTTCTGGAATTTCAGATTCCCTTTATTTTATTCTAACTAATCAACAAATAGGTTTATTCTTTTATATAAATCAATTTCCACCTAGATTACTTCTCATTTTTGTTTCTCCATTTTTGTTCATCATTTTTATCTATAAACTTTATGACAGCTTCTGGAGTATAAGAGGTAAGCTCACTCCAAAATTTAGCTAAATCAGAGCTACACATAATTTATTAAAAATATATCAATCAGCTGTCTGCAGAAACGAAATAAATTCATATAAAATCGAAAATTCATCCAATTCAGGAGATTTTCCTACCAAAGCTAGTTATGTGTGCAAGGAGGGTTCTGGCCAAGTGGTGCCTCAAAATAGCCGTTGGACAGTCCTCAATATATTTCTATCCAAAAACACATATCTATTTATTTGCTTGTCTAAACAGAGCAAAAATTAAGTTTTGCATTTTTTAACAGGTGTGCTAACAAGTTTTTAGCCCTCTGGAGAAAAATGGTGATTTTTCACTGCAGGGATTATTTTTAATAATTTCTGGACTACAAAAAGACAGGAAACACATTTTAATTCATAACTGGAGCTACAGTCCATATTTTTAGGCCCCCTTTGGACACAAGCTGTCCAAAGTCACTACAAACAACATATCCAAAGATCAATCCTAGCGGAGCCCTGGATTTGAAATGGTGCACAAGTTTCCATTTCCACAGTTTTAATTTTAATTCAAAAACAGTTCACCAAAAGTATATACATGCTTAAAGGAGATTGGAGTTTACAATCTCACGAATCCAGGGAGTATTTTTGTGCATTTTTCTGATTTTTTACGATTTCTAACAGATTTTACAAGATTCGGGAAAATTAGATCTAGGTTTAAGAATCTTTTTACGCCGGGGACCCTAGAACTTTCAAAACCTTTCAAACTAGTCCTTGACTTTTGCACGGAGGACCCTAGAAAAACGAAGACGATGAACTTATACCCTCGGCTCTCGCCGGAGTTACGCCGGCCAAACGACGGCGAGCTAGGGTCGGGGAAGTGGGGGAAAAGATCCAGGGGCTCACCACGAGTTGGTTGGTGACGGTTGGGAGGCCGGGGAAGCTCGGAGTTTCGCCGACGACGAGCGGTGGCGGTGCGGCCGCCGCGACTGCTACGCCGGCTAGGTCGGGGGCGTTCGTCGGGGTTTGAAGGGTCCTAGAGCACCAGTGGAGCTCGAGGAAGCTAATGGCGTGCTCGGTTGACCTCGGGGACGGCTCGGAGTGGGGTCTCGACGTGAGGGTGCTCCGGCGGCCGAAAATCACGATTTGGGGGAAATCTTGATTTCTCGCCGGAGAAGCGACAATAGCTCGGGAGAAGTGGGGGGATTTGGAGCTAGGGTAGAGGTCTAGCTTTGTGCGCGATGAATTTGGGAATGGTGGAGAGTGGAAGGCGAATTTCTCGGCGAAGCTCGGCTCGGTCCGTACGGCGCGAGGAAGAAGACGACGGAGCGAGCGCGGGGAAGTGCAAATGACTAAGTGCGAACTGAGGGGAAGGGGTGTGAGTGCTCGGTGGAGTGCTTGGGCACACGAGGGAGGCACTGTGCTACCTCGGGAGCGTGCGCACGCACGGCGCGGCGCGAGCAGACCGCCATGAATGCGGCGCGAGCTCGGGCAGCGCGCGAGCGACTCGACCGGGCGAAGAGATCCTTGAGTGACGTCGGGGGATCCTCTACAGGGCTCTTGGAGCGTAGCGGGACGGAGTCGTGGCCTGCAGGGCGCGCAGCGCGGCGCGAGCGCGCGTGCGGCCATGGCGGCGCGCGACCGCCATGATGGCGTTCCGCGGCGCGAGGCGAGGCGACTCGACGACGGCGACGTGATGGCTCGGGAGGGGCTGGACAAGTGCAAGACGACAAGCGCCAGCGTCCGCCGCGGCTCGGCCAGCTCGGCGCTGCCTGCGCCGCTCGCCGGCCACGTGGCGGACGAGCTCCGGCCAGGCGCAGAGCGCGCCAGGGCCACTGTTGGCGCCCGTGGAGCTCCGTTTTCCTTTTCGAATTTTCTCCAAAAATTTGAACTGAACATGAAAAAGTGTGAAAATAAAAGTTGGAGTTTGAGAGGTGGGACACAACTTTCTTTTTGGGGTGAACCTGAAATTTCAAAGTTTTCGAGCTCAAACAACCCAAATACAAAAAGGTGCCCAGAACTGTATTTCGAGTTTTTGAGGGACTAAACTGCAAAATTTTCAAAAGTTCCAAACAGTGACTAGGCCTTATTTGTGATTCCAAACAACTTTTATTTTTGGAGATTTTCATGTTTAGTACAAAAATCTTGAGTTTTCAGTTGGGTGTCAAACAATCCTTGTTTTTGAATTTAAGTTTGAATTTTTGATGGATTTTTAAATTTCAACCCATAATTCCCTTTTGCATTGGTTTTTAGGTGCACTAAAAATATTTTGACATCAGAGATGTCACAGCCTACCCCCCTTAAAAGGAATCTCGTCCCGAGATTCGATTAAACTTAGGGATAAAGAGGGGAAAGAAATACCTTGGCTTACGAAAGAATGTCGGGGTAATTCTTCTTAAGATAGTCCTCGGTTTCCCACGTGGCTTCATCTTCGGAGTGATGACTCCACTGAATTTTGTACATTTTAACTCCCTTCCTTCGTGTTTGTCTCTCTTTCTCGTCGAGGATCTTAACGGGATGCTCATCATAAGAGAGATCCGGTTCAACCGAGAGTTCCTCTTGTTCAACAACTTCGGTCGGAACACGAAGACACCTCTTGAGTTGGGAAACATGAAATACATCGTGTACGGCTGAGAGCTTCTCGGGAAGCTTCACTTGATAGGCCACTGGTCCACATTGTTGAATAATTTCATACGGGCCGATATAACGAGGTGCAAGCTTTCCTTTTAATCCAAATCTTTGCACACCCTTGGTCGGGGAGACCTTGAGATACACGTGATCACCAACTTCAAACTGAAGTGGTTTCCGCTGTTGATCAAAGTAGCTCTTTTGCCGTGACTGGGCGGTTCTCAAATTTTCACGAATGATCCTAACCTTTTCTTCCGCTTCCTTTACAAGGTCAGGGCCATAGGCGTACCTCTCGCCTGCCTGGGACCAACACAACGGGGTCCGGCATCTTCTACCATACCAGGCTTCGAAAGGTGCCATTTTAAGACTTGCCTGGTAGCTGTTATTATAGGAGAATTCGGCCAGAGATAAACACTTCTCCCAATCCTTTCCATAATGGATAACACAAGCTCGAAGCATATCCTCGAGTATTTGATTTACCCTTTCCGTCTGCCCATCGGTTTGAGGGTGATATGCTGAACTACGGATCAGCTTCGTGCCTAGGGACAATTGCAATTGTTCCCAAAAGCGTGCTACGAACGGAGAACCACGATCTGAAATTATCGTCTTGGGTACCCCATGTAGACAAACGATCCGTTCCAAATAAATCTCCGCGTACTTCTTAGCGGTATAAATGGTATTGACCGGAATAAAATGTGCGGTCTTGGTAAGGCGATCCACAATTACCCAAATGGAGTCATGCTCCTGAGGGGTTCTGGGAAGTCCAACAATGAAATCCATGCTTATATCTTCCCACTTCCATGAGGGAATAGGTAGAGGTTGAAGCGTGCCTGCTACCTTCAAGTGGCTAGCCTTAACCCGCTGGCATGTGTCACATTCTGACACATATGTGGCAATTTCTTGCTTCATTCTAGTCCACCAAAAATTTTGTTTCAAATCTTGGTACATTTTGGTGCTGCCGGGATGGATGGAAAATTTGGAGAGATGGGCCTCATCCATAATTTTCCTCCGGAGTTCCGTGTTCTTGGGCACCACGAGGCGATGTCCAAACCACATCACTCCCTGCCCATCTAACCGGAAACACTTGTACTTCTCTTTCACCTTCTCCTTTGACAATTTCCTTTTAAGGATTTTAACGCTCGCGTCATTCAATTGGGCTACAACAATCTGATCGTGCAAGGTTGGTTCCACTGCAATATGGTTGAAATACCCGTGTGGAACAATCTCTAAATTGAGCTTTGCCATTTCATGACACAGGGTGTCAGCGTAGGACTCCATGGAAAGACAATGGCAATGAGCCTTGCGGCTTAGCGCATCCGCAACTACATTAGCCTTGCCGGGGTGATAATGCACATTAAGGTCATAGTCCTTTGCTAACTCCAACCATCTTCGCTGCCTCATATTCAAATGTGCCTGAGTGAAAACATATTTGAGGCTCTTGTGGTCTGTGTATAAGTTGCATGGAACACCCATCAAATAGTGTCTCCACATCTTGAGAGCATGAATAACCGCTGCTAACTCAAGATCATGCGTGGGGTAGTTTTGCTCATGAGGCCTAAGTGCTCGAGAAGCATAAGCAATGACTCGGTTCTCTTGCATGAGGACACAGCCAAGTCCGGTGCCTGATGCATCGCAATAGACATCATAGGGCTTGGTGCAATCGGGCTGAGCTAAAACTGGGGCTGAAGTTAAATGTCTTCTCAAAGTGTGGAAAGCTTCATCACATTTGTCATTCCACTCAAACTTGACTCCCTTCTTTAAGAGTTCGGTCATGGGCTTCGCAATCCGAGAGAAGTCCGGAATAAAACGGCGATAATAACCGGCTAAACCCAGAAAACTCCGAATCTCGTGAACAGAAGTAGGTGGTTGCCAATCTAGCACTTCTTGCACTTTGGTTGGATCCACGGATATACCATCCTTGGAAACCGTGTGACCTAAGAATTTCACGCTCTCTAACCAGAATTCACACTTGGAGAACTTGGCGTAGAGCTGGTGATCTCTCAACCTTTGAAGAACAATGCGAAGGTGCTCGGCATGCTCTTCCTCATTCTTAGAATATATAAGAATGTCGTCAATGAAAACCACCACAAACTTTTCTAGTTCTGACATGAAGACCGAATTCATGAGGTACATGAAGTAGGCTGGGGCATTGGTGAGTCCAAAAGACATAACCAAGAATTCATAAAGCCCGTAACGTGTGGAAAAGGCAGTCTTTGGAATGTCACAAGGCCTGATTTTTATTTGGTGATAGCCAGAGCGAAGGTCAATCTTGGAGAACACTCTGGCGCCAGCTAGTTGGTCAAACAGGATGTCAATACGGGGGAGTGGGTACTTGTTCTTAATAGTTACCGCATTGAGAGGCCGGTAATCAATACACAACCTCAAGGAATGGTCCTTCTTCTTCACAAAGATAGCGGGACATCCCCAAGGCGATACACTTGGACGAATGAAACCCTTGTCTAGCAGTTCTTGGAGTTGAATTTTTAATTCAGCCGGTTCATTGGGTGGCATTCTATATGGTCTCTTTGATATGGGTGCTGTGCCAGGTTGAAGTTCAATCACAAATTCAATGTCCCTATCCGGCGGCATCCCAGGTAAGTCATCCGGAAAAACATCGGCATACTCACATACCACCGGAATGTCCTTTAGTTGGGTTTCTACCATTGTATAAGTACACGCATTGACGCAAGTCTGCTGTGGTAGATATAGCACACTAGGGCCATGCGTAGGCGAGTTTATTTCAACAACTCGTTCCGCAACATCTAGCACAACCTTATGTTGAGTCATCCAATTGGCTCCCAACACAATGTTGATTCCTTCCATACCAAGTAGAATTAAATCAGTAGGAAATGTTTTACTTCCCAGCCTGATTGGAACTTTTCGGGTGACTTGGTTGGATGCAATTTTACCTCCCGCAGTTGATATCACATATGATGATTTGGTATGGTAAGATTTTAATCCATATTTCACATGAAACCTTGTGCTTATAAAACTATGTGTTGCCCCGGAATCAAACAATATCACAGCAGGTTGAGTGCAGATAGGGAAGGTACCAGTCATGTCTGGGGCTCCCTCGGGTAGGTCGGCCAAAGTGGTGTAGTTGAGCCGTCCTTGCCGAACCTGCACGCGCTGCTGCTGTTTGCCCTTGCCTTGCTGATTTCCCGGGCGCTGGTTCTGCTGCTTGTTCTGCGGGCAGTCCTTGATAAAGTGGCTGTTACTGCCGCACTTGAAACACTGATAGCCGGCTCCAGGGCGAGCTGGCTGTTGTGCATTCTGCCTTGGCGCCTGTTGCTGCTGCGGCGGTGGAGGGAAACGGGGCGCATTAGGCTGTGGCGGCCTAGCAACCCATCCACCTCCCTGAGGTGCCCTGGACTGTCCTTGCGGTGCAGCCGGGGGAACCAAGCGGAATCTCGGCGGCTGCACGCTCGAAGGTCCAGCGGGAGTCTTCCTCTTCTTCTCCGCTTTATGCACCATGTTGGCGTCTTCCTGGGCGATGGCGAGGTTCACAAGGTCGCCATATGTGGGTGCACGGGTGGTGGCCAACTGAGCCTTCAACTTGGTGTTAAGGCCACGTCGGAACCTCTCTAGCTTCTTCTCGTCAGAGTCGGCGTGATGACCCGCATATGGGCACAGACCATTGAAGGCCTGGGCGTACTGCAGCACTGTGCGGGTACCCTGGGTCAGAGCCAAAAATTCATTCAACTTCCGCTCTACCAGACCGGCCGGAATGTAATGAGCCTTGAATGCAGCCTTGAACTCATCCCACTCAACCACGTGGCCCTCCTGCTGCAGGGCCAGGTAGTTCTCCCACCAAAGGAGAGCTGGGCCGCGGAGCTGCTGCGTCGCGAACACGACCTTGCGGTTGGAGGTGCAAGGCGTCGCCAGGATGGTGAACTTGGACTCGATGGCTCGAATCCACGTATCGGCCTCCAAGGGCTCATCGGCTCGTGAGAATATCGGCGGGTGCGTAGCCAGAAAATCCTCTTATCTGGCCACCTGAGGCTGAGGGGCCCGTTGACCTCCCTGCTGAAGCATCTGTTGCTGCATCATTTGTTGCTGATGCTGCAGGTTACGGAGAATCTCCATTTGCGTGGCATACAGCTGCTGCCACGTCGGAGGTTGCTGCGGTGGAGGAGGTGGTGGCGGCTGTTGCTGCCCCTCTGGCCCCTGCTGGTTAGCGTTGGAGCCACTAGCGTCATGACCACTGCGGGTGATTGCCATCTGCAGTAGGTACTTGTATTAGCCATATTTCATAAGCTTGCATAATGAATGACAAGATAGAACGTGACAATAGATTGAAGTGTACTGCGCAGAATGACATGTCAGCACGCAGTTTGGAAGAAAAATCATATCTCCCAACAGGAAGCAAGTCAGATGCTCCAATTCGGTCAGTAGCTCGAATATTTAATGCTCTACAACTTTCATGTTGGGCTCAGATTCAAATTCGGACTGGAACTAAGCCGAAAAATTCAATCTCTAGCTCTCTGCGTTTGCTGTTTTTCCAGCAGGCCGAGCTGTAGTGTTTTGGTTGCCATTTTTATTTCACTTAACCAATTGGGTTGCAATTTGGTGATCATTTTGTTTGACAAATTCCAAACAACTTTTTAGTTAACATCACAGCCCAGAAATGAATGGAAAACCCATCAATAATTAAAACAAGTTTTAGCTGCAGAATGTTTTCACACAACTATTACAACTTCATCAAGTTTGATCACACAACCACGTCATTAAATTACATTGCCACCAAAAGATAAAAGGGGGGGCTCAACTCCATCTAGCCTATTACAACATGAAGCCAAAATTTAGGCCTAGCGGAGGAGTAAACTTGCTACTACCACTTCGAGAAATCATCTAAGTTGTTAGCGGTAGCCTCGCTGCCCATAGGTGATGGTGGAGCTGGAAGGGGCGGCATGTCATCCTCGGTGTCCATGTCGAAATCGGGGGCCTCTCCTTCTCCATCCCCTCCTTCTTGCTCAAGAAGGTGCTGAGCATCATGGGCGGCTAGCATAGCATTTGCATGCTCCAAGGTACCGTGTACCTCCTCAAGCTCATCCCTTGTTTGTGCTAACTCATTTTGGGTGTTGTTGTGCGCAATGTGGAGGTCATTCAATTGCCTCTCCAAGTCAGCAATCATGGCATCTCTTGTGGTCACCTCAATGGACAATGAGGTCCTCTCAACCCCTATGTCACGGGCACGGGCGGACATGTCCATAGCAAGATTGAGCATCTCGCTCTGCGACCGTCCAAGAAGTGCCTGCAAACGGTGGTAGGCTCGGATCCACCTCATCATCAATGCGGCTACAGCGACGGGGTTCTCCGCCATCCTCAAAGGGGAGCTAAGGTAGCGTCTCATCCAATGTGGATCATCCGGCTGAGTCGGTGGAAACAAGCCCAACAACTGGTGCTCTACCAACTCCTGGTTCTGAGCTAATGCCATTCAAGGCAGCTAGCTCGCACGTCGTCTCCATGTGGTGTCCATGAACTTCCACCGTCCAAGTGGGGGAGCTAGGACACGGTGGGTGGCGATATACCACCAAACGCACACGGGAGCGGGTCACACCGCGGTCTCGGATAAGGGTCCTCTCGTACTGTGGCGGTGTAGGGTAGTCAAGCGCCTGCAAAACCGACCACAAGATGCTAGGGAAGCCTTCCCATCCCAAGCAATCAGAGAAGGACACGTCGTTGGGGTAGCTGGCCAAGTCAGCGAGAGCGTCCATTCTGAACCAAAAGAAAAAGGGCAAGGGTGAGAACCGGTTAGCGCCAAAGGAAACAAAAACAGTTTCTGGACAGTGTAGTAAAAATTACAAAACTCGAAATCTACAAGCTCAAAAATTTCCAAATTTGGCTAGGACATTGTTTAAGTAATTCCTAACAAGTTTCATGTTGGAGGTTTGAGCAGAAACTGTCGTTAAGATGGTGTAAAAGTTCAATTTTTATCTCACTGTCCCCAGAAATTTCCAGCAGACAGGGGGTTACCATTTTTAGCATAACTCCAGTTTTACTGAACCATTTTCGTTGAAATTTCTACAGCATATACTTCATAATATTTATGACAACCTTCATGTTGAACACGTTTTCATTTGACAATGTTTTCAGTTTCGAAACATTGGTGCAATCAGACCGGTCTCAGCAGGATTTTTGGGTTGTGATTTGAATTTTGACGGCGGTTCGATTTGGCCATGTGTTAAAATTCGATATTAATTCAGTGAGATGCAATGCATGAGCGGCCTATTCGTTCTTACCAACACACATGCCAATAACTTTTGGCCTACGAAGTTAGTGCCGGTGGCTAGGCAATATCCGTTTCTCCCTATATTATCTAGCCGAACTTTTCTAACCGTTTCAACATACGGATTCGCGGTTAGTGTACCTGCAGAAAATTCCATTCCAGAGCATGTATAATCAACCTTTCGTGCCAGCACTCACGAAAGCGTCTCCATTCATTACCACGCCACTATAGAGGTGGCACCTGAACGTTTAACATTGAACGAGCAATGTTCATATGTCACCAAAGCAACATATTGACAGTTTCATACGCTCATGAGATAGCGTATTGACTTTGTGCCGCCATCATATTTGCATATGATGCCGTGGTACGCTACAGCAATCGCCGTACCTTGCGCCCACCATGCTATTCTAGTTTCATACGCCGTCACAGCGTATTGACTATGTGCCGCCACTATATTTTCATATAGTGCCGTGGTACGTTACAGCAATCGCCGTACCTTGCGCCCACCATTGCGTAAAGTAAATGACAGAATGAAATGTGCTGGAAGTCAGTATAATATACTATTTGCCACCTATCATATCGTGATCCCTTAACCCACATAGGCTTCACGCTCTAGGTAACATCCTTAACGGTCCTAATAAAATCCTTCCATCGCGAGGCGCGGCGGAAGTGCGAGTTGGCAGATTTTATTCAAAAATGTTTATTAAAGGTTTGTTGCTCTCTCCGGTGCGCTGCTTCGGCTTTGATGCCAGCTGTGGCGGACCACTCCGAAATTATTCCAAGTTAAGTACCTCGGGACCACTAATCGAGTAGTCAGGCACTTAATCCGAAATAAGCTGGAGCGCCGTCGGATTAAACCCGATTTAACCACGTTCTTTTCTCGATCGAAACAACAGCACGCCCACACGAAGGTGAGTTCTAGAGATTACAACATTCCACAATTTGACATACATAAATATTATCTCAAAGTTATTACAAACCAAGTTTAAATTTAAACCAGAGTATTAAAGTCTTGCAGCGGAAATAAAATTCATTGCAGCGGAAGAAAATCTAACGACGATACAAATAACACCATGCTGAAGCCTGCCACGGTGCTACTCCTCCCGTTCCTCGGCAGAGGACAGAACCCATTCGATGTGCCATCCAGGGGGAACCTAGGTAGGGGTGTGGAAAGTTTTTATTTGACTTCGATGGTGATTGTGTACATATATAAAAGAATTCTATTTATTATTCACAAATTAGGGTGCTGTTCTGGAATTTCAGATTCCCTTTATTTTATTCTAACTAATCAACAAATAGGTTTATTCTTTTATATAAATCAATTTCCACCTAGATTACTTCTCATTTTTGTTTCTCCATTTTTGTTCATCATTTTTATCTATAAACTTTATGACAGCTTCTGGAGTATAAGAGCTAAGCTCACTCCAAAATTTAGCTAAATCAGAGCTACACATAATTTATTAAAAATATATCAATCAGCTGTCTGCAGAAACGAAATAAATTCATATAAAATCGAAAATTCATCCAATTCAGGAGATTTTCCTACCAAAGCTAGTCATGTGTGCAAGGAGGGTTCTGGCCAAGTGGTGCCTCAAAATAACCGTTGGACAGTCCTCAATATATTTCTATCCAAAAACACATATCTATTTATTTGCTGGTCTAAACAGAGCAAAAATTAAGTTTTGCATTTTTTAACAGGTGTGCTAACAAGTTTTTAGCCCTCTGGAGAAAAATGGTGATTTTTCACTGCAGGGATTATTTTTAATAATTTCTGGACTACAAAAAGACAGGAAACACATTGTAATTCATAAATGGAGCTACAGTCCATATTTTTAGGTCCCCTATGGACACAAGCTGTCCAAAGTCACTACAAACAACATATCCAAAGATCAATCCTAGCGGAGCTCTGGATTTGAAATGGTGCACAAGTTTCCATTTCCACAGTTTTAATTTTAATTCAGAAACGGTTCACCAAAAGTATATACATGCTTAAAGGAGATTGGAGTTTACAATCTCACGAATCCAGGGAGTATTTTTGTGCATTTTTCTGATTTTTTTACGATTCCTAACAGATTTTACAAGATTCGGGAAAATTAGATCTAGGTTTAAGAATCTTTTTACGCCGGGGACCCTAGAACTTTCAAAACCTTTCAAACTAGTCCTTGACTTTTGCACGGAGGACCCTAGAAAAACGAAGACGATGAACTTATACCCTCGTCTCTCGCCGGAGTTACGCCGGCCAAACGACGGCGAGCTAGGGTCGGGGAAGTGGGGGAAAAGATCCATGGGCTCACCACAAGTCGGTTGGTGACGGTTGGGAGGCCGGGGAAGCTCGGAGTTTCGCCGGCGACGAGCGGTGGCGGTGCGGCCGCTGCGACTGCTACGCCGGTGAGGTCGGGGGCGTTTGTCGGGGTTTGAAGGGTCCTAGAGCACCAGTGGAGCTCGAGGAAGCTAATGGCGTGCTCGGTTGACCTCGGGGACGGCTCGGAGTGGGGTCTCGACGTGAGGGTGCTCCGGCGGCCGAAAATCGCGATTTGGGGGAAATCTTGATTTCTCGCCGGAGAAGCGACAATAGCTCGGGAGAAGTGGGGGGATTTGGAGCTAGGGTAGAGGTCTAGTTTCGTGCGCGATGAATTTGGGAATGGTGGAGAGTGGAAGGCGAATTTCTCGGCGAAGCTCGGCTCGGTCCGTACGGCGCGAGGAAGAAGACGACGGAGCGAGCGCGGGGAAGTGCAAATGGCTAAGTGCGAACTGAGGGGAAGGGGTGTGAGTGCTCGGTGGAGTGCTTGGGCACACGAGGGAGGCACTGTGCTGCCTCGGGAGCGTGCGCACGCACGGCGCGGCGCGAGCAGACCGCCATGAATGCGGCGCGAGCTCGGGCAACGCGCGAGCGACTCGACCGGGCGAAGAGATCCTTGAGTGACATCGGGGGATCCTCTACAGGGCTCTTGGAGCGTAGCGGGACGGAATCGTGGCCTGCAGGGCGCGCAGTGCGGCGCGAGCGCGCGTGCGGCCATGGCGGCGCGCGACCGCCATGATGGCGTTCCGCGGCGCGAGGCGAGGCGACTCGACGGCGGCGACGTGATGGCTCGGGAGGGGCTGGACAAGTGCAAGACGACAAGCGCCAGCGTCCGCCGTGGCTCGGCCAGCTCGGCGCTGCCTGCGCCGCTCGCCGGCCACGTGGCGGCCGAGCTCCGGCCAGGCGCAGAGCGCGCCAGGGCCACTGTTGGCGCCCGTGGAGCTCCGTTTTCCTTTTCGAATTTTCTCCAAAAGTTTGAACTAAACTTGAAAAGTGTGAAAATAAAAGTTGGAATTTGAGAGGTGGGACACAACTTTCTTTTTGGGGTGAACCTGAAATTTCAAATTTTTCGAGCTCAAACAACCCAAATACAAAAAGGTGCCCAGAACTGTATTTCGAGTTTCTGAGGGACTAAACTGCAAACTTTTCAAAAGTTCCAAACAGTGACTAGGCCTTATTTGTGATGCCAAACAACTTTTATTTTTGGAGATTTTCAAGTTTAGTACAAAAATCTTGAGTTTTCAGTTGGGTGTCAAACAATCCTTGTTTTTGAATTTAAGTTTGAATTTTTGATGGATTTTTAAATTTCAACCCATAATTCCCTTTTGCATTGGTTTTTCGGTGCACTAAAAATATTTTGACATCAGAGATGTCACACCTAGTGCCCTTGGGGTTCTACTCGCTTCAGATGAAGCAGACCCTCGTCGACCAGTACCTATGGGTAGAGCTCCACGGCTCCCTCTGGGACTGGAACAAGGGGTGGCTTTACCTGAGGAACCATCCCTGGGGACCCCTTCCAAGCTTCGAGTCTACCAGCACCCCTCTGCAACCGAGTCCCACCACTGGCCGTGGGGCCCCAACACCAACACCTAGAAGGGGCTGAGGCCTCACCTGGATTGCATCGGCTGGCTACTAGTGCACGGCCTCACTAGGGTGGGAATATCGAGGCTTACTACCGGTTTTACGTTGCCCCGCTCATGTCTAGGTCTGTGCGCCTCTACGGGATGGCACCGATGGTATCTGAGGCGTTGCTGGAGCCCAGCCTCGTCTTGAGGGCATTCCCCTCCAAGGAGATCTAGTCCAGGTTTGAGGAGATCCTTGGCCAGGACAAGGCCGCCATCCTGGAGATCCCGACCCTAGGCTAGCCTTCGATGCTTCCCGACCCAGGAGCGGTGGACCTCGTAAGTTTCGCTTCCTTTGCTTGCTTTTCTTTCATCCTTCTCTCCCAGGGGGGTAGTTCTTGATCATCTTGCTGTCTTGAATTGCAGTCTCATGTTAGCCCCGCGGGCCTCCACTCGACATGGGCGGCCGTTCCAGAGGAATAGGCCTCCATCGAGGAAACCCAGTGGAGGAAACGCCAGGCCACGGAGGCCCAGCGGGAGAAGAAGCGGGCGGAGAAGAAGGAGCATCTCCGTAGAGAGGATCGGAGGCGGGAGCGAGAAAGGTGCGAGCACCACAATGAGGAGGTCGGATCGGACCTCGAGTCCACGACCGACGACGAGGGGAATGAAGGCGGTCACTCCCCTCTTCTGGACGAGCCTTCCGTGTCAGAATTCGTCACCCAGGGTCAGCCCCAGGTGACGGTCGTCGACGTCGAGGCGCTTCCTCCTCCGCCTCTAGGTACCCTGCCCGCAGGAGCAATCTGTTCGCCCCCACCGACTTCTCCAAATTCGTCGTCTCGGGTCATCAATAAAGTAAGTTTGATTTTCCTTCACACCTCACTCGTTTAAGCTTTGATCTTCCCAGTGCCATTATCTCAAGCTCATTCCCGTGATGTAGGCGGCTTGGGGGCAGCATACCCCCAAAGATGGTGCCGACGCAGCGCCTCCACTGGGATGCGCCCGACCAGGGGGTAGTCGGGCCATTGGGGCCATCTTCTCCTGCCGCGGTCGACCTCTCATGCTCCTTGGAGCGAGGGAGTCCGGCTTCCCCATCGGCAAGGCCTTGTGGGCGCGACACCGAGCCTGCACCCGGCGTCGTGGCGCCATCCGCCGCCCCAGCCGAAGCGACCCCTGCCGCAGCCGAACAGTTGGAGGGGCCTATGGTCAGTTCGCCTCCTGGGACAAGCGCCAAGGAGGTACGGCCATATCATGCAGTTGACGCCGTGCCTCTGCCTAGGATGGAGGCCGCGCCTTCGGCGGCCTCTGACGCCGCGCCCGAAGCGGGGTAGCACAGGAAGCAGCGGCTGAAGTCACACTGGATGTTGAGGCGGCGCCTAGGCCGGCGGTGCAGTCGATGCCCGGGGAGGCTACCGGGCCAGATATCAAGGCCGCACCCGAAGACGCCACAGGCCCAGTTGCTGTCGTTCCCTTCGTCGAGGAGCTCGGGAGTGGCGACGCCCACGAGGTGTCCATGGAGGATATCTTTGGTGAGACCGATGCTTGAGCCTTATCCGAGCTAGGGGCGCCAATAGCCACAGGGTCTTCCATGTCTGTGGCGGCGCCGCAGTCGACCTTCTTTGGCTCGTTCGGGGTGGCGGTGTCGCTATGAGGCCATCGTGCGGACCCCGGGTCTTCCTCTGGTGGCGGCCTGGATGCTGACCTGACTCCGATCGTCGGGGTGGACGCCTGGCTCAACGACCTAGGCAAGATAGCCTCCTTCCTTGCCGCACTCCAGGTGATGGCCGAGACACTCCGCACCATGACGCTACCCTCTGCCTGGGTATTCTACCGCTTATATTCGCCTTACGCTTTCGCCCACTGCTCATGTTTCTCTCTTTTTTTCTTTTCCAAGCTGATTCTCATGGGGACGTCGTAGGCTTTGTTGTTCGCACTCACTCAGGCTCGGGGTGCCCAGGAGGAGGCCATTGATCAAGCCTGTCAAGCCTGGCTAGCTTCCAAGGTTGCCGAGGACGTTGGAGCGCGCGCGCTGTCGGCGAGTTATGCTGACTTGGTTCTCGAGGGGATACCCCGAGAAAGGGGTTTAGGGAGAAGTCGTCGAGAATCTAGAGTCGAAGGTGACAAGAGACGATTTAGACAGGTTCAGGCCGCAATATGCGTAATACCCTACGTCCTGTATAGTGTACCTTGTATAGATCTGGTGTGTTGCAATGCCTGACGGCGTTGCTCGATGGTCTAATCTAGGAAGCCCTGCCCTCCTTTATATATCCCTAGGGGCAAGGTTTACATGGTAAGTCTCCTAGTCAGTTACAATTGAAGAGTCCTAGTAGGACAAGGTGTCCTAGTAGGAGTCTATCTTGCTTAGGGAACCCTAGGTATCCATATCCAACAAGCCCACGAGTGCTTCATTGTCTGAAGTTCAACCCTGCTGTGAGTCTTGGAATATTACCGAGTTGTTTGCCAACTCGAGCTCTTCTGAAGTCATCCAAGTTCTCTCAGCTCGGTTGTATGAAGACTTTGAGGTGCTCAAAAACTTCTTGGAGAATCTCATTGGTGCGCACCGTAAAGGTGCGCCCAATTGGGCAGCCCCCGAGCCTCGTTTTACTTTGAAGAAGGAATTCGAGGGTCTTCAGTGAATATTTCCCGAAGAGCTTCAATTTCCGAAGAATCCGAGTTCTTTTGAAAACTAGCGTTGCCTCCGAGATTCGGTATTTAACCGAAAATTTTTAAAGAATCTTTGATGACGTACCCACAGCCCCCGAGCCTTGATCCGATTTAAAAAATCGAATTAAGGATCTAGACTCCAGGATTTGAAGAAGATCTGAAGCAACATTATTGAAGCGAAGATGTCCGAGTATTTTGCTGAAAAAGTACTCGGCTAACATCATGGTCCGAGTTCTTTGTTGAAAAAAGAACCTAGTTGGCGTCGTGGTCCGGGTTCTTTGTCTTGAAAAGAACCCTGCTAGTACCGCAACGGTTGTTGATGAAACCGGTGATCCAATACCAAGTTATTTCGGGATGAGCCGACGAAGGCGGCGTTGGAAGTCAACATTGGCAAGTTGATGCAGCCGACGTCGTGCTTGCATTCTTGCTGATCAACATGTACGTAAACATGCAATGCATGCCTTGCTTGCCGCCTCCTTGCTTTGTCAATGTGTGCAAGAGACAATGAACCCTGTAGGCTGTAGCCTTCTTGTAAAAATAGCAGTGCTGGTCGCTGGATACATCTGCATGCATGCATCGGTCCAATCTTGTTTTTATTGATGTCATCCTTCCTTGATCTGACAAGGCTGTAGACGTGTAGTGATTTTCTTTCTATGTTGTCTGATATGAACTTGACCAGGACTCTAAATCAAATCGGACCCCATCAGATTCAATAGCGGAATCGTTGATGCAGAACTAGGCCCACGATGACGAGTCGCCAGGGCAGCCCCCGATCCTTGGAATAATTATACAATTGATCCGAGGTTCTTCAATATTTGCGGAAATCATCATCCGAGTAATATGAAGCTTGTATGAAATCCATAATACCAAGCTTACCGCTGGAGCGGACTTTTAGATGCGACTTGAAAACCAAAGTCGACTTTGTGCCGTTGGAGCGGACTTTAGATACGACTGAGAAGGAGTAGGAGTTCTTTGTTGAAAAAAGAACCCTACGGCCGTTGTAGTCCAGGTTCTTTGTTGAAAAAAGAACCCTGCGGTCGTCAGCCCCCGAGCTCGAAAGCTCGCGGAACTGTGATGGCGTGCTGAGGAGCCTGAACAATTATCGCCGAAGCTTGATCTACAAAAAATATTATGTAGCACATATCGAAGAATATTCGAGAACTGAAATTATTCAGTGTAGTCGACGAATCGACAAAATAAAGGCGCAAGTTGCACAAAGCTTCTCAGAATATGAAAGGAAGTTGGTGTCTGTACAAAACAGAAAAACACCAAAGAAATCAACGAGGGCGCGAATGACACAAGAAAAAATTGACGAAAGTGCGCAAAATGGTGTCAAGCTCTCTTTGAGAGGAGACAAAATAGTCGACGAATCGACAAAGTAGAGCTCTCGTTAAGAGAAGACAAAGTAGTGCATTGCACTTGGTCCAAACTTCAACTGAGAGTTGTCATGGAGAACGATCTGTTGAGGCCTCGAAAGAACCCGAAAAGACTCCCTATAGCCATAGCTATTTTTATCTGTATGAAGAAAAACCCAGAGTTCTCAGGAAAGAACCCTTGTGTGCCATCACAGTGTGGCGGTGACAAAAAGTCGTTTTTGAGACTTCAGTCATGGGAAACAATTCTGTTAAGGCCTCGAAAGAACCCAAAAAGATCCCTA
The DNA here is from genome assembly GCA_015342445.1 of Digitaria exilis. Taxonomy (NCBI): domain Eukaryota; kingdom Viridiplantae; phylum Streptophyta; class Magnoliopsida; order Poales; family Poaceae; genus Digitaria; species Digitaria exilis. The sequence goes on from JACEFO010002538.1 coordinate 163,172, forward strand.
TAGCCTTTAGCTATTTTTTGAGTAGTACCTTTTATTTAGGTACCCGGGAACAAACCGTAGTGGTCTTATGAAAGAACCTGGTAGGACCCGTAGGGGGATGTGACTTTAAGTCAAGAGTAAAAGGTATCCTCAATATATGAGGAGATTAGGGAACAAATCCATTAAGGCCTCGAAAGAACCCGGATAGACCCATAGTTAGCCCCTGACTTTTAGTGAAAAAGAGAACATCCTGTTGTGGCCTCGAAAGAACCCGGACAGACTCTAATAATGCCCAAGTAGAGAACAATCTAGTAGGATCTCGAAAGAAACCTAGGGGTGACTCTGGTAGGCTATGTAAAGTAGGGAACAGTCCGTTAAGACCTCGAAAGAACCCAAAAAGACTCAAGGGGTTCTCAAAAGAATGCCTCGTAATGATTATGGCAGTAGCCTCCGAAAATCGTGGCTTAGCTTAATTCATGGACAATTTGTCGATGAAGTCGCGTCGGGTCCGAGTTCTTGGTTGAAAAAGAACCCGGCTGGCCATCATTGTCCGGTTCCCGAGTTGTGTCGAGATGATCCGATTTGTTGAAGTAGTCAATGATGAGTAGTCTAAGTACTCGGCAATGCGGCTGAACGTCGGCGTAATTGCCGTTAACATGTTGGGTGCGAGTTAATGCAGCTGAACGTGTAGTGGTGCTCGCGTACTGTCTTCTGTGTACGTTGCGTTGATCTTGGAGCTTTGTGCATAGAAGTGGATGCGCATACGCAGCCAGGTATCCTTGCTTGATGACGTGGACATGCAACATATGCCATGCTTGGTAGCTTGATTGTATGCGTGTAGCAACATGACCAAATTCACATCTTGCTCAGCAACAAAAGAACGCATGTGGCGCCCTGCATCGGCGCCGAAACCGAGAAGATGACAACGGCCGCGACTGCTGCCTCTTGCCGTGTACTGGTGCCGCCAACTGCACGTGTCCGATTCAAACTCGTATTCGGCGGCTTGAACTTGACGAGCGAAGTAGATTCTCTGTCGGACTTGGGATTTTTGCTAGCAGAATATGCACGTTGACGTACTACTACTGATCCATTGCGTATTCCACCGAATAGAGGAACACAATGTTGACGCCGGTCTTGAATCTTGATGCTGGTCTTGAACCTCGATGCCGGAACACACCAAGCTGCTGGTTAGCAACCATTAAGCTGTGCACAAGTAGATTTATTTTGAAGATGTTGGAGTTGGAGTTTTTCCGTGATCCTCGCGGCGTGATCTGCGCGGGCGGGCGGTACTGACGTAGCGGCTCGCCGCGCAGTCCACGATGGAGCTTGTCGTCCCGGTTTGCAGTGCAAAGCCAGGAATCGAAGGTCAACGTAGCGCCTGCTTCGAACTTGGTGACGATGGAGGCACTGAAAGATGTCATCGACTCTTTAACGAATTCTCGACGAGTGGATCCCCACGGACGGCGCCAAAGTGTCGGCGAGTTATGCTGACTAGGTTCTCGAGGGGATACCCCGAGAGAGGGGTTTAGGGAGAAGTCGTCGAGAATCTAGAGTCGAAGGTGACAAGAGACGATTCAGACAGGTTCAGGCCGCAATATGCGTAATACCCTACGTCCTGTATAGTGTATCTTGTATAGATCTGGTGTGTTGCAATGCCTGACGGCGTTGCTCGGTGGTCTAATCTAGGGAGCCCTGCCCTCCTTTATATATCCCGGGGGGCAAGGTTTACATGGTAAGTCTCCTAGTCAGTTACAATTGAAGAGTCCTAGTAGGACAAGGTGTCCTAGTAGGAGTCTATCTTGCTTAGGGAACCCTAGGTATCCATACCCATCACGCGCCGACGACGAGCGCACGATCCTTCGAGTCTCTGAGCTGGGGGCGCACTGGCGAAGCAAACCATCACGCACGAGACGGCGCTGGATTGCCTTGACTGCTAAGCGCGATGACCTCCGTTCCTAGATTGTTGAAGTTAGTGAGGGTAAGCACCCGACCTTCTCCTCATCTTCTTGACCCCGTTCTACCTTGCCATGGGCCTAACGCACCTCGTTGGTATGCAGGGTACCACGCCCAGGTCGAGGCGCTAAGGAAAGAGACAGCCACAGCCATCTGGGACCGCATCGATGCCTTCATGGCCCGCGACCTCGCTGAGCAAGCCAACCTGGATGCCAAGGGCTCGTGTGCCAACCTTGGACAGCTCGTGTCTGAGCTTTGGGCTGGGAGGGAAGCCGCCGCCTAGTGGATCCAGGGGCTGGAGGCTGCCCTCGAGGCCTTGAGCAAGGCCGTTCAGGAGAAGGTGGTGGAAGTGGATGGTATGCATTCTTACATCATTTTCCATTTTACTTAGTACTGACCCGCCCCGCTCGGGTATCGTCGTGATCTGGTTTCCCTTATTTGGGCAGCGCTAAAGACCCGTCTGGAGGATGGGTTCTCTAGCCGGAACGTTGTTGGCACTTCTTAACGTCACTGGAATTGTGCCGTTAGAAAGCCAGTGGGAAACTCTTGCCATATAGAATAAAATATTCTGCAAGCGCACAGAATGACCGTGTAGCACTTCACCTTGGAGTATTCCAGGGTATCGTAAATTTCCACGGAGAAGCTCTTTGGTTAAAGTGATATTGAGAAATTATACCAGGAACACATTCTAGAAATATACACCAACTATCTTAGGGGAGATAACTGGGGCGCAAAGATATGATAGGTGGCTGCCCTAAATGACTTAGCTTATCTTAAAAGGTAAGCTAGATAGAAGGTCAAAATGACCAGCGACACAGGAGACTTCTACACTTAGAGATAGAAAAGAAGTTGGGAGAGCAACAAGCGAGAAAGGATTCCTAAGACACTCCTAAACTTATCAGAAAGCCTCTAAAGATCTAGACTAGAATTCTACCTAGCTGTCAGGGAAAAGAGCTTACTTCGGCAGCTGGAAGAGGAAAGGTCCAGACGGGATAGAAGGGGGACCTAACGGCAACCTGCAACTACTGCTATGAAAACACCCGAACGTTGTGGTCGCACAAAGGACGGACAAGGCTATCACCACTTGCCGCCTACCACTCTCTTTTCGTGGGGTGGAACACAATTCTAGCTAACACCTAACCAAACACCACGTCTGGGTTCGATGCTAGGATTCCTTGTGAGGCCTTCACAAGAAACCCCCCTCTACCTAGGAGACGGCTAAATCTCCTAGTCCAGGCGAGAAACCCGTAAGGTAAAAGCCTGACAAACTAACTAGACTCTAACTGAATCTAAAGGTTATGAAATGAAAGGATCACTCTACTTTCCTAGATAAACTAAGGAAAGCAGGAAAGGAAAGCTTAACCGATAAAGTAAAGAAGATAACTATATTGATAAAGGAAATATTCGAAGTATAAAGAAAAGATACAAGAACTTTACCCGATTTCCGAGAGATTCCGGAACCTCGAGGCAAGCTCGACTCAACTCTAACTCCCAACCCTAATCTACTCTAGAAAATATAAAGAGTAAGAGGAGCTACTTCTTGGTGTGTGTTGAGAAGTGAAGTGGAGGCCTCCTTTTATAGCTTGAGCAGGTCGGTTGAGCATCTTGGCGGTTAAGTTAGCTCAGCATGCAACCGTCCTCAGAAGAGCGCCTTGAACGAAGTCAGTGGCCGGCCGTTCGGTCGGATCCTGGCCGATCGGCCAGGGTTGGTCGCCATCTGGCACCGCCTTTCGCAGCAACGCTCTGGATTGCCTCCTGGTGTCGGTAGTTATGACGGTTATTAACTGCCTGGCAGTTAAGGCATGCAGGTGGGCCCTCTAATCCATGTGATGTGCCTTTCGGGCCCTTTGATCAAACCGTCATTGGATGAATGGCTTGGATGCGTTGCATGTGTGCTAGTTTGCTCCTGGATCAGTGGCTTGTCCTTTGGCCGAGATGTCTGGCCGGCCGGCCAGGACTTGGCCGGTCGGCCAGGCTTTTTGCCCATTTTTGTCCTATTTTCTGCCACGTGTCCCTGCATTCACAACTTCACCAAAACTTGTGGAATTTGTTAAATATAAGCAAAATATACATGGAACATTGTGCAAAGTTCTCATTTTATCCGAAATGTTGACGGTCACAAGGTGTCATAATGGCCGTCAACACACCCCCAAGCTTATCCCTTTGCTCGTCCTCGAGCAAAGCTAAAACTTAGGCTCGGTGGATCAGGAGTTGCGTCAATGCATACCCCCTACAAGTACCCTGTGCATAAACCTAAACTCTGACAAAGTAGATTGAATTAATTGGCACATAATCAATTCATACCTTTGTTCATCCGTGGGGCTTATTGCTTTTCGTCTTTGTCACAGGCAGTTGGAAAGCTGAACGATCATCACTGAAGTTTCCAGCAGCTGTTCAGGTTCCTCCTCGGGGAGATAATTTTCACAAAGATGGTAAATATCCCCGATGGTACTCTCGAGTCACTCAAGTGTATAAATCCTCACCTTGGTCGAACCGACCATGACTCCTACTCTAATGGCCGATATCTGGAGCTTTGGGTAGGGAAAAAGAAGCATACCTTGGTTACCTTTGTTGACAAGCCGAATGGCGATTCTCGAGAAGTAGTGCTCATCAAATTCCCATCCTTGGAATTTAATGTTCAGGGAAAAAGGAGAATGGACTCACACATGGAAAGATTGCCTGATTCTTAGGCTCATATTGTACTCTATTTGTAGATCTTCTTTCTCCTTTCTCTTCTTTCTTTCTCTCTCTTTCTCTCTTTTTTTTAAAAAAAAAGAGGAGAGAGGATAGGTAAAAATAGGAGCTCAGATCCTTGCTTGAATTCATGAGTATTTTTATTGGAGCCTTTTTTTCTTGAATCATGGGTAGAATAGGTACACAGTGTAGATTTTGGGTTGGTTGGTGAAATGTGTTGTCCGGCGAAGGTGGATAATCCTCCTAAGTTAAAAGTTGAAAATATAATCCCCTAGCAAGTAACACCCAATACTGACTGACTGACACAGTTGAATGCCCAACACAACACACCCTTCTTGCTTAAATTAGATGAGGAGTCTTCAAAGTTTATCTATACTAGCACTTCCACTTGATCACACTTTCTTTTTTAATTCCAGTATTATAGATAGGTTAGCAATCTCCTTGATATTGTTGCTCTTTTGTCAGTTTGTGGTGATGTAGTTTATTTGCCATGAACCTATCATTTGAATGTATGTGCATACACTCTTAACTAGCTAGCAGGAACAACACTATGTTCTTTCTGTGCCTAATTGCTGGTTCTTCCATTTTCCTAGGGATTCTGAGGATGGATCAAGGTCATTGACACGTGGCGATCCTTGGTGCATATGTATGATTTGGTTGGCTTTTATTCAATTTCTTTGCTGCATACAACAGGATATATCTTTCCTGCTGCTTTGCTTTTAGCTTTTAGGGGTTTGGTGGTTGTCAAAAGGGTTCAAGTCAGGTAGGGCTTGCTATTTTCTTAGGTCCGTGATGAAAACATAGCCTGTGGTCATGTAGTTTCAGTGGCATGAACCTATTGTTTGCATATATGTGTAACTTGTATTAATTCCTTGATGAACTGCAATAATCTGTGTATATGATTCTTTGCTTATAATTTCTTGAATCCAATTCACATGTTGACCTGATTCTTTTGTTGTTTGGAATAGTTTCTTGTTCAGTCAAGGGTAGAGTTGTATCATTAAAACCCCTACTTGCATTGGGACTATTAATGTTCACTCAAAAGTAGGGATGCTATTGTCATCGACTAGAGATGACACAGTTTAGCATTTGTCGACATAGTCATTTTGATCAAATACACAGGCAGCAAGTAGGAATTGTCTTTTTTTTTATGTTCAGTGGCAATTAGCACGGACCATACATTCACTGTGATTCCAATGTTTACATAAAGCATTCGTTTCACTCAGCTATGCTTCTTTTTCATACACCTGTAACGTTTAATTTTGATTTCATGTTGTCATGTTTCGCTTAATTTTTTGCAAGACACATGCTAGCTAGCATCTTTCCATTCTTTTTCTTCTGCTACATGCTATTCAACAAAATTGTCTCTATTTATACTTTACTTTTGCTACAGATATAAGTTGGACTTGAAGAGTTGCTTCTGCAAGTTTTTCTTACACCTAGTTGTGCAAGTTATGGTGCCCAATTTAAGAAATATAACAAAAGATTTAGGGCCTGTCTGCTTGCTATCAGTCGCCACACTGTACTTGTGGTGCCGAAGCTTAAGTGCTAAATTTTGATGCCTCAATATATATGTAGCATTCGATTATCAGCTTTAAATTGTGCAGGGATTTTATTTTTACCTACTTCATTTGCTTACTCATTGCATATTTTCTATTATTATTCTTTTTTCATATTTTATTTTGTTGAATTTTCATGGTTTCCTTTGAATATTGTAAGAAATTTAGGACAGTGTTGTAATGCTTTTTAATACATACTGTATGTGTATATAAAATTATATTTATTAAATTACTGCATTGAATTGTACTCTCTTGGCAATAATAATGACTCAGAACGTACGCACGTATGTGTAAGGAGTCTATCCTTGCTAATCCATGCCGATCCAAGAATTTCCAAATAAACTTACGAAGCAAAAGGGATTACAACCCGTGGCTGGAGTGGATTGGGTGGTGGAGGTGGATCCACCCAACCCACACGTGGGTTGATTCTCCCTTGGATTGAGTCCCTCCACTGCCAAACGAAGCCTAAACAGGTTGTTAACAACCCTATCCAGAATTCGAGATGCAGGAATATGAATATATGATCCCACCCGTTAACCACTGCAGCAGCTAGCACGATCTCAACTCAAGATATTGGTATTCTTATGAGAGACATGATGCATAGATCGAGGACAGATCCACAGCTCAAAATCATAACATTTCGGAACTACAGTTTCCTTTTTCTAGACGGGAATCCAGGATCTAGCGATAATTTCATTCATCCTTATTTATCATACTGACACTCAAATTTGGCAGGTCTGGAAGGACCGGTTAGACGCCCCTCCAATCCGGTCTAACCGCCCTAGTCAAGTTGCTCAAAAGGCAATTTGGACTTCACCATTGGATATCTCTCATCGAGACGATCGAGATTCATATATAGAACGTCCAATTCAGAGTCCGGATGAGGAAGATATGGCTTCGAGAAGACCTACACGTCGGGCACGCGGTTAGACCGCGTCCCTAGGGCGGTTAGACCGCCCTGTCCAGCTAAATCCGAGTTAGGAGTTGTATTTTGACAAGATTTTGTAAGGGTTTCGACTCTTAATGGGGCAATACCTCCCATCCCTATAAATATAAAGGGTCACGACCGATTGATGTATCCAATCGATCAAATACATATTAATATACTATTTTGCCTTTACTTTTTCGCATCTACTTTTATCTCTTGTTGCCCAAGCTTTTCCAATCTCCATTGCTGTTCTTCCTGCGTTTCCGCGACGTTTGAAGGCGTCCTAGCTGGCCTGCCGAGCTTAGGACAACCGGGGCGACGTTCGAAGGTCCCTCGTCGGTTCAACCCAGCGAACCCGGTTAGACCGCCTCTACCACCCGGTCTAACCGCCCTGCGCAGAGGAGCTGCAGCGAGCCCCTCCGCATGCTTGTTGGCTCCGAAAAGGTGCCAACACATACCTATGTTTTGGGGATATCACTATAGAGAGTTTTTTTCCCTGTTATGGGATTTCTACATCACACCAACTTGTGTGTATTTTGACTGTTGATAAGGGATTTGTTTTTAGTCGAGATTTGGAGGTTTTTCTGAGTTCTGAAGAAGGTTAATGAAAATATGTGGGCTCTTCACCCCACCGGACCTAGTTTGACTATTGATAAGTGATTAACATGATTATGTACATACATGCAACATGTAGGAAATCACGAGACACCCATAAAAACAAAATATAATTGTAAAATACCGCTTGCAACGAAGCGTAAAAGGCTAAAACAGTGAAATTTTCCTAGTAAGCATGTTGTACTCTGTAGAGCGAATAGTAGTCATTTTGCTTGTGTCTAGAGTGTTTCCGCTTTGCACATCATACCTGTACCTTTAGGCTATGGCAATGAGATATGAAAGTTGACCCTCTCATTCTTCATCTCCTCCACCGATTATAACACAACTAACATGTACTTCCTCCGTTTCAAATTGTAGCTCGTTTTACAATTTGAAACGGAGGAAGTACATCAAAATTCAGTAATTCAGATCAGACGGAGAGACTTGATATGTAACATCAATTTACAATAGACATACCACTCACTTATCATCCGCATCTCGCACTCGCAGGCACTGCCATAAACAGACCAATCATGAAAGTTTATCCATGAGTGTCATCTGCAAGGTTTTTTCTTCAGACTCACCTCCAACTAACTATAAACAGGCTGTCAACCCTTTCCAGAAACAGAATACGGTTCCATCCAACCACTGCAGCAGCAGTAGCAGTGCCAAGCATGATATCAACCCAAGATATTGATATTCTAATCAGGTACATATTCAACAGAGTCAAAATTACTTGTAAGCGCGTTTGGATACTACATTTTCTTTTTCAGATAAGGGTCTGAAGAGCCAAATCCAGGATACAGCGCAAGTATCGCCTTCCGTGCTCGGGAGCGGGTATGAACGGTCCGAATCGTAGCCACTGAGATCCCCGCAGGCTAGAAATGGAATGTAGACCTTGTTCGGTCCCTCAAGCCATCCACTTCTGCAATCTGCACGTGAGAAACAGCATAAGGATTGAGTACTTCTCTGTATCATCTGCTGAGCCAGTTGGGGGAGCAGAGAGTTGGATAATAATTTGCAGCCCTTACCTAAGTCGTCAGCTCCTGAAGGAGTCCCCACTTTCTCTAGCAGGTAGTAAAGATCTTCCTCCTTGAACCCTTCTGGAGGTGAATAATTCTCACAAACTGCAAACGCCTCTGTTTGACAAAACGACAAGGAGAAATAAATGTCAGGAAGACCACACAGACATTTTCCATTTTTCCATCAACATGATCCAGAAAGCATATGCATCCTTACTACATAGAAAATAGGATTGTTAATGGTAATCTTCCAAACATGCCCAACAACAACAAAAATTTCAGAATTGTGACCATAAGCTATATGACCCATTGAAGCTAGATAAGCATACATGGCACACATGTATGAAACTTCTTTCAGAACATATGAAGGACTTACCAATACTTGAGTTCCTGCTACTTTTTGGCTTCGCAAATGTAACTTGTGAGAAAGAACAAGTTTAGCTGCACAAAGCACACAGTGTGACAATTACACAAAGTAAGTGTGAGTAGAAAACGGAAACCATAGCATTATTCTATAGCCTAACAGAAGTGTATATCACCTGGCAGTACAAGAGACTTGTATCTTTACCCCGAAAGATCTTCGCAACAAATTTTCCACCAATTTTGAGTACATGCATTGGCCGAGGCAGTGGGTGGCACCGGTATGGCAAGGCATACCCTAGCCCAGCCCAAGACACCAGTGTATATATAAAAAAGCTATTGCTAAAATTGATTTGATGATAAAATTGAGAAGTGAAGTGATGAGGAAATAGTCTTTATAAAATCAGATTGGCTTATTCACTAAGATGTCGAATTGTTGAGTCATTTTTACCGAAACTTTACGAATTGCTAAATGAATTTCACCGGTTTACATATGAATACTTTGGTTTGGCATACCCCATGTAAAAATCCTAGCTCCGCCATTGAGTACATGAGCCACGATCGTAAGTGCCTAGATGCAAGGTGATAAAATAATAAACTAGAGAAATCAGAACTGAAGACAAGCATAACACAACTGACATTAGTGTTGTGCAACATAAAGTACATGGTGCTCTCCAGAACTCTGGCAAAAAAAGGCTACTATTGAACATGCTACAGAATCTAATGTAAACCTAATTTTAACTGATATTTATCCTATGAAAAAATGTTGATAAAAGAAAATGCTGATTTCAACTGGATGTGGACACAAGATGAATATGAACTAACTGCAAGTATAAGCTGGGACTGAACAAATTCGTCCATATCATGAAGACCAGTATGAACTAACTGCAAGTATAAGCTGGGACTGAACAAATTCGTCCATATCATGAAGACCAGTAACTGTATTCATCCAAAGAACCACAAGTAGTTAATATTCACTGGTATATACAAACAGATTATATTTAAGTATCAGCCTCTCCAGTTCCTATCATACCATCAGGAGCGCCATCGCAAACCATTTTTGCCCGCCCCTTCTCCAAATTGCTTTGTTATAGTTTCAATAAGATATCATTTTTGCCGATTGCAAATTGCTTTGTTATAGTTTCAATAAGATATCATACCTGATTTTTTTAGACATATAAGCACTCATAGTTTTGTCAAGTTGCCCACTGAAACGATATGAACACATGGTCTTTTTATCAGTGATCTTTTTTTTCAATTTGAATTAGGGGACACCATCACTTATGCTGAATGCAGGTAGAGTGACAGTGTGGTGCTAGACACTACCGGCTCTGCTCCGGTTTTTCGTGTACCAGCACGTGCATTACTCTTCATGTTATTCCTTGAGGCGTCTTACACAAATGAAACTGAAACTAAGCCCTTCTGAAAAAGATCTATTCGCATAAACAGTTTTATTCTGTAAAGATGCATGCCACTATTCTTCAACTTTACAAAAAAAAAATTGTTATTAAGGAACACAAAACTCCATTTCCATTTAAACACAAGCATCACAATTCATTTCACACATAGCCACCGAAAACTGAATAGCTGTAGGAGGTACTTATATAAGAGCGGATGGGGAAGCTACTTAGAAAGTGGGTACCATATTGTATCCGTTTGAACTGATACAATCAGAAGCACTGACCATTTAGAGCCCCTGGAAGAATCTGGAACATTATATCCCCTTAGGCAAACTTAAAAATATATTACAGGACGGTTTGCATATGGAATGACTTAAACAGAAGTGCAATGCATGCCTCGGAAAAGCACCACCACAACTACAACTTGAGCATTGTTCAGCGGAAGGAACAAACACAACTACACAAGCGAAGGAACACATAGGCATAGGCGAGTCCTTTTAGCAGAAGGATAACTTTCCCTAAATAGGGTTGGTGGCGCTGCATGGAGTATGCCAGATTCAGAGACGATCCTCAGTAGTAGCAGAGACGATCCTCATTTAGGACTACCAGCTCATGATCCTCAGGTAGATCCACAAACAATCTGCCAGCAAAAACTTCATACTCGACGTTGAGTTCCTCTAATCCTTTGCCGACTTTGCTGCCCTTAGGATAGAACACAAACAGTTTGCCATTGACCACTTTGAAATCTGCAAAGACTTGCCTCAAAAATCTGTCTCCAGGTCTGATAAGAACCGTTGACTTGCCAGCCTTCCTCGCAAGCTCAGCATCACGGCCATCAGGATTACGGCACTTCTCCATAAGCTTTCCATCAGCAAATTTGTTTATTGCCAATTTGTAGGGCAGATTAGCATTGTTGGTACTGTGGACAAGCAGCACCATGTCCTTGAATTTCTTGAACCGGCGAACCATCTCATCAGGGTCACGCTTCTGGTTAAAAGCCTTGCACCAGCGCTCATACAGGGCCCACAGGGCTTCATCCGATTCAAGGTCCTTCTCCTGTGCCACGAATTCCACTTTGGGCTTGCCTACAAAATCTATAGACAAACGGCGAAAAAAAAAGCCTTGTATCAAAACGCAATTTAATTCGCGCAAGCCGGTGCACTATTAAAATAGTTTTCTATGCTACCGACGAATTTACCGGATGGGTTTAGAGGAGCAAAGGCGTCATGTTTAATAAAATAGAAAGAGTTCGCGAAGCGCAATCCCGTCCCCGTTCCCAGACTGATGCACGAGGGTGCCAAATTTCCTACTTCTGTTCTAACCAGCTAGCCGCTACCGCTATGTTCAGGGAGCTATCGGATTTACCTTTTGCGGGGATTCCGGGGCCAATCCAGCCGTCCACCCGGTGGTTAGGAGCGTGCATGGCCGGGGGAATTGCAGCCATGGCGGGGGGAGGTGAACCGGCGGCTGAACGGTGCAGGAGCAGATCTCCGGAGCCAACACGATCTAGAGCGTGAGATGCCGCCGCCGCCGTAGCCGTCGCCTCCGCCTTCGGAGGTAGGGCCGCCTGCTCAGCCACACGGGCGAAGCGACCTGTGGCCGCCGCAACAGAGCGGGCGGCACGGGCGATCAGCATGAGCATGGAAGCTTTCGATGGCATGGCGAAAGATGAGAGGATAGATCTAGATGGGGGCGAGGTGCGTCGGCGTCGTTCTTCTGCTTGTGAGAGATAAGTGGAGAGAAGTGGCGGCGACGGGTGTTGTAGGAGCGGTGGGAGGGAGACGAAAGAAAACCCTAGAGCGGGCTCCCGATGGATGCCGCGTGTCAAGGCGAACCGTCGGATGCGGGCGAGGACGCTACGGGCCGCTTGGGCCACGGGCGGATCAATATGGGCCATCATTGTGGCTTTTTCTGTCACACCCAGAAAAAGAAGAAAAAAGAGGTGAGGAAGACGTCGGCCCGCAGGCCCATATGGAGGCCCATCCAAGATTGGTGATGCAATTGCAAATGCAAAAAATGCAAGATCCTGCTTTGATGAAAGATTATCCATGCTCCGGGGTGGTTAGTTGGTGACGTGATGAGCATGTTGATGCGATGAATGCTAGTGTTGACATCCAAAAGTGATAGCAAAGCCGATCTGGCTCTTGCCACCGGTCAGACCGATCCTCTGCAACGGTTTGACCGGTCGCGGCCTTGTAGCCGGTTCGGCAGCAGTGTCATACCCGGTTTTAGAAAGAAAACCGAGTACATCTAATATGTTTGCCAGGATCAAATTACACACATATGATAGGCCGTGAGTGAATAACAGAAACAGTACTCAAACGAATATTTAATAAATAAAGTATTTATTACACTCACGACTATGGAACAAAGGCCAAATTAAACTGGTTCACACGATAACTAAAGACGATAACTCTAAAAGCACTCCACAGGCATCTGACTGGTGGAACACACGCCTAGAACTCATCAAGATCGCTGAGGTACTCCGCTCCATTATTGTCGGCGATTTATGCTGACTAGGTTCTCGAGGGGGTGCCCCGAGAGAAGGGTTTAGGGAGAAGTCGTCGAGAATCTAGAGTCGAAGGTGACAAGAGACGATTTAGACAGGTTCGGGTCGCCGGAGCGTAATACCCTACGTCCTGTATGGTGTATCTTGTATTGATGAGATTCTTTTGAGGGGGTCCCTGCCTCCCCTTATATAGTCCGGAGGGCAGGGTTACATGGGAACCGTATAGGACTAGGAGACTTTTACAAGTTTATCTCTAATTCCTAAATACAATCTATCCAAACCGACTAGGACTAATCCTTGTCTTGTACGTCAAGTCTTGTTCTTGGGCCGGCCCATAGGATGGGCCGCCAGGGTTGTTTAGTCCGTCAGGACTCTACACCCACAAGCCCCCGAGCACCTTATCTCGTGAAGAACAGTCTTGTTGAAAGTACAGAGTTCTTTGAGGCCCTCCAGAGTTCTTTGAAATCCGCCAGGGTTCTTTGAGACCCACAGGGTTCTTTGTTATTGGAAGTTGCAACCATGCTGTTCAATAGGTAATGATGTGCTCATAAATCTTCTCGAAGTTCGGATTGGTGCGCACCGATTAGGTGCGCCTAATTGAGCAGCCCCCGAGCCTCGTTTATCTTTGAAGAAGAAATTCGAGGCTCTTTCGAAGTCCGAACCAAAAGAGAATCAATTTCCGAAGAAACCCGAATTCTTTTAGAATTCCTCATAAATTTATCAATTGAAGCCGAAAATTCTCAGAAAAATATTTCCTGAAAATATAGCCACAGCCCCCGAGCCTAAATTTGAACAAATTCAAATATAGGATCAAGAAAGGACCAAAATTAAAAATTACCGAAGTAACGCTTCGAAAAGCCCATATAAACCGTCCGCGACCCTTTGTATCCGTACGCCTTTCGCAAAACAGATCTAGGGTTTGCGACAGTTGCAGTTCTCGCAATCCAGAGAACGCGCAAAAGCATCCACAGCCTCTTCCAATCGTAGATCCAATCCACACCAAAGCACCAAAGATTCCAATGGCCGGTGGTGAAGGATCCAGCCGAGGCAAGGGATCGAAGAGGAAGGCAGAGGCCATGAAGCAGGTCGTTACAACCGAGGAGGCAGCGTCCGCGGGGAACATGCCAAGCATTGAAGATCCGATCAGCGACTGGCCGACCAGTATTCTGAAGGAGAAGCACATCAAGGCCCTAGAGGCAGATGGATTCTTGCCAGCGCAAGAAATCAGTCAGTGGAGAAGCGCACACGGGCACGAATACCCCACCGAAGAAACCGAGGAAATCACGGTATGGAAAGCCTTCTATAAAGTTGGTTTTGGCATGCCAACTTGTGATTTTTTCCGCCGTGTGCTGCAGTTTTATGGGATAGAACTGTGTCATCTGAATCCCAACTCCATTTTGAATTTATCCATCTACATCCATCTGTGCGAAGCATTCCTAGGGATAGATCCCCATTTTGCCCTTTTCCGCCATCTGTTTAGGGTAAAGACCTCCAGCGGACCACTGCAAGTGGTAGGGAAAGTAGTTATCCAGTTCCGCCAGGGCATGAGGCCAGTATATTTGGATTATACAACCAAGGAAAGCCTCAAGGACTGGCAGAAGGAATGGTTCTACGCATGGAATCACCAGCCACAGCTTCAGAGCCGCTCAGGCAATCCTCCAGTAATGAAGCCATTCTGGAGCGAGACAGTTGGAGTAAGCCAGGCCATGCAAATCCCTGAGCTGCTCAACATGATTAGAGATCTGAAGGCACAAGGTCTGACGGGAGCCATGGTATATAGGTCATTCCTGCTGAGGAGGATTCAGCTGTGCAAACAACGCTGTAACCCAGGGTACTTGTACTCTGGGGAAGTAGACCCCTCAAGGAATGCCACCGGAAACATATCGGAGAAGAGAGTGAATCAACTCTTGAAGAAGTTTCTGGTGGTCAACGACGAGCAATTTCCAGAAATAATGGAAGTTTCTGCAATAACCATGACACCTGAGGTAAAATCCTTGTCTGAATACATTTCTGTATTGTTGAAAATATAATGTGAACTAACGTCTTGATCATCACAGTATGAAGCCCGGCGCGCACTCTATGTGAGTTTGCCACCCCTGGACCCGACCAACACCGAAGAAGCTGCTCTGTTGGCACGGTGTGTAGATCCAAAGGTAAGAGATCAAGGTCGCCCAAGCAAGCCAACTGCAATGGAAGACCCTGACGAGCCAATGGTTAAACTTGAACCACAGGTCCCTGAAGAACCCCAATCCAAATCAGGAGCAACCTCCAGGGAAGCAGAAAGGTCCAAGAGACCGGCATCAACAGAGCCAGCAGCGCCTGTGCCCAAAAGAGCGCGTACACTGCCAAAGCCCCGTGCCAGGACGATTCCAGAAGAGAGGGCAAAGGTATCCCCACAACCCAGGACAACATCTGCAGTGGGGATATCTATCGGAGAAATTGGAACCAGCATGCCGCAGCAAGGCAGCTCTGCTCGGCGAGTATTATCTGATGAAGAGATCCTGCACGAGATCTTCAACCCCGTCTCTGCGCCGTTTGTAAGGATAACGCCGATAATTGAAGAACCCTGTCCAGCGGGACCTTCGGCGGCGGAGCAGGAGGTGGAGGAAGAATTCACCTTGGGGGAACCAGAGATCCCCATGCGGCCCGCCACCATGTAAGTAGTTCGTTAAGCAATATAGAATTTACCGTCGTATAATACTGCTGTGACTAACAAACTTCATTATTCCAGAGTTGAAGAAGCACCATCGACAACCAGGGAAGAACCCTCGGTTGATCATGCAGCTGGAGAACCAGAGGCCGCAGTGCCCGAAGAACCCAGGGTAGTACAAGAAACAACCCTGCCAGAGGTTCAAACAGCTGTACCATCAGACCCGCCAGCACCAGGGGGAGCACAAGTCGAAGAAACAGTTGCTGAGGTGCTGGCGGATATCAAACAACTGGTCATGCAGGCTGTGATTGAAGAATCCGAACTGGAACGCCGTGACCAGTCCTCTGTGCAGCCCCCGAGCGTCACAGAAACAACTCATGCCGGGGCGGAAGCAGAGTGCTCGAGGGGGAAACAAACTGAAGCAACAACCCCAGAGCAAAGGATTGAAGAGATCCCTAGAGTACCCAAGGGTACTGGAGCTGAAGAAGAGGGTGGGAGCTTCCGCATCGGGAGCTTCGACCCAATGCTCAATCCGAACCCACAGACCTTCGAGTACATTTTGGACGCGGAGGAGGATGAGCAACATATCGACAGGGGACTGTACCATGCCGAGAGGGCAGTAGCCTACTTCAAGGTTAGTGAAACAACCCTGTTCTTGTAGTATTGATGAAGCATATCTTATAACAACTCTGTTGTAGGCTGTTGGCGAGGCATCAAGGAAGAAAACCGAGTATCTCCACAACATTTCCTTGATGCACGCCAAGGCGGACCGTCTCCAGAAGGAGCTGGAGCGTGAGCGCGAAGATCGGAAACTCCAGGAGGCGGAAGACGCCGACATGATCCGCACCTTGCACCTGCGGACCAAGGAATTGGCCGCGGAGAAGGAGGACATGAAAAAGAAGCTTGTGACAGCGAAAGCAGAGCTCAAAGGTACTCTGTCGCTACAGAAGTCTTGTAACAAATTTTCCACTGACTTTGTTTAATAACAACTCTGTCATTGTCTTGTGTGATCAGGGGTGCAACAGCAGCTAACAACAGCCCAGAGCAAAATGACGGATTGGTCCAACTTGGCCAACCGTCATGGAGAAGCGTTGAAGGCATCAAAGAAGAACTCAGAGTGGCGGTCAAACAACGCAAGGATGCCGACGAGCAATTAATTCAAGTCCTCGAGCAGCAGAAGCAGCTTGCCAAGAACCTGGAGGATGCTCGCGAGGAGAATAATCGGCTATCCAGGGATCTCGTCCAGGCACAGAAGCATCTTGCAGACAAGAAGGTGCTGGACGAGAAGCTTGAACAGGCGGCCAGGAGGATGTCAGAGCTCGAAGAGTCGTTGCGGTTGATGAAGAAGTCTGACGACGACCTGGCGGAAGCCTGGAACCGGATCTTGCTGCTAGAGAAGGCAGCGAACCCGGTGGTGAAAGCCTTGGTCCCAGAAGACCCTTCAGCACCGCTATCATTCCTGGAGCGCCTGAAGGCCATGCCAAGACAACTGAAGGCGTACATCAAGAGATCTTCGAAAGCTTGTCTTGTGCATGTCCTTGCTGTAGTTAAGTCCAGGTACCCGGAGGTAGACATAGGCAAGCTGGTAGAAGGCGCAGAGCCGAACTGTACCGAGTCTGCCTTCAGGGACCTGAAGCAAGAGGCCGAGCCAGTTGCAGAAGCAATTGCTCAGAGCCTTAGGCTGTAATTGTAAACAGATGTTATTGTAATATAAGTATCATGCAGTGTAATACATTATTGCCATGTTATGAAGAAAAACCAAGAATTTCTGTGAATTCCCGGGTTGTCTCTGTATTGCTAACCAGGACTTAGTCAAAATGTACGTTGCGTAGATTTTAACTTGAAAACAACCCTGTTAAGGACCCAAAGGAACCCAGGGAGATTTCTTATAGCATAAGCTATCTAATAAAATGTACCCCGGGAGGATACTTGGGAACTAACTGTATATGGTTTGCCGAAGCAAGAACCCAGTAAGACCCACGGAGCGGCAGCGTTTAGCTGGAAATTACCACAGAGTAGCATAATAGGAGGAACAGATCCGTTCTTGGCCCCGAAAGAACCCGGATAGACCTCAGTTATAGGCTCCGAGTAAAAGAAACTGTCCAAGTCTAAAAAGAATACGAAAGTTTTAGCTGATGTCACGAAGACAAATAAACAACCCAGTAAAGGGAGCTTTATCATAATATATCTCGTTGCCAGAACAACGGTACAAGAGAACATGTAATGCCGAAGCAATTAGTTCATATATTGCCGGAGCAATGTTTACAGAAGAACTCTGGGTGCCGAAGCAATTGGTTCTTGTGGTGCCGAAGCACTGCTGTAATGAAGGAGCTACGCGTCGAATTTGCGTAGGTGTTCTATATTCCAAGGATTTGGTAATTCCACACCGTCTTCTGTTTGAAGTCTGTAGGTGCCTGGTTTGAGCACCTTGGAAACAATAAATGGTCCATCCCAAGGTGAGGTAAGCTTGGAGTGGCCGACTGTATTCTGAATGCGGCGTAACACCAAGTCTCCAATCTGGAATGATCTTGTCTTCACATTTTTGTCATGGAATCTGTGGAGTCCTTAAAGATACGCAGCGTTGTGTAACAAGGCTGCCAGTCGAACTTCTTCAGCCGTATCAACCTCCAGCATCCGTTGTTCGTCCGCCATGGCTTCTTGGAATTCCTCTATACGAGGAGCACCGTGCATGACGTCGACAGGGAGAACAACCTCTGATCCATACACCAGGAAAAAGGGAGATTGCCCTATAGCTTTGCTGGGTTGAGATCGTAGACCCCAAACAACTGGAAAGAGTTCTTTCATCCACCGGCCTTCTGCTTTCTTCAGGGTTCGTTCCATGCGAGCTTTGAGTCCGTCAAGGAGCATGCCATTGGCCCTTTCAACTTGTCCGTTGGCACGAGGATGAGCAACCGAGGCATAGGATACCTCGATGCTGCGATCTTCACAGTAGTCCCAGAACTTGTTGCCTGTGAAGGTGGTGCCCAAATCTGTGATGATTTGGTGTGGTATCCCAAAGCGAAGAATAAACTCTTGGAGAAATTGGACTGCCTTCTCAGAGGTTGGTTTAACAACCGGGAAGACTTCTATCCACTTTGTGAATTTGTCAATAGCGACGAAACAATATTCGAATCCACCAGGCGCCCTGGGTAGTTTCCCAATCATATCAAGCCCCCAACATGCGAATGGCCATGACGGAGGTATCAATTTGATCTTGTGGGCAGACTGGTGTGAATGATGAGCAAAGTATTGACAACCCTTGCAGTGACGAACGATTTCCTCAGCGTCGTGTAGGGCTGTGGGCCCGTAGAACCCGGCACGGAAAGCTTTGCCTACGATAGTGCGGGAAGCCGCATGATTGCCACATTCTCCTGCGTGAATCTCCTCCAAGATGTTGACTCCTTCTTGCTGTGAGACGCATTTCATCAATGCGCCAGAGCGTGCGCCACGTCGGTACAGTGTATCGCCTATTATAACATAGGACTTGCTACGGCGGACAATTTGCTGAGCTTCTGCCTTCTCGGCAGGAAGTTTGTTGTGCAAGATGTAGTCTATAATCGGAGCGCTCCAAGTGGCGTCAATGATCATAACCTCGGGAGCTGAGGTTGTATCATCAGAAGTTACTGCTGCAGAGATTGATGGCTTGGAGAGTTCATTGACGAACACTCCGCTAGGCACTTCTGCTCTGGAAGAACCCAGCTTTGATAGGACGTCTGCAGCGACGTTGTAATCTCGTTCGACATGATGAAATTCAATGCCGAGGAAGTGTTTTTCCAATTTCCGAACTTCTTCACAGTATGCATCCATGTCTTCATGGTTTCGATTCCAGTCCTTATTGACTTGTTTGATGACCAACATTGAGTCCCCATACACCAGCAGACGCTTGATGCTGAGGGTAATGGCCATCTTCATTCCGTGAAGAAGTGCTTCGTATTCTGCAGCGTTGTTGGTAACAGCGAACTGAATCTGCAGAACATACTTGAGTTGATCTCCTCGAGGTGAGATCAACAGAACTCCAGCGCCTCCGCCTTCCAGCTTGAGTGACCCGTCGAAATACATGATCCAATGCTCAGGCTTGGTGGTGGCGACTGGGAGATTGTGCTCGGTCCATTCCGATATGAAATCAGTAAGGACTTGAGACTTCATGGCCGTGCGAGAACGGAACTCGATGCTGTATGTTCCGAGCTCAACAGCCCACTTGGCGATACGCCCTGTAGCGTCTTGATTATGGAGAATTTCGCCAATAGGATAACCTGTAACCACGATGATCTTGTAGGTGTCGAAATAATGCCGCAGTTTTCTTGATGTCATTAAGACAGCATATAGAATTTTTTGAACTTGAGGGTACCTGGATTTGGAGTCCGAGAGGACTTCGCTCACAAAGTACACAGGTCGTTGGATCTTCTGAAGATGACCCTCCTCATCGCGTTCAACGACAATGGCGGCGCTGACGACATTAGTGGTTGCTGAAATATAGAGCAAGAGATCTTCGCCCGGGAGCGGTGCAGTGAGCACAGGTGGTGTAGTCAGGAACTGCTTGAGCTTGTCAAAGGCGACTTGAGCTTCCTGAGTCCACTGGAATCTGTCTTGCTTCTTGAGTAGTTTGAAGAACTCGGTCCCGCGTTCCCCCAGTTTGGAGATAAAGCGGTTGAGTGCGGCCATGCAGCCCGTAAGCTTCATGACATCCTTGACGGTGCGCGGCGGCTCCATGTTCATGATAGTTGCTATCTTCTCTGGATTAGCCTCAATGCCGCGTTCACTGATGATGAACCCAAGGAGCTTTCCGGATGGAACGCCGAAAACACACTTGGCTGGGTTGAGCTTCCATCGCCATTTGCGTAAGTTATCGAACGTCTCGGTGAGGTCAGCGATGAGATCCTCGGGATTTCTTGTCTTGACTACCACATCATCAACGTAAGCTTCAACATTTCGGTGAAGTTGGTCTTGAAGACAACCCTGTATCGCCCGCTGATATGTGGCACCTGCATTTTTCAAGCCAAAAGGCATAGTTGTATAACAATATGCACCATATGGCGTGATGAACGAAGTTTTAATCTGATCCTCTTCTTTCAGCGATATCTGATGATATTGTGACATCTCTGATGTCAAATTAACTACAAAAGTGCAATTAAGATCAATGAAACAGGGAATTAAGGTTGAAATTCAAAAATCCCTCAAAAATTCACCAAAAATTCAAATTTTAATCCAAAAACAGGGATTATTTTGGCACCAACCGAAAACTCAAGATTTTTGTACTAAACTTGAAAATCTCCCAAAATAAAAGTTGCTTGGCATCACAAATAAACCCTAGTCACTGTTTGGAATTTTTGAAAATTTTGCAGTTTAGCCCCTCAAAAACTTAAATTACCCTTCTAGGCACCTTTTTGTTTTTGGGCTTTTTGAGCTTGAAAAACTTCCAATTTCAAGATCATCCCAAAAGGAAAGTTGTGTCCCATCTTCCAAACTACAACTTTTATGTTTGCACTTTTTCAAGTTCAGTTCAAAATTTTGGAGAAAATTCGAATTCAAACTCGGCGCTCCACGGGCCGGGAACAGTGCCCCTGGCGCGCGCCGCGCCGGCCAGAGCTCGGCCGCCACGCGGCCGGCGCGCGGCTCAGGCGGCGCTGACGCGGCCAAGGCGCGGCGGAGGGTGGCGCGTGTCGTCTAGTGCTTGTCCGTCCACTGTTGGGCCGTCGAGTCGCCGCCGTCGCCTCCCTCCTCCTCGCGCCGCGGACGCCATCATGGCGGTCGCGCGCGCCGCGGTCGCGCGCGCGCGCTCGTGCTGCGCTGGCGCTCTGCTGGCGCTAGGAGCCGCTCACGTCGCGCCAAAACCACTGAGGAAGATCCCCACTTCAGCACGCAGAGATCTCCCTCGCCTGCAGCGCCTTCCGCGCTCGCGCCGAGCTCACTGTGCAGCCATGGCGGGTCGCGTCGAGCATTAACGCGCTCGCGCGCTCCCGAGGCTCACAGTGACTCCTCTCGCGCACTCGAGCACCCCACTGAGCTTCCCATTCACTCCACTCACGCCCTCGAGCCATCAGTGAACCTCCTCGCGCACTCCCCCTCCTTCTTCCTCCTCGCGACGCGCAAGCCGAGCCAACCCAATCCGAGAAATTCGTCGCGCTCGATCCCCCATTCCCAAATCCACTCCGCACAGAGCTAGCTTGCATCCCTAGCTCCTTTTCCCCCAACTTTCCCCAAAACATTAGCCATTACCGAGCTCGAATTTCCAAGTTCCCCCAAATCGAGTTTTCCGGCCGTCGAACCACCTCACCGTCGAGCCCCTACTCCGAGCCATCCCCGAGCCTCCTCGAGCACGCCATTGGCTTCCCCAAGCTCTGCTGGTGCTCTAGGACCTCTTCCCCCACCGCGAACGACTCCGAGCTCGCCGGCGTAGACCCCGCAGCGGCTGCGCCGCCACCTCCTCATCGCCGGCGTAACTCCGTCAACCCCCGGCCTCCCAACCGTGCTCAAACGACTCGTGGTGAGCCAAGGATCATTTTCCCCCTCTTCCCCGAGCCCAGTTCGCCGTGGTTTGCCCGGCGCAACTCCGGCGAGGTCCCAGGGACCTTTGTTCATCTTCTTCCTTTGTCCAGGGTCCTCCGTGCAAAAGTGCAGGACCTGTTCGCGAAAGTTTGAAAGTTCTAGGGTTCTCGGTGAAAATAGATTCTTACCCTAGATGTGATTTTTCCCGAATCTTGTAAAATCGATTAAAAATCGTAGAAAAATCAGAAAAATATGCAAAAATACTCTCTGGAATCGTGAGAGTCTAAACTACAATCTCTATTAGACATGTGGTAGCTTTTGGTGAACTGTTTGTTAATTAAAATTCAAACTATGAAAACCTAAAGTTGTGCACCATTTCCAGTCCAGAGCTCCGCTGGGGTTGAGCTTTGGATATGCTGTTAGTATAGACTTTGGACAGCTTGTGTCCAAAGGAGACTCAAAAATATGGTGTGTAGCTCCAGTTATGGATTTAAATGTGTTTTCTGAATTTCTGCAGTAAAGAAATTGTTAAAATTAATTTGTGTAGCGAAAAATCACCATTTTGCTCCTGAGAACTAAAAACTTGTTAGCACACATGCTAAAAATGAGAAACGTAATTTTTGCTCTGTGTAGGATGGCAAATAATTAAATATGTGTTTTTGGATAGAAAAATAATGAGGACTACCCAAGGGTTATTTTGAGCCACCACTTGACCAGAGCCCTCCTCATGATATTGCTTAGCTTTGGTAGGAAGATCTCCTGAAATAGATGAAATTTCAATTTTTTTATGCTTTTAATTCACTTTCTGCAGCTAGCTGTTGGCATATTTTTAATAAATTATGTGTAACTCGAAATTAGCTAAATTTTGGGGTGAGCTTAGCTCTTATACTCCAGTAGCTGTCATAAAGTTTATAGCTAAAACTGATGAACAGAAATGGAGAAACAAAAATAAGAAGGAATCTAGTTAGAAAATGAATTATATGAAAAGGATAACCTTTTTGGATTAATTGGTTAAAGTAAAATGGATAACTCTGAAATTTCAGAACAGCACCCAACTTTGTGAAGAAATAAATAAAATTCTTTTATATATGTACACAATCACCATCGAATTCAATAAAAACTTTCCACACATACACCATGCCTTTGTGAAGAAAATACAAATATCTAAGTATGTCTAGGTGAATATGGCCTTCATAGGCCCTAGTCTTAGCATCAAAAGGCAGCCGCCTTAAATTTATGCATATCATGTAGAAGGCGCTATCCCAGACGGCGACTACACCCTCATCCCCGCAGACGAGGAGCAAGTCCCGGAACCCGGCGCCGGTGCAGACGTGACCAACCCGGGAGCTAACCCCCAGTCCGAGCAGGAAGGCAAGCCCCGGAGCATGACCCAAACTCTTACTAAAATTATGCACTTGAATTCTCTATGTTTGTGCATTACGTTTCTAGGAATTGATTGAATACCATAGCTACCATATTTTTCCTAGTACCTATGACTTGCAATAATAGTATGAAAGGATCGATAGAGCATTGCTATAGGTTTGTTACAAGTCGAGTGATTTCCTGTCACTCGCGAGATATAGGATTTGCTTGTCTTTACTTATGTTGGAATCATAAGGATTGACGGGCGGGATGATAGATGTAGATCTCCCGTCCGTGTATGATAATTGATTTAAGGTCGAAATGTGGGGTTGAGTGTGTCAAGTTTTTGAACGTACCACATGCATGCCGGTATATGGGAGCCGGTAAGCCCGGTACCAGATTGAAGCAGCTAGGGCCGATAGCCATCTCTCCTTGGAAACTTTGTTTTCCCTTGCCGTACACTCGTGGATGTATGCGTGATGCTGTGAGTGAAGCAGTAAACCTTCATCCTAAGGAAGTGGACCCGGTTCCGAATTGTGGATCGATGGGAAAGGTTGGGAAATGCTTGTACCTTTTATCGCAAGCAGAGTATCCGTGTGTGTTGGGTTTTCCCTGGCCAGGTAGCACAAATTCGGTTCGAACTGTCCGCTTCTCGCGGTTAATGAGACTGCTTGACCGCCTGGCTTCATTGAGTAATAAGTGAAAGTTGAGATTGATAAACTTGTTCTATGAAATAAATTGTATTGCACCACCTGTATGCTTAGAGAGGATGCTAATCTAGAATGGTTAAATTTATTAGAATATGGTGCTAAAACTTGAAAGCAAGGATCTACCTTTAGTTGCTTTTTGGCAAACAAACCCACCAGCCAAAAGCCTTTCATTGTCTAGATGTCGGTGATGTAGTTGTCACCCGACGGGTAAGCCTTGCTGAGTATTAGTATACTCAGCCTTGCTTGTGGCAATCTTTACAGGTATAATCTTGGATGTGGATGCTATGACTTGGCCTGCCCAGGTTCCACCTGGCTGGCACATCGAATGGGTCCCGTCCTCTGGCGAGGATCGGGAGGAGTAGCTTCGTGGCAGGCTTCATCACGGAGTTACTTGTTTCGTCGTTAGATTACCTTCTTCCGCTGCAATGAACTTCTAATTTCAGTTGTTATGAACTTTTAATTCCGCTGCAAAACTTGTGTACTCTGATTTTTTTTTTAAATTTGAACTCGGTTTGTAATAACTACTTTATCTATGTGTGTAATTTAAATTGTGGAATGTTGTAATCTCTGGAACTCACCTTCGTGTGGGCCTGCTGCTGTTACGATCTAGTTAAGTACGTGGTTTAATCGGGTTTAATCCGACGGCGCTCCAGCTTATTCCGGATTAAGTGTCTGACTACGTGGTTAGTGGTCCGAGGGTACTTAACTTGGAATAATTTCGGAGTGGACCGCCACAGCTGGTATCAGAGCCGAAGCAGCAGCCCGGAGAAAGCAACAAACCTTTAATAAACGATTTTTGAATAAAATTTGTCAACCCGTGCTTCCGACGCGCTTTGCAAAGGAAGGTTATTATAGGATCGTTAAGGATGTTACCTAGAGCGTGAAGCCTATGTGGGTTAAGGGATCACGTTATAATAGGTGGCAAAGAATATATTATGCTAACTTCCAGCACATTTCATTCTGTCATTTACTTTCCGCAATGGTGGGCGCAAGGTACGGCGATTGCTGTAACGTACCACGGCACTATATGAAAATATAGTGGCGGCACATAGTCAATACGCTGTGATGGCGTATGAAACTAGAATAGGATGGTGGGCGCAAGGTACGGCGATTGCTGTAGCGTACCACGGCATCATATGCAAATATGATGGCGGCACAAAGTCAATACGCTATTTCAATAGCGTATGAAACTGTCAATATGTTGCCTCGGTGACATATGAACATTGCCCGTTCAATGTTAAACGTTCGGGTGCCACCTCTATAGTGGGTGGTAATGAATGGAGACGCTTTCGTGAGTGCTGGCACGAAAGGTTGATTATACATGCTCTGGGATGAAATTTTCTGCAGGTACACTAACCGCGATTCCGTACGTGAAACGGTTAGAAAATTCCGACTAGATAATATAGCGAGAGACGAATATTGCCTAGCCACCGGCACTAACTTCGTAAGCCAAGAGTTATTGGCATGTGTGTTTGTGAGATCGAATAGGCCGCTCATGCATTGCATCTCACTGAAATAATAATTGAATTTTTACATGTGAACCAAACCGAACCGCCGTCAAAGAAATTGAAATCAAAACTCAAAAGCCATGCCAAGAACAGTCTGTTTGCACCCTCAATTCGAAACTGAAAACGTGGACAAATGAAAAAGTGTTCAACATGAAAGTTGTCATAAATATTATAAAGTACGTGCTGGAGAAATTTCAACGAAAATGGATAAGTAAAACTGGAGTTATGTTAAAAATGGTAACCCCCTGTCTGCTGGAAATTTCTGGGGACAGTGAGATAGAAAATGAATTTTTACGCCATCTTAACGACAGTATCTGCTCAAACCTCCAACATGAAACTTGTTAGGGATTACTTAAACTATGTTCTGGCCAAAGTTGAGAATTTTTGAGCTTACAGATTTCGAATTTTGTAATTTTTATCACCCTACACAGAATCTGTTTTTGATTTGGCGCTAACCGGTTCTCACCCTTGCCCTTTTTCTTTTGGTTCAGATGGCCTCCCTCGCTGACCTGGCTAGCTACCCCAACGACGTGTCCTTCTCTGACTGTTTGGGATGGGAAGGATTCCCCAGCATCCTGTGGTCGGTTCTTCAGGCTATGGACTACCCGACACCGCCGCAGTACGAGAGGACGATTATCCGGGAGAGAGGCGTGGTTCGCTCCCGCGTGCGGTTGGTGGTATACCGCCACCCGCCGTGCCCTAGCCCTCCCACCTGGACGGTGGAAGTGCATGGGCACCACATGGAGACCACATGTGAGCTAGCTGCCATGAACGGCATCAGCTCCTTTGTTACCCAAAACCAGGAGTTAGTGGAGCATCAGTTACTTGGTTTGTTCCCGCCGACTCAGCCAGACGACCCTCACTGGATGAGGCGTTACTTTAGTTCCCCTCTGAGGATGGCGGAGAGCCCTGTCGCAGCAGCCGCCTTGATGATGAGGTGGATGCGGGCGTACCACAGGTTACAGGCACTTCTTAGTCGGTCACAGAGCGAGTTGCTCAACACTGCCATGGACATGTCCGCTCGTGCTCGAGACATAGGGGTTGAGAGGACCTCCTTGTCCATAGAGGTGACTACTAGGGATGCCATGATCGCTGACCTAGAGAGGCAACTCAATGACCTACAGATTGCGCACAACATCACTCAGAATGAGTTAGCCCAGACTAGGGATGAGCTTGAGGAGGTGCACGGTACCTTGGAGCATGCCAATGCCATGCTTGCTGCCCACGACGCTCAGCACCTCTTTGAGCAGCAAGGAGGGGATGTGGATGGCGAAGGAGAGGCCCCCGACTCTGACATGGACACCGAGGACGACATGCCTCCCCTTCCCGCTCCACCTTCCCCTATGGGCAGCGAGGCTACCGCTAACAACTTGGATGACTTTTAGAGTGGTAGTAGCAGTGACTCCTCCGCTAGGCCTAGAATTTTGGCTTCATGATGTAATAGGCTAGATGGAGTTGAGCTTCTCTTATTTACTTTTGTGGCATTGTAAAATTAATGGTGTGGTTGTGATGTAAGACTTGATGATGATGTAAGGGCTGCAGTGACAACATTCTGCAGCTTCCCTTTGTTTTAATTAATCATGGTTCTTCCTTTCATTTCTGGGCTGTGATGTGAACTAGAAAGTTGTTTGGAATTTATCAAACTAAAGGATCACCAAATTACAACCCCACTGAGTAAGCGAAATAAAAATGACGACTAAAACGCTACATCTCGGCCTACTGAAAAACAGCAAACGCAGAGAGCTGAGAATTGAATTTTTCGGCTTAGTTCCAGTCCGAATTTGAAAGTGAGCCCAACATGAAAGTTGTAGAGCATGAAATTTTCGAGCTACTGACCGAATGGGAGCTTATGACTTGTTTCCTGTTGGGAGATACGAATT
This sequence comes from Digitaria exilis, assembly GCA_015342445.1. NCBI lineage: Eukaryota > Viridiplantae > Streptophyta > Magnoliopsida > Poales > Poaceae > Digitaria > Digitaria exilis. The sequence goes on from JACEFO010002538.1 coordinate 190,766, forward strand.
TTCTCCCAAACTGCGTGCGGATATGTCACTCTGCGCAGTATACTTCAATATGTTGTCACATTCTACCTTGTCATTTATTATGCAAGTTTATGAAATGTGGCTAATACAAGTCCCTACTGCAGATGGCAATCACCCGCAACGGTCACGACGCTAGCGGCTCCAATGCTAACCAGCAGGGGTCTGAGGGGCAGCAACAGCCACCGCCTCCTCCTCCTCCGCAGCAACCTCCGACGTGGCAGCAACTGTATGCCACCCAGACGGAGATTCTTCGGAACTTGCAGCATCAGCAGCAGATGATGCAGCAGCAAATGCTGCAGCAGGGAGGACAACGGGCCCCTCAGCCTCAGGTGGCCCGATACGAGGATTTTCTGGCGACGCACCCGCCGATCTTCTCTCGTGCCGACGAGCCTTTGGAGGCCGACACCTGGATTCGAGCCATCGAGTCCAAGTTCACCATTCTGGCAACGCCTTGCACCGCCAACCGCAAGGTCGTGTTCGCGGCGCAGCAGCTCCGCGGCCCAGCTCTCCTTTGGTGGGAGAACTACCTGGCCCTGCAGCAGGAGGGTCACGTAATTGAGTGGGATGAGTTCAAGGCTGCGTTCAAAGCTCATCACATTCCGGCCGGTCTGGTTGAAAGAAAGCTGAACGAGTTTCTGCGCTGACCCAAGGTACTCGCACGGTGCTGCAGTACGCTCAGGCCTTCAATGGTCTGTGCCCCTATGCCGGTCACCATGCTGACTCCGATGAGAAGAAGCTGGAAAGGTTCCGCCGTGGCCTTAACACCAAGCTGAAGGCGCAGTTGGCCACTACCCGTGCCCCCACGTACGGTGATCTTGTCAACCTTGCCATTGCTCAAGAAGACGCCAATACGGTGCACAAGGCGGAGAAGAAGAGAAAGACTCCCGCTGGACCGTCTAGCTCGCAGCCCCAGAGGTTCCGCCTGGTTCCCCCGGCTGCACCGCAGGGACAGTCCAGGGCACCTCAGGGAGGTGGATGGGTTGCTAGGCTGCCACAGCCTAACGCGCCTCGTTTTCCTCCACCGCCGCAGCAGCAAGCACCGAGGCAGAATGCACCGCAGCCAGCTCGTCCTGGAGCCGGCTACCAGTGCTTCAAGTGTGGAAGCAAAGATCACTTTATCAAGGACTGCCCGCAGAACAGACAGCAGAACCAGCGCCCTGGGAATCAACAAGGCAAGGGCAAGCAGCAGCAGCAGCGTGTGCAAGTCCGCCAAGGACGGCTCAACTACACCAACTTGGCCGACTTACCCGAGGGAGCCCCAGACATGACTGGTATCTTCCCTATCTGCACTCAACCTGCTGTGATATTATTTGATTCCGGGGCAACGCATAGTTTTATAAGCACAAGATTCCATGTGAAATGCGGATTAAAATCATACCATACCAAATCCTCCTATGTGATATCAACCGCGGGAGGCAAAATTGCATCCAACCAAGTCACCCACAAAGTTCCGATCAGGTTGGGAAGTAAAACATTCCCCACTGATTTGATTCTGCTTGGTATGGAAGGGATTGACATTGTGTTAGGAGCCAATTGGATGACGCAACATAAAGTTGTCCTAGATGTTGCGGAACGAGTTGTTGAGATAAACTCGCCCACGCATGGCCCGAGTGTGCTATATCTGCCACAACGGACTTGCGCGGACGCATGTGCTTATTCCATGGTCGAAACCCAACTAAAGGACATTCCGGTGGTATGTGAGTATGCCGATGTATTTCCGGATGACTTACCAGGGATGCCGCCGGATAGGGACGTTGAATTTGTGATTGAATTACAACCTGGCACAGCACCTATATCCAAGAGACCGTATAGAATGCCACCCAATGAATTGGCTGAATTGAAAATTCAACTCCAAGAATTGCTAGATAAAGGTTTCATTCGCCCAAGTGTATCACCGTGGGGATGTCCCGCTATCTTCGTGAAGAAGAAGGACCATTCCTTGAGGTTGTGTATTGATTACCGCCCTCTCAATGCGGTAACTATTAAGAACAAGTATCCGCTACCCCGAATTGATATCCTGTTTGATCAATTAGCTGGTGCCAGAGTGTTTTTCAAGATTGACCTTCGCTCTGGCTATCACCAAATAAAAATCAGGCCTTGTGATATTCCAAAGACTGCCTTCTCCACACGTTATGGACTTTATGAGTTTCTGGTTATGTCTTTTGGACTCACCAACGCCCCAGCCTATTTCATGTACCTCATGAATTCGGTCTTCATGTCTGAATTAGACGAGTTTGTGGTGGTTTTCATTGACGACATTCTTGTGTACTCCAAGAATGAGGAAGAGCACGCTGAGCACCTTCGCATTGTTCTTCAGCGACTGAGAGACCACCAGCTCTACGCCAAATTCTCCAAGTGTGAATTCTGGTTGGAGAGCGTGAAGTTTTTAGGCCACACGGTTTCCAAAGATGGTATATCCGTAGATCCATCCAAAGTGCAAGAGGTGCTAGATTGGCAACCACCTACTTCAGTCCACGAGATTCGGAGTTTTCTGGGATTAGCCGGTTACTACCGCCGCTTTATTCCGGATTTCTCTCGGATTGCGAAGCCTATGACCGAACTTTTGAAGAAGGGAGTTAAATTTGAGTGGAATGACAAATGTGAGGACGCTTTCCACACCCTGCGAAGATTTTTGACTTCGGCTCCAGTTTTGGCTCAGCCCGATTGCACCAAGCCGTATGATGTTTATTGTGACGCATCAGGCACCGGTCTTGGCTGTGTTCTCATGCAAGAGAACCGAGTCATCGCTTATGCTTCACGAGCACTTCGACCTCATGAGCAGAACTACCCCACACACGATCTTGAGTTAGCAGCGGTTATTCATGCTCTCAAGATGTGGAGACACATTTGATGGGTGTTCCCTGCAACATATACACCGACCACAAGAGCCTTAAATATGTCTTCACTCAGGCACATCTGAACATGAGACAGCGCAGATGGTTGGAGTTAGCAAAGGACTATGACCTTAGTGTACACTATCACCCCGGGAAGGCTAATGTAGTTGCGGATGCACTAAGCCGCAAGGCTCGTTGTCATTGTCTTTCCGTGGAGTCCTACGCTGACACCCTGTGTCACGAAATGGCAAAGCTCAATTTAGAGATTGTTCCACATGGGTACTTCAACCATATTGCAGTGGAACCAACCTTGCACGATCAGATTGTTATGGCCCAATTAAATGATGCGGGCGTTAAAGTTCTCAAAAGAAAATTGTCTAAAGAGAAGGTGAAAGAGAAGTACAAGTGCTTCCGGTTAGACGGACAAGGAGTCCTGTGGTTTGGACACCGTCTCATGGTGCCCAAAAACACGGAGCTCCGAAGGAAGATTATGGATGAGGCACATCTCTCTAAATTTTCTATCCATCCCGGCAGCACCAAAATGTATCAAGATTTGAAACAAAACTTTTGGTGGACTCGAATGAAGCGAGAAATTGCCACGTATGTGTCGGAATGTGACACTTGCCAACGGGTTAAGGCAAGCCACTTGAAGGTAGCAGGCACGCTGCAACCTCTACCTATTCCCTCATGGAAGTGGGAAGATATCAGTATGGATTTTATTGTTGGACTTCCCAGGACCCCTCAGGGCCACGATTCTATTTGGGTAATTGTGGATCGCCTTACCAAGACCGCACACTTTATTCCAGTCAATACCGACTATACTGCTAAGAAATACGCGGAGATTTATTTGGAGCGGATCGTTTGTCTACATGGGGTACCCAAGACGATAATTTCAGATCGTGGTGCTCCCTTCGTAGCACGCTTTTGGGAACAATTGCAAACATCCCTAGGCACCAAACTGATTCGTAGCTCAGCATATCACCCACAGACCGATGGGCAAACGGAAAGGGTAAATCAAATACTTGAGGATATGCTTCGAGCCTGTGTTATCCATTATGGGAAGAATTGGGAGAAATGTTTATCCCTGGCCGAATTCTCCTATAATAACAGCTATCAAGCAAGTTTAAAAATGGCACCTTTCGAAGCCTTATATGGTAGGAGATGTCGGACCCCGTTGTGTTGGTCCCAGGCAGGCGAGAGATACACTTATGGCCCTGACCTTGTGAAAGAAGCCGAAGAAAAGGTTAGGATCATTCGGGAAAATTTGAAGACCGCCCAGACACGACAAAAGAGTTACTTTGATCAGCGGCGGAAGCCACTTCAATTTGAAGTTGGTGATCATGTGTATCTTAAGGTCTCCCCGACCAAAGGTGTGCAAAGGTTTGGACTTAAGGGCAAGCTTGCACCTCGCTATATCGGCCCGTATGAAATTACTCAACAATGTGGGCCGGTAGCCTATCAAGTGAAGCTTCCCGAGAGACTTTCAGCGGTACACAATGTGTTTCATGTTTCTCAACTCAAGAGGTGTCTTCGTGTTCCGACCGAGGTCGTTGAACAAGAGGAACTCTCGGTTGAACCAGATCTCTCTTACCATGAGCATCCTGTCAAGATCCTCGACGAGAAAGAACGACAAACACGAAGGAAGGGAGTTAAAATGTATAAAATTCTGTGGAGTCATCATTCTGAAGATGAAGCCACGTGGGAAACCGAGGATTATCACAGGAAAAATTTCCCCGACATACCTTCAAAAGCCGAGGTATTCCTTTCCCCTCTTTATCGTTAAGCGTAATCGAATCTCGGGACGAGATTCCTTTTTAAGGGGGTAGGCTGTGACATCTCTGATGTCAAATTAACTACAAAAGTGCAATTAAGATCAATGAAACAGGGAATTAAGGTTGAAATTCAAAAATCCCTCAAAAATTCACCAAAAATTCAAATTTTAATCCAAAAACAGGGATTATTTTGGCACCAACCGAAAACTCAAGATTTTTGTACTAAACTTGAAAATCTCCCAAAATAAAAGTTGCTTGGCATCACAAATAAACCCTAGTCACTGTTTGGAATTTTTGAAAATTTTGCAGTTTAGCCCCTCAAAAACTTAAATTACCCTTCTAGGCACCTTTTTGTTTTTGGGCTTTTTGAGCTTGAAAAACTTCGAATTTCAAGATTATCCCAAAAGGAAAGTTGTGTCCCATCTTCCAAACTACAACTTTTATTTTTGCACTTTTTCAAGTTCAGTTCAAAATTTTGGAGAAAATTCGAATTCAAACTCGGCGCTCCACGGGCCGGGAACAGTGCCCCTGGCGCGCGCCGCGCCGGCCAGAGCTCGGCCGCCACGCGGCCGGCGCGCGGCTCAGGCGGCGCTGACGCGGCCAAGGCGCGGCGGAGGGTGGCGCGTGTCGTCTAGTGCTTGTCCGTCCACTGTTGGGCCGTCGAGTCGCCGCCGTCGCCTCCCTCCTCCTCGCGCCGCGGACGCCATCATGGCGGTCGCGCGCGCCGCGGTCGCGCGCGCGCGCTCGCGCTGCGCTGGCGCTCTGCTGGCGCTAGGAGCCGCTCACGTCGCGCCAAAACCACTGAGGAAGATCCCCACTTCGGCACGCAGTGATCTCCCTCGCCTGCAGCGCCTTCCGCGCTCGCGCCGAGCTCACTGTGCAGCCATGGCGGGTCGCGTCGAGCATTAACGCGCTCGCGCGCTCCCGAGGCTCACAGTGACTCCTCTCGCGCACTCGAGCACCCCACTGAACTTCCCATTCACTCCACTCACGCCCTCGAGCCATCAGTGAACCTCCTCGCGCACTCCCCCTCCTTCTTCCTCCTCGCGACGCGCAAGCCGAGCCAACCCAATCCGAGAAATTCGTCGCGCTCGATCCCCCATTCCCAAATCCACTCCGCACAGAGCTAGCTTGCATCCCTAGCTCCTTTTCCCCCAACTTTCCCCAAAACATTGGCCATTACCGAGCTCGAATTTCCAAGTTCCCCCAAATCGAGTTTTCCGGCCGTCGAACCACCTCACCGTCGAGCCCCTACTCCGAGCCATCCCCGAGCCTCCTCGAGCACGCCATTGGCTTCCCCAAGCTCTGCTGGTGCTCTAGGACCTCTTCCCCCACCGCGAACGACTCCGAGCTCGCCGGCGTAGACCCCGCAGCGGCTGCGCCGCCACCTCCTCGTCGCCGGCGTAACTCCGTCAACCCCCGGCCTCCCAACCGTGCTCAAACGACTCGTGGTGAGCCAAGGATCATTTTCCCCCTCTTCCCCGAGCCCAGTTCGCCGTGGTTTGCCCGGCGCAACTCCGGCGAGGTCCCAGGGACCTTTGTTCATCTTCTTCCTTTGTCCAGGGTCCTCCGTGCAAAAGTGCAGGACCTGTTCGCGAAAGTTTGAAAGTTCTAGGGTTCTCGGTGAAAATAGATTCTTACCCTAGATGTGATTTTTCCCGAATCTTGTAAAATCGATTAAAAATCGTAGAAAAATCATAAAAATATGCAAAAATACTCTCTGGAATCGTGAGAGTCTAAACTACAATCTCTATTAGACATGTGGTAGCTTTTGGTGAACTGTTTGTTAATTAAAATTCAAACTATGAAAACCTAAAGTTGTGCACCATTTCCAGTCCAGAGCTCCGCTGGGGTTGAGCTTTGGATATGCTGTTAGTATAGACTTTGGACAGCTTGTGTCCAAAGGAGACTCAAAAATATGGTGTGTAGCTCCAGTTATGGATTTAAATGTGTTTTCTGACTTTCTGCAGTAAAGAAATTGTTAAAATTAATTTGTGTAGCGAAAAATCACCATTTTGCTCCTGAGAACTAAAAACTTGTCAGCACACATGTTAAAAATGAGAAACGTAATTTTTGCTCTGTGTAGGATGGCAAATAATTAAATATGTGTTTTTGGATAGAAAAATAATGAGGACTACCCAAGGGTTATTTTGAGCCACCACTTGGCCAGAGCCCTCCTCATGATATTGCTTAGCTTTGCTAGGAAGATCTCCTGAAATAGATGAAATTTCAATTTTTTTATGCTTTTAATTCACTTTCTGCAGCTAGCTGTTGGCATATTTTTAATAAATTATGTGTAACTCGAAATTAGCTAAATTTTGGGGTGAGCTTAGCTCTTATACTCCAGTAGCTGTCATAAAGTTTATAGCTAAAATTGATGAACAGAAATGGAGAAACAAAAATAAGAAGGAATCTAGTTAGAAAATGAATTATATGAAAAGGATAACCTTTTTGGATTAATTGGTTAAAGTAAAATGGATAACTCTGAAATTTCAGAACAGCACCCAACTTTGTGAAGAAATAAATAAAATTCTTTTATATATGTACACAATCACCATCGAATTCAATAAAAACTTTCCACACATACACCATGCCTTTGTGAAGAAAATACAAATATCTAAGTATGTCTAGGTGAATATGGCCTTCATAGGCCCTAGTCTTAGCATCAAAGGCAGCCGCCTTAAATTTATGCATATCATGTAGAAGGCGCTATCCCAAACGGCGACTACACCCTCATCCCCGCAGACGAGGAGCAAGTCCCGGAACCCGGCGCCGGTGCAGACGTGACCAACCCGGGAGCTAACCCCCAGTCCGAGCAGGAAGGCAAGCCCCGGAGCATGACCCAAACTCTTACTAAAATTATGCACTTGAATTCTCTATGTTTGTGCATTACGTTTCTAGGAATTGATTGAATACCATAGCTACCATATTTTTCCTAGTACCTATGACTTGCAATAATAGTATGAAAGGATCGATAGAGCATTGCTATAGGTTCGTTACAAGTCGAGTGATTTCCTGTCACTCGCGAGATATAGGATTTGCTTGTCTTTACTTATGTTGGAATCATAAGGATTGACGGGCGGGATGATAGATGTAGATCTCCCGTCCGTGTATGATAATTGATTTAAGGTCGAAATGTGGGGTTGAGTGTGTCAAGTTTTTGAACGTACCACATGCATGCCGGTATATGGGAGCCGGTAAGCCCGGTACCAGATTGAAGCAGCTAGGGCCGATAGCCATCTCTCCTTGGAAACTTTGTTTTCCCTTGCCGTACACTCGTGGATGTATGCGTGATGCTGTGAGTGAAGCAGTAAACCTTCATCCTAAGGAAGTGGACCCGGTTCCGAATTGTGGATCGATGGGAAAGGTTGGGAAATGCTTGTACCTTTTATCGCAAGCAGAGTATCCGTGTGTGTTGGGTTTTCCCTGGCCAGGTAGCACAAATTCGGTTCGAACTGTCCGCTTCTCGCGGTTAATGAGACTGCTTGACCGCCTGGCTTCATTGAGTAATAAGTGAAAGTTGAGATTGATAAACTTGTTCTATGAAATAAATTGTATTGCACCACCTGTATGCTTAGAGAGGATGCTAATCTAGAATGGTTAAATTTATTAGAATATGGTGCTAAAACTTGAAAGCAAGGATCTACCTTTAGTTGCTTTTTGGCAAACAAACCCACCAGCCAAAAGCCTTTCATTGTCTAGATGTCGGTGATGTAGTTGTCACCCGACGGGTAAGCCTTGCTGAGTATTAGTATACTCAGCCTTGCTTGTGGCAATCTTTACAGGTATAATCTTGGATGTGGATGCTATGACTTGGCCTGCCCAGGTTCCACCTGGCTGGCACATCGAATGGGTCCCGTCCTCTGGCGAGGATCGGGAGGAGTAGCTTCGTGGCAGGCTTCATCACGGAGTTACTTGTTTCGTCGTTAGATTACCTTCTTCCGCTGCAATGAACTTCTAATTTCAGTTGTTATGAACTTTTAATTCCGCTGCAAAACTTGTGTACTCTGATTTTTTTTTAAATTTGAACTCGGTTTGTAATAACTACTTTATCTATGTGTGTAATTTAAATTGTGGAATGTTGTAATCTCTGGAACTCACCTTCGTGTGGGCCTGCTGCTGTTACGATCTAGTTAAGTACGTGGTTTAATCGGGTTTAATCCGACGGCGCTCCAGCTTATTCCGGATTAAGTGCCTGACTACGTGGTTAGTGGTCCGAGGGTACTTAACTTGGAATAATTTCGGAGTGGACCGCCACAGATATCCTGAGTAACAATCGAGGAAACAGAGTAGGGTGCACCCGGCGGTGCTGTCGATGACTTGATCGATGCGAGAAAGCCCGAAGGGATCCTTCTTGCAATGTTTGTTGAGATCAGTATAATCAACACACATTCTCCATTCATTTGAATTCTTTTTCCTTACAAGAACCGGATTGGCTAACCAATCCGGATAGAAGACTTCTTTAATGAAGCCGGCTGCTAATAACTTAGCTAGCTCTTTCTTGATGGCTTCCCGACGCTCTGTGGCGAATCTTTGGAGGCGCTGCTTTTTGGGCTTTGCGCTCTCGTTGAGGTCTAGCTTGTGCTCGATCAACTCTCTGGGGACTCCAGGCATGTCGGAAGGCTTTGTAGCAAAGATGTCCGCCTGGGCTCGCAGGAAGTCGACGAGCGCGCTTTCCTATGCAGGAGTGAGGGTGGAGCCGATCACTGCTGTCTTCGATGGATCTCCTGTTTGGAGATCAATCGTCTTCGTTGCGACCTTCTCCACAGGCTTGATGGCCCGTGTCTTCTTCTGCGTCGGGGCGTCATCATCCTCTGCGACGACGGCGGCGGCCAAGGGTTGGAGCTCTTGGCGATCTATGGTAGACGCAGCTCTGACAGCGTACTCCACTGCCTCTTTGTCGCAAAGGTAGGAGCGCTTGATATCACCGCGGAGGGAGAGGATGCCGTGAGGCCCTGGCATCTTCAACACCAGGTAGGTGTAGTGAGGGATGGCCATGAACTTGGCCAATGCTGGTCGCCCGAGGATGGCGTGGTAGGAAGTTTCAAAGTCTGCAACTTCGAACTTGATGAACTCTGTACGGTAGTTGGATGCCGTACCGTACGTGACGGGCAAGGTGATTTGCCGAGGGGGATGGCGGCCTTCCCAGGCACGATGCCGTAGAAAGGAGTATCCGCCGGCTGCAGCGTGCTCGTGTCGAGGCCCATGGACTTCAGCGTCTTGGCGAAGATGAGGTTGAGCCCGCTGCCTCCGTCGATCAGGACCTTGGTGAGCCTGCTATTTGCTACCACGGTCTCGAGGACAAGAGGATATCGACCAGGAGAGGTGATCTCCGTCCATTGATCTTCTCGGGACCAGGTGATGGTGGTGTCCGACCACCGTAGCGGTGTAACCACCGCTGGTTCTGCTGCGTAGGCCTCACGTCGCGCATTCTTGCGGTTGCGCGAGGTGTCGCTGACTGCCATGCCTCCGAAGATGACGTTGACAGTGTTGGTGATGTCTGGGAAACCGCTGTCTCCCTTGTCGTGCCCGTCGTCTCCATCTCCGGCCGACTTTTGCTTCTTGTTGGGCATGCTGAACGTCTCCCGGAGGAGCACGCACTCGCCCATGGTGTGCTTGCTGTCGGGGTGGTAGGTGCAGCGCTTCTTGAGAAGTTTGTTGAATTCTAGCGGCGCGGACGGTCTGGACGGTTGCGACCGTGTTGTGTGGTCGCTTCCGTGGGTTGTTGCCGTTACGCTGGAAGGAGTCGCGCGGCTGATCCCTGTTGTCTTCCTGGTTCTTGCGACCAGGGTTGTTGGGTCTCTTGCCGTAGCGCTCCCGTTCTTGATCATCGGTGTCCATCCAATTGGACACCAGTGCGCGGAATTCCTCGAGGTCACGAGGACGGTTGTGACCGAAGTCACGGAAGAGGGTGCGGTCGGTCATCCCTTCTTGAAAGTAGTCGATGACTTCTGAGTCAGGGATGGGAACGCAGGATGCCTTGATGGCGAAGAATCGCCTGTTGTAGTCGCGCAGGGACTCGTCTGGCTTCTGTTTGCACGCGCGGAGTTCATATTTGCTGCCAGGGCGCTCAAAAGAACCCTGGTAGTTGGAGACGAAAGCTTTCTTCAGCGCGTGCCAGCTGTCGATGGAGTCTGGATGAAGGGACTCGAGCCAGGTGAGAGGACCTTGCTCCATCGCAACTGGGAAGTAGAGCATCTTGGAGATGTCGTCGCCCCCCGATGCTTCAATTGCGGAAGAGTATCTGCGCAGCCAGATGTTTGGATCTTGCTTCCCGTCGAAGTTCGCGATGCCTGGCGGCTTGAACTTTCGCGGGAAAGAGCTGACGCGGATGGCGCGTGTATAGCATGGCAGAGCGTCGGGGTTGGGGGCGTCGCACCTTCCTGTAGAGTCCGCAACGTGGGAGGTAGCTCTCCCCTCTCGGATCCGGATGATGTCGTTGCGGGCGTCGTTCGGTGTGACGTGAGAGCGAGCTGGACGGGGTTCTTCGCGACGATGGGACCTGGGAGGTTCCTCGCGAGGACGGCGGGGTTCTTCGCGAGGCCTGTTCTTGTCCTTTGATTGTCCTGCAGAGCTGCCGTAGTGGCTGCTCTGACGCCTGGCTGACGGTGCTTGGTGGCGTGAAGAACTCTTGCTTTTGGAGGCGGAGCGGCCTCCGTCCAGGCGATCCACCATGACCGCTGCGGCTTCTAGGCGGGCTTTGGCGAGGTTGATCTCAGGGGTAGATTGGAACCCCTCGAAGACGCTGACCCCGAACAGGATGTTGGCCACAGGGGAGTTGAAGATGCCTTCCTTGTCGAACTCGGAGTTGAGATTTTTCTTCTTGATGAAGCGACGTCGGAGGGCGCGGTTGCGGTTTCGCTCGATACGGAGCTCTCGGTCCGTATCGGTTTCTCCTTCCTCTGTTGGAGCGTCGTCGGAGACAACTTCTTCATCGCTGTGATCGTTGAGGATCACGTAGGTCTGGCGACCGGGGTTGCTAGGCCCGATTCTTCTGTTACGCATGGCAACAGGGAGTTCTCTGCCTTCTTGGAAAGGAAGCAGAGGTAGAATATCCCGTACCGTGGAAGGTACGTTTGCTTCGAGGAGAGCCACCTCAGGATCCATGTCAGGCCAATGAACGATAACCCCCAAGGGAGTTGTGGTCATGACAAGATCCGAGGTAGCTCGGCGGGGTTGGAGAACCTTCTTCTTCAGGTGCTTTTGGTGGATCGCGGCTGAGTTTGTTAACCCGAAGGGAAACTGAGATGCGCGCGATCCACGTGGTGAAGTCTTCGTCCCGCGGGGATTGGAGCCAGGGTTCCTGGGTACCCGCGGGGTTGCTGTCACGGTCCTGATCGTTGAACCCTGGCGGGACTCGGAGGTGATCCGGAGTCCGCCGGGGAGTCGTGGACACGTGGCTTGATCCTGCCCCTTGATAGGGGTTGAGTTGACGTGGTCGGCCCGGGATTGGATCTGCTTCGGGCGCCATGTACTCCTCCGAGTAGGGTACGATCCAGAGATCGTGTCGGAATTCGGGATTTTCCGAGATCCTTGCGGAGTGGTTTGCGCGCGTGGCGAAGTTGGTGCAGCCACCTCGTCGCGCAGTTGGTGTTGGAGTTCGCCTTCCTGGTTTGCGATGCAAAGCCAGGAGCCGAAGACGAAGGAGGCGCCTGCCTCGAACTTGGTGACGATGGAGGCGCTGAGGGAGGCCATCGACTCTCTAACGAGGACTCGACGAGTGTATCCCACGGACGGCGCCAAAGTGCCGGCGATTTATGCTGACTAGGTTCTCGAGGGGGTGCCCCGAGAGAAGGGTTTAGGGAGAAGTCGTCGAGAATCTACAGTCGAAGGTGACAAGAGACGATTTAGACAGGTTCGGGTCGCCGGAGCGTAATACCCTACGTCCTGTATGGTGTATCTTGTATTGATGAGATTCTTTTGAGAGGGTCCCTGCCTCCCCTTATATAGTCCGGAGGGCAGGGTTACATGGGAACCGTATAGGACTAGGAGACTTTTACAAGTTTATCTCTAATTCCTAAATACAATCTATCCAAACCGACTAGGACTAATCCTTGTCTTGTACGTCAAGTCTTGTTCTTGGGCCGGCCCATAGGATGGGCCGGCAGGGTTGTTTAGTCCGTCAGGACTCTACACCCACAATTATTACCTTCTGATTCAATATAAGCAACGATGAGTACACTTATGGTTGGTACTCAGCAAGTGGGGGAAATATGCAAGCTATCAAGGAGAGTCTTGGTTTATAGTGGTCAGCATTTTAGTTGGTCAAGTTTTATTAACAAGCAACTATTTACTAAGATATAAGTATATACCAACCCACATATTAGCATAAAGTAAACAATGAACATAACCAATAACATATGCATGCAATGATTTGATTTCATATTCCGATAGATTAATCACGTGAGGGTCCAGGCCGTTCATGACGGCGAACACGGCTGTTATAACAGTTTTACACTCTGCAGAGGTTGTACACTTTCACCACAATTCGCGTAAAAGCTCCGAAGAACTTTGGACCCAACCATGCAGTGCGGGCCAGGCACGTACCACACTTCCGAGGTGTGACTGCATAGGGACGCTACGAAGCCTTTACAAAGAATTCCTACATGTGTGTTTGTTCCCAGCACCTACGGTTTCAACAGAAGACAGTCTTCCGATCCCCGCACCAACACATCCACAAACAAATAACAACCCAACAGGCAGCACAAACACAACATGTAGTTCATCTAATTATTCAGCTAAGACCAGAGCCATATGGTATTGTGGTTGTACGGTAAATCCCGGATGGTTCTCCATGCTCCGATTAACATGGTGATCTTGTATTAACATAACAAGATATAAATAATAGGGATATTCATCAATGTTGGATAGAACCCATCATGAACCAAAGTTAAGGACCTAGCATAACTACCCAACATAAAAGTAAACCCGGTATATCAAGGCTTAGGTGGAAAAGACTAGTCATCCTTACATAGGACCCATCAAATTAATGCATCGCGAACATAAATATAAACTTTGTTGCCATGCAATGTGTATGGGTTCAAAAGAGTATGCTGAGGGAGAAATCCACTTGCCTTCCTCAAAGTACTGCGGTGGCTCCTCCTCGTAGACTTGATCTTGATCTCCCTCGAACGGATCGTTCTCTACACGATTCGCACAAGCATTCAATCAATAAAAGCAAAACAATACACCATACAACTTTTAAAGACGCAAAGACGTGTCTAGAACTATTCTTGATGAAAAGACGATCGCGTGAGCGCAAAGATCACTCAAATCGGACTTAAAACGGTCAAGATATGGCTAAAACAAGGTTTAAGGGCTTCTTTGAGTTAAATCTAACTCTCCAGGGGCTTAAACAGAAGAAACCAGGGACCTAAAACGTAATTTTATATAAAAACAGAAGGACTTTTGAGTAAAAAGACCAAATAGGACGGCGGGTTTGAATTTTAGAAAGATCAGGGGCTAAAACAAAAAGAAAAGGATCTAGATCTAATTATTTTTGAACTGGCTTGGACTGCGGGTTGATTTCTATAAAACCGAGGGGCTTTTCTGCAAAAAAGGCATTGCTGACCGGTGCGACTCGGTTTGACTCGAGTCGGGTCGATTCTCGGCCGTTGGATTTCGATCTAACGGCTCTGGATGGCTCGGCTCGACCGCGGCGGCGCTTCGCCGGACCTTCGCCGGAGTTGGGCAAAACTCGAGCTAGGAAGCTCGGTTTTGCACGATTCAAGGCTTGGGAGAAAACTGGGGATGTGGGGAGTCAATTTTGGGGGTTCTAAACGAGCTTTACGCAACGGAGGGAGCTCGCGACGACGAACGGCGGCGCGGTTGCGACGGCGAGCTTGCGCAAGGACAAGAGAGCGAGAGAGAAGGAGATTAGAAGCTCGGCGGGTTCCTCACCTCCACGCGCAGCTTGGCGACAAACTTGACGCGGCTAGAAGGCACTTGGAAGCTCGAATCGTGGCGACGGCTTGAAGCTAGGGTTTGGGCGGCTATGGCGCCGACTAGGGCGCGGAAGCTAAAGCTTTGGTTCGGGGATTCAAGGGAGCTCAGACGGCGGCTTATAAAGACCGGAATCGCGCCTTGCGCAAGGGGAAACAAGGCGGAGAAGGGCGGCGCTGGGACTCGGCGTCGAGTCCGTCTTGTCCACGGCGCGAGGAAGACGAAGCTGACAAGGAGGGCCCACTCGTCAGCGAGAGGAAGATAGAGAAGGAAAGCAGCTGGGCCACTGCGCGCGCGACGGGTTGGGCCGGGAGAAGAGGAAACTGGGCCGCGCTGCCCGCGAGCTGGGCCGCGAGCTGGTTGGGCCAAGAGAAAGGAATTGGGTTGGGCTAGAAGAGAGAGAGAGAAGAGAAAGGTTTTTGAAATTTAATTTAAACTTTTGCAAACTCTTTTCAAATTCAAACCACATTCAAAATATATGCAAATCAGCATGAATGCAGCAAAGACTTTATTAACTCTAATTAAAATGTTGTTTAAATATTTAAGAGCCAAGATTTAAATTTGTAATTTAATACTTCCTAAAACATTAAAAACTAAGAAAGTAGTTGTCTACATTGATTTTTATGTGATGAGCAAAAATCATGGTGTTACAAATCCTACCCCCCTTAAGAAGAATCTCGTCCTCGAGATTCGGAAAGATCGGAGAACATCTGAGGGAATTCTGCACTGAGCTCATCTTCTCTTTCCCATGTAGCCTCATCCTCTGTATGGTGACTCCACTGCACATCTTAATTACTTTATTCCGAGTAACCCTTTCTGCTGTCTCCAGTATCTGGACTGGATACTCTGAATAGGTCAAATCATCCTTCACACTGAGTTCCTCTAACTGCAATTGCTCCTCTGGTACCCGTAAACACTTCTTCAATTGTGACACATGAAACACATCATGAACATCCGACAACTGAGCTGGCAACTCTAACTGATAAGCTACCTCACCCTTCCTTTCTAGTACCTTGAAAGGACCAATGAAACGAGGTGATAGCTTTCCTTTGACTTTGAATCTGCGAAGACCTCTGATAGGTGATACTTTGAGATAAACAAAATCTCCAACTTTAAAGACCAATTCTCTCCTTCGGGTGTCAACATAACTCTTCTGTCTAGACTGTGCAGTCTTGAGATTCTCTCGGATTAACTGTACCTGCTGCTCTGCATCTTGGAGAACTTCGGGTCCAAACACTTTACTTTCCCCAGTCTGGCTCCAGTATAATGGTGTTCTGCACTTCCTTCCATACAACGCTTCAAAAGGTGACGTCTTAAGACTAGCTTGGTAACTGTTATTGTAGGAGAATTCTGCATATGGCAAGCTCTTATCCCAACTACGACCGTGTTTTAAAGCACACGCTCGAAGCATATCCTCTAGAATTTGATTAGTCCTCTGAGTTTGTCCATCTGTCTGTGGATGACAAGCAGAACTGAAATTGAGTTGTGTACCCATTATCTCATGTACCTTCTGCCAGAATCATGACGTAAACTGAGTACCACGGTCAGACACTATTTTCTTCGGAACTCCATGTAGACACACAATCCTGGACATATACAGCTCTGCTAGCTTAGCACTTGTATATGTTGTGTTGACTGGTATGAAATGAGCAGACTTCGTCAACCTATCCATAATGACCCATATAGAGTCATGACCATCACGGGTACGAGGTAACCCGACAATAAAGTCCATACCAATTTCTTCCCACTTCCACTCTGGTACTCTCAATGGTTGAAGCAAACCTGCTGGACGCTGGTGTTCTGCTTTAACCTTCTGGCAAACATCACACAAAGCCACATAAGTAGCAACATCCTTCTTCAAACCATATCACCAATATTTCTCTTTCAAATCTTGATACATCTTAGTACTCCATGGATGAATGGAATAAGGTGAATCATTCGCTTCCTTCAATATGAGTTCTCGAAGCCTATCATTCTCCGGAACACATATTCTATTTCTGAACCACACTGTTCCCTGTTCATCCTCCGTGAAATCCTCAGTTTTTCCTAAATGGATCAAAGCTATGAATTCTTTGATCTTCGGATCTTCTAACTGTCCCTTACTGATTTCTTGCTCTAATGTTGACTCTACTTCCATAGTCACAGCTTCTGAATGAGTACAGATACCCAATTAAGTCGTTCCATCCCCCAACATAACTCTTGTGATATCAATCTCCCAATGACCGAGTTGATTTGACTCTTGCGACTTAGAGCATCTGCAACAACGTTGGCCTTCCTAGGATGATACTGAATATCCACATCAAAATCGTTGATTAATTCTAGCCATCTGTGTTGTCTCAAATTGAGATCCTTCTGGGTGAAGATATACTTTAAACTCTTATGATCGGTGAAAATTCGACACCGTTTTCCAACCATGTAGTGCCTCCAAATCTTCAACGCATGAACAACTGCTGCTAACTCCAGATCATGAGTAGGATAATTCTTCTCATGTTTTCTCAACTATCGAGAAGCATATGCCACGACTCTGCCTTCTTGCATCAACACACATCCGAGTCCTACGTGTGAAGCATCATAGTACACGTCGAACCCCTTTTGAATATCAGGCATTACTAACACCGGAGCCGTGGTCAATTTCTTCCTTAACTCCTCAAAACTCTGCTGGCAAACATCATCCCACTTGAATTTTCGTCCCTTCTCTAACAACAAAGTCATGGGTTTAGCAATTTTGGAGAAGCCTTCAATAAATCTGCGGTAATAACCTGCCAATCCGAGAAAACTCCTAATTTCTGCAACACTCTGAGGTGGCTTCCAATCCAACACATCCTGCGCTTTACTCGGATCTACCATGATTCCACCATCTGTTATGACATGCCCAAGAAAAGAAACTTCTTTCAACCAGAACTCACATTTACTAAACTTGGCATACAACTGGTGCTCCCGTTGCTTCTGTAACACTAGTCTCAAATGCTCCTCATGCTCTTCCTCATTCTTGGAGAACACCATGATATCATCAATGAATACCACCACAAACTTGTCAAGGTACTCCATAAATACCTTGCTCATCAGATACATAAAGTTTGCGGGTGCATTAGTCAAACCAAACGACATCACCAGATACTCATAAAGACCATATCTACAAGTGAACGCAGTTTTAGGAATGTCCTCCTTCCGAATCTTCACTTGATGATAGCCTTAACGTAAATCAATCTTGGAAAAAAACCCTTGCACCTCTCATCTGGTCGAACAGATCTTCAATTCTAGGAAGCGGATACTTATTCTTGATAGTCACCTCATTAAGAGCTCGGTAATCAACACACATTCTTCTAGTACCATCCTTCTTATCAACAAATATAACCGGGTAATGGGGACATGGCCCGTTCTTCCGAGAGGTAGATGATAAACTCGATAGGTTGGATCAACGATGTTGGCAATCCGGGCTTCTAAGCAGCACGACTCGAACCCCTGAAATCGTTACACCGCTGCTCCGCTGGTTATCAACCAAACTCAACTTATTGACCTCGCCGAGAAGGCTTTTCCTGCAAGCGAATCGAGAACACAAGCAAGAAAGTATAAACACGCAATCTGAAATTGCAGATGTATATTAAAGCAAATCTGAATAAATGGGTTCGAGGTCGAGAACACCAAAGGACTAATCGCCACAGGGGTGGAGAACAAGAACAGGGGCCCTGGATCACTGGTAAAAGGACTCGGCGTCACAGTTACAATGATCGATCTGTTTCTCGAAGGAAAACTAGACTCTAAACAAAACCCAAGTTCTAATGGCGGCGGCTGCTGAGTATTAAAGTCTGGGGGTGACCTAGGGTTGGGGCGCACCTCGAGGGGGCGTCCACAACATGGGCTTAAGGCCCGACACGATACAAGGCCAAGTTGGCCCAAAACAGGTGACGCAACACCTTTTCATGGTCACACAGAATGATCCACGAAGTCTCTGGAGCTAAGACCAGAACCAAAATGACGGCGTCGTCGTTCCCTTTCCAACGCATCCTTAAACGCCTCGTTTCGACTTCGTATGAAGAAGCTATGGTCGAAACACTGGATGGATGTCGGCTGAATCCGAGGCAAACATGGAGGCTGAGTTGGCGACGAACTGAAACTTGAGGAAGGCCGACTCATGAGCGTGTCCAGCATGGCGATGTCCTCATCATCCTCCCCTTCTTGAATTGGAGTCGTCCTCGACTCCATCCCATCATCAAACTCCGCCTGCAAAAGGTTAGTGACGGGAGGGTGCAAAACACTATGCAATGGATCACCAGAGAAAATAGAATGTGCACAAAGCATGGTACGGCATGGTGAAGTATCATTGAGATAATGTTCAGCATTCAAAGATGTAGTAGCAATTAAAGCACCTTTCTTCAACTTAATTTCATTGGGTGAAGCATTAGATAGGTCTAAATCAGGTGCACTACTAGAAATTTCAGCAAGCTCTTTATCATGTTTCCTAATATCAGCTAGAGATAAAGGAAGCAAAGTAATTGTCTTATTCTTATGAGTGAGCGTGTATGTATTAGTTCTACCATGGTGAGTAGCATCAGTATCATATTCCCATGGACGTCCTAACAAAAGTGAGCATGCTTCCATATGTACAACATCAAAATCAGCATGATCATTATAGGAACCAATGGAAAAATACACACGTGCAGATTTTGTTACCTTTGCCTTACCACTATTATTAAGCCATTGAAGGTAATATGGATGGGGATGCGCACGTGTGGTCAAGCCGAGCTTCTTGATCAGATCTGAACTCACCAAATTGTTGCAGCTCCCACTGTCAATAATGGTACGAACACGACAATCTTTGACAATAAGGAACATCTGGAACAAATTATGGCGATGCATCCTTGCAGGTTCAGGATCAACTTGCGTACTCAGAACACGCTGCACAAGAATTCTCTTGAAACCCACAATGGCGGCGAGAGAATCAATAGCCTCGCCCTCATCTTCAGAATCTACAACAACGTTAGCAGCAAGGGTTAATTCATCACTTCAACATCACTAGCACTTACATAACCATCGGTAGTCGCAATGTGGCCTACAGAAAATCAGACGCGTTTGTCGAAAAGCGTGCGAGATAGAAAATCAATTTTTTAATTATCTTCCCGATTTTTTTTGGGATTCTGAGAAAAGCACACAGGGCAAAGCCCAGTGTGTGTCGGCCCGTAATGGAGTCACGAAGCTGCTGTAAAAAATTCAGCCAAAACGGAGCACCGAGCGAAAAGTTTTGGTGAAGGTACCTCGAGTTATGGTTTCGGAGAGGCACAACTCGGCAGGAGGAGCGGCGGCGGCTAGGGTAAAGTTTCCCTATGCGAAACAATATGAGCAAAGTGTCTCGGTCACAAACACAGGGCACAAAACCTCCCTGAAATATGCTATAGGTATGCGCGAGATGGATCAAGAGGGGCTGTGATGCAAGGCGAATTACACCGGCGGCTCGCGACCTATCTAGGGCTTGCACGGCGAGAATTCACACAAGGCGGCTAGCGAGGGCAAGTCGAAAGATGTGGTGGAATCGACTTGTAATTTGGTAAGGTGGATAGGACGGCGGCGGAAACAAAAGGACGATTGAACTACGACCATGAACACAACCTAAACCAGCAACAAGACTCGACTAGGACATGAACTGAACAAAGTGAATCTGTAAACGAAAATTGCAAGGCTAAAGAGGTGATAGGACAGCGGAAAATAAATCTGTTTTTTTTTGGGCTTTTTGTGGACTATAGGTGATGAACACAAACGAATCTAAAGGCACACGATAATACCTCACGGGCAACCTGGAATCCTGATACCACTTAATGGAGACGTGGCCCGATCTTCCGAGAGGTAGATGATAAACTCGATAGGTTGGATCAACGACGTTGGCAATCCACGCTTCTAATCAGCACGACTCGAACCCCTGCAATCGTTACACCGCTGCTCCGCTGGTTATGAACCAAGCTCAACTTGATTGACCTCGCCGAGAAGGCTTTTCCTGCAAGCGAATCGAGAACACAAGCAAGAAAGTATAAACACGCAATCTGAAATTGCAGATGTATATTGAAGCGAATATGAATAAATGGGTTCGAGGTCGAGAACACCAAAGGACTAATCGCCACAGGGGTGGAGAACAAGAACATGGGCCCTGGATCACTGGTAAAAGGACTCGGCGTCACAGTTACAATGATCGATCTGTTTCTCGAAGGAAAACTAGACTCTAAACAAAACCCAAGTTCCAATAGCGGCGGCTGCTGAGTATTAAAGTCTAGGGGCGACCTTGGGTTGGGGCACACCTCGAGGCGGCGTCCACAACATGGGCTTAAGGCCCGACACGATACAAGGCCAAGTTGGCCCAAAACGGGTGACGCAACACCTTTTCGTGGTCACACAGAATGATCCATGAAGGCTCTGGAGCTAGGACCAGAACCAAAATGACGGTGTCGTCGTTCCCTTTCCAACACATCCTTAAACGCCTCATTTCGACTTCGTATGAAGAAGCTATGGTCGAAACACTGGATGGATGTCGGCTGAATCCGAGGCAAACGTGGAGGCTGAGTTGGCGACGAACTGAAACTTGAGGAAGGCTGACTCATGAGCGTGTCCAGCATGGCGATGTCCTCATCACCGGGGCTCCCCATGGAGATGAACTAGGTCGAATATAACCCTTAGCTAAAAGTTCATCTATCTGTTTCTTTAATTCTGCTAAATCTTTAACATCCATTCTATATGCTCTTTTTGAAATAGGTGCAGTACCAGGTACAAGCTCAATGATGAACTCAAAGTCTCGGTCAGGCGACATACCTGGTAAATCATCAGGAAAGACATCCGGAAATTCACACACGACTTTGATATCCTCCAGTGACTTTCCTTTCAACTGATTGATTGTTGCTTCGTCTCGAATAACTAGACTCATCTGGAACTCCATTCGGTCTCCTTGTGGACTTGTGAATAACACTGACTTCTTGGCACACTGAATAACTCCATCATGAGCTCCCAACCAATCCATTCCAAGTATCACATCAATTCCCTCGGACTTCAAAACCACTAGATTGGACGGAAACTCTACCCCCATAATATCAAGTCTAACTCGAGGGCACATGTATTTAGCTTTCATTTCACCATTTGGAGATTTTACTAAAAGCATATTCTTCATGGGTTGCTTAGGTATGTTATGCTCAGACACAAATTGGTCAGCAATAAAAGAATGCAATGCTCCGGAATCAAACAAAATTGTAGCAGGTGCTGAGTTAATGGAGAACATACCGATGACCACGTCATTGGCTTCCTGAGCGGCTTCAGCTGTCACATGGTTGACCTTGCCGCGTGCATAGCTCTGTTGTCCCTTGTTGCCCTGCTGGGAAGAAGGTTGAGCGGATCTTTGGCCATCACTCCTCTGAGCTTGGGGTGTCTAGGGGTTACGCTTGGGACAATTGTTAGCATAGTGACCCATATCACCACATTTGAAGCAACCATTGGGCGGCACTGGCGTGACTGGATTGTTGGTCCGTACTGGCGGGGTGCCATTGCCAGAACGACTCTGCTGCTGGTTAGGAGTACGGGGTGCCTGCTGAGGATATCTCTGACCCTATTGACTAGAACGTTGCATCTGTGATCCCTGTTGGTAATGTCCACCATTACCTCCTGAGCGATTCTGGAAACCTTGTGAAGAGCTGTAGCGAGGACGGGTGTTGCTTGTCTGCCCTAATGACGACGACTGGAACTTCCTCTTCTGCTCACTCAGCTCCTTGCGTGTATTCTCACAACCAATGGCCTTGTCTAGCATTGTCTGGAAGTTGGGGAAGGTGTGAGTCTGCAGTTGGTACTTGATAGGCCCAATCAAACCCTTCAAGAAATGACGTTGCCTCTTTGCATCGTCATTCACATCATCAGGTGCATAGCGGGATAGCTGAGTGAATTTATCCCGATATTCACACACGCTCATGCTTCCTTGCACCAATGCATGAACTCCTCCTGCTTTAGATCCACCACACCAGCTGGGATGTGGTGTGTGCGGAAAGCATCCTGGAACTGCTGCCATGTGATGGTGTCGGGAGCGTTATTTGCATTAACGTACGCATCCCACCAATCAGCTGCTGGGCCTTCTAGTCTTCCTGAAGCGTACAAGACCTTCTCACGATCAGTGCACTGAGCGATATCTAGCTTCTTGGCCACGTTCTTGAGCCAATCATCAGCATCCAATGGATCTGCCGAGTGAGAGTAAGTAGGAGGATGCTGGCTCAGAAACTGCCTGTGTCGGTCCCTAGGTGGCTGGACTGGATCTGGTGGCGGTGGTGGCTGCTAGTTCTGCTGTGCCTGCAAATTGACCACTGTCTGGGTGAGCTGCTGAATGAGTTGCATCTGGGTTGCTAAGAACTGCTGCATTGTGGGATCCATTGCGGGTTGGGGCGGTGGTGAAGGTGGTGCTTGATTTTGCTGGTTCACCACGTGAGCACGCCTCTGACTAGGAACGTCTCTACCTCCTCCGGTCCTGGTGTTAACCATCTGAGTGTTAGACAGATATGATTTAGAGAATGACAACTCAGATAGACAAGAGTAAAGGAAAGACACTCCACTGCGAGAGTATAAGATAGCATGGAGGTTAAGAAGAAAGAACAAGGTAGTTGAACGTCAAAAATTCATCCTCACTCAGATTCTGTCCACCCTAAATATTCATCTATAACTGTCAATTTGTGCGCCTAAAAATTATACCAAAATTCCAGAACAATACTCATAAAGCTATGAATCCAACCCAATAGGAATCACCTCGATCGGACCTCTGAAACTTCGGAAACAAAATAATCAAGCTGCCTATGTCAAGCTGGAAAAACAGATTCTGTACCTGACAACTTTTAGTGTGTTTTTTCCTGCTACAGATTTCCAATAAATTATGGAAAAATCACAGAAAATCACTCATCAAATTCTGAAACTAACCCCACTGGTTTGAGGTCAAACGGATTTGTGTATCTCTCGCAATCATCAAAACAGTACTGCTGGGTCAGATATCGGCGCGAGCAGCTTTCAGCATAAGGAACAAAGATACCGGATACACTAGAGATAGATAAGAAACTAAGAGCAAAGGATAAAAGGGGACCAGAATTAAACCCAACTAATATTTTATTACTATATATATTTTTTTTAGTTGTGGTCATCACTCCACAACCAAAGATTCCAACTCATACATTTGTTCAAGCAACAAGCATTAACAGACGACCGACCTCACAAAACCGTACTAACGATAAACTTACAAAAGAAACCTAAAGATAACCTATTCCCTAAACTCTGTGATGGAGAAAGGGGCTCCATAGCGAAGCTTCTTTCGAGGCGGGGACCAAGCATTGGCCATCCTCTCCTCATCATCATCCTCTTGACCTTGTTGCTCAGCAAGTTGTTCTTTGAGTTGTGCAATTCGCTCCTGGGCTTCGGCAAGCTCATTAGTAACGCCTTCCAAATCAGTATTCAGCGCTACAGTGACTCGGGCAAGAACATTGAGACGAGGATCTGCTGTTGGTCCTCCTCCCACTACAACGGTTTGCTCAGTTCCTGGACAGCGACGAGGCAAGTGACGGTACTCTGTGCGAGACAGATCCTTCTGGAACTGGTGGCTGATAGATGTCACTGCCCTCCTGGCGGCGTCACTAACTGCAGCTTCATAGGAAGTATGGAGAAGGCTCGACTCATGAATAGACCAAGTCTTGAAGCGAGAGGCATTCTCCATTTGCTCTCTTACATGAACCTGATTATGGTAATACTCCTGGTAGTTCGAAGCAGAACTGTAAGTGGTCATGTAGAGTGGCCTGGTGTAGTTGCCCAATGCCTCCAGAATATCTTCAAGCAAGAGTGGGAAAGCGCCTAGCTCTGTTATTGAAGTGATCATCTCCACCTTGGGCTCTTCTTCATCATCCTTTTCATCATTATAGACTTCATCACCCTCATCTTCAGTGCCATCTGGATTCCCTTCAACATCTGCTGCGGGTGAAGTAGGATCAGGTGCATCTTCATCATCAGAGAAGCACACCCACACAGGATCTCCTTGCGCATCATCATCCATCTGTGGTGTAGGAGGGGCTAGCTGCGCTGGGTCAGACTGGAAGTTCTTGGCCATCTAAGCATAGAGAGAGAACCTTAGTAAAGATAATTGAATAGCGGCAAAGGTGACCAAAGAAAAGGGAAGAAGTTCAAAGAATTTTAACTAATAAAATAAGACCTCTAAAGAAACTGACTTGGCTTGCTAATATAAATCCTTACTTCGACCATTCTAACTAGGCTAGCGTCCTACAGTCAGTACGGCTCTGGTACCACTCTGTCATACCCGGTTTTAGAAAGAAAACCGAGTACATCTGATATGTGTGCCAGGATCAAATTACACACATATGATAGGCCGTGAGTGAATAACAGAAACAATACTCAAACGAATATTTAATAAATAAAGTATTTATTACACTCACGACTATGGCACAAAGGCCAAATTAAACTGGTTCACACGATAACTAAAGACGATAACTCCAAAAGCACTCCACAGGCATCTGACTAGTGGAACACACGCCTAGAACTCATCAAGATCGCTGAGGTACTCCGCTCCATTATTACCTTCTGATCCAATATAAGCAAGGATGAGTACACTTATGGTTGGTACTCAGCAAGTGGGGGAAATATGCAAGCTATCAAGGAGAGTCTTGGTTTATAGCGGTCAGCATTTTAGTTGGTCAAGTTTTATTAACAAGCAACTATTTACTAAGATATAAGTATATACCAACCCACATATTAGCATAAAGTAAACAATGAACATAACCAATAACATATGCATGCAATGATTTGATTTCATATTCCGATAGATTAATCACGTGAGGGTCCAGGCCGTTTATGACGGCGAACACGGCTGTTATAACAGTTTTACACTCTGCAGAGGTTGTACACTTTCACCACAATTCGCGTAAAAGCTCCGAAGAACTTTGGACCCAACCATGCAGTGCGGGCCAGGCACGTACCACACTTCTGAGGTGTGACTGCATAGGGACGCTACGAAGCCTTTACAAAGAATTCCTACATGTGTGTTTGTTCCCAGCACCTACGGTTTCAACAGAAGACAGAGTCTTCCGATCCCCACACCAACACATCCACAAACAAATAACAACCCAACAGGCAGCACAAACACAACATGTAGTTCATCTAATTATTCAGCTAAGACCAGAGCCATATGGTATTGTGGTTGTACGGTAAATCCTGGGTGGTTCTCCATGTTCCGATTAACATGGTGATCTTGTATTAACATAACAAGATATAAATAATAGGGATATTCATCAATGTTGGTGTGGCGGACCACTCCGAAATTATTCCAAGTTAAGTACCCATGGACCACAAATCAAGCAGTCAGGCACTTAATCCAGAATAAGCTGGAGCGCCGTCGGATTATACCCGATTAACCACGTACTTTCACCATCGAAACAACACGCGCGCCCACACGAAGGTGAGTTCCAGAAATTACAACATTCCACAAATTCATCATACATAATTAGTATCATAAAGTTATTACAACCCAAGTTTGAATTTCAAATCAGAGTATAAAAGTTCATTGCAGCGGAATATTAAACTAGCGACGATGCATAGTAACACCATGATGAAGCCGGCCATGGTGCTACTCCTCCCGATCCTCGGCAGAGGACGGAACCCACTCGACGTGCCATCCAGGAGGAACCTGGGTAGGCCAAGTGATGGCATCGACTGCCACATCCATCACAGCACCTGAAATAATAGCCACAAGCAAGGCTGAGTATACTAATACTCAGCAAGGCTTACCCGTCGGGTGAAAACTACATCACCGACTTCTAGACATGATAAGCTTTTGGCTGGTGGGTTTGTTTGCCAAAAAGCAACTAAGAGTGGATCCTTACTTTCATGATTTTAGCATCATATTCTATTAGAATTAACCATTCTAGGTTAGCATCCTCTCTAAGCAGACAAGTGGTGCAATACAATTTAATACATACAACAAGTTCATCATCCTCATAGTTCCACTTGTTACTCAATGCAGCACAGCGGTCAAGCAGTCTCATTAACCGCGAGAAGCGGACAGTTCGAACCGAATTTTGCTACCTGGCCAGGGAAACCCAATACACACGGACAATGCTTGCTATAAAAGGCACAAGCACTTCCCAACCTTTCCCATCAATCCACAATTCGGCGTCGGGTCCATTCCCTTAGGATAAAGGTTTACCGCTTCACTCACGGCATCACGCATATATCCACATGTGTACGGCAAGGGAAACATAATGTTTCCAAGGACAGATGGCTATCGGTCCTAGCTGCTTCAATCTGATACCGGGCTTACCGATTCCCATAGGTCGGCATGCATGTGGTACGTTCAAAAACTTGACACAGAACCACGCGTTTCGACCTTAATCCAATTATCATACACGGACGGGAGATCTACACATACCATCCCGCCCGTCCATCCTTATGATTCCAACATAAGTAAAGACAAGCAACTCCTATATCTCGCGAGTGACAGGAAATCACTCGACTTGTAACGGTCTTAAAGGCATTGCTCTATCGATCTTAACATACTAGTATTTCAAGTCATAGGTACTAGAATCATGCAACTAAGGTATTCAAACAACACCTACAACGTAAATGCACAAGCATAATAAATACATAGTTGCATGAATTAAAAATTAGGCTATGCTCCGGGGCTTGCCTTCTTGAGCTAGCTGACTGTTAGGCTCCGGGTCGACCGCGACTTCGTTGGCACCGCTCTCGGGGACTCCTTCGTCGTCGGCGGGGACGTGGTGGTAGATGCCGTCAGCAAGGGCGCCTTCTACATGAGATGCATAACTTTATAGTGACTGCCTAAGTGATCTAAAACCAAGGCCTTGAAGGCCATATTCACCTTGACGTCCTAGTGAACTACTTTCTCCTTCACAACATTAGAGGAGGGGTGTGGAAAAATTTTTGTGTCTTATGATGGTGATTGTGTGCACATATACAACATTTCAATTTGTTATTTTTAAGCAAGTGTGCAGTTCTGGAATTTAGATTTCACATGCTCCATATTTAATTAATTATCAAAATTGACCTATTTCTTTTTAAACAACCATTTCTACTCTAGTTCCTTCTCATTTTTGTTTCTCTGTTTCTGTTTATCGTTTTTATCCACAAACTTTATGACAGCTACGGGAGTATAAGAGTTAGGCTCACTCCAAAATTTAGCTAAAACTGAGCTACACAGAATTTATTAAAAAATAGTATAAACTGTTGTTAAAGAAAAAAGAAAAATTCATATAAAATTGAAAACACCTTCAAATCAGACAATTTTTCTACCAGAGCTACTCACAAGTGAAAGAAAGGCTCTGACCAAGTGGTGGCTAAAAATAACACTTGGACAGCCCTCAATAATTTTCTATCCGAAAACCCACATCTATTTATTTGCTAGTCTAAACAGGGTCAAAAATTAAGTTTAGCATTTTTACCACATGTGCTAACAAGTTCTTAGACCTCTGGAGAAAAATGGTGATTTTTGGCTGCATGGATTATTTTTAATAATTGCAGGACTAAACTAAGACAGGAATCACAAATGAGCTACAGTTCATATTTTTAGGTCTCCTTTGGACACAAGACGTCTAATATCACTACAAACAACATATCCAAAGTTCAGCTCTAGAGGAGCTCAGGATTTGAAATGGTGCACAAGTTTCTAAATTCACAGTTTGAATTTTAATTCAAAAACGGTTCACCAAAAGCATATACATGCTAATTGAGATTGGAGTTTACAATCTCACGAGTCTAGAGAGTATTTTTGAGCATTTTTCCGATTTTTGTACGATTTTTGGTGGATTTTACAAGATTTCGGGAAAATGAGTTAAACCTTAAGAATCTTTTTACGCCGGGGACCCTAGAACTTTTAAAACTTCGTGAACAGGTCCCTGCCTTCTTTCACTGGGAACTCTGTGAAAAGGAAGACGATGAAGTTAAGTCCTCGGCTCGTCGACGGCGTTGCGCCGGCCAAACGACGGCAGGAAGAGGTCGGAGAAGTGGGGGAAAAGAACCAGCAGCTCACCACAAGTCGAATGGTGGCGGGTGGGAGGCTGGAGGAGGCTCGGGGATCGCCGGCGACGTGTGGTGGCGGTGTGGCCACCACGGCTTCGATTCCGGTGAGGTTGGTGGCTGTCACCGGGGTCGGAGGGGCTCATGAGCACCAGTGGGACTCGGTGAAGCTATTGGGATGCTTGGTTGACCTCGGGGAGGGCTCGAAGTGGGCGCTCGACGTGGAGGTGCTCCGGCGGCCGGAAATGGAGATTTGGGGGAAAATCTAATTTCTCACTGGAGAGTTGGGGAAAGCTCGAGAGGAGTGGGGGAAATGGAAGCTAGGGAAGTGGTCTAACTCTGTGCGCAAGGAATTTGGGAATGGTGGAGAGACGAGGACGAATTTTGCCCGACACCCAAGCTCGGTCCGCGCGGCTGGAGGTTGGAGACGAAGTGCGTGAGCGCGGGGAGGAATGGCAGGGTGTTGGCTAAGGGGAAGGTGCTGGGCGGCTCGGGGGAGTATTGGAGTACGCGGAAATGGCCTGAGCTGCTCGGGGTCGGTCGCGTGCACGGCTCGGCGCGAGCAGACCGCCATGAGTGCGCTGCGAGCTCGGGCAGCACGCGCGGCTCGATTGGGCTCTGCAGATTGTGGCGTGGGGGAGAGGAGATACGCGGCAGAAGGTTTGGCGCGTCGTGAGCGAGAATCTCGGCCGCGGGACGGCGTGGCGCGGCGCGCGCGGCTGTGGCCAGTGGCCGAGCTCCGCTCGCCATGATGGCGCTCCGCGCGGCGCGAGGCTGCCAGCGCGCTGTCGCGCGCGACGTGATGGCACAGCAAGCCCGACGTCCGCGTGAGGACAACAGCTAGCTCCGCCGCGGCTCGGCCGGCCTGGCGCGGTCTCCGCCGCACGCCGGCCATGTGGCGGCCGGACTCCGGCCAGAGCAGAGCGCGCCAGGGGTGAGTTGGCAGCACCCGTGGAGCTCCTTTGCCATTTTTGAATTTTCTCCAAAAATTTGAACTAAACATTGAAAAGTGTAAATATAAAAGTTGGAGTTTGAGATGTGGGACACAACTTTCTTTTTGGTGTGAACCTGAAATTTCAAATTTTTCAAGCTCAAACGAACCAATTTCAAACAGGCGTTCAGAACTATTTTTCGAGTTTTTGAGGGGCTAAACTACAAAATTTGAGGAAGTTCTCAACAGTGACTAGGCCTTATTTGTGATAACAAACAACTTTTATTTTTGGAGATTTTCAGGTTTAGTATAAATTTCATGAGATTTCAGTTGGGTGTCAAAAGGCCTTTGTTTTGAATTTAATTTGAATTTTTGGTCAATTTTTGTGTTCGAACACCATTGTTCCCCTTTTAAGCTGTTTAAAAATGTGTTTTCACTGTATTAACATCAGGGATGTCACAGCCTACCCCCCTTAAAAGGAATCTCGCCCCGAGATTCGACATTGCTTAAGGACAAGGTGGGAAAAAGGTACCTTGGTCTAAGAAAGGATGTCGGGGAAATTCTTCTTAAGATAGTCCTCGGTTTCCCACGTGGCTTCATCTTCGGAGTGATGACTCCACTGAATTTTATACATTTTAACTCCTCTTCTTCGCGTTTGTCTCTCCTTCTCATCGAGGATCTTGATGGGATGCTCATCATAGGAGAGATCCGGTTCTACCGAGAGTTCCTCTTGCTCAACAACCTCGGTCGGAACACAAAGATACTTTTTGAGTTGAGAGACATGGAATACATTGTGCACGGCGGAGAGCTTCTCGGGAAGCTTCACACGGTACGCTACCGGTCCACATTGTTCAGTGATTTCATATGGGCCAATGTAGCGAGGTGCAAGTTTTCCTTTTAATCCGAACCTTTGTACACCCTTGGTCGGGGAGACCTTGAGATACACGTGATCGCCGGCTTCGAACTGAAGGGGCTTCCGCCTTCGATCAAAGTAACTCTTTTGCCGTGATTGTGCGGTTTTCAAATTTTCACGGATGATCCTGACCTTTTCTTCCGCTTCCTTCACAAGGTCAGGGCCATATGTGTACCTCTCGCCTGCCTGGGACCAACACAACGGCGTCCGACATCTTCGACCATACAAGGCTTCGAAAGGTGCCATTTTAAGACTTGCTTGGTAGCTGTTGTTATAGGAGAATTCAGCCAGGGATAAACATTTCTCCCAATTCTTCCCATAATGGATAACACACGCTCGAAGCATATCCTCAAGTATTTGATTTACACTTTCCGTCTGCCCATCGGTTTGAGGGTGATATGCTGAACTACGGATCAGTTTTGTGCCTAGGGATAGTTGCAATTGTTCCCAAAAGTGTGCCACAAATTGAGTACCACGATCTGAAATTACCGTCACGGGTACCCCATGTAGACAAACGATCCGTTCCAAATAAATCTTAGCGTACCTTTTAGCGGTATAAACGGTATTGACCGGAATGAAATGTGCAGTCTTGGTAAGGCGGTCCACAATTACCCAAATGGAGTCATTCCCTTGAGGGGTTCGAGGAAGTCTAACAATGAAGTCCATGCTTATATCTTCCCACTTCCATGAGGGAATAGGTAGAGGTTGAAGAGTTCCTGCTACCTTCAAGTGGCTAGCCTTTACTCTCTGACACGTGTCACATTCCGACACATACGTGGCAATCTCTCGCTTCATCCTAGTCCACCAAAAGTTTTGTCTCAGATCTTGGTACATTTTGGTGCTACAGGGATGGAAAGAAAATTTAGAGAGATGGGCTTCATCCACAATCTTCCTCCGGAGCTCAGTATTTTTGGGCACTACTATACGATGTCCAAACCACATCACTCCCTGCCCATCTAACCGGAAACACTTGTATTTTTCCTTCACCTTTTCCTTTGCCAATTTCCTTTTAAGGATTTTAATCTTTGTTTCATTTAATTGGGCTTCAACGATCTGATCGTGCAAGGTTGGTTCAACAGAAATATGGTTGAAGTACCCGTGTGGAACAATCTCTAAGTTGAGCATTGCCACTTCATGGCACAAGGTGTCAGCGTAGGACTCCACGGAAAGGCTGTGACATCTCTGATGTCAAAAAGATTAAAAAATGCAATTAAGATCAATGAACAGGGAAATTATGGGTGAAATTCAAAAATCCAACAAAAATTCAAATTTAAACTCCAAAAACAGGGGTTGTTTGGCACCAACCGAAAACTCAAGATTTTTGTACTAAACTTAAAAATCTTCAAAAATAAAAGTTGTTTGTCATCACAAATAAACCCTAGTCACTGTTTGGAACTTTTGAAAAATTTGCAGTTTAGTCCCTCAAAAATTCAAATTACCGTTCTGGGCACCTTTTTGTTTTTGGGTTATTTGAGCTTGAAAAACTTCGAATTTCAAGTTCATCCCAGAAAGAAAGTTGTGTCCCGTCTTCCAAACTACAACTTTTATTTTTACACTTTTTCAAGTTCAGTTCAAATTTTTGGAGAAAAATTCGAATTTGAAACGGAGCTCCACGGGCAGGGAACAGTGCCCTGGCGCGCGCTGACGCCGGCCAGAGCTCGGCCGCCACGCGGCCGGCGAGCGGCGCAGGCGGCGCTGAGCTGGCCAAGCCGCGGCGGACGTTGGCGTTTGTCGCCTAGTCGTTGTCCGGCCACGCCCGACCCGTCGCTTCGCCGCCGTCGCCTCGCTCTGCCTCGCGCCGTGAACGCCATCATGGCGGTCTCGCGCCGCCGCGGTCGCGAGCGCGCTCGCGACGCGCTGAGTGCGCTGCAGAGCGCGATGCCGTCCCACTACGCGCCAAATGCACTGTAGGAGATCCCCGCGACGACGCTGTAGCGATCCCCCTCGCCGACCGAGCTTCTCGCGCTCAGACCGAGCTCTCAATGCGGCAATGGCGCGTCGCGTCGGGCATTAACGCGCTCGCTCGCTCCCGAGGCACACAGCGCCTCCTTTGCGTGACCTAGCACTCCACCGCGCACTCCCAACCCTCCTCTCACTCGAGCACTTGGCCATTCCCACTCCCCGCGCGCGCTCAGTCTTCTTCCTCCTCGCGCCGCGCGAACCCACCCGAGCCTCACCGCGAAATTCATCGTCCACGCTCCACCATTCCCAAATCCATCCCGCACGGAGCTAGTACTCTACCTCAGCTCCAAAACCCCCAACTTTCCCCAAGAGATTGTCCCACCTCCGGCGTGAATTTGGGATTTCCCCCAAATCCCAAATTCCGGCCGTCGAACCACCCCAACGTCGAGCCCCTACTCCGAGCCGTCCCCGAGGTTCCCCGAGCACGCCATTGGCTTCCTCGAGCTCCACTGGTGCTCCAGGACCTCTCCACCCTCCGCGAACGACCCCGAGCTCGCCGGCGTAGAAGCCGCGGCGGCCGCGCCGCCACCTCCTCGTCGCCGGCACAACTCCGACCTCCCCCGGCCTCCAAACCGTCCTCAAACGACTCGTGGTGAGCCCAGGAACCTTTTCCCCCACTTCCCCGTGCCCAGTTCGCCGTAGTTTGCCCGGCGCAACTCCGGCGAGGTCCCAGGGACCTTTCTTCATCGTCTACCTTTGTCTAGGGGCCTCTGTGCAAAAGTGCAGGACTGGTTCGCGAAGTTTTGAAAGATCTAGGGTTCTCTGCGTAAAAAGATTCTTAAGTCTAGGTTTGATTTTCCCGATTCTTGTAAAATCCGTTAAAAATCGTACAAAAATCATAAAAATACACAAAAATACTCCCTGGATTCGTGAGAGTCTAAACTACAATCTCCATTAGACATGTATATACTTTTGATGAACTGTTTTTGAATTAAAATTCAAAATATGAAAATCTAAAGTTGTGCACCATTTCAAATCCAGAGCTCCGCTAGGGTTGAGCTTTGGATATGTTGTGTGTAGTGACTTTGGACAGCTTGTGTCCAAAGGGGACCTAAAAATATGAACTGTAGCTCCAGTTATGAATTAAAATGTATTTTCTGTCTTTTTGCAGTGCAGAAATAATTAAAAATAATCTGTGCAGTGAAAAATCACCATTCCGCTCCTGAGAGCTAAAAACTTGTTAGCACACATGTTAAAAATGAAAAACTTAATTTTTGCTCTGTTTAGGATGGCAAATAATTAAATATATGTTTTTGGATAGAAAATTTTTGAGGACTACCCAAGGGTTATTTTGAGCCACCACTTGGCCAGAGCTCTCCTCATGCTTGTACTTAGCTTTGGTAGGAAAATCTCCTTGATTAGATTAATTTTCGATTTTATATGATTTAAATTCATTTCTGCTGGCAGCAACTTGTTATATTTTTAATAAATTATGTGTAGCTCAAAATTAGCTAAATTTTGGGGTGAGCTTAGCTCTTATACTCCAGTAGCTGTCATAAAGTTTATAGCTAAAAATAATGAACAGAAATGGAGAAACAAAATTGAGAAGGAATCTAGATGGAAATTGATTTATATAAAAGAATAAACCTTTTTGGTTAATTAGTTAAAAAAAAATGGTTAGAACCTGAAATTACAGAACAGCACCCAACTTTATGATGAAATAAATAGAATTCTTTTATATATGTACACAATCACCATCGAAATCAATAAAACTTTTTCCCACGCATACACCTTGCTTTTGTGAAGAAAATAGAAATGCTTAAGCATGTCTAGGTGAATATGGCCTTCAAGGCCTTAGTCTAAGAATCAAGGTAGCCGCCTTAAATTATGCATCTCATGTAGAAGGCGCCATCCCGGATGGCAACTACACCCTCATCCCCGCAGACGAGGAAGGAGTCCCGGAGCACGGTGCCAGTGAAGAAGTGACCAACCCGGAGGCTAACTCTCAGTCCGAGCAAGAAGGCAAGCCCCGGAGCATAACCTAACCTTTACCAAATTATGCATTATGATTTCTCTATGCTTGTGCATCTACGTTCTAGGAGTTGATTGAATACCTTAGCTACATTTTCCTAGTACCTATGACTTGCAATACTAGTATGAAAGGATCGATAGGGCATTGCTATAGGTCCGTTACAAGTCGAGTGATTTCCTGTCACTCGCGAGATATAGGAATTGCTTGTCTTTACTTATGTTGGAATCATAAGGATTGACGGGCGGGATGATAGATTTAGATCTCCCGTCCGTGTATGATAATTGATTTAAGGTCGAAACGTGTGGTTGAGTGTGTCAAGTTTTTGAACGTACCACATGCATGCCGGTATATGGGAGCCGGTAAGCCCGGTACCAGATTGAAGCAGCTAGGGCCGATAGCCATCTCTCCTTGGAAACTTTGTTTTCCCCTGCCGTACACTTGTGGATATATGCGTGAGACTGTGAGTGAAGCAGTAAACCTTTATCCTAAGGAAATGGACCCGGTTCCGAATTGTGGATCGATGGGAAAGGTTGGGAAATGCTTGTACCTTTTATAGCAAGCAGAGTATCCGTGTGTGTTGGGTTTTCCCCTGGCCAGGTAGCAAAATTCGGTTCGAACTGTCTGCTTCTCGCGGTTAATGAGACTACTTGACCGCCTTGCTGCATTGAGTAACAAGTGAAAGTTTGAGATTGATGAACTTGTTCTATGAATTAATTTGTGTTGCACCACTTGTATGCTTAGAGAGGATGCTAATCTAGAATGGTTAAATTTACTAGAATGTGAAGCTAAAACTTGAAAGCAAGGACCTACTTTTAGTTGCTTTTTGGCAAACAAACCCACCAGCCAAAAGCCTCTCATTGTCTAGATGTCGGTGATGTAGTTTTCACCCGACGGGTAAGCCTTGCTGAGTATTAGTATACTCAGCCTTGCTTGTGGCAATATTTTACAGGGATAACTTTGGATGTCGATGCTATGACTTGGCCTGCTCAGGTTCCACCTGGCTGGCACATCGAATGGGTCCCGTCCTCTGCCGAGGATCGGGAGGAGTAGCTTCATGGCAGGCTTCAGCACGGAGTTATTTGTATCGTCGTTAGATTGTTTTCTTCCGCTGCAATGAACCTCTAAATTCAGTTGTTATGAACTTTTAATTCCGCTGCAAGACTTGTACTCTGATTTGAGATTTTAACTCGGTTTGTAATAACTATGTTACCTATGTGTGTAAGTTAATTGTGGAATGTTGTAATCTCTGGAACTCACCTTCGTGTGGGTGTGCTGTTGTTTCGATCGAGAAAAGTACGTGGTTTAATCGGGTTTAATCCGACGGCGCTCCAGCTTATTCCGGATTAAGTGCCTGACTACGTGGTTAGTGGTCCCAAGGTACTTAACTTGGAATAATTTCGGAGTGGTCCGCCACAGCTGGCATCAGAGCCGAAGCAGCAGACCGGAGAGAGCAACAAACCTTAATAAACAAATTTTTGAATAAAATTTGCCAACTCGTATTTCCGACGTGTTTTGCGAAGGAAGGGTATTATAGGACCGCTAAGGATGTTACCTAGAGCGTGAAGCCTATGTGGGTTAAGGGATCACGATATCATAGGTGGCAAATAGTATATTATACTGACTTCCAGCACATTTCATTCTGTCATTTACTTTACGCAATGGTGGGCGCAAGGTACGGCGATTGCTGTAACGTACCACGGCACTATATGAAAATATAGTGGCGGCACATAGTCAATACGCTGTGATGGCGTATGAAAATAGAATAGGATGGTGGGCGCAAGGTACGGCGATTGCTGTAGCGTACCACGGCATCATATGCAAATATGATGGCGGCACAAAGTCAATACGCTATTTCAATAGCATATGAAACTGTCAATATGTTGCTCTGGTGACATATGAACATTGCCCGTTCAATGTTAAACGTTCGGGTGCCACCTCTATAGTGGGTGGTAATGAATGGAGACGCTTTCGTGAGTGCTGGCACGAAAGGTTGATTATACATGCTCTGGAATGAAATTTTCTGCAGGTACACTAACCGCGAATCCGTATGTTGAAACGGTTAGAGAAATTCGACTAGATAATATAGCGAGAGACGGATATTGCCTAGCCACCGGCACTAACTTCGTAAGCCAAAAGTTATTGGCATGTGTGTTGGTGAGAACGAATAGGCCGCGCATGCTTTGCATCTCACTGAATGAATATCAAATTTCAACCCTTGACCAAAACGAACCGCCGTCAAAGAAATTGAAATCAACCCAAAAATCCTGCTGAGAACAATCTGTTTGCACCCTTAATTCGAAACTGAAAACATGGTCAAATGAAAAAGTGTTCAACATGAAAGTTGTCATAAATATTATAAAGTAGATGCTGGAGAAATTTCAACCAAAATGGTTCAGTAAAACTGGAGTTATGCTAAAAATGGTAACCCCCTGTCTGCTGGAAATTTCTGGGGACAGTGAGATAAAAATTTAATTTTTACACCATCTTAACGGCAATTTCTGCTCAAACCTCCAACATGAAACTTGTTAGGAATTATTTAAGAAATGTTCTGGCCAAATTTGGGAATTTTTGAGCTAGTAGATTTCGAGTTTTGTAATTTTTACTACCCTACACAGAATCTGTTTTTGCTCTTTGGCGCTAACCGGTTCTCACCCTTGCCCCTTTTTCTTTTTGGTTCAGATGGCCGCCCTCGCTGACCTGGCTAGCTACCCCAACGACGTGTCTTTCTCTGATTGCTTGGGATGGGAAGGATTCCCTAGCATCCTGTGGTCGGTTCTGCAGGCACCGGACTACCCGACACCGCCGCAGTACGAGAGGACTATTATCCGAGACCGAGGTGTGGTTCGTTCCCGTGTGCGGTTGGTGGTATACCGCCGCCCGCCGTGTCCTAGCTCTCCCACCTGGATGGTGGAAGTGCACGGGCACCACATGGAGACGACGTGCGAGCTAGCTGCCTTGAATGGCATTAGCTCTTTTGTGACTCAGAACCAGGAGTTGGTTGAGCATCAGTTGCTTGGTTTGTTCCCGCCGACTCAGCCAGATGATCCCCACTGGATGAGGCGTTACCTTAGTTCCCCTCTGAGGATGGCGGAGAGCCCTGTCGCAGCAGCCGCCTTGATGATGAGGTGGATGCGGGCGTACCACCGTTTACAGGCACTTCTTGGACGGTCACAGAGCGAGTTGCTCAACACTGCCATGGACATGTCCGCTCGCGCCCGTGACATAGGGGTTGAGAGGACCTCCTTGTCCATTGAGGTGACCACTAGAGATGCTATGATTGCTGACCTGGAGAGACAACTGAATGACCTCACAACAACACCCAGAATGAGTTAGCACAGACTAGAGATGAGCTTGAGGAGGTACACGGTACCTTGGAGCATGCCAATGCTATGCTTCCTGCCCACAACGCTCAGCACCTCGTTGAGCAGCAAGGAGGGGATGTGGATGGTGAAGGAGAGGCCCCCGACTCCGACATGGACACCGAGGATGACATGCCACCCCTCCCAGCTCCACCTTCTCCTATGGGCAGCGAGGCCACCGCTAACAATTTGGATGATTTTTAGAGTGGTAGTAGCAAGTACTCCTCCGCTAGGCCTAGATTTTGGCTTCATGTTGTAATAGGCTAGTTGGAGTTGAGCTCCCTTTTATCTTTTGTGGCAATGTAAAATTAATGGTGTGGTTGTGATGTAAGACTTGATGAAGTGTTTTAGCTGTGTTGAGAACATTCTGCAGCTAACCTCGTTTTAATTATTAGTGGCTTTTCCATTCATTTCTGGGCTGTGATGTGAACTACAAAGTTGTTTGGAATTTGTCAAACAAAATGATCACCAAATTGCAACCCATTGGTTAAGCAAACTAAAAATGGCGACCAAAACACTACAGCTCGGCCTGCTGAAAAACAGCAAATGCAGAGAGCTAGAAATTGAATTTTTCGGCTTAGTTCCAGTCCGAATTTGATTTTGAGCCCAACATGAAAGTCGTAGAGCATAAAATTTTCGAGCTACTGACCGAATGGGAGCTTCTGACTTGTTTCCTGTTAGGAGATATGGATTTTCTCCCGAACTGCGTGTTGATGTGTCATTCTGCGCAGTATACTTCCATATGTTGTCACATTCTATCTTGTCATTTATTATGCAAGCTTATGAAATGTGGCTAATACAAGTCCCTACTGCAGATGGCAATCACCCGCAGCGGTCACGACGCTAGTAGCTCCAACGCTAACCAGCAGGGGCCAGAGGGGCAGCAACAGCCACCGCCACCTCCTCCACCGCAGCAACCTCCAACGTGGCAGCAGCTGTATGCCACTTAAACGGAGATTCTCCGGAACCTGCAGCATCAGCAGCAGATGATGCAGCAGCAGATGCTTCAGCAAGGAGGTCAACGGGCCCCTCAGCCTCAGGTGGCCCGATACGAGGATTTTCTGGCAACACACCCGCCGATCTTCTCTCGTGCTGATGAGCCTTTGGAGGCCGACACCTGGATTCGAGCCATCGAGTCCAAGTTCACCATTCTGGCGACGCCTTGCACCTCCAACCGCAAGGTCGTGTTCGCGGCGCAGCAGCTCCGCGGCCCAGCTCTCCTTTGGTGGGAGAATTACCTGGCCCTGCAGCAGGAGGGTCATGTAGTTGAGTGGGATGAGTTCAAAGCTGCATTCAAAGATCATCACATTCCGGCCGGTCTGGTGGAGCGGAAGCTGAACGAGTTTTTGGCGTTGACCCAGGGTACTCGCACGGTATTGCAGTACGCCCAGGCCTTCAATGGTCTGTGTCCCTACGCGGGTCATCATGTTGACTCGGACGAGAAGAAGCTTGAGAGGTTCCAACGTGGCCTTAACACCAAGTTGAAGGCACAATTGGCCACTACCCATGCTGCCACGTACGGTGACCTGGTGAACCTTGCTATCGCTCAGGAAGACGCCAACATGGTGCATAAGGCGGAGAAGAAGAGGAAGACTCCCGCTGGACCGTCAAGCTCGCAGCCACAGAGGTTCCGCCTGGTTCCCCCGGCTGCACCGCAGGGACAGTCCAGGGCACCTCAGGGAGGTGGATAGGTTGCTAGGCCGCCACAGCCTAACGCGCCTCGTTTCCCTCCACCGCCGCAGCAGCAGCAAGCACCGAGGCAGAATGCACAACAGCCAGCTCGCCCTGGAGCCGGCTATCAGTGCTTCAAATGTGGAAGCAAAGATCATTTTATCAAGGATTGCCCGCAGAACAAGCAGCAAAACCAGCGCCCGGGAAATCAACAAGGCAAGGGCAAGCAGCAGCAGCGTGTGCAGGTCCGGCAAGGACGGCTCAACTACACCACCTTGGCCGACTTACCCGAGGGAGCCCCAGACATGACTGGTACCTTCCCTATCTGCACTCAACCTGCTGTGATATTATTTGATTCCGGGGCAACACATAGTTTTATAAGCACAAGATTTCATGTGAAATGCGGATTAAAATCGTACCATACCAAATCATCTTATGTGATATCAACTGCGGGAGGTAAAATTGCATCCAACCAAGTCACCCGAAAAGTTCCAATCAGGCTGGGAAGTAAAACATTTCCTACTGATTTGATTCTGCTTGGTATGGAAGGAATTGACATTGTGCTGGGAGCCAATTGGATGACTCAACACAAGGTTGTCCTAGATGTTGCGGAACGAGTTGTTGAGATAAATTCACCTACGCATGGCCCGAGTGTGCTATATCTGCCACAACGGACTTGCGTCGATGCATGTGCTTATACCATGGTCGAAACCCAACTAAAAGACATTCCGGTGGTATGTGAGTATGCCGATGTATTTCCGGATGACTTACCTGGGATGCCGCCGGATAGGGACATTGAATTTGTGATTGAATTACAACCTGACACAGCACCTATATCAAAGAGACCATATAGAATGCCGCCCAATGAATTGGCTGAATTAAAAATTCAACTCCAAGAATTGCTAGATAAAGGTTTCATTCGTCCAAGTGTTTCACCTTGGGGATGTCCCGCTATCTTTGTGAAAAAGAAGGACCATTCCTTGAGGTTGTGTATTGATTACCGGCCTCTCAATGCGGTAACCATCAAGAACAAGTATCCGCTTCCCCGTATTGACATCTTGTTTGATCAATTAGCTGGCGCCAGAGTGTTCTCTAAGATTGACCTTCGCTCTGGCTATCACCAAATCAAAATCAGGCCTTGTGACATTCCAAAGACTGCCTTTTCCACACGTTATGGACTTTATGAATTTTTGGTTATGTCTTTTGGACTCACCAATGCCCCAGCCTACTTCATGTACCTCATGAATTCGGTCTTCATGTCTGAGCTAGACAAGTTTGTGGTGGTTTTCATTGACGACATTCTTATATATTCTAAGAATGAAGAAGAGCATGCTGAGCACCTTCGCATTGTTCTTCAAAGGCTGAGAGATCACCAGCTCTACGCCAAGTTCTCCAAGTGTGAATTCTGGTTGGAGAGCGTGAAGTTTTTAGGTCACACGGTTTCCAAGGATGGTATATCCGTGGATCCATCCAAAGTGCAAGAGGTGCTAGATTGGCAACCACCTACCTCTGTCCACGAGATTCGGAGTTTTCTGGGATTAGCCGGTTACTACCGCCGCTTTATTCCGGATTTGTCTCGGATTGCGAAGCCCATGACCGAACTCTTAAAGAAGGGAGTTAAATTTGAGTGGAATGACAAATGTGATGAAGCTTTCCACACCCTGCGAAGACATTTAACTTCAGCCCCAGTTTTGGCTCAGCCCGATTGCACCAAGCCCTATGATGTCTATTGCGATGCGTCAGGCACCGGTCTTGGCTGTGTTATCATGCAAGAGAACCGAGTCATTGCTTATGCTTCTCGAGCCCTTCGGCCTCATGAGCAAAACTACCCCACGCATGATCTTGAGTTAGCAGCGGTCATTCATGCTCTCAAGATGTGGAGACACTATTTGATGGGTGTTCCCTGCAACATATACACAGACCACAAGAGCCTCAAATATGTCTTCACTCAGGCACATCTGAACATGAGACAGCGAAGATGGTTGGAGTTAGCAAAGGACTATGACCTTAGTGTACATTATCACCCCGGGAAGGCTAATGTAGTTGCGGATGCACTAAGCCGCAAGGCTCATTGTCATTGTCTTTTCGTGGAGTCCTACGCTGATACCCTGTGTCACGAAATGGCAAAGCTCAATTTGGAGATTGTTCCACACGGGTACTTCAGCCATATTGCAGTGGAACCAACCTTGCACGATCAGATTGTTGTAGCCCAATTAAATGACGCGGGCATTAAAGTTCTTAAAAGGAAATTGTCTAAGGAGAAGGTGAAAGAGAAGTACAAGTGTTTCCGGTTAGATGGGCAGGGAGTGATGTGGTTTGGACACCGTCTCGTGGTGCCCAAAAACACGGAACTCCGGAGGAAGATTATGGATGAGGCACATCTCTCTAAATTTTCTATCCATCCCGGCAGCACCAAAATGTACCAAGACTTGAAACAAAACTTTTGGTGGACTCGGATGAAGCGAGAGATTGCCACCTACGTGTCGGAATGTGACACATGCCAGCGGGTTAAGGCAAGCCACCTGAAGGTAGCAGGCACGCTTCAACCTCTACCTATTCCCTCATGGAAGTGGGAAGATATAAGCATGGATTTTATTGTTGGACTTCCCAGGACCCCTCAGGGCCACGACTCCATTTGGGTAATTGTGGATCGCCTTACCAAGACCGCGCATTTTATCCCAGTTAATACCATTTACACTGCTAAGAAGTACGCGGAGATTTATTTGGAGAGAATCGTTTGTGTACATGGGGTACCCAAGACGATAATTTCAGATCGTGGTACTCTGTTCGTAGCACGCTTTTGGGAACAATTGCAAATGTCCCTAGGCACCAAGCTGATCCGTAGTTCGGCATATCACCCTCAAACCGATGGGCAGGCGGAAAGGGTAAATCAAATATTTGAGGATATGCTTCGAGCTTGTGTTATCCATTATGGAAAGAATTGGGAGAAGTGTTTGTCTCTGGCCGAATTCTCCTATAATAACAGCTACCAAGCGAGTTTAAAAATGGCACCTTTCGAAGCCTTATATGGTAGACGATGTCGGACCCCGTTGTGTTGGTCCCAGGCAGGCGAGAGATATAC
Organism: Digitaria exilis; assembly: GCA_015342445.1. Lineage (NCBI taxonomy): Eukaryota > Viridiplantae > Streptophyta > Magnoliopsida > Poales > Poaceae > Digitaria > Digitaria exilis. The sequence continues at coordinate 233,250 of JACEFO010002538.1, forward strand.
TTATGGCCCTGACCTTGTGAAAGAAGCGGAAGAAAAGGTTAGGATCATTCGGGAGAATTTGAAGACCGCTCAGTCACAGCAAAAGAGCTACTTTGATCAGCGGCGGAAGCCACTTCAGTTTGAAGTTGGTGATCACGTGTATCTTAAGGTCTCCCCGACCAAGGGTGTGCAAAGGTTCGGACTAAAAGGCAAGCTTGCACCTCGCTATATCGGCCCGTATGAAATCACTCAGCAATGTGGGCCGGTAGCCTATCAAGTGAAACTTCCCGAGAAACTTTCAGCTGTACACAATGTATTTCATGTTTCTCAACTCAAGAGGTGTCTTCGTGTTCCGACCGAGGCTGTTGAACAAGAGGAACTCTCGGTTGAACCGGGTCTCTCTTATGATGAGCATCCTGTCAAGATCCTCGACGAGAAAGAGCGGCAAACACGAAGGAAAGGAGTTAAAATGTACAAAATTCAGTGGAGTCATCACTCCGAAGATGAAGCCACGTGGGAAACCGAGGACTATCTTAGGAAGAATTTCCCCGACATACTTCCATAAGCCGAGGTATTTCTTTCCCTTCTTTATCTCTAAGCTCAATCGAATCTCGGGACGAGATTCCTTTTAAGGGGGGTAGGCTGTGACATCTCTGATGTCAAAAAGATTAAAAAGTGCAATTAAGATCAATGAACAGGGAAATTATGGGTGAAATTCAAAAATCCAACAAAAATTCAAATTTAAACTCCAAAAACAGGGGTTGTTTGGCACCAACCGAAAACTCAAGATTTTTGTACTAAACTTAAAAATCTCCAAAAATAAAAGTTGTTTGTCCTCACAAATAAACCCTAGTCACTGTTTGGAACTTTTGAAAAATTTGCAGTTTAGTCCCTCAAAAATTCAAATTACCATTCTGGGCACCTTTTTGTTTTTGGGTTATTTGAGCTTGAAAAACTTCGAATTTCAAGTTCATCCCAAAAAGAAAGTTGTGTCCCGTCTTCCAAACTACAACTTTTATTTTTACACTTTTTCAAGTTCAGTTCAAATTTTTGGAGAAAAATTCGAATTTGAAACGGAGCTCCACGGGCAGGGAACAGTGCCCTGGCGCGCGCTGACGCCGGCCAGAGCTCGGCCGCCACGCGGCCGGCGAGCGGCGCAGGCGGCGCTGAGCTGGCCAAGCCGCGGCGGACGTTGGCGTTTGTCGCCTAGTCGTTGTCCGGCCACGCCCGACCCGTCGCTTCGCCGCCGTCGCCTCGCTCTGCCTCGCGCCGCGAACGCCATCATGGCGGTCTCGCGCCGCCGCGGTCGCGAGCGCGCTCGCGACGCGCTGAGTGCGCTGCAGAGCGCGATGCCGTCCCACTACGCGCCAAATGCACTGTAGGAGATCCCCGCGACGACGCTGTAGCGATCCCCCTCGCCGACCGAGCCTCTCGCGCTCAGACCGAGCTCTCAATGCGGCAATGGCGCGTCGCGTCGGGCATTAACGCGCTCGCTCGCTCCCGAGGCACACAGCGCCTCCTTTGCGTGACCTAGCACTCCACCGCGCACTCCCAACCCTCCTCTCACTCGAGCACTTGGCCATTCCCACTCCCCGCGCGCGCTCAGTCTTCTTCCTCCTCGCGCCGCGCGAACCCACCCGAGCCTCACCGCGAAATTCATCGTCCACGCTCCACCATTCCCAAATCCATCCCGCACGGAGCTAGTACTCTACCTCAGCTCCAAAACCCCCAACTTTCCCCAAGAGATTGTCCCACCTCTGGCGCGAATTTGGGATTTCCCCCAAATCCCAAATTCCGGCCGTCGAACCACCCCAACGTCGAGCCCCTACTCCGAGCCGTCCCCGAGGTTCCCCGAGCACGCCATTGGCTTCCTCGAGCTCCACTGGTGCTCCAGGACCTCTCCACCCTCCGCGAACGACCCCGAGCTCGCCGGCGTAGAAGCCGCGGCGGCCGCGCCGCCACCTCCTCGTCGCCGGCACAACTCCGACCTCCCCCGGCCTCCAAACCGTCCTCAAACGACTCGTGGTGAGCCCAGGAACCTTTTCCCCCACTTCCCCGTGCCCAGTTCGCCGTAGTTTGCCCGGCGCAACTCCGGCGAGGTCCCAGGGACCTTTCTTCATCGTCTACCTTTGTCTAGGGGCCTCTGTGCAAAAGTGCAGGACTGGTTCGCGAAGTTTTGAAAGATCTAGGGTTCTCTGCGTAAAAAGATTCTTAAGTCTAGGTTTGATTTTCCCGATTCTTGTAAAATCCGTTAAAAATCTTACAAAAATCAGAAAACTACACAAAAATACTCCCTGGATTTGTGAGAGTCTAAACTACAATCTCCATTAGACATGTATATACTTTTGATGAACTGTTTTTGAATTAAAATTCAAAATATGAAAATCTAAAGTTGTGCACCATTTCAAATCCAGAGCTCCGCTAGGGTTGAGCTTTGGATATGTTGTGTGTAATGACTTTGGACAGCTTGTGTCCAAAGGGGACCTAAAAATATAAACTGTAGCTCCAGTTATGAATTAAAATGTATTTTCTGTCTTTTTGCAGTGCAGAAATCATTAAAAATAATCTGTGCAGTGAAAAATCACTATTCTGCTCCTGAGAGCTAAAAACTTGTTAGCACACATGTTAAAAATGAAAAACTTAATTTTTGCTCTGTTTAGGATGGCAAATAATTAAATATATGGTTTTGGATAGAAAATTTTTGAGGACTACCCAAGGGTTATTTTGAGCCACCACTTGGCCAGAGCCCTCCTCATGCTTGTACTTAGCTTTGGTAGGAAAATCTCCTGGATTAGATTAATTTTCGATTTTATATGATTTAAATTCATTTCTGCTGGCAGCAACTTGTTATATTTTTAATAAATCATGTGTAGCTCAAAATTAGCTAAATTTTGGGGTGAGCTTAGCTCTTATACTCCAGTAGCTGTCATAAAGTTTATAGCTAAAAATAATGAACAGAAATGGAGAAACAAAATTGAGAAGGAATCTAGATGGAAATTGATTTATATAAAAGAATAAACCTTTTTGGTTAATTAGTTAAAAAAAATGGTTAGAACCTGAAATTCCAGAACAGCACCCAACTTTATGATTAAATAAATAGAATTCTTTTATATATGTACACAATCACCATCGAAATCAATAAAACTTTTTCCCACGCATACACCTTGCTTTTGTGAAGAAAATAGAAATGCTTAAGCATGTCTAGGTGAATATGGCCTTCAAGGCCTTAGTCTAAGAATCAAGGTAGCCGCCTTAAATTATGCATCTCATGTAGAAGGCGCCATCCCGGACGGCAACTACACCCTCATCCCCGCAGACGAGGAAGGAGTCCCGGAGCACGGTGCCAGTGAAGAAGTGACCAACCCGGAGGCTAACTCTCAGTCCGAGCAAGAAGGCAAGCCCCGGAGCATAACCTAACCTTTACCAAATTATGCATTATGATTTCTCTATGCTTGTGCATTTACGTTCTAGGAGTTGATTGAATACCTTAGCTACATTTTCCTAGTACCTATGACTTGCAATACTAGTATGAAAGGATCGATAGGGCATTGCTATAGGTCCGTTACAAGTCGAGTGATTTCCTATCACTCGCGAGATATAGGAATTGCTTGTCTTTACTTATGTTGGAATCATAAGGATTGACGGGCGGGATGATAGATTTAGATCTCCCGTCCGTGTATGATAATTGATTTAAGGTCGAAACGTGTGGTTGAGTGTGTCAAGTTTTTTGAACGTACCACATGCATGCCGGTATATGGGAGCCGGTAAGCCCGGTACCAGATTGAAGCAGCTAGGGCCGATAGCCATCTCTCCTTGGAAACTTTGTTTTCCCCTGCCGTACACTTGTGGATATATGCGTGAGACTGTGAGTGAAGCAGTAAACCTTTATCCTAAGGAAATGGACCCGGTTCCGAATTGTGGATCGATGGGAAAGGTTGGGAAATGCTTGTACCTTTTATAGCAAGCAGAGTATCCGTGTGTGTTGGGTTTTCCCGTGGCCAGGTAGCAAAATTCGGTTCGAACTGTCCGCTTCTCGCGGTTAATGAGACTACTTGACCGCCTTGCTGCATTGAGTAACAAGTGAAAGTTTGAGATTGATGAACTTGTTCTATGAATTAATTTGTGTTGCACCACTTGTATGCTTAGAGAGGATGCTAATCTAGAATGGTTAAATTTACTAGAATGTGAAGCTAAAACTTGAAAGCAAGGACCTACTTTTAGTTGCTTTTTGGCAAACAAACCCACCAGCCAAAAGCCTCTCATTGTCTAGATGTCGGTGATGTAGTTTTCACCCGACGGGTAAGCCTTGCTGAGTATTAGTATACTCAGCCTTGCTTGTGGCAATATTTTACAGGGATAACTTTAGATGTCGATGCTATGACTTGGCCTGCTCAGGTTCCACCTGGCTGGCACATCGAATGGGTCCCGTCCTCTGCCGAGGATGGGGAGGAGTAGCTTCGTGGCAGGCTTCAGCACGGAGTTATTTGTATCGTCGTTAGATTGTTTTCTTCCGCTGCAATGAACCTCTAAATTCAGTTGTTATGAACTTTTAATTCCGCTGCAAGACTTGTACTCTGATTTGAGATTTGAACTCGGTTTGTAATAACTATGTTACCTATGTGTGTAAGTTAATTGTGGAATGTTGTAATCTCTGGAACTCACCTTCGTGTGGGTGTGCTGTTGTTTCGATCGAGAAAAGTACGTGGTTTAATCGGGTTTAATCCGACGGCGCTCCAGCTTATTCCGGATTAAGTGCCTGACTACGTGGTTAGTGGTCCCAAGGTACTTAACTTGGAATAATTTCGGAGTGGTCCGCCACAAAGGCAATGACAATGAGCCTTGCGGCTTAGTGCATCCGCAACCACATTAGCCTTGCCGGGGTGATAGTGCACACTAAGGTCATAGTCCTTTGCTAACTCCAACCATCTTTGCTGTCTCATATTCAAATGTGCCTGAGTGAAGATATATTTGAGGCTCTTGTGGTCGGTGTATATGTTGCATGGAACACCCATTAGATAGTGCCAACATATCTTGAGAGCATGAATAACCGCTGCTAACTCAAGATCATGGGTAGGGTAATTTTGCTCGTGAGGCCGGAGTGCTCGAGAAGCATAAGCAATGACTCGGTTCTCTTGCATAAGAACACAGCCAAGTCTGGTGCCTGAAGCATCGCAATAGACATCATAGGGCTTGGTGTTGTTGGGTTGAGCTAAAACTGGGGCTGAAGTTAAATGTTTTCTCAAAGTGTGGAAAGGTTCTTCACATTTGTCATCCCACTCAAATTTGACTCCCTTCTTTAAGAGTTCGGTCATGGGTTTAGCAATCCGAGAGAAGTCCAGAATGAAGCGGTGATAGTAACTGGCCAAACCCAGAAAACTCCGAATCTCATGGACAGAGGTGGTGGTTGCCAATCCATCACCTCTTGCACCTTAGTTGGATCCACAGATATACCATCCTTGGAAACCGTGTGACCTAAGAATTTCACACTTTCTAGCCAGAACTCACATTTAGAGAACTTGGCGTAGAGTTTGTGGTCTCTCAATCTTTGAAGAACAATACGAAGGTGCTCGGCATGCTCTTCCTCATTCTTGGAATATATGAGAATGTCATCAATGAAAACCACCACGAACTTGTCAAGCTCGGACATGAAAACCGAATTCATGAGATACATGGAGTAGGCTGGGGCATTAGTGAGCCCAAATGACATGACCAAGAATTCGTAAAGTCCGTAGCGGGTGGAAAAGGCAGTCTTCGGAATGTCACAAGGTCGAATTTTTATTTGGTGATAGCCAAAGCGAAGATCAATCTTGGAGAACACTCTGGCGCCAGCTAGTTGGTCAAAAAGGACATCAATGCGGGGAAGTGGATACTTGTTTTTGATGGTCACCGTATTGAGAGGCCGGTAATCGATACACAACCTCAAGGAATGATCCTTCTTCTTCACAAAGATAGCTGGACAACCCCAAGGTGACACGCTAGGACGGATGAAACCTTTGTCTAGCAGTTCTTGGAGTTGAATTTTTAATTCAGCCAATTCATTGGGTGGCATCCTATAAGGTCTCTTTGATATAGGTGCCGTGCCAGGTTGGAGTTCAATCACAAATTCAATGTCCCTATCCGGCGGCATCCCAGGTAAGTCATCCGGAAAAACATCGGCATACTCACATACCACCGGAATGTCTTTTAGTTTCATTTCTATCCTTGTGTAAGCACAAGCATTGGCACAATTCCGTTGTGGCAGATATAGTGCACTAGGGCCATGTGTAGGCGAGTTTATTTCCACCACTCGCTCAGCAACATCTAGGACAACCTTATGTTGAGTCATCCAATTTGCCCCCAAAACAATATCAATCCCTTCCATCCCAAGCAGAATTAAATCAGTGGAAAACACTTTACTACCCAGCCTGATTGGCACTTTTCGAGTGACTTGGTTGGATGCTATTTTACCTACCGTAGTTGATATCACATATGCTGATTTGGTATGGTAAGATTTTAACCCACATTTTGCATGAAATCTTGTGCTTATAAAACTATGTGTTGCCCCGGAATCAACCAATATCACAGCAGGTTGGTTTTGTATAGGAAAGGTACCAGTCATATCCGGTGCTCCCTTAGGTAGGTCGGCCAAGGTGGTGTAGTTAAGCCTTCCTTGCCTGATTTGCACTCGCTGCTGCTTGCCCTTTTTTTGCTGATTTCCAGGGCGCTGGTTCTGTGGCTTGTTTTGTGGGCAGTCCTTGATGAAGTGACTGCTGCTGCCACACTTGAAGCACTGGTAGCCAGCTCCAGGACGGGATGGCTGCTGTACGTTCTGCCTCGGCGCCGGTTGCTGCTGCGGCGGTGGAGGGAAACGGGGCGCACCCTGCTGTGGTGGCCTAGCAACCCATCGTCCTCCCTAAGGTGCCCTGGGCTGCCCCTGCGGTGCAGCTGGGGGAACCAGGCGGAACCTCTGTGGCTGTGCGCTCGAGGGTCCAGCGGGAGCCTTCCTCTTCTTCTCAGCCTTATGTACCACGTTGGCATCTTCCTGGGCGATGGCGATGTTCACGAGTTCGCCATACGTGGCAACTCGGGTGGTGGTCAGTTGGGCCTTGAGCTTGGTGTTGAGGCCACGTCGGAACCTCTCCATTTTCTTCGCATCAGAGTCGGCGTGATGACCCTCATATGGGCAAAGACCATTGAAGGCCTGGGTGTACTGAAGCACCGTGCGGGTACCCTGGGTCAATGCCAGAAACTCAGTCAATTTCCGCTCTACCAAACCGGCAGGAATGTGGTGAGCCTTGAAAGCAGCCTTAAACTCTTCCCACTCAATCACGTGACCCTCCTGCTGCAGGGCCAAGTAATTCTCCCACCATAGGAGAGTTGTGCCGCGGAGCTGCTACGCCGCGAAGACCACCTTGCGGCTGGGAGTGCAAGGCGTGGCCAGAATAGAGAACTTGGATTCAATGGCTCAAATCCACGCGTCAGCCTCCAAGGGCTCCTCGGCTCTGGAGAACACCGGCGGGTGTGTAGCCAAGAAGTCCTCATACCGAGCCACTTGAGATGGAGGGACCCATTGACCTCCTTGTTGCTGCATCTGCTGCTGCATCATTTGTTGTTGATGCTGCAGATTCCAAAGAATTTCCGTCTGAGTGGCATATAATTGTTGCCACGTCGGAGGTTGCTGCGGTGGCGGAGGTGGTGGCGGCTGTTGCTGTCCTTTTGGCCCCTGCTGGTTGGCGTTGGAGCCGCTAGCATCATGACCGCTGCGAGTGATAGCCATCTGCAGTAGGTACTTGTATTAGCCACATTTCATAAACTTGCATAATCAATGACAAGATGGAACGTGGCAATATAATGGAGTTTACTGCGTAAGGACAACATATCAACAGGCAGTTTCGGAAGAAAAATCATATCTCCCAGTAGAAGGCTAATCAGATGCTCCAATTCGGTCAGTAGCTCGAAAATTTCATACTCTACAACTTTCATGTTTGGCTCAGAACCAAATTCGGGCTGGAACTAAGCCGAAAAATTTAATTTTTAGCTCTCTGCGTTTGCTGTTTTACAGTAGGCCGAGCTGTAGTGTTTTGGTTGTCATTTTTATTTCGCTTAACCAATGGGGTTGAAATTTGGTGAGAATTTCGTATGATCATTTCCAAACAACTTTGTAGTTCACATCACAGCCCAGAAATGAATGGAAATCCCATTAATAATTAAAATAAGGTTAGCTGCAGAATGTTTTCAGCGCAACCAGTACAACCTTCATCAAGTTTTGGGGCTCACATACCCACACCAATTAAATTACATTGTCTCAAAAGATTAGAGGGGAGCTCAACTCCATCTAGCCTATTACATTATGAAGCCAAAATTTAGGCTATGCGAAGGAGTAATCTTGCTACTGCTGTTTCTAGAAATCATCTAGGTTGTTAGCGGTAGCCTCGCTGCACATGGCAGACGGTGGAGTTGGAAGGGGCGGCATGTCCTCCTCGGTGTCTGTCGGCGAATTATGCTGACAACGTTCCCGGGGGGTGCCCCGAGAGAAGGGTTTAGGGAGAAGTTGTCGAGAATCTAGAGCCGAAGGTGACAAGAGACGATTTAGACAGGTTCGGGTCGCCGGAGCGTAATACCCTACGTCCTGTATGGTGTATCTTGTATTGATGAGATCTAAGGCGATGCTTGGAGGGGGTCCCTGCCTCCCCTTATATATGCCGGAGGGCAGGGTTACATGGGGACCGTATAGGACTAGGAGACTTTTACAAGTTAATCTCTAATTCCCTGATACAGTCTATCCAAACCGACTAGGACTAATCCTTGTCTTGTGCGTCAAGTCTTGTACATGGGCTGACCCATAGGATGGGCCGCCAGGGTTGTTTAGTCCGTCAGGACTCTACACCCACAAGCCCCCGAGCACCTTATCTCCTGAAGAACAGCCTTGTTGAAAGTACAGAGTTATTTGAGGTCCTCCAGAGTTCTTTTGAAATCCGCCAGGGTTCTTTGAGACCCACAGGGTTCTTTGCTCTTGGAAGTTGCAACCATGTTGTTCAATAGGTAATGATGTGCTCATAAGTCTTCTCGAAGTTCGGATTGGTGCGCACCGACTAGGTGTGCCCAATTGGGCAGCCCCCGAGCCTCGTTTATCTTTGAAGAAGAAATTCGAGGCTCTTTCGAAGTCTGAACCAAAAGAGAATCAATTTCCGAAGAAACCCGAATTCTTTTAGAATTCCTCATAAATTTATCAATTGAAGCCGAAAATTCTGAAAAAAATATTTCCTGAAAATATGTCCACAGCCCTCGAGCCTAAATTTGAACGAATTCAAATATAGGATCAAGAAAGGACCAAAATTGAAAATTACCGAAGTAACGCTTCGAAAAGCCAATATAAACTGCCCGCGACCCTTTGTATCCACACGCCTTTTGCGAAACAGATCTAGGGTTTGCGACAGTTTCTCTGCTTGCAATCTAGAGATCGAGAAAAATCTTCCGCATCCGCCCTCAACCTAGATCCAATCCACACCAAGTCTCAGAAGACCCCAATGGCCGGTTGTGAAGGATCCAGCCGAAGCAAAGGCGCGAAGAGGAGGGCGGAAGCCATGAAGGAGGACATGACGACCGAAAAGGCAGCGTCCGCGGGAGACATGCCTATCATCGAAGATCCAATCAGTGACTGGCCAAACAGTAATCTGAAGGAGAAGCATATCAAGGCCCTGGAAGCATATGGGTTTCTAGCGGCCCAAGAAATCAGTCGTTGGAGGTGTGCGTATGGGCACGAGTACCCCATCGAAGAAACCGAAGAGCTGACGGTATGGAAAGCTTTTTACGAAGTTGGGTTTGGTCTGCCAACTTGCGATTTCTTCCGCCGGGTCTTGCAGTTTTTTGGGATTGAATTGTGTCACTTGAATCCCAATTCCATTTTGAATCTGTCGATCTATATCCATCTGTGCGAAGCATTTCTTGGGATAGATCCACATTTTGCTTTATTCCGCCACCTGTTCAAAGTAAAAACCTCAAGCGGACCATTACAGGTGGTAGGAAAAGTAGTCATCCAGTTCCATCAGGGCATGAGGCCGGTATATTTGGAGTATACAACCAAAGAGAGCCTGAAGGACTGGCAGAAGGAGTGGTTCTATGCTTGGAACCACCAGCCACAGCTACCTAGCCGCTCAGGGAATCCTCCAGTAATGAAGCCATTCTGGAGTGAAATAATTGGAGTGAATCAAGCGATGCAGATCCCTGAGCTTCTTAGTATGATCAGAGATCTTAAATCACAAGGGCTGACAGGAGCCATGGTGTATCGTTCGTTCCTGCTGAGGAGAATCCAACCATGCAAACAACGCTGCAATCCAGGGTACTTGTACTCTGGAGAAGCTGACCCCTCCAGGAATGCCACCGGAGAAATGGCAGAGAAGAGGATTAATCAACTCGTGAAGAAGTTTCTGGTGGTCAACGATGAACAACTTCCAGAGATAATGGAAGTTTCTGCAATCACCATGACACCTGAGGTAAGAACCATATCTGAAAGCAATATAGTGCCTTATTGTTGAAAATATATTATGAACTAATGTCTTGATCATCACAGTATGAAGCCCGGCGATCACTTTATGTGAGTCTGCCGCCCCTGGACCCAACCAACACCGAAGAAGCAGCGTTGTTGGCGCGCTGTGTGGATCCAGGGGTAAGAGATCAAGTTCGCCAACACAAGCAATCTGCAACTGAAGAATCTGATGAGCCAACTGCTCATATTGAACAACAGGCGTCAGAAGAAACCCATGCCAAGGCAGAGGTAACCTCCAAGGGAGGTGAAAGGTCCAAGAGGCCAGCAACAACAGAGATACAAGCGCCTGTGCCCAAGAAAGCACATACTCTGCCCAAGCCCCAAGCTAGGACCATCCCAGAGGAAAGGGCAAAGATACCCCCACAACCAAAGATGCCATCATCTGTGGGGATATCCATCGGTGAGATCGGAACAAGCCGATCACAACAAGGTGGCGGCGCCCAGAATCCTCTGTCAGAAGAGGAGATTATCCACATCATCTTCAGCCCTGTCTCCGCGCCCTTTGTAAGGGCAATACCAGTAGTGGAAGAACCCTGTCCAGCTGGACCATCGGCGCCGGAGCAGGAAGCTGAAGAAGAATTCACCTTAGGGGAGCTAGAGATCCCCATGCGACCTGCCACCATGTAAGTATTTTGTCGAGCAGTACGAAATGTATCTTCGTAATATACTGTTGCGACTAACAAAGTTATTGTTTCAGTGTTGAAGGAATGCCAGAAACAACCAGGGAAGAGCCCCCGGTTGACCATGCAGCTGTAGAACCAGAGGCCACAGTGCCCAAAGAACCCAGGGTAATGCCAGAAACAACCCTGCCGGCGGTTCAAACAGCCGTGCCATCAGACCTGCCAGTACCAGAAGGAGCACAGGTTGAAGAAACAGTTGCTGAGGTATTGGCGGACATTGAACATGTGGTCACACAGGCGGTGATTGAAGAATCGGAACTAGAACACCGTGACCAGAACTCTGCGGAGCCCCCGAGCGTCACAGAAACAACCCAGACCAGGGCAGAGGCAAAGTGCTCAAGGGGTAAACAAACTGAAGCATCAACCCAAGAGCAAAACATTGAAGAAATCCCCAGAGTACCCAGGGGTACTGGAGCTGAAGAAGAAGGTTCTACAACCTCGCCAAGCAACCTCGGATCTTGTCATGACCTCAACTCCCTCGGGGGTTATCGTTCATTGGCCTGACATGGATCCCGAGGTGGCTCTCCTCGAAGCAAACGTACCCTCCACGGTACGGGATATTCTACCTCTGCTTCCCTTCCAAGAAGGCAGAGAACTCCCTGTTACCATGAGTAACAGAAAAACCGGGCCTAACAACCCCGGTCGCCAGTCCTGTGTCATCCTCAATGATCACAGCGACGAGGAAGTTGTCTCCGACGACGCTCCAACTGAGGAAGGAGAGACCGATGCGGACCGAGAACTCCGTGTCGAGCGCAACCGCAACCGTGCCCTCCGACGTCGCTTCATTCAGAGGAAAAACCTCAACTCTGAGTTCGACAAGGAAGGCATCTTCAACTCCCCTGTGGCCAACATCATGTTCGGGGTCAGCATCTTTGAGGGGTTCCAAACTACCCCTAAGATTAACCTCGCCAAAGCCCGCCTAGAAGCCGCAGCGGTCATGGTTGATCGCTTGGACGGAGGCCGCTCCGCCTCCAAAAGCAGGAGTTCTTCGCGCCACCAAGCACCGTCAGCTAGGCGTCAGAGCAGCCACTACGGCAGCTCCGCCGGAAGAACAAAGGACACGACCACACCTCGTGAGGAACCCCGCCGTCCTCGCGAGGAACCCCCTGGTCCAAACGTCGCGAAGAACCCCGCCCAGCTCGCTCTCACATCACACCGAACGATGCCCGCAATGACATCATCCGGATCCGAGAGGGAAGAGCTACCTCCCATGTAACACACGCGCCATCCGCGTCAACTCCTTCCCGCGAAAGTTCAAGCCGCCAGGCATCGCCAACTTCGACGGGAAGCAAGACCCAAACATCTGGCTGCGCAGATACTCTTCTGCAATTGAAGCATCGGGGGGCGACGACATCTCCAAGATGCTTTACTTCCCAGTTGCGATGGAGCAAGGTCCTCTCACCTGGCTTGAGTCCCTTCATCCAGACTCCATCGACAGCTGGCACGCGCTGAAGAAGGCTTTCGTCTCCAACTACCAGGGTTCTTTCGAGCACCCTGGCAGCAAATATGAACTCCGCGCGTGCAAACAGAAGCCAGACGAGTCCCCACGGACGGCGCCAAAGTGTCGGCGAATTATGCTGACAACGTTCCCGAGGGGATGCCCTGAGAGAAGGGTTTAGGGAGAAGTCGTCGAGAATCTAGAGCCGAAGGTGACAAGAGACGATTTAGACAGGTTCGGGTCGCCGGAGCGTAATACCCTACGTCATGTATGGTGTATCTTGTATTGATGAGATCTAAGGCGATGCCTGATTTGCAATCGCTGCTGCTTGCCCTTGTTTTGCTGATTTCCAGGGCGCTGGTTCTGTTTTTTTGTTTTGTGGGCAGTCCTTGATGAAGTGACTGCTGCTGCCACACTTGAAGCACTGGTAGCCAGCTCCAGGACGGGATGGCTGCTGCACGTTCTGCCTCGGCGCCGGTTGCTGCTGCGGCGGTGGAGGGAAACGGGGCGCACCCTGCTGTGGTGGCCTAGCAACCCATCGTCCTCCCTAAGGTGCCCTGGGCTGCCCCTGCGGTGCAGCTGGGGGAACCAGGCGGAACCTCTGTGGCTGTGCGGTCGAGGGTCCAGCGGGAGCCTTCCTCTTCTTCTCAGCCTTATGTACCACGTTGGCATCTTCCTGGGCGATGGCGATGTTCACGAGTTCGCCATACGAGGCAACTCGGGTGGTGGTCAGTTGGGCCTTGAGCTTGGTGTTGAGGCCACGTCGGAACCTCTCCATTTTCTTCGCATCAGAGTTGGCGTGATGACCCTCAAATGGGCGCAGACCATTGAAGGCCTGGGCGTACTGAAGCACCGTGCGGGTACCCTGGGTCAATGCCAGAAACTCAGTCAATTTCCGCTCTACCAAACCGGCAGGAATATGGTGAGCCTTGAAAGCAGCCTTAAACTCTTCCCACTCAATCACGTGACCCTCCTGCTGCAGGGCCAAGTAATTCTCCCACCATAGGAGAGCTGTGCCGCGGAGCTGCTACGCCGCGAAGACCACCTTGCGGCTGGGAGTGCAAGGCGTGGCCAGAATAGAGAACTTGGATTCGATGGCTCAAATCCACGCGTCAGCCTCCAAGGGCTCCTCGGCTCTGGAGAACACCGGCGGGTGTGTAGCCAAGAAGTCCTCATACCGAGCCACTTGAGGTGGAGGGACCCATTGACCTCCTTGTTGCTGCATCTACTGCTGCATCATTTGTTGTTGATGCTGCAGATTCCGAAGAATTTCCGTCTGAGTGGCATATAATTGTTGCCACGTCGGAGGTTGCTGCGGTGGCGGAGGTGGTGGCGGCTGTTGCTGTCCTTCTGGCCCCTGCTGGTTGGCGTTGGAGCCGCTAGCATCATGACCGCTGCGAGTGATAGCCATCTGCAGTAGGTACTTGTATTAGCCACATTTCATAACCTTGCATAATCAATGACAAGATGGAACGTGGCAATATAATGGAGTTTACTGCGTAAGGACAACATATCAACAGGCAGTTTTGGAAGAAAAATCATATCTCCCAGTAGAAGGCAAGTCAGATGCTCCAATTCGGTCAGTAGCTCGAACATTTCATACTCTACAACTTTCATGTTTGGCTCAGAACCAAATTCGGGCTGGAACTAAGCCAAAAAATTCAATTTTTAGCTCTCTGCGTTTGCTGTTTTACAGTAGGCCGAGCTGTAGTGTTTTGGTTGCCATTTTTATTTCGCTTAACCAATGGGGTTGAAATTTGGTGAGCATTTCTTATGATCATTTCCAAACAACTTTGTAGTTCACATCACAGCCCAGAAATGAATGGAAATCCCATTAATAATTAAAATAAGGTTAGCTGCCGAATGTTTTCAGCGCAACCAGTACAACCTTCATCAAGTTTTGGGGCTCACATACCCACACCAATTAAATTACATTGTCTCAAAAGATTAGAGGGGAGCTCAACTCCATCTAGCCTACTACATTATGAAGCCAAAATTTAGGCTATGCGGAGGAGTAATCTTGCTACTGCTGTTTCTAGAAATCATCTAGGTTGTTAGCGGTAGCCTCGCTGCCCATGGGAGACGGTGGAGCTGGAAGGGGCGGCATGTCCTCCTCGGTGTCTGTCGGCAAATTATGTTGACAACGTTCCCGAGAGGGTGCCCCGAGAGAAGGGTTTAGGGAGAAGTCGTCGAGAATCTAGAGCCGAAGGTGACAAGAGACGATTTAGACAGGTTCGGGTCGCCGGAGCGTAATACCCTACGTCCTGTATGGTGTATCTTGTATTGATGAGATCTAAGGCGATGCCTTGGAGGGGGTCCCTGCCTCCCCTTATATATGCCGGAGGGAAGGGTTACATGGGGACCGTATAGGACTAGGAGACTTTTACAAGTTAATCTCTAATTCCCTGATACAGTCTATCCAAACCGACTAGGACTAATCCTTGTCTTGTGCGTCAAGTCTTGTACATGGGCCGGCCCATAGGATGGGCCGCCAGGGTTGTTTAGTCCGTCAGGACTCTACACCCACAGTGTCCATGTCAGAATCAGGGGCCTCTCCTTCCCCATGCTCTCCACCTTGCTCAAGAAGGTGCTGAGCATCATGGGCGGCTAGCATGGCATTGGCATGCTCCAAAACACCCTGCACATTCTCAAGCTCATCCCTTGTTTGGACTAGCTCGTTATGGACATTGTTGTGCGCTATGTGGAGGTCAGACAATTGCCTCTCCAAATCTGCAATCATGGCGTCTCTGGTGCTCACCTCTATGGACAAAGAGGTTCTCTCAATCCCAATGTCACGGGCACGAATCGACATATCTATGGCAAGGTTGAGCACCTCACTCTGTGACCGTCCTAAAAGTGCGTGCAAACGGTGATAAGCTCGGATCCACCTCATCAAAAGTGCAGCTGCAGCGACGGGGTTCTCCGCCATCCTCAAAGGTGAGCTAAGATAGCGCCTCATCCAATGAGCATTGTCCGGCTGGACCGGTGGAAACAGCCCAAGAAGCTGATGCTCTACCAGGTCCTGGTTCAGAGCGCAGAAAGAACTGATGCCATTCAGGACAGCTAACTCACAAGTGGTCTCCATGTGGTGCCCATGGACTTCCACACTCCAAGTGGGGGAGCTGGGACATGGTGGGTGGCGGTGCACCACCAAACGCACACGGGAGCGAGTCACGCCTCGGTCACGGATGATGGTTCTCTCATATTGCGGCGGGGTTGGATAATCAAGCGCCTACAAAACGGACCAAAGGATGCTTGGAAAACCCTCCCATCCTAAACAGTCTGAGAAAGAGACGTCGTTGGGGTAGCTGGCAAGGTCAGCGTGGGCGTCCATTCTGAACAAAAGGTCAAATGTGAGAACCGGTTAGCGCCAAAGAAAATATAAACAGCTTCTGGACAGTGTAGTAAAAATTATAAAACTCGACATCTATAAACCCAAAAATTCCAAAATTTGGCCAGAACATTGTATAAGTAATTTCAAACAAGTTTCATGTTGAAGGTTTGAGCAGAAACCGTCGTTAAGAAGGTGTAAAAATTCAATTTTTAACTTACTGTTCCCAGAAATTTCCAGCAGACAGGGGGTTACCATTTTAAGCATAACTCTAGTTCTACTGAACCAATTGTGACATCTCTGATGTAAAAATGTATAAAGCACCTTTAAAACAGGTTAAAAGGGGGAAAAGTGGTGTTAGAATTCAAAAATTCATCAAAATTCAAATTTAAATTCAAAAACAAAGGTCTTTTGACACCCAACTGAAATCTCAAGAATTTTGTACTAAACATGGAAATCTCCAAACATAAAAGTTGTTTGTCATCACAAATAAGGCCTAGTCACTGTTTGGAACTTTTGAAAATTTTGCAGTTTAGCCCCTCAAAAACTAGAAAAACAGATCTGAACACCTTTTTGAAATTGGGATGTTTGAGCTCGAAAAATTTGAAATTTCAGGTTCACCCCAAAAAGAAAGTTGTGTCCCACCTCTCAAACTCCAACTTTTATTTCTACAATTTTTCAAGTTCAGTTCAAATTTTTGGAGAAAATTCAAAGGGGGCAAAGGAGCTCCACGGGGCTGCCAGCTCGCCCCCTGGTGCGCTCTCCTCTGGCCGGGGCACGGCCGCCACGTGGCCGCAGAGCGGCGGAGGCCACGCCAGGCCGGCCGAGCCGCGGCGGCGGGTGGCGTTTGTCCTCACGCGCTTATCCAGCCCCTCCCGAGCCATCACGTCGCGCTCGACAGGCCGTCTTGCCTCGCGCCGCGCGAACGCCATCATGGCGGGCGGAGCGTCGCCGTTGGTCGCGCGCGCGCGCTGCGCAGAGCCGCTTCGCGGCGGATTCTCTTCCCGCTACGTGCCAAGGAGCTTTGTGGAGGATCCCCCAGTGCCACGCCACGATCTCTTTCGCCCAACCCGCGCTCGCGCCGCTGCCCGAGCTGTCAGCGCCATCAATGGCGACCTCGACAGCCCGAGCGCGCGTGCGCACGCTTCCGAGGCAGCTCGGTGCTCGCTAACGCGCCCAAACACTTCCCTGAGCACCCTCATTCCTTCCCCCAGCTAGCGCCCAGTCCTTCTCCCTCTCCCCGCGTTCGCTCCCATCGTCTTCAACCTCGGGACGCTTTGAGCAAAGCTCGAGCTTCCTCGCCGTGAACCCAAATCAACCGCGAATCCCTCCACGTTTTCCCAATCCCCCGCTCGTGAAGCTCGCTCACTCACCCAGCTAGCCGCTCGAGCACTCCCCAGCTCGAATCGAGCCGCACACGCCGGGAATCGAAGCTTTTCCCCACCGCTCGGCCATTTTCACCGCAAACACCACCTCTACGTCGAGCTCCATACCCCGGCCATCCCCGTCTCAGTCGAGCCCCACGACGAGCTCCACCATCGTCCGGTGAAGCTCACACGCCCCTCCGCGCATCGTCTCGACCACCACAGGCCGCTAGCGACGTCGCCGGAGCCAACCGCGTCGCAGCTCAACGTTGACAAGCCGCGCCGCTTCACCTCCGGCCACGAGACCTACCTCAACCGACTCGCGGTGAGCTCCTCTCCATTTCCCCCAACTTTCCCCGAGCCAACTCGCCGTCGTTTCGCCGGCGTAGCAACGCCGACGAGCCGTGGACCTGTTCGCGTTCTCCTTTTTAGTTCTAGGGTCCTCTGCGCAAAAATCAGGGACCGGTTTGAAAGGTTTTAAAAGGTCTAGGGTCTCCAACGTAAAAAGATTCTTAAACCTAGACCTATTTTGCTGAGATCTTGTAAAATCCACCAAAAATCGTATAAAAATCAGAAAAATGCACAAAAATACTCCCTGGACTCGTGAGATTGTAAACTCGGATCTCATGTTGGCATGTATGTACTTTTGGTGAACCGTTTTTGAATTAAAATTCAAACTGTGAATTTAGAAACTTGTGCACCATTTTAAATCCAGAGCTCCGCTAGGGCTGAGCTTTGGATATGTTGTTCGTAGTGAGCCTAACTCTTATACTCCAGTAGCTGTCATAAAGTTTGTAGATAAGAAGAATGAACAGAAACAGAGAAACAAAAATGAGAAGAAACTAGGGTAGAATTGAATTATAAAAAGGAAAATAGACCATTTTGATAATTAATTAAAATGAAAACATGGGAAGTCTAAAAATTCCAGAACAGCACCCTAAGCTTCAAATAATAAATAGAATTCCTTTATATATGTACACAATCACCATCATAAGATACGTAAAATTTTCCACACCCCTCCTCTAATTTTGTGAAGAAGAAAGTAGTACACTAGCATGTCTAGGTGAATATGGCCTTCAAGGCCTTGGTTTTAGACAACTTAAACAGCCACTAGTTATGCATCTCATGTAGAAGGCGCTATTGCGGAAGGCATCTATCATCTCATCCCCGCCGACGAAGAAGGAATCCCGGAGGGAGGTGCCAACGAAGTAGCAGTCAGCCCGGAGGCTAACACTCAGCTAGCGCAAGAAGGCAAGCCCCGGAGCATAACCTAACTTTGGAAGTTTATGCATCTATGAATTACCTATGCTTGTGCATTTACGTTTCAAGGAGTTGATTGAATACATTAGTTGCATAATTCTAGTACCTATGACTTGCAACATTAGTATGAAAGGATCGATAGGGCATTGCTTTAGGTCCGTTACAAGTCGAGTGATTTCCTGTCACTCGCGAGACATAGGAGTTGCTTGTCTTTACTCATGTTGGAATCATAAGGATGGACGGGCCGGATGGTAGATGTAGATCTTCCGTCCGTGTATGATAATTGATTTAAGGTCGAAACGTGTGGTTCTGTGTGTCAAGTTTTTGAACGTACCACATGCATGCCGATATATGGAAATCGGTAAGCCCGATACCAGATTGAAGCAGCTAGAGCCGATAGCCATCTCTCCTTGGAAACTTTTGTTTCCCCTGCCGTACACTTGTGGATATATGCGTGATGCTGTGAGTGAAGCAGTAAACCTTTATCCTAAGGAAGTGGACCCGGTTCCGAATTGTGGATCGATGGGAAAGGTTGGGAAGTGCTTGTACCTTTTATAGCAAGCATTGTCCGTGTGTGTTGGGTTTCCCCTGGCCAGGTAGCAAAATTCGGTTCGAACTGTCTGCTTCTCCCGGTTAATGAGACTGCTTGACCGCTGTGCTGCATTGAGTAACAAGTGGAACTATGAGAATGATGAACTTGTTGTATGAATTAAATTTTATTGCACCACTTGTATGCTTAGAAAGGATCCTAATCTAGAATGGTTAAATCTACTAGAATATGATGCTAAAACCATGAAAGCAAGGATCTACTCTTAGTTGCTTTTTGGCAAACAAACCCACCAGCCAAAAGCCTCTCATGTCTAGATGTCGGTGATGTAGTTTTCACCCGACGGGTAAGCCTTGCTGAGTATTAGTATGCTCAGCCTTGCTTGTGGCTTTTATTACAGCTACTGTGATGGATGTGGCAGTCGATGCCATCACTTGGCCTACCCAGGTTCCCCCTGGATGGCACATCGAGTGGGTTCCGTCCTCTGCCGAGGAACGGGAGGAGTAGCCCCGTGGCAGGCTTCATCATGGTGTTACTACGTATCGTCGCTAGTTTAGTTTTCCGCTGCAATGAACTTTTTATTCCGCTGCAATGAACTATTTATTCCGCTGCAATGAACTATTTATTTCCGCTGCAATGAACTAGATACTCTGATTTAAATTTCAAACTTGGTTTGTAATAACTTATGATACTTTTTATGTCTTATGAATTTGTGGGATGTTGTAATCTCTGGAACTCACCTTCGTGTGGGCACGCGTGTCGTTTCGATCAAGAAAGTACGTGGTTAAATCGGGTTTAATCCAACGGTGCTCCAGCTTATTCCGGATTAAGTGTCTGACGGCTTGATTAGCGGTTCAGGGGTACTTAACTTGGAATAATTTCAGAGTGGTCCGCCATACCAATTTTGTTAAAATTTCTACAGCACAAACTAGATAACATTTATGACAACTTTCATGTTGAACACTTTTTCGTTTGACGAGGTTTTCAGGTTCGAATTAATGGTGCAAGCAGACTGTTTTTAGCAGAGTTTCGGCACAATTTCCGGTTGTTATTCAAATTTTGATGCCGGTAGTTCGATGGTCGTGCATCAAGGTTCAATATACTTTCAGTGAATTGCAATGCATGAGCGGCCTATTCGTTTTCACCATCACATGCCAATAGACTTTTGGCCTACGAAGTTAGTGCCGGTGGCTAGGCAATATCCGTCTCTCCCTATATTAACTAGCCGAACTTTCTAACCATTTTTTTTACGGAATCATGGTCAGTGTACCTGCAGAAAATTCCATTCCAGAGCATGTACAATCAACCTTTCCTGCCAGCACTCACGAAAGTGTTTCCATACATTACCACCCCCTATAGAGGTGGCACCCGAACGTTCATCAATGAACGGGCAATGTTTCATATGTCACCAAAGCAACATATTGACAATTTCATACGCTCATGAAATAGCGTATTGACTTTGTGCCGCCATCATATTTGCATATGATGTCGTGGTACGCTACAGCAATCGTCGTACCTTACGCCCACCATGCTATTCTAGTTTCATACGCCATCACAGCGTATTGACTATGTGTCGCCACTATACTTTCATATAGTACCGTGGTACGTTACAGCAATCGCCGTACCTTGCGCCCACCATTGCGTAAAGTAAATGACATGATAAAATGTGCTGCGAGTCAGTATAATATATAATTAGCCACCTAACATATCGTGATCCCTTAACCCACATAGGCTCCACGCTCTATGTAACATCCTTAGCGGTCCTAAGAATAACCTTTCATCGCAAATGCGCGACGGAAGTAAGAGTTGGTAAGTTTTATTCCAAAATGTTTATTTAAGGTTTGTTGCTCTCTCTGGTGCGCATGTTTCGGCTCTGATGCCAGCTGTGGCGGACCACTCCGAAATTATTCCAAGTTAAGTACCCATGGACCACAAATCAAGCAGTCAGGCACTTAATCCAGAATAAGCTGGAGCGCCGTCGGATTATACCCGATTAACCACGTACTTTCACGATCGAAACAACACGCGCGCCCACACGAAGGTGAGTTCCAGAAATTACAACATTCCACAAATTCATCATACATAATTAGTATCATAAAGTTATTACAACCCAAGTTTGAATTTCAAATCAGAGTATAAAAGTTCATTGCAGCGGAATATTAAACTAGCGACGATGCATAGTAACACCATGATGAAGCCGGCCATGGTACTACTCCTCCCGATCCACGGCAGAGGACGGAACCCACTCGACGTGACATCCAGGAGGAACCTGGGTAGGCCAAGTGATGGCATCGACTGCCACATCCATCACAGCACCTGAAATAATAGCCACAAGCAAGGCTGAGTATACTAATACTCAGCAACACCGACTTCTAGACATGATAAGCTTTTGGCTGGTGGGTTTGTTTGCCAAAAAGCAACTAAGAGTGGATCCTTACTTTCATGATTTTAGCATCATATTCTATTAGAATTAACCATTCTAGGTTAGCATCCTCTCTAAGCAGACAAGTGGTGCAATACAATTTAATACATACAACAAGTTCATCATCCTCATAGTTCCACTTGTTACTCAATGCAGCACAGCGGTCAAGCAGTCTCATTAACCGCGAGAAGCGGACAGTTCGAACCGAATTTTGCTACCTGGCCAGGGAAACCCAATACACACGGACAATGCTTGCTATAAAAGGCACAAGCACTTCCCAACCTTCTCGCGGCATCACGGCATATATCCACATGTGTACGGCAAGGGAAACATAATGTTTCCAAGGACAGATGGCTATCGGTCCTAGCTGCTTCAATCTGATACCGGGCTTACCGATTCCCATAGGTCGGCATGCATGTGGTACGTTCAAAAACTTGACACAGAACCACGCGTTTCGACCTTAATCCAATTATCATACACGGACGGGAGATCTACACATACCATCCCGCCCGTCCATCCTTATGATTCCAACATAAGTAAAGACAAGCAACTCCTATATCTCGCGAGTGACAGGAAATCACTCAACCTGTAACGGTCTTAAAGGCATTGCTCTATCGATCTTAACATACTAGTATTTCAAGTCATAGGTACTAGAATCATGCAACTAAGGTATTCAAACAACACCTACAACATAAATGCACAAGCATAATAAATACATAGTTGCACGAATTAAAAATTAGGCTATGCTCCGGGGCTTGCCTTCTTGAGCTAGCTGACTGTTAGGCTCTGGGTCGACCGCGACTTCGTTGACACCGCTCTCGGGGACTCCTTCGTCGTCGGCGGGGACGAGGTGGTAGATGCCTTCAGCAAGGGTGCCTTCTACATGAGATGCATAACTTTATAGTGGCTGCCTAAGTGATCTAAAACCAAGGCCTTGAAGGCCATATTCACCTTGACGTCCTAGTGAACTACTTTCTCCTTCACAACATTAGAGGAGGGGTGTGGAAAAATTTTTGTGTCTTATGATGGTGATTGTGTGCACATATACAACATTTCAATATGTTATTTTTAAGCAAGTGTGCAGTTCTGGAATTTAGATTTCACATGCTCCATATTTAATTAATTATCAAAATTGACCTATTTCTTTTTAAACAACCATTTCTACTCTAGTTCCTTCTCATTTTTGTTTTTCTGTTTCTGTTTATCCTTTTTATCCATAAACTTTATGACAGCTACGGGAGTATAAGAGTTAGGCTCACTCCAAAATTTAGCTAAAACTGAGCTACACAGAATTTATTAAAAAATAGTATAAACTGTTGTTTAAAGAAACAAGATAAATTCATATAAAATTGAAAACACCTTCAAATCAGACAATTTTTCTACCAGAGCTACTCACAAGTGAAAGAAAGGCTCTGACCAAGTGGTGGCTAAAAATAACACTTGGATAGCCCTCAATAATTTTCTCTCCGAAAATCCACATCTATTTATTTGCTAGTCTAAAGAGGGTCAAAAATTAAGTTTAGCATTTTTATCACATGTGCTTACAAGTTCTTAGACCTCTGGAGAAAAATGGTGATTTTTGGCTGCATGGATTATTTTTAATAATTGCTGGACTAAACTAAGACAGGAATCACAAATTAATTCATAACTGGAACTACAGTTCATATTTTTAGGTCTCTATCAAAGTTCAGCTCTAGAGGAGCTCAGGATTTGAAATGGTGCACAAGTTTCTAAATTTACAGTTTGAATTTTAATTCAAAAACGGTTCGCCAAAAGCATATACATGCTAACATGAGATTGGAGTTTACAATGTCACAAGTCCAGAGAGTATTTTTGTGCATTTTTCCGATTTTTGTATGATTTTTGGTGGATTTTACAAGATTTCGGGAAAATGAGTTAAACCTTAAGAATCTTTTTACGCCGGGGACCCTAGAACTTTTAAAACTTCGCGAACAGGTCCCTGCCTTCTTTCACTGGGAACCCTATGAAAAGGAAGACGATGAAGTTAAGTCCTCGGCTCGTCGACGGTGTTGCGCCGGCCAAACGACGGCGGGAGGAGGTCGGAGAAGTGGGGGAAAAGAACCAGCAGCTCACCATGAGTCGAGTAGTGGCGGTTGGGAGGCCGGAGGAGGCTCGGGGATCGCCGGTGACGTGCGGTGGCGGTGCGGCCACCGCGGCTTCGATTCCGGCGAGGTTGGTGGCTGTCACCAGGGTCGGAGGGGCTCGTGAGCACCAGTGGGACTCGGTGAAGCTATTGGGATGCTTGGTTGACCTCGGGGAGGGCTCGAAGTGGGCGCTCGACGTGGAGGTGCTCCGGCGGCCGGAAATGGGGATTTGGGGGAAAATCTAATTTCTCGCGGGAGAGTTGAGGAAAGCTCGAGAGGAGTGGGGGAAATGGAAGCTAGAGAAGTGGTCTAACTCTGTACGCGAGGAATTTGGGAATGGTGGAGAGACGAGGACGAATTTTGCCCAACACCCAAGCTCGGTCCGCGCGGCTGGAGGTTGAAGATGAAGTGCGTGAGCGCGGGGAGGAGGAATGGCAGGGTGTGGGCTGAGGGGAAGGTACTGGGCGGCTCGGGGGAGTGTTGGAGTACGCGGAAATGGCCTGAGCTGCCCGGGGTCGGTCGCGTGCACGGCTCGGCGCGAGCAGACCGCCATGAGTGTGCTGCGAGCTCGGGCAGCGCGCGCGGCTCGATTGGGCTCTGCGGATGGTGGCGTGGGGGAGAAAAGATACGCGGCAAAAGGTATGGCGCGTCGCGAGCGAGAATCTCGGCCACGGGACGGCGCGGTGCGGCGCGCGCGGCTGCGGCCAGTGGCCGAGCTCCGCTCGCCATGATGGCGCTCCGCGCGGCGCGAGGCTGCCAGCGAGCTGTCGCGCGCGACATGATGGCACAGCAAGCCCGACGCCCGCGCAAGGACAACAGCTAGCTGCCGCCGCGGCTCGGCCAGCCTGGCACGGTCTCCGCCGCACGCCGGCCACGTGGCGGCCGGACTCCGGCCGGAGCAGAGCACGCCAGGGGTGAGCTGGCAGCACCCGTGGAGCTCCTTTGCCATTTTCGAATTTTCTCCAAAAATTTCAACTGAACTTTGAAAAGTGTAAAAATAAAAGTTGGAGTTTGAGATGTGGGACACAACTTTCTTTTTCGTGTGAACCTGAAATTTCTAATTTTTCAAGCTCAAACAAACCAATTTCAAACAGGCATTCAGAACTATTTTTTGAGTTTTTGAGGGGGCTAACTACAAAATTTGAGGAAGTTCCCAACAGTGACTAGGTCTTATTTGTGATGACAAACAACTTTTATTTTTGGAGATTTTCAAGTTTAGTATAAATTTCTTGAGATTTCAGTTGAGTGTC
This sequence comes from Digitaria exilis, assembly GCA_015342445.1. Lineage (NCBI taxonomy): Eukaryota > Viridiplantae > Streptophyta > Magnoliopsida > Poales > Poaceae > Digitaria > Digitaria exilis. The sequence continues at coordinate 258,151 of JACEFO010002538.1, forward strand.
AAAAGGCCTTTGTTTTGAATTTAATTTGAATTTTTGGTCAATTTTTGTGTTCAAACACCATTGTTCCCCTTTTAAGCTGTTTTAATAATGTGTTTTCACTGTATTAACATTAGGGATGTCACATTTGGATAGAACCCATCATGAACCAAAGTTAAGCACCTAGCATAGCTACCCAACATAAAAGTAAACCCGGTATATCAAGGCTTAAGTGGAAAAGACTAGTCATCCTTACATAGGACCCATCAAATTAATGCATCGCGAACATAAATATAAATTTTGTTGCCATGCAATGTGTATGGGTTCAAAAGAGTATGCTGAGGGAGAAATCAACTTGCCTTCCTCAAAGTACTGCGGTGGCTCCTCCTCGTAGACTTCATCTTGATCTCCCTCGAACGGATCGTTCTCTACACGATTCGCACAAGCATTCAATCAATAAAAGCAAAACAATACACCATACAACTTTTAAAGACGCAAAGACGTGTCTAGAACTATTCTTGATGAAAAGACGATCGCATGAGCGCAAAGATCACTCAAATCGGACTTAAAACGGTCAAGATATGGCTAAAACAAGGTTTAAGGGCTTCTTTGAGTTAAATCTAACTCTCCAGGGGCTTAAACAGAAGAAACCAGGGACCTAAAACGTAATTTTATATAAAAACAGAAGGACTTTTGAGTAAAAATACCAAACAGGACGGCGGGTTTGAATTTTAGAAAGATCAGGGGCTAAAACAAAAACAAAAAGGACCTAGATCTAATTATTTTTGAACTGGCTTGGACTGCGGGTTGATTTCTATAAAACCGAGGGGCTTTTCTGCAAAAAAGGCGCGACTGACCGGTGCGACTCGGTTTGACTCGAGTCGGGTCGATTCTCGGCCGTTGGATTTCGATCTAACGGCTCTGGATGGCTCGGCTCGCTAGCGGCGGCGCTTCGCCGGACCTTCGCCGGAGTTGGGCAAAACTCGAGCTAGGAAGCTCGGTTTTGCACGATTCGAGGCTTGGGAGAAAGCTGGGGATGTGGGGAGTCGATTTTGGGGGTTCTAAACGAGCTTTACGCAACGGAGGGAGCTCGCGACGACGAACGGCGGCGCGGTTGCGACGGTGAGCTTGCGCAAGGACAAGAGAGCGAGAGAGAAGGAGATTAGAAGCTCGGCGGGTTCCTCACCTCCACGCGCAGCTTGGCGACAAACTTGAGGCAGCTAGAAGGCACTTGGAAGCTCGAATCACGGCAACGGCTTGAAGCTAGGGTTTGGGCGGCTATGGCGGCGACTAGGGCGGGGAAGCTAAAGCTTTGGTTCGGGGATTCAAGGGAGCTCGGACGGCGGCTTATAAAGACCGGAATCGCGCCTTGCGCAAGGGGAAACGAGGCGGAGACGGGCGACGCTGGGACTCGGCGTCGAGTCCGTCTCGTCCACGGCGCGAGGAAGACAAAGCTAACAAGGAGGGCCCACTCGTCAGCGAGAGGAAGAGAGAGAAGGAAAGCAGCTGGGCCACTGCGCGCGTGACGGGTTGGGCCGGGAGAAGAGGAAACTGGGCCGCGCTGCCCGCGAGCTGGGCCGCGAGCTGGTTGGGCCAAGAGAAAGGAATTGGGTTGGGCTAGAAGAGAGAGAAGAGAAAGGTTTTTGAAATTTAACTTAAACTTTTGCAAACTCTTTTTAAATTCAAACCACATTCAAAATATATGCAGATCAGCATGAATGCAACAAAGACTTTATTAACTCTAATTAAAATGTTGTTTAAATATTTAAGAGCCAAGATTTAAATTTGTAATTTAATACTTCCTAAAACATTGAAAACTAAGAAAGTAGTTGTCTGCGTTGATTTTTATGTGATGAGCAAAAATTAGGGTGTTACAAGCAGCCACGGTCTGACCGGTCCGGTGTGGATAAAGTGCTCAAAAGGTGAATTAGACTCCACCATTGCATAGAGCTCGCTGAGACAATTGAAATGCATATGTGGATCACCTAATTTGGAGTCCGGATGAGCGAGTTATGACTCCGGCAAGATTCAGCGCTGTGTTGGGGGCATCAGTCAGACTGGTGGACCCACACCGGTCAGACCGGAAAGGTCAAAGTACTCAAAATATAAATTGGACTTCACTATTGGATAGAGCTCGTTGAGTAGATCAAGATTCATATGTAGAACGTCCAAATCGGAGTCCGGATGAGGGAGATATGCCTTCTGGAAGATCTGCACCCCAACCGAACTGGTGTGACCGGTGCCGCCTGCCAAATCCGAGTTAAGAGTTGTATTTTGACACGGGGTTTGTATGGGCTTCGACTCCTATTGGGGCAAGACCTTACCAACCTATATTTATGAAGGGTCACGGCCGGTAATCATTTGCTATTGATTCTATCATAAATCATTCTGGCTCGGGGTGCTGGAGGAGGTGGCCGGGGTGCGCCTCGTCGGGGACGGCGAGTACCCGGCTCTCCGCCGGTGGGCCGAGGAGTACACCTCCGACGAGACTGTGAAGAGGTTCCTACCCGACAGGGACGAGCTCGTCGCCTTCTTCGCCGCCAATAAGGAGAGGTACACGTCCAGGGTCAGGGCATCGCTGCAGCAGCAGTAGCTGCAGCTCCCGTCCATCGTATATGCATACGTGTGGTGTATCAATTTCCAGTATTCCACTTTGTTATGCTGAATTTTATTTCGATCGGATTGTTCATTGTTGGGTGGAGACTGGAGAGTCAGGTTTGAGCCTTTTTGTATTGTGTTTCAAGAATTGGGCAATAAACACTTATTTGAATATATATATATATAGTAAACTGAATTGAGTTCATTGAGCATAAAGAAACGCATTTCACCAATCTCCCCCCAATTATCAATGGCGGATTTTCAATTTTGTTTTACCAGTTCACGCAGAACTAGTTACGAGTATCACTGCCGCGAGCCGAATGCGATGTGAGCCCGTCTGCCCGAACCGGCATCACCGCTGCTTGGCTAGGCAGTGGGCACGTCCGCCGCCGCCCACGTCTTGCACGCCTCCATCGCCGCCGCCACGCACTCGTCGGAACCCAGCCGCGCGCGACACCCAGCGCCGGGCGGCCGCGACCATCACCCTGGACCTCCGACCGCAGTTCCAAGCTCCACTCCATTACCGTCCTCACAGAGCTCGACTCCGTCAAGCGTGCCGCGCCGCGCGTCGGTGGCGCGCCACGCCGGCAGCATGACCCCGTCCATCATCCGGGTAGGGACTCACCGGTGACCTTTTGTGAGACACCTTATCGGCAGGGAGAGTGCGGGAACATGTAGTCCCGGTCACCGGGGACGCTGAACGGAACCGGACGGCGCTCCCGGGCGACGCCATGAGGTGCGCGGCGACGAGGAACGCCGGACTTGAGGACTCGAGGGTGAACGGTAAATGATATACCGTCCACCCCTTGGCCTATCCCATCTGTTGGATCGGCCTCGTGCGGCCAGGATGGGCCGTCCTGATTAGTTGGACGTACCGGTCAACGAGAAGTACCCGCGGTCCTCGCGCGCTGGCCGCTGGAATGCCGCTCCCCCTGCGCGATGCGCCGCGCCGAGCTTCATCCTGTGAGGTCCCGGCGCCGCCCAGCAAGCAGACGGCGGCGAGGTTCGGGAGCACGGAGAGCTCGGCGTCCAAGGCCGCCGAAGCGGAAGCCATCGTCGGGGACGGATGACAAGGAGTCGGCGGCGTGTAAGGATCCAGCTGGTCTTGGTTGCCATCCAACGGGCAGCCTCATGCCTGCCGTGCACGCCTGGAGCACGAGCTGCTAGCAGAGGATGTCCTCCTCCGCCGATACGGCGCCCGCTCCATGGACAGCACGCGGAGTCGCGGACATGTGTGTGCACCGGTAAGGGCCCCATGATTTGCCGAGATTTGAGGTGCCGCGAGTGCGCGCACGTTGTAGCATGCAGCTGCGGCGGAGGTCAGGTTCTCTTCCACGATGCCGGCATGGTTCGTCGCCATGTGCACGCTGCATGTGAATGGAGACCTCTACAGCCAAGGACAGCATCAGCGAAGGTTGGAAGGGAAGGGTTGCTCATTGCTATTTGCAAGTTACTCCGTATGCTGGTGAGCATGGATTACCTGAATGCATGCATTTGCCGATGGATGTGTCCACGGAATCGCTCTGCTTCTTGGTGTGCAAATCACCGACTTAACACTGAGACTCTGAGAGAGAGCAAGCGTCGTCAGATGTTGGGCAGTGGGCACGTCCGCCCGCGTCTTGAACGCCTCCATCGCCTCCCTCCGCCACGCACTCGTCGGAACCCAGCCGGCGTGACACCCACGGCGGACGGCCGCAAGCGTCACTCCGGGCCTTCGATCCGGCGGCGTCGTCGGCGGACGCCTCCCGACCGCAGTTCTAGGCTCCATTACCGACCTCACAGAGCTCAAGCCGTCGAGCGTGCCGCGCCGCTCCCGCGTGTCGGTGGCGCGCCACGCCAGCAGCATGACCCAGGGCAGGGACTCACCGGTGACCTTTCCAGCGATGCCTTGCCGACAGGGAGAGTGCGGGAACATGTAGGCCCAGTCGCCGGAGACGCAGAACGGGATCGGCCGGCGCTCCCGGGCGACGCCGTGAGGTGCGCGGCGACGAGGAAAGCCGGACTCGGGTCCCGGGGGTGGACGGTAAATGAAATACCGTCCACCCCTTGGCCTGTTTCGGTCGTTGGATCAGCCACCTGCGGCCAGGATTGGCCGTACGGATTAGTTGGAGGCAGCGGTCAACGAAAAGGTCCCGCGGTCCTCGCGCGCTGGCCGCCGGGCCGCCGCGGGGAGCTTCATCCTGTGACTCTGTGAGCCCGGCGCCGCCCAGGAAACAGTCGGCGGCGAGGTGCGGGAGCACGGAGAGCTCGGGGGCGGACGGCATGGGGTCGGCGGCGTGTAAGAATTGGCGGGCACGCGCTGTTGCGGAGGATCCAGCTCGTCCTCGTCGCCGTTCGACGCGCAGCTTCAGGCCTTCTCTCTGCCGCCCGTCCAGCAGCGCATGTCCTCCTCCGCCGATACGGTGCCCGTCCCAGGGACAGCACGGCAACGTGCGCGTCAAGTGCAACGTTGTAGCATGCAACTGTGAGGAGGTTCTCTTCCCCGATGCCGGCGACGTCGGACGCAACTAACTCGGTGGGGACTCATGGCGCGGTTCATCGGCATGTGCACACTGCACACGCGGATGGAGTCATGGAGACCTCACTACAGCACAGTAGAGCTTTAAAGGTGTTTTGGCAAAGGCGTTTTTGAAAAATGCCTTCCTATATATTCTTCAGAGGCGTTTTCTATAAAAGGCCAAAAAATGACTTCTTTTGGAGGCATATTATGCAGAACGCCACGCCTGATCTCCTATTACAAGGCGCTTGAACAAAAACGCCTCCAAAAGCTTGGGAGATATGCAGATAGACCCCTATACTATCTGATAACTTCTCTGGAACCCCACGAGACTTTTTAATCTTGACATCATCAAAGCTCCGCAACTCCCGGCTAAAAAACATTCCCCACCGAGGCCAGACCAGCGATGACTGTTCCGGAAGCCGCCGCATCGGTCTCGCCGCCGCATCCACCTCCTCTACCGCCGCCGCCGCCGCCGTCCAGCTCGTCGTCGTCATGGCGCTCCTCTTCCTCCTCTCCGCGCAGATCCTTCTGCCACATGAGCTCGACCCTGGCCGCCGAGTTCCTCTGCTCCCAGATCTCAGGTGTCCTTGACTCCTCGTTGCAGAGCCCTCCCACATGGTTCCTCGCAGCGATGGGGACGACTGGCGAACAGTCTCTTCACGGTGAGCTAATCCCCTCCATGCGCCTTCTCACCCATCTAATTACATCTCCTCTCCTTGGATCGACAACCTTCTCCCTAACCCTAGCCACCCTGCATCCCCTCCGAATCCATCCACTGCTCACGAGTTCCCGATTTAGCGTGTGATTTGATTTGTGGCAAGTGGCATGGTGTGATTGCGTGTGTTAGTCTGTGAGTACCTTCAACTTTTTGTATGAAATCGATTTGGACAACTGACTGACTTATTTCTCTGCTGATCGAAATGTTAATTCAGTTTGGAAGGAGTGTTCCAATTACATTAGTGACTTGTTTAATTTACTGATTAGGTAGGTACTGTGTGTCACCTCCTGTTTAATTCCTTGGATTGCTCATGTAGTGATGTCCGATTTTGAATATTGGATGGCATGGGTCTCTGGTTTTGGGCTGGAGTTTCTCCAGCAATTTCTATGGTTTAATTAGATGCTACAATTTGATTTTTTGATGGCAACAACTCAGATAGCATACAGTCAGTAAGCAGTATATTACTGTGAGTTATGTTGGTTTGATCATAAATTCATAGTTAAACATTCATATGTGTGCACTTATTGTTCTGAATGTTTCTCAACAAGATTTTCTTCACCTTGTATATTTGCTTAAGATGTCTTTTTACTATTCAGTTATTATTAGTGGTACTTAAAATATTTTCCTTCATGTTTTTTGTTTTTGGTTTTGGAGACTGAAATCAGAGAGGTGTCATAATGAATTTAATGGTAGGATTCTGATTATTACTAAACTCTGACTTACATTAAACTTCATGTGTCTAGTGTTGCCAGTGTGGGGCATCAACCCTGTTGATGGAGCTGCTCTTTTGATTACCATAATTGTTATATAAGCTAGCATGCACCTAGGTGAGCACCTTTGGAAGTTGGGATCTCTCTAATTTTTCTGCTAAGTGTAAGTTCAGATTGATTTTCTATTCTTATAATGGAAATGTTTTTTTCCCTCTGCACTGATACTGTTGGCTTTTGACTTAACCTTACTTGGATTATAATGTAATGCCTATTTGTGGAATAAACCCTTTGACTTAACCTTACTTGCATATGGCAGCACGGATCTGTGAAACTCTTACAGATCGCAGTGTTCAGTTACATGTTAGATCTGGTTCTCATGTTCTTAGAGTCTAATATCTTCACTTTCAATGTTACATCACTAATTTACTGGAAATGGATATAGTTATTGTGTTTTTTACTGAATATGAGAAGGTTGTAATTAAAGAGAAACTAAATGTTAGCCATGGATATGATTATTTGGTTGGTTTATTGAAAGAAAAACTATAGATCTAATGTTTTCTATGGATATGATCAATACTTTGATGCCTATTCTAATGGACTTTTTACAGTTCTATGGTTCACTGTAATTTGAGCCAACTCAAAAGGACTTGCTCTGGTTCAAGTGGTGGAATTCCATCAAGATTTCATTCAAAGACTTCTATGCAGAAGATATATAATTAGTAGTTCACTGTAATAGTGTTTTGGAGGTCGTTGATTGTACAGTGTTCAAGAAGTTCTTAATTTTTTTTCACTTCATTGAATCGTGAACCTGATTATTGATAATTGTAAATTGATATGTTTCAATTCATACTGGTGTTCATGCCAGCAGACATCAGCTAGGTATATGTGATATATGCTTTGTTGTCATATTTTAAAATGCCTCTAAATGATAAGAAGGCGCTGACAAAATTGCCTAGGGAGAGCTTCCAGGGCATTTTTTAAAAATACCTTCTCATACCTGGAGGCGTTACCAAAAACGCCTTTAGACACATACCTTTTGAGGCGTTTTGGAAAAATGCCAACTATAACTTTTCCCTTCGGCAGAACTCTTAGCGTTTTTAATAATGCCTCCTAAACCCTTTTGAGGCGTTTTACCTGTGTTTTGTGGCATTTTAGAACGCCATTAAATGCCGCACCTGTTGTAGTGCCTCTGCAGCCAAGGGCAATCAGGTTCAGGTCAGGTGAAAAGGGAGGATAAACGTCTGAAGGCACAGGACAACTGAACGAGACTAGAATCTCAGCTTGCAACTGCAAGCGGGCTGGATTGAAATATATGCTGGTGAATTAAACATATAATGTCTGAATGCTTGCATTTTGCTGTCGCATGGGTCCAGAAACGCCCTGCTGCTTGTTGGTGCAGTGCAACTGACCCGTTGAGCACTGTGAGTGAACAAGCGCTGTTGATTTCATGGCCGGTAGCAACCCAAAACGAGCAAGCTATTTGATGATCATATGTACATGGTTTGGGCCTTTTGTATCTCGTGTCGAGAACGGGACAGTAAACGCATACGAATAGCGCACTGATTGAGTTGATTGAGCAGAAAGAAGCACATTCCACAGTCTCCCCAATTATCAATGGCGGAATTGAACGCCTCCACCACGCACTCGTCGGAACCTCCAACACGCGACGCCCAGCGCCGGACCGCCGCGACCGTCCATCTGATCCGGCGGCATCGCCGGCGGACGCCTCCCGACTCGGCCATACTTCCAAGTTCCGTTGTCGTCCTTGCAGGGCTCGAGCGTCCCGCGCCGCGTGTCGGTGGCGCGCCACCGCAAGCAGCGTGACCCCGGCCGTCAAGCATGCAGGGACTCTCCGGCGACGTCTCCGATAACGCCGCACCGTCCAGGAGATTGCGGGAATGTCCAGGTCTGGTCGTCAGGGGCGCAGAGCGGGAACCGGCGTTCTCAGGCGACGCCATGAGGTGCGCGGCGACGAGGAATGCCCAAAAAAGCAACCTCACAACGGATTGCGGCGCATACGCTTCGTCCGGCTTACACGTGTCCAACCTCACAATAGGTTGGGTGGCGGCGTAGGGAGAGCGGTGGCGGTGTTGGTGGGGTAGAAGAGAGAGATAGGAGAGGACGATTGCGGTGGCAGCGGCGTGGGAGGGAGAGAGGAGATACGTCAATGGCGAACGGGAGGGAGAGAGCGGTTGCGGCGGCAGCTCACTGATTGGAAGAGGGGGAAGGAAAGAAAGCAGTCACGGGCGCAGGGGTATAGGCTGTAATTTATAGGGGTGTCGTCTACGGGGCTCGTGGGAAGCTTCAGTGATCTTTAGAAGGACGCTTGAGGTGTATAGGTTGTAATTTCTAGGGGTGTCGTCTACGGGGCTCGTGGGAAGCTTCGGTGATCTTTAGAAGGAAGGACGCTTGAGGTGTATATAGGTTGTAATTTCTAGGGGTGTCGTCTACGGGGCTCGTGGGAAGCTTCGGTGATCTTTAGAAGGACGCTTGAGGTGTATAGGTTGTAATTTCTAGGGGTGTGCGTGAGGTGGTGTGAGTGTGTTGTGTGAGTTCAGATACTTCAACTTGTATACTTTGTAATTTCTAGGGGTGTCGTCTACGGGGCTCGTGGGAAGCTTCGGTGATCTTTAGAAGGACGCTTGAGGTGTATAGGTTGTAATTTCTAGGGGTGTGCGTGAGGTGGTGTGAGTGTGTTGTGTGAGTTCAGATACTTCAACTTGTATACTTTGTAATTTCTAGGGGTGTCGTCTACGGGGCTCGTGGGAAGCTTCGGTGATCTTTAGAAGGACGCTTGAGGTGTATAGGTTGTAATTTCTAGGGGTGTGCGTGAGGTGGTGTGAGTGTGATGTGTGAGTTCAGATACTTCAACTTGTATACTTAGAAGTCCACGCAAACGGTTTTGGGAAACCCGGGTTGAGGCTTATGGGTTTAAATTCCTGGAGACGCATTACACAACGGAAACTGAAACTAACCCCTTCTGAAAAGATGCATGTCACTATTCACATAAACAGTTCCATTATGTAAAGATGCATGCCACTATTCTTCAACTTAAGAAAAGAAATTTGTTATTAAGGAACACAAAACTCCATTTCCATCTAAACACAAGCATCACAATTCATTTCATATAGCCACAGAAGAGCTGAATAGTAGGAGGTACTTATATAAGAGGTGATGGGGAAGCTAGCTACTTAGAAAGTGGATACTATACAGAAGCTACACCGTGTAATTCAGAGATAATCACTTTGTACTCCGTTTCAAGTTTCAACTGATAGAATCAGAAGCTCTAACCAGTTAGAGCACCTGGAAGAATCTGGAACAATACCCCCTTATGCAAACTTAATATCTTACAGAAGCACGGTTTGCATATGCACTGACTTAGAGAGAAGTGCAATTTGTTACATTACACATATGCATGCCTTGGAAAAGCACCACCACAACTACAACTTGAGCATTGTTCAGCGGAAGGAACAAACACAACTACACAAGCGAAGGAACACATAGGCATAGGCGAGGATAAGTTTCCCTAAATAGGGTTGGTGGCGCTGCATGGAGTATGCCAGATTCAGAGACGATCCTCAGTAGTAGTAGAGACGATCCTCATTTGGGACTACCAGCTCATGATCCTCAAGTAGATCTACAAACAATCTGCCAGCAAAAACTTCATACTCGACGTTGAGTTCCTCTAAATCCAAACATCCTTTGCCGACTTTGCTGCCCTTAGGATAGATCACAAACAGTTTGCCATAGACCACTTTGAAATCTGCAAAGACTTGCCTCAACAATCTGTCTCCAGGTTTGATAAGAACGTTGATAAGATGCCGCTGCCGCTGTAGCCGTCGCCTCCGCCTTCGGAGGCAGGGCCGCCTGCTCAGCCACACGGGCGAAGCGACCTGTGGCCGCCGCAACAGAGCGGGCGGCACGGGCGATCAGCATGAGCACGGAAGCTTTCGATGGCATGGCGAAAGATGAGAGGATAGATCTAGATGGGGGGGGGCGAAGTGCGTCGGCGTCGTTCTTCTACATGTGAGAGAGAGAAGTAGCGGCGACGGGTGTTCTAAGAGCGCCAGCGGTGGGAGGGAGACGAAGGAAAACCCTAGAGCGGGCTCCCAATGGGTGCCGCGTTGTGATGGACGGTTAATGCACCCCTTGGCCTGTTCTGGTCGTCGGATCATCCACCTGCGGCCAGGATCGGTCGTCCTGATGAGTTGGAGGCACCGGTCAACGAGAAGGACCCACGGTGCTGGCCCTGCCGTCGGGTTGCCCCGCTCCCCTGCGCCGCGCCGAGCTCCATCCTGTGTGAGCCCCGACACCGCCGAGGAAGCAGACGGTGGCGAGGTGCGGAAGCACGGAGACCTCGGCGTTGACAGTGGCAGCACACAGCAAGTGCTAACTGACAGACAAGTCGAGTGTTGAAAAGCATGCTTTGTTCACGGTAATCTCTTCATTGTATCGCCGAGATGCGCATAGTTATTCGTCTTCGCTGTGATCATCTCTCTTCTCTTCGAAAGCAAAGTACCAATATTGCCTGCTGCATACATCTAAAACTAATGAAACTGCATTTTCTGTAACAAGAAACTGCATTCAGACAATCAGGTAAGATGGAAAGGGAGGATAAATGTCTGAAGGCACAACAGAATTGAACGAGAGTAGAATCTCAGTTTGCAAGCAGGCCGAATTTCAAGTTACTCCGTATGTTGGTGAAGACATAATGCCTGAATGCATGGATTATTGGATTTGCTGCTTTGTTGGTTTACAAATGAACCGCGCGCTGAGCACTGAGATAACAAGCATGGTTGATTTCCTGGCTGGTAGCATCCCAAAACAAGCTAGTATTTGACATTTTGATGGCCATGTGGTATGTGTACTTACCACTGTAGATTTCTGTTCAGCTACTGAACCTGAACTAAACCATAAGCCGGCACTAACGCAACGGTGCCCTGACGCTGCCGCCCGCGCCTTGGAACACCTCCGTCCGTCATCCTCGCCACGCACCCACCCGCGGGCGACAATCCTGCACGGCTGCACCAGACGGACACTTGAGCGTCCTCGTCTAAGAGCGTCGCCCACCCATATATCCAAGCTCCGTTGCCGTCGCCGCTGCAGAGATGGAGCGTCCCGCGCATGCGCCGGTGGCGCACCACGCCGCGCGGCATGGCAGCCAGGGACTCTCCGGCGACGCCACTGCACACCGTACAAAGACTAATTGATATAATAGCAATTTGGTCATTTTGTGCATTCACAATGTCTTACAAGTGTGAGGATGATTTTGAATCAACATTTTTAAAATCTATAGCCGAGTTAGTATGTGCTCTGGCTTTTCTTACTCACACAAGGTTGTATATAAAGGCAAAGTAAAGAAAGAGCAAGGAATTCAAGGTGGCTTCAATAATAATCAGGTTTTTGACATAAGCAAGATAATTGTGTCATATTTCTCTTTCTGAACCGTTTGCATTGATGTCTTACATTATACTTTTGCCTAGCCTAATTTATGATCATATTGACATATAGATGCCATACAAAGTTACTAAATTACTCACTTCATTGGAGGAGTTACAAGGACCATTTGTTAATGACAATTTGGTCATTTTGTGCATCTATGGTTATTTTGGCTCATGAGAGTGATTTTTGTATTGTTCAAATACCCACAACCGAGCTAGTATGTGCTCAGGTTTGTCTCACTCATGCAGCATGTATAAGCAACAGCGACAAGTTGAATTCTTCATATTTGACAAATTCAAGTAATATGGCCGATAGATACTATCGTCCTTAAAAAGTGATACTTGTTTGCTATTCTTGTGCTCAACATTGTTTCTGTGCAGTTTAGGTGTTGATAAGTATTTCTTGGTACGCAAGCTTTACCAAGAAACAGGGAGGCATATGTTGACACGCAAATTTGGCACGGCTGGAGGACCCGGTCAGACCTCTACCCCTCCCGGTTAGACCGGCCTGGCGAGGTTGCTCAAAAGGCAATTTGGACTTCACCATTGGATAGCTATCGTCGAGACAGTCAAGATTCATATATAGAACGTCCAATTCGGAGTCCGGATGAGGGAGTTATGACCCTGGCAAAAATCAGCCCTGAGCCACGCGGTTAGACCGCGTCCTAGGGGCGGTTAGACCGCCCTGCCCAGCCAAATCCGAGTTAGGAGTTGTATTTTGACACGGGATTTGTATATACTTCGACTCCTACTGGGGCAAGACCTCCCCACCCTATATTTATGAAGGGCCACAGCTGATTGAGGGGAACACAATCGAATCTATCAATCACTTTTTACCTTTTGTCTCTCCTTTACACTTTTCCAACCCTATGTTCTTCATCCGCTGATCTCCACGACCAAAGATGGCGTCCTAAGGCTCGCTGGTCGACCTAGGGCACGCCGGTGACGTCCACGCCCTGACGGGGTCCCTCCCGGGCGAGAGCTTCGATGGCCTTTGCTAGTTTGCTCGTAAACTAGTCGTTTTCGCCATGTAAGTGCGTTATTTATCTCTTTGCTAGTTTGCTCGTAAACCTTGCCGTCCGCCATCACGTAAGCGTGGTAGTTACCCCCTCCAACGGCCGATCTAGCCTAAACCCTAGGTAGCCGGTCTAACCGGGTTGCTGGGCCGGTTTAACCGCCCCTGGCAGCATCTTTGTCTCCTCGGTCCGTTCGCGACCCGCACGCTCTAGTGCTCTCGTGTGTTGGCCATAAAAAACGTCAACAGTTTCGAAGGCGGTGGCGTGGTCTGGGCCGGACTGGGCCGTAGACACAGCACTGCTGAGTGGGCTGGGCTCGGAGGTTTCTTTTACGTTAGAAATTTTAATGTACTTAGCGGTAAAAATAAAAGAAGTACCACAAAGTAAAAAAAATACAAAATAGCGATAAATTACTATGATATTCTTTAAATTATGTGTAAAATTTATTTAATTTTTAAGAAATGAAAGTACCTATAAGTACTGCAATTACTTTAGTACGGTAACTAAGCTTTTTATATTCAACCTTGTATTACCCCGCCATTTTCATTACACATAGTACAAACTTGTATCGTGTAAACATCTTTATACCTGCTCTAAAGATACGTTCTACAGCACCGGTGACCACTGACCAATTCCTAGATGGTCACCTTGTTTGGTTGGTTGTTGATTAATACTGATTTATTATGTGAGAAAAAAATATTGTTGGCTGGCTGGTGACAGACGACTGGTGCTATTTTATTCTGAGAGAAAAATATTGATGGCAGGTATTGTGCATTGTCCCATCTTTCACCAAGCTTCTCAGTATCTCATCCTTCTTAGGTCCCGTTTAGTTTCCTAAATATTCCCCAAAAATCCACTATTCATCCAACTTTTCCCTATTCATCCCACCTCTTCTACTCACATATCACTATTCATCTACAGTGTTTTTTTGGTGAACAGTGTATTTTCGGGGAATCTTTCCCCAGTCTAAACACACCCTTACATGATAAACTCACCGGCTCCAAATAAACCTCTTGCTACCGTACACGTGCGTGCAACAGCCAGCACAGGCGCCGGTGCCGTCGCCGGTGAAGCTCATCACGGCGTTCGGCAGCCCGTTCGCGCACCGCGTGGAGGTGGCGCTGGCGCTCAAGAACGTGCCGTATGAGCTGGTCGTGGAGGACCTGGCCAACAAGAGCGCGCTGCTCCTCCAGCACAACCCCGTCCACCGCTTCGTCCCCGTCCTCCTCCACGGCGGCCGCGTCGTCTGCGAGTCCCTCCTCATCGTCGAGTACGTCGACGAGGCGTTTCACCACGGCGCGGCGGCGCCACGGATCCTCCCCGCCGACCCCTACGACCGCGCCGCCGCCCGCTTCTGGGCCCAGTTCATCGCCGACAAGTGCCTGAAGCCGCTGTGGCTGTCGATGTGGGCGGGCGGCGACGCACAGGCGCGGTTCGCGAGGGAGACGAAGGAGAGCCTGGCAATCCACGACGCGCAGCTCGAGGGGAAGAAGACGAGGTTCTTTGGTGGCGACGCCATCGGGTTCGTCGACCTCGCCGCCTGCACGCTGGCGCACTGGCTCGGCGTGCTGGAGGAGGTGGCCGGGGTGCGCCTCGTCGGGGACGGCGAGTACCCGTGATGAGGATATCGCCACGCTGGACACGCTCATGAGTCGGTCTTCCTCAAGTTTCAGTTCGTCGCCAACTCAGCCTCTACGTTTGCCTCGGATTCAGCCGACATCCATCCAGTGTTTCGACCATAACTTCTTCATACGAAGTCGAAACGAGGCGTTTAAGGATGCGTTGGAAAGGGAACGACGACGCCGTCATTTTGGTTCTGGTCCTAGCTCTAGAGCCTTCGTGGATCATTCTGTGTGACCACGAAAAGGTGCACCTGTTTTGGGCTAACTTGGCCTTGTATCGTGTCGGGCCTTAAGCCCATGTTGTGGACGCCCCCTCTAGTTGCGCCCCCAACCCTAGATCGCCCCTAGACTTTAATACTCAGTAGCCACCGCCATTAGAACTTGGGTTTTGTTTAGAGTCAGTTTTCCTTCGAGAAACAGATCGATCATTGTAACTGTGACGCCGAGTCCTTTTACCAGTGATCCAGGGCCCCTGTTCTTGTTCTCCACCCCTATGGCGATTAGTCCTTTGGTATTCTCGACCTCGAACCCATTTATTCAGATTCGCTTCAATATACATATGCAATTTCAGATTGCGTGTTTATACTTTCTTGCTTGTGTTCTCGATTCGCTCGCAGGAAAAGCCTTCTCGGCGAGGTCAATCAAGTTGAGCTTGGTTGATAACCAGCGGAGCAGCGGTGTAACTATTGCAGGGGTTCGAGTCGTGCTGATTAGAAGCCCGGATTGCCAACGTCGTTGATCCAACCTATCGAGTTTATCATCTACCTCTCGGAAGATCGGGCCACGTCCCCATCAACCCGGCTCTCCGCCGGTGGGCCAAGGAGTACACTTCCGACGAGGCAGTGAAGAGGTTCCTGCCGGACAGGGACGAGCTCGTCGCCTTCTTCGCCGCCAACAAGGAGAGGTATACCGGACAGGGACGAGCTCGTCGCCTTCTTCGCCGCCAACAAGGAGAGGTATACGTCCATGGTCAGGGCCGTCCATCTATCCTGCTTGTTGGATACTCGTGTTTACGGAATACGGTTGGTATGTATACGTGTGATGTACAATTTCTAGTACTCCACTTTGTTATGCTGAATTTTGTTCCGATTGGATTGTTGTGTGGAGAGTCGTCAGGTTTGAGCCTTTTTGTATTATGTGTCAAGAATCGGGCAATAAACACTTATTCGAATTTATAGTGCACTGAATTGAGTTGATTGAGCAGAAAGAAACGCATTTCACAAATCTCCCCCCAATTATCAATTGCGGATTTTCATTTTTGTTTTACCAGTTCACGCAGAACTAGTTACTAGTATCACTGCCGCGAGCCGAAGGCGATGCGAGCCCGACTGCCCGAACCAGCATTACCGCTGCTTGGCTGGGCAGTGGGCACGTCCGCTGCCGCCCACGTCTTGCGCGACTCCATCGCCAACGCCACGCACTCGTCGGAACCCAGCCGCGCGCGATGCCCAGCGCCGGGCGGCCGCGAGCGTCACCCTGGACCTCCGATCCCGCGGCGTCGGCGGTGGACGCATCCCGGCTGCAGTTCCAAGCTCCATGCCTCCATTACCGTCCTCACAGAGCTCGAGCCGCCAAGCGTGCCGCGCCGCGCCACGCCGGCGGCATGACCCTGGCCGTCAACCGGGCAGGGACTCACTGGTGACCTCTTCGGCGACACCGTACCGACATGGAGAGTGCGGGAACATGTACGCCCGGTCATCGGGGACGCGGAACGGGACTGGCCGGCGCTCCCAGGCGACGCCGTGAGGTGCGCGACGACGAGGAACGCCGGACTTGAGGGCTTGAGGGTGGACGGTAAATGAAATACCGTCCACCCCTTGGCCTATCCCGTCCGTTGGATCGGCTTCGTGCGACCAGGATCGGTCGCCCTGAATAGTTGGACGTACCGGTCAACGAGACGTACCCGCTGTCCTCGCCGCGCTGGCCTGTGGCCGCCGGGCTGCCGCTCCCCTGCGCGATGCCCCGCGCCGAGCTTCATCGTGCGAGGCCCTGGCGCCGCCCAGCAAGCAGACGGCGGAGAGGTGCGGGAGCACGGAAAGCTCGACGTCCGAGGCCGCCGAAGCGGAAGCCATCGTCAGGGACGGACGACAGGGGGTTGGCGGCGCGTAAGGATCCCCGCTGGTCTTCGTCGCCGTCCAACGGGCAGCCTCATGCCTGCCGGCTGCCGCGCACGCTTGGAGCGCGAGCTGCTAGCTTCTGCCGCCCGTCCGGCAGCGGATGTCCTCCTCCGTCGATACGGTGCCCGCCCCATGGACAGCACGCCGACATGCGCGTCGGCAAGAGCTCCATGATTTGCCGAGATTGGAGGTGCCGAGCCGAGTGCACGCTGCACGCGAATGGAGACCTCTGCAGCCAAAGACAACGGCAGAGAAGTCTGGAAGGGAAGGATTGCTCATTGCTTCAAGAGGAAACCTCTGGCAGATAGCCAGCAACGGCCAGCCCTGTTAGTTCGGCCTGGAATGGGAGGCTGGGATGAGGGATCCATTACATAGGAGCAACGGGCTAGGTGCAAGTGCAACTCCATTCCAAGAAAACTCGATAACAACACAACAATACCTTTTTGAAGTAGTTTGTCCTTGAAATGAACAACCCCAACAATACTTGTTCTGTTTATAGACATGCCTTTTCTTTCTTGTACGGCCGGCTTGGAACTGAATAAAACCAATGATGCAGCGGCTGGGATGAGGAATCCTACTGACTGAACTAATAACCATGCAACTGAAAATGGGAAAAAAACACGATTTTGACAGTGGCAGCATACAACAAGTGCAAAATGACAGACAAGTCGAGTGTGCGAAGCATGCTTTGTTCAAGGTAAGCTTTTCATGTTTACTAGTCCATCAACCCGTGACTTCGCACGGGCTAGTACTTTTTTATTAGAAATTATTTGTTTAATTTCATTAGTAGTCATAATAGATTCATACTATTTTTTCATGTAGACTACGAATGTAACATATTAATTATCATTTCGTAAGCATAATTGGAGAGAGAGAGGCTAATATAATTTTAAGATTGTGTTGTATACTATTTTTAAAAAACAATAAGTACAATTAACTTTGTTTTTTATCGAAAGATCAACCATAATAAGAAGTAAATTTCTTATTTGTCAGCAAATATTTGCTTCACAGACTTCACATGCACCTTTTATCTTCTATTCTTTTGTATTATTCAATCGTAACATGTGGTGTTTATACTGCATTATTTTTTTTACGGGAATCAGCAGGGGAGGCCCCTACCACTATTTTTTATATATAATAAAAAGACATGTACAATTTATACCATATTATTATTAAACTGGTAAATTTATTAGAAGATTTATTATTCACAGGTGTGTTAGGATTGTTAGAAGAATTTTTATTTGAAGTAAAGATGATTTATTATATTAGATGTCACCGGCATGTGGTTTAGATTTTTTTATAGTAGTATATGAAAGGTAGATGTGACTCGCAGATGATTTACATTTAATTTTTATAAAATCATTTTTGGGTAATTTATACATAAATGTACAGAGTTATTTTTATAATAATTTATAATGGCATGGGTGGGTAATTTAAACATAGATATAGGGTTTTTTTATAATAATTTATGATAGCATGGGTGGGTAATTTACACATAGATATAGGGGGTTATTTTTATAATAATTTATAATAGCATGGGTGGGTAATTTTAGACAAAGTACATCCAACGGCTATTAAAATCACTCTATTTTTTTTTAGAGTGTCCACCTAGGATTCTTAGGTGGCTTCACGTGGAGGCTTCTATGAGTTTTCTCTCTTTTTAAAGTGTCCACCTAGGATTCTTAGGTGGCATCGTCCAGAGGCTTCAAAAGGAGTCTCCAATTAGTAATAGTAAGATAAGATTCATGTATCGTGGAGATGCACATAGTTATTCATCTTCAGTATGATCATATCGCTCTCCCCTTCGAAAGAAAAATGCTAATATTGCCTGCATTCATCTAAAACAAATGAAACTGCATTTTCTATAACATGAAATTGCATTCAGACAATCAGGTAAGGGTAAGATGAAAAGGGAGGATAAATGTCTGAAGGCACAACAGAACTGAACGAGAGTAGAATCTCAGTTTGCAAGCAGGCTGATTGAGCATGGAGTGCCTGAATGCATGCATTTGCCGATGGATGTGTCCGGAAACGAGCTTCTTGGTGTGCAAATCTCTAGACTATGAGAGAGAGCAAGCGTCAGATGTTGGGCAGTGGGCACGTCCGCCCGCGTCTTGAACGCCTCCCTCCGCCACGCACTCGTCGGAACCCAGCCGGCGTGACAACCACAGCGGACGGCCGCAAGCGTCACTCCGGGCCTTCGATCCGGCGGCGTCGTCGGCAGACGCCTCCCGACCGCAGTTCTAGGTTCCATTACCGACCTCACAGAGCTCAAGCCGTCGAGCGTGCCGCGCCGCGCGTCGGTGGCGCGCCACGCCAGCGGCATGACCCAGGGCAGGGACTCACCGGTGACCTCTCCGGCGACGCCTTGCTTGCAGGGAGAGTGGGGGAACATGTAGGCCCGGTCGCCGGAGACGCGGAACGGGATCGGCCGGCGCTCCCGGGCGACGAGGAAAGCCGGACTCGGGTCCCGGGGGTGGACAGTAAATGAAATACCGTCCACCCCTTGGCCTGTTTTGGTCGTTGGATCAGCCACCTGCGGCCAGGATTGGCCGTACGGATTAGTTGGAGGCAGCGGTCAACGAGAAAGTCCCGCAGTCCTCGCACGCTGGCCGCCGGGCCGCTGCGGGGAGCTTCATCCTGTGAGCCCGGCGCCGCCCAGGAAACAGGCGGCGGCTAGGTGCGGGAGCACGGAGAGCTCGGCGTCCGAGGCCGCCGAAGTGGAGCCATCGGGGCCTCGGAGGCGGACGCCATGGGGTCGGCGGCGTGTAAGAATTGGCGGGCACTCGCTGTTGCGGAGGATCCAGCTCATCCTCGTCGCCGTTCGACGCGCAGCTTCATGCCCGCCGTGCACGAGCTGCTCTCTGCCGCCCGTCCAGCAGCGCATGTCCTCCGCCGATACGGGGCCCGTCCCAAGGACAGCACGGCGACGTGCGCGTGAAGTGCGACGTTGTAGGCTTGTAGCATGCAACTGCGAGGAGGTTCCCTTCCCCCATGCCGGCGACGTCGGACGCAACTGACTCATGGGGACTCATGGCGCGGTTCATCGGCATGTGCACGCTGCACACGCGGATGGAGTCATGGAGACCTCTGCAGCCAAGGGTGAAAAGGGAGGATAAACGTCTGAAGGCACAGGACAACTGAACGAGACTAGAATCTCAGCTTGCAAATGCAAGCAGGCTGACTTGCAATATTCGCTGGTGATGAACATATAATGTCTGAATGCTTGCATTTTGTTGTGGCATCGGGATCCAGAAACGCTCTGCTGCTTGTTGGTGCAGTACGTGCAACTGGCCCATTGAGCACTGAGACAGAACAAGCGCTGTTGATTTCAATTCCTGACCGGTAGCACCCCCAAAACGAGCAAGCTATTCGATGATCATCATATGTACATGGTGTCATGGTCTGAGCCTTTTGTATTGTGTGTCGAAAACGGGACAGTAAACGCATATGAATAGCGCACTGATTGAGTTGATTGAGCAGAAAGGAGCACATTCCACAATCTCCCTAATTATCAATGGCGGAATCGAACGCCTCCACCCCACCACGCACTCGTCGAAACCTCCAACACACCACGGCCAGCGCCGGACGGCCGCGACCGTCCATATGATCCGGCGGCATCGACGGCGGACGCCTACCGGCCCGGCCGTAGTTCCAAGTTCCGTTGCCGTCCTTGCAGAGCTCGAGCGTCCCGCACCGCGTGTCGGTGGCGCGCCACCGCGAGCGGCGTGACCCCGGCCGTCAAGCATGCAGGGACTCTCCGACGACGCCGTACCGTCCAGGAGATTGCGGGAATGTCCAGGTCTGGTCGTCAGGGCCGCAGAACGGGAACCGACGCCCTCAGGCGACGCCATGAGGTGCGCGGCGACAAGGAAACTGAAACTAAGCCCTTCTGAAAAAAGATGCATGTCACTATTCCCATAAACAGTTCCATTATGTAAAGATGCATGCCACTATTCTTCAACTTAAGAAAATAAAATTGTTATTAAGGAACACAAAACTCCATTTCCATCTAAACACAAGCATCACAATTCATTTCACATAGCCACAGAAGAGCTGAATAGTAGGAGGTACTTATATAAGAGGTGATGGGGAAGCTACTTAGAAAGTGGATACTATACAGAAGCTACACCGTGTAATTCAGAGATAATCACTTTGTACTCCGTTTCAAGTTTCAACTTATAGAATCAGAGGCTCTAACCACTGGAACCATTATACCCCCTTATGCAAACTTAAAAATATCTTACAGAAGCACGGTTTGCATATGCACACTACTGGGGATAGTGACTTTAGTACCGGGCGCCAACCCCCCTTTAGTACCGGGCAGGCGTCCGGTACACGCCAATCGGCACTAAAGGGGGTAACATTTGTACCGGGCAGATGCCCGGCACTAATGGTGACACCATTAGTGCCGGGCAGTGTTAGTGCCCGGTACCGAATGTGCTGCACAGCGTGGGCTCATTTTCTTTTTTTTTTCTATTCCTTTTCTTCCTTTTTTTTTCTTTCCCCATAAATTTTACAGAATCATCTCACAGAACCATCTCTCAATCACAACCACAGAATCATCTCTCAATCACAAATGCAAATCACACACATATATACACATCACACTTAAATCTTACAAGAATCACAGATTTACAAGAATCAATCGAAGATTTACAAGAATCAATCGCAGATTTACAAGAATCACTGATCATTCACAACCACATGAGTCACAAGAACAAAACACATGAACAACAAGAACCTGGAACACAAGAACACAGATCCGTGTATGTTCCCTCCGGGCTCCGGCTGCCGCGCCGCCGCGCCGGGCTGGCCGCCATGCGCCCCCGCGCCGGGCCGGCGAGCCTTCGCGCTAGGCTGGCCGCCATGCGCCCCTGCCGAGCCGGGGAGCCTCCGCGTCAGGAGGCCACCACGCCCCCGCGCCGGGCCGGCCGCCAGCTCCCGCTCCCGCGCCGGACCTGGATGTAGATCGAGATAAGAGAGGTGAGGATATCCATGGAGATAAGATATTGTGTGTGGTGTTGTGTGACTTAGCTTTGAAAGGAATCGATAGGTGAGATAAGGAGACAGAGGGGAGGGGGCGCGTGCTGCAGGGCCGGGTACCGGTCGGTGGGTGGGTGACTTTTGTACCGGGCTGGTTCTATGTTCGGCACTAATGCCCGCACATTAGTGCCGGGCTGTCTAAATGCCTGGTACAAATGTGAGTCACCTTATTTGTGCCGGGCCATAATATGGCCCGGTACAAATGTGTACACATTAGTGCCGGGCATTTATAATGCCCGGTACAAATGTGTGTACTCTCCGAGGGAGCGCCGAGCATTCTAAACGCCCGGCACTAATGTGTAGGTATTAGTGCCAGGCGATATTATAGCCCGGTACTAAATATGCCGCACGGGTGGCGCTGTGGGGACCGCGTTTAGGCCCGGTATAAAAGATATCGTTAGTACCGGGCGGCAAATGCCCGGTACTAATGTGCAAACGACCCCCAGGACCAAAGGTCCATTCCCTAGTAGTGGCATTGACTTAGATAGAAGGGCAATTTGTTACACATATGAATGCCTTGGAAAAGCACCACCACAACTACAACTTGAGCATTGTTCAGCACAAGGAACTAACACAACTACACAAGCGAAGGAACACATAGGCATCGGCGAGTCCTTTTAGCAGAAGGATAACTTTCTCTAAATAGGGTTGGTGGCACTGCATGGAGTATGCCAGATTCAGAGACAATCCTCAGTAGTAGCAGAGACGATCCTCATTTGGGACTACCAGCTCATGATCCTCAGGTAGATCCACAAACAATCTGCCAGCAATAACTTCATACTCGACGTTGAGTTCCTCAAAATCCAGACATCCTTTGCCGACTTTACTGCCCTTAGGATAGATCACAAACAGTTTGCCATTGACCACTTTGAAATCTGCAAAGACTTGCCTCAAAAATCTGTCTCCAGGTTTGACAATAACACATGACCTGCCAGCCTTTCTCGCAACCTCAGCATCACGGCCATCAAGATTACGGCACTTCTCCATAAGCTTTCCATCAGCAAATTTGTTTATTGCCAATTTGTAGGGCAGATTAGCATTGTTGGTACGGTGGACAAGCAGCGAAATGTCCTTGAATTTCTTGAAGCGGCGAACCATCTCTTCATGGTCACGCTTCTGGTTAAAAGCCTTACACCAGCGCTCATACAGGGCCCACAGGGCTTCATCCGATTCAAGGTCCTTCTCCTGTGCCACGAATGTAATTTTGGGCTTGCCTACAAAATCTACAAACAAATGGCGAAAAAAGAAGCCTTGTATCAAAACGCAATTTAATTCGCGCAAGCCGGTGTATTATTAAAACAATAACACTAATATGTTTTCTATGCTACCGACGAATTTACCAAATGGGTTCAGAGGAGCAAAGGCGTCATGTTTAATAAAATAGAAAAAGAGTTCGCGAAGCGCAATCCCATCCCGTCCCAGACTGATGCACGAGCAAGGTTTTAAATCTCCCGCTATAGTTTTTGCTACGATCCACTATAGCTTATTGGGGCATGATACCGCTATTTATGTTCATGTACAACTTAACCGCTATAGCCTGTTATAACCTCATTTAGCTCCACTATAGCTATTTTAGAGTGCAACCGCTAAATCCTCTTAGCCCGCTATTTAAAATATTGTGCACGAGGGTGCCAAATTTCCTACTTCGGATTTACCTTTTGCGGGGATTCCGGGGCCAATGTAGCCATCCACCACCCGGTAGAGAGGAGCGCGAGCATCCATGGCCGGGAGAGTTGCGGTCATGGTGGAGGAAGGTGAACCCGCGGCTGAACGGTGCTGGAGCACATCCCCGGCGCCAACACGATCTAGAGCGTTAGATGCCGCTGCCGCTGTAGCCGTCGCCTCCGCCTTCGGAGGCAGGGCCGCCTGCTCAGCCACACGGGCGAAGCGACCTGTGGCCGCCGCAACAGAGCAGGCGGCACGGGCGATCAGCATGAGCACGGAAGCTTTCGATGGCATGGCGAAAGATGAGAGGATAGATCTAGATGGGGGGGGGGGCGAAGTGCGTCGGCGTCGTTCTTCTGCATGTGAGAGAGAGAAGTAGCGGCGACGGGTGTTCTAGGAGCGCCAGCGGTGGGAGGGAGACGAAGGAAAACCCTAGAGCGGGCTCCCAATGGGTGGACGGTTAATGCACCCCTTGGCCTGTTCTGGTCGTCGGATCATCCACCTGCGGCCAGGATCGGTCGTCCTGATGAGTTGGAGGCACCGGTCAACGAGAAGGACCCACGGTGCTGGCCCTGCCGTCGGGTTGCCCCGCTCCCCTGCGCCGCGCCGAGCTCCATCCTGTGTGAGCCCCGACACCGCCGAGGAAGCAGACGGTGGCGAGGTGCGGAAGCACGGAGACCTCGGCGTTGACAGTGGCAGCACACAGCAAGTGCTAACTGACAGACAAGTCCGAGTGTTGAAAAGCATGCTTTGTTCACGGTAATCTCTTCATTGTATCGCCGAGATGCGCATAGTTATTCGTCTTCGCTGTGATCATCGCTCTTCTCTTCGAAAGCAAAGTACCAATATTGCCTGCTGCATACATCTAAAACTAATGAAACTGCATTTTCTGTAACAAGAAACTGCATTCAGACAATCAGGTAAGATGGAAAGGGAGGATAAATGTCTGAAGGCACAACAGAATTGAACGAGAGTAGAATCTCAGTTTGCAAGCAGGCCGAATTTCAAGTTACTCCGTATGCTGGTGAAGACATAATGCCTGAATGCATGGATTATTGGATTTGCTGCTTTGTTGGTTTACAAATGAACCGCGCGCTGAGCACTGAGATAACAAGCATGGTTGATTTCCTGGCTGGTAGCATCCCAAAACAAGCTAGTATTTGACATTTTGATGGCCATGTGGTATGTGTACTTACCACTGTAGATTTCTGTTCAGCTACTGAACCTGAACTAAACCATAAGCCGGCACTAACGCAACGGTGCCCTGACGCTGCCGCCCGCGCCTTGGAACACCTCCGTCCGTCATCCTCGCCACGCACCCACCCGCGGGCGACAATCCTGCACGGCTGCACCAGACGGACACTTGAGCGTCCTCGTCTAAGAGCGTCGCCCACCCATATATCCAAGCTCCGTTGCCGTTGATATAATAGCAATTTGGTCGTTTTGTGCATTCACAATGTCTTACAAGTGTGAGGATGATTTTGAATCAACATTTTTAAAATCTATAGCCGAGTTAGTATGTGCTCTGGCTTTTCTTACTCACACAAGGTTGTATATAAAGGCAAAGTAAAGAAAGAGCAAGGAATTCAAGGTGGCTTCAATAATAATCAGGTTTTTGACATAAGCAAGATAATTGTGTCATATTTCTCTTTTTGAACCGTTTGCATTGATGTCTTACATTATACTTTTGCCTAGCCTAATTTATGATCATATTGACATATAGATGCCATACAAAGTTACTAAATTACTCACTTCATTGGAGGAGTTACAAGGACCATTTGTTAATGACAATTTGGTCATTTTGTGCATCTATGGTTATTTTGGCTCATGAGAGTGATTTTTGTATTGTTCAAATACCCACAACCGAGCTAGTATGTGCTCAGGTTTGTCTCACTCATGCAGCATGTATAAGCAACAGCGACAAGTTGAATTCTTCATATTTGACAAATTCAAGTAATATGGCCGATAGATACTATCGTCCTTAAAAAGTGATACTTGTTTGCTATTCTTGTGCTCAACATTGTTTCTGTGCAGTTTAGGTGTTGATAAGTATTTCTTGGTACGCAAGCTTTACCAAGAAACAGGGAGGCATATGTTGACACGCAAATTTGGCACGGCTGGAGGACCCGGTCAGACCTCTACCCCTCCCGGTTAGACCGGCCTGGCGAGGTTGCTCAAAAGGCAATTTGGACTTCACCATTGGATAGCTATCGTCGAGACAGTCAAGATTCATATATAGAACGTCCAATTCGGAGTCCGGATGAGGGAGTTATGACCCTGGCAAAAATCAGCCCTGAGCCACGCGGTTAGACCGCGTCCTAGGGGCGGTTAGACCGCCCTGCCCAGCCAAATCCGAGTTAGGAGTTGTATTTTGACACGGGATTTGTATATACTTCGACTCCTACTGGGGCAAGACCTCCCCACCCTATATTTATGAAGGGCCACGGCTGATTGAGGGGAACACAATCGAATCTATCAATCACTTTTTACCTTTTGTCTCTCCTTTACACTTTTCCAACCCTATGTTCTTCATCCGCTGATCTCCACGACCAAAGATGGCGTCCTAAGGCTCGCTGGTCGACCTAGGGCACGCCGGTGACGTCCACGCCCTGACGGGGTCCCTCCCGGGCGAGAGCTTCGATGGCCTTTGCTAGTTTGCTCGTAAACTAGTCGTTTTCGCCATGTAAGTGCGTTATTTATCTCTTTGCTAGTTTGCTCGTAAACCTTGCCGTCCGCCATCACGTAAGCGTGGTAGTTACCCCCTCCAACGGCCGATCTAGCCTAAACCCTAGGTAGCCGGTCTAACCGGGTTGCTGGGCCGGTTTAACCGCCCCTGGCAGCATCTTTGTCTCCTCGGTCCGTTCGCGACCCGCACGCTCTAGTGCTCTCGTGTGTTGGCCATAAAAAACGTCAACAGTTTCGAAGGCGGTGGCGTGGTCTGGGCCGGACTGGGCCGTAGACACAGCACTGCTGAGTGGGCTGGGCTCGGAGGTTTCTTTTACGTTAGAAATTTTAATGTACTTAGCGGTAAAAATAAAAGAAGTACCACAAAGTAAAAAAAAATACAAAATAGCGATAAATTACTATGATATTCTTTAAATTATGTGTAAAATTTATTTAATTTTTAAGAAATGAAAGTACCTATAAGTACTGCAATTACTTTAGTACGGTAACTAAGCTTTTTATATTCAACCTTGTATTACCCCGCCATTTTCATTACACATAGTACAAACTTGTATCGTGTAAACATCTTTATACCTGCTCTAAAGATACGTTCTACAGCACCGGTGACCACTGACCAATTCCTAGATGGTCACCTTGTTCGGTTGGTTGTTGATTAATACTGATTTATTATGTGAGAAAAAAATATTGTTGGCTGGCTGGTGACAGACGACTGGTGCTATTTTATTCTGAGAGAAAAATATTGATGGCAGGTATTGTGCATTGTCCCATCTTTCACCAAGCTTCTCAGTATCTCATCCTTCTTAGGTCCCGTTTAGTTTCCCAAATATTCCCCAAAAATCCACTATTCATCTAACTTTTCCCTATTCATCCCACCTCTTCTACTCACATATCACTATTCATCTACAGTGTTTTTTTTGGTGAACAGTGTATTTTCGGGGAATCTTTCCCCAGTCTAAACACACCCTTACATGATAAACTCACCGGCTCCAAATAAACCTCTTGCTACCGTACACGTGCGTGCAACAGCCAGCACAGGCGCCGGTGCCGTCGCCGGTGAAGCTCATCACGGCGTTCGGCAGCCCGTTCGCGCACCGCGTGGAGGTGGCGCTGGCGCTCAAGAAGGTGCCGTATGAGCTGGTCGTGGAGGACCTGGCCAACAAGAGCGCGCTGCTCCTCCAGCACAACCCCGTCCACCGCTCCGTCCCCGTCCTCCTCCACGGCGGCCGCGTCGTCTGCGAGTCCCTCCTCATCGTCGAGTACGTCGACGAGGCGTTTCACCACGGCGCGGCGGCGCCACGGATCCTCCCCGCCGACCCCTACGACCGCGCCGCCGCCCGCTTCTGGGCCCAGTTCATCGCCGACAAGTGCCTGAAGCCGCTGTGGCTGTCGATGTGGGCGGGCGGCGACGCACAGGCGCGGTTCGCGAGGGAGACGAAGGAGAGCCTGGCAATCCACGACGCGCAGCTCGAGGTGAAGAAGACGAGGTTCTTCGGCGGCGACGCCATCGGGTTCGTCGACCTCGCCGCCTGCACGCTGGCGCACTGGCTCGGCGTGCTGGACGAGGTGGCCGGGGTGCGCCTCGTCGGGACGGCGAGTACCCGGCTCTCCGCCGATGGGCCAAGGACTACACCTCCGACGAGACTGTGAAGAGGTTCCTGCCGGACAGGGACGAGCTCGTCGCCTTTTTCGCCGCCAACAAGGAGAGGTACACGTCCATGGTCAGGGCAGCGCTGCAGCAGCAGCAGTAGCTCCCATCGCGTCCATCCCTGCTCGTTGGATACTTGTTTGTATTCACGGATCGTATGCTTACGTGTGATGTATCAGTTTCTTCTTCCGGTGCCTTATACTAGTGTTGAAAAAGGACTGTAAACATCCGACGGTTCAGATTAATTGTATACTTCCGATAACTTCACCAGTAGAATGTGCAGTATAGGTGGTATAAAAGTATTATGTGAAAAAATATTTTAAATATTTTTTTATTTAGAACCTCATATCTTTCGTGAATTGAAATCACACACGTTCCAATTGAAACTTATAATCATGCGCATTTCATTTAGAAATCTAAATCACTCAGTCCCGTTTCTGCCTCTCACGTTCATCCGCTCCTCACTTATCGTTCCCTTCTCTCACTGTTACTGTGTTGTCCCAGTCCATCTCTCTATCCCTCCGTCTCATCCTCTCGCGACACTGGCGGCGGCGGGCTGCCCAGAGGACGGCGACTGGCGGCGTGTGGCCGTGTGGGTCCACAGGAGTGTCGAGGACGGCAACATCGCCCGGGCCCGCACGAAGAGCGGCCACCAGCAGGGAGGGCGGGCCCGCGTGAGCAGCGGGGCAGGGGCGCGAGAAGAGGCTGCGCGGGTCAGAGCGCCGGTGGCGAGGACGGCAGCACCGCCTGGGCCTGCACGAGCAGCAGGACGCGAGCGGAGACTGCGCCTTGATCTGTTTTGGTAGATCATTACAGTTGATTTACGAATAGAGATTCTGTTGATTAGAACTGTGTTTTGACGCATAGAGAGTACAGATTGATGATGATTAATTTCGTTCCTTTGAATTGGATTATTAAGAAAGGTTGACTATAGATTTCAACATTGTTCCACGAGATGGAAAACGGAGGAGGAAAAATAAGGTGGTGATATGAAAAACTATGTAACTATTAATTGTGGATAAAATTACTAAATTACCCCTATAGATAGATAGTTTGGTGTTCTCTGTACTTTATGCCACTCATTGGTAGTATAAGGCACCGGAAAAAAAAGCTCTTCTAGTACCCCACTTTGTTATATGCTGAATTTTGTTTTGGATTGCTGTAGATGGAGAGTCAGGTTTTGAGGCTTTTGTACCGTGTGTCGAGAATTGGACACTAAACGCTTACGAATAGTGCACAGATTGATGGGAGATTTCCCTAGGAAAACTCCGAACCTAGGGATGCAGGTCCTCGGCGGCTCGGCGCGTATGCAAAAATATTGAAATCTGAGCACACTATCTCTCTCCATGGGTGGGACCCACCAAGACCTTATCACCTCAGCCTTCTTGGCTTATTTCGCTTTGTGTTGTAACACAGTTTTTCTAGTATTACAAACAGTGAGAAAGTCACAGTTGACTTCTTTTTTCGTTCCTTCAAAAATTGTCCTCTACAGTTACTATTGACCTGCTATTTATAGGGGTCAACCTCGTATGTTTACAAGACCGTTGCTTCCCGCCAGAAATCCTATACATATTCTAGCTTTTAGATGACCGTTGCTTCCCGCCAATCTTCATCTTAACCTCGTCGCAGGTGATAGATTCGTTTTGGCATCTCCGTGTCTCATGATCAGCCTCGTACTATTGTCCTCTTTGCCTTGACTTCTTCGGTCCTGCTCGAAAAGGCTTTAACCTCTTCGAATTAGCTTCGCGCTCGTCAGCTTCGTCCTGACTTCTCTAACTTCACCCGCAACTTCAACCTCTTCGAAATGACTTCTCATTTGTCTTCTTCGTTCTAACCTCTTCAGTCTCGCCTGCAAAAATAGAAAATACGATTCCAAGGGGCGTCTCCCCAAAGCCCCTTCGTCCTTGGATTCGAGTTTGTTACTATTCATCTCTCGAACTCCTGGGATGAAACCCAAAAGGCGTCCCCTTGGATTAATCTGGCGGTTACTTTGGCGCCTTTTCACGGCGCGAACTTCGTAACTTACCGCGCCTATAAATAGCAGAGGTTACCCCCCCTAAAAATTACCTTCGCTTTCGCCTTTGACCTCGTGCAATTGTCTTCGCTCTGCTTTAACTCTCGTTTCTGTCCTCGTGCTACTTCCTTCGCTTTGCACTAATTTTTGCTTCCTGTTGAGACTCTTGAAGCGCTTCGCTGTTAGAAAGAGGTTAGTTTTGAAGAATCTTTGTCCTCATTTTTTGTTTTGTTATGTTTTTAATTGCTTTTCGTTATTAGTTTCGGAAATGGCTCACGTCAAGTCTGCTGCGGTTCTGACCCCTGATGCGGAGAGAGAGGATAGTCCTGTAGCCTCTAAACCAGGGAGCGAAGACCTGGAAGGAGTCGAGGCCAATGTCGATGAGCTCGTAGGAGAATCAGCTCCGAAGACCCTTTATTTTGGTCGGTCCTCTATTACTGCAGGCATGATTTCAACTTATGAACAGAATGGATTTTTTCCTGCTGGTGTTGGTCGTGCTCCGGGTCACGAAACTACCCCTGATCCTCAGATTGGAGAGGCTGTCGTTTTTACTGATTTCTTTACTGCTGGTCTTCGATTTCCCTGCGACCCTATGCTACCTCAGATATTTGACCGATTCAACGTCAAGCTTCATCAACTGACACCAAATTCGTTTGTTCAACTATCAAAATTTTTCTGGGGAGTGAAAACATTTGGTGGTGAGATTGACGTTGATACCTTCGGTCGTTATAATGAGCTTCATCTTCAGAAAAGGTCGGTATTTCTGGAAGAAGGCGGCGAAGAGCATATTGGACAATTTGGTGTTGCAACCTTTACTTCGCGTCGTCGAAGTGCAGCTCTAAAGATTACCAAAGTTGACTTCTCCTACGCTCAGCGAAACCGTTGGGATGTGAACTGGCCGAAGTCCTGGTTCTATGTTAAGGTTGGTTTCACTACACCAAATTCCAGTGAAGTGCATTATCCATTTGCTGGCCCCCTTGGCAACATAGAAATATCTACTGTGATTGATTTCGATAGAAAATCTGAGTCCTTTAAGAAGAACAATCCTTGCTTTCATCATGCTACCCGACGACTCACAGGTCGTGATGTTGTTGAAGAATTTTTGGCTGCCGGAATCTGGCCCTTGGGAACAGACTGGAAACCATTTCGAATTGAAGAAAGACAGATTCCTGGTTTCGATTTGCCTACCACCTTTGCTGTCTTTGGGCTTACAAAACCTGAAGGTGTTAGTGATGACGAACTTGTTTCGAATGTTGAGTGGGCTGCGAGGTCTTTGGTTGGTCCTTTTACTGAAAAGGAGAAGAAGTCAATGATCGACTTCTTCGAGAAGACAAATCGTCTGAATCGCCCGTGGATAGAAATGGGTGTTCAGTACGGGGACAGGGTAAAACCTTCTAAGCCCCAGAAACGTATGAAAGCCGTTGGAAATATTGGATCCGAGCAAGCTGGTGTATCACGAAGATACAAAAAGACTTCGTCAAAGGTTCTAATATCTTTGAGTCAAGATGCTCCCCAGACGAAAACAAAGCTGCTCGAGGCTCAGAAGAGGAAAATTGCTTGTGTGCAACAGTCTACCTCTGCGCCTACCAAGAAACCTCGACTGACTCGAAAGGTAGATTTGTCTCTCCTGGATAGTCCGGAAGCCGAAGCTGAAGTTGAAAAGGAAAAAGAAACT
Source organism: Digitaria exilis (assembly GCA_015342445.1). NCBI lineage: Eukaryota > Viridiplantae > Streptophyta > Magnoliopsida > Poales > Poaceae > Digitaria > Digitaria exilis. The sequence goes on from JACEFO010002538.1 coordinate 289,579, forward strand.
ATTGAAGCAGCTTGTGGACTTCTAGGAATTGCTGGCATTACTGGCGATGACCTCGGCACATCGGGTTTTATGAAGGATTTGGCAGGTACTTCTGCTGCTTCAGGTGAAGGTTTGTTTGTTCCTTTTATGAAATGCCCCGGTGCTAGAATGAGCCTCACAGGCTCGATATCAAGTGTTGTTTCGAAATCTCCAAGAGAATTCGATCCAAACTTTCTTGAGCTCTTAGAGCATAACTTCGGCTTGTATTCCACAGAACCAGCCGTCGAGGCCATGAATGTTGAGGAAGATAAAGTAGCCGAGGCCAAACACGAGGTCAGTAACTTTAGTTGTACTGTACTTGACCACTAAATTTCTTCTATTGTTTTTGCTTACTTTGCTTGATATTTTTAGGTCGAGGTTGTGGATGTCAAGGGTAAAAAGATCCCTGAAGAAACATCTACGAAGCTCTCTCAAGACTTGGCTGCTTCTTCTTTTGTTGATCTTGGTGAAGATACTGATGAGATGCGAGGTGAGAAAGAAAAAATCCTATCATCACTTCATGTTTAGTTTCGTTTTTTATTCTTATATTTTGTCTTCGTTTTTATAGGTTATAAAGCATCATTGGAAAATCTTAGTTTTGAAGAGCTATCTCGCTTGAGCGTCTCCACAGCGCGGAAGGTTCGTGCTTGCTTCTTACTATTTTATCCTCGTCTCTTCCTTTCTTTATATTTGTCTTACGTTTTTGTTTTCGATTTGCTTCCTTAGGTTAAGCTGATCAACGCGGTTTGTGCTTCAAAGTCCAAAACCGCTGTTGATCTACTTCGTTTCTTGGAGAAAGAGAATGAGAGGCTTCGGGAAGTCAATGACAAACTTCGCAAAGATTTAACTAAGATCGAGGACGAATGGGACACTACAGATAGAAAATATAAAGCCTTGCAGAAGAACTTTGACGAGAACCTGATTGTGATCGAGAACCTTCGTGATGCCGTGGTTCGCGAGTCCGATGCTGCGAAAGAGGCTAAAACTAAAGTGTCTTCCCTCGAACTTAAGTTGAAGGAAGCCGAAGATTCTCTAGCCTCGTCCTAGACTCTTGACGCTGAGAAGATAAATCGAATTTTTGATTCGTATTCTAGCTCGCTCAAGCAGTTCGGAGCCACTCCTTACGCTCTTCTGAAGGACTTAAACATTGATAATTTCTTATCTTGGATTGAAGAGGAATTTGCTGGTCTCGGGGACGTGTTTTCTATTGCTGGCGACAACTTCGCACTCACCTGCACCGATGGCCTCGGCAGATTTCTCGAGAAAGAAGATAAGGAACTGCTCCTTCGAGTTTCCGGTCCCGGGTTTCGTTTTACTGACTTCGAAGATCTGTCCTCATCCTGTTCTAAAGAAGTCGAAACTATGAAACGTCGTTTCTTACGAGACTTCTGGAACGTCTATGGGCGAGATATGGCTAAGGACTCCTCTTCGAAGGTAAAAACTTTTTTTGTATAACTTTGCTTCTTCTTCTCTTTTTATTATTGTCAAATATTCTAAGTCTTTTGCTTTGTTTCTTCACCAGGAAGAAACTGAGGACGCAGAAGCTGAAGAAGCTGAAGAAGGAAAGGAGGAAGTAAGCGAGGGAGAAGAAGATGAAGCCCTGGATTCGCCTCGTGATGATGACGAAGCTGAGTCTCCCCGAGAAGAAGGAGAAATCTAGTCACGAGTCAAAGTTAATTATTGTAAAGAACTTGTTGCAAGTCATGAGCGATGTTTGTGAACTTCAGAGCGACTTAAACATTGAAATTGTTCACAATTTTGTCTATATTAACCTCGTAATTATCTTCGGTCTTTGTTTCGAAGTGCATGCGTCGGACTCGTACAATTTCTTTTCATTTGAAATTGTTTGTACATTATCTTGTTTCTATAAGATCATGACCTTTAGCTTTGTTTTCGCTATAGAAAACGCTTAAATATTCTTTGGCCTCTAATTCCCTTGTTAACTCGAGAAAACCTTGGAGCGGATGTGCTTTTCTCCATATATTGGCTTCTAATTCCCTTGTCAACTCGAGAAAACCTTGGAGCGGATGCGCTCTTCTCCATGATCGCACAGCTTGAGAAAGCGTTGCTGTACGAAGCATCTATGGGCCCTGTGCTGTTGTTGGTCTTTAGCCTGGCCAGATCATGCCGTCGAGCGTTCCTTTGATTCCTGCTGCCTCTCATTTCTAGTGAAAATTTTTCTTTTTCATTTGCTTTGCTTTTTCTCTTGCCGAGGCTCGTCTCCCCCCTTCTCTTTTATAGTGGTCTTTGGACCCTTGGTGAAATTATGATTTCACCTAACCTCTTGTCCTTTTTAAAAAGTACAAGTTAGGTGATTCGTTTTAATGTACTCGTTACTTGGTGAAAGCTTGTTTTTGAATAAATGCAAATGGGGGCTTCTCTTTTTAGCCTTTGAAAAAGGCGTCCCCTCCCTCGATAGCCCCTTTGCGTTTATTCATTGCTTCTTACTTCGAGCAACGAATCTGAAAGATTACGTTCTCTTGTTTTACTTTCGAAATAGGGCAACTCTGTTGCTTTTTTCGTTCCCCTGATTTGATCTAGACTGTAGGTCTTCTTGCGAGGTTTTGTTTCTAACCTCTTTCTTAGACAATTTTGTTCGAGATCTTTTTGGCGAGGTTACTTTTCTGACCTCGACCTTGGACTGTTTTGCTCAAGGCTTCTTTTTGCGAGGGTAATATCTCCATCCTCTGCCTCGAACTATTTTGTTCGCGGTCTTATTTTTGCGAAGTTATATTTCAACCTCGTCCTCGAGTTATTTTGCTCGAGATCTTCTTTTTACGAGGTTATATTTCCAACCTCGGCCTCGAGCTATTTTGCTCGAGGTCTTCTTTTGCGAGGTTATTTTTCAACCTCGGCCTCGAGCTATCTTGCTCGAGGTCTTCTTTTTGCTAGGTTATTTTTCAACCTCGGCCTCGACCTATCTTGCTCGAGGTCTTCTTTGTGCGAGGTTATTTTTCAACCTCGTTGAATTTTTTGCTCAAGTGCTTTTAGGGGAATCTCCTTTATCGATTTTTTGGAGAGATTTACATAGGTTCGCCTCATTAAAAACCTCACCTCCAGTTTCCTGGAGCCCCTTTTGTGAGGAAAAGAGTACGACCTTTTGTGATGAAAGAAAAAGAAAAGAGAGGTGCTACGTATTTGTGCTTATAGCTCCGCACATTTACGAAGTTGACCTTTACAAAAAGAACTGAAACTTGGAAAAAACTGTACAGCTTTATTTGTTCCGATTCTAGTTATAGTACTTGCGAAGTTGCTCTACGTTCCATGAGTGAGGTAATTCTTCTCCATTTTCGGTGGACAGATGATAAGACCCTGGCCTCGAGCTTTTGGTGACAATGTATGGTCCTTCCCATTTTTCCTCGAATTTGGATAAGTTTTCTGCGTTGTGCTTTCTTTTGATTACCAGGTCCCCAACTCTGATCTCTCTTATCTTCGCCTTTGGGTCGCGCCACTTTCGTGTTTGCCTTTGATATGATTCGAGGTTATGTGAAGCAACAAGTCGATCGACTTCGATTAGGTCCTTTTCCACCATTTCTTTTTCACCTTCGTCACTACTAAGTGTTACCCTTAGTGTTTTGGCCTTGATTTCTTCTGGAACCATTGCTTCAGTTCCGTATAGCAGTCTGAAAGGAGTGAACTTGGTTGCTCTGGATTCTGTGGTATTATGTGACCATACTGCAATTGGGAAATCGTCAATCCATTTTCCCTTTTTGTGGTCGAAGAGCATCTTCCTTATAGTTGAAAAAATGATGCCGTTGGCTCTTTCAACTGCGCCGTTTGATTGCGGATGATATACGGATGCGTATTTCACTTTGGTTCCCATTGTTATGCAAAAATCTCTGAATGATTCGTTGTCAAATTGCTTTCCATTGTCTACTGTTATTTCTTTTGGTACCCCGAATCTGCAAATGATGTTATGCCAGAAGAACTTTTGTATTGTATGCGAAGTTATCGATGCTAGTGCTTTTGCTTCGATCCACTTTGTGAAATATTCCACGGCAACTACTGCGAATCTACAGTTTCCTTGAGCTGTTGGGAGAGGCCCTACCAAATCTATTCCCCATCTTTGCAATGGCCAAGAAGGTGTGATGAGCTGCAACAGTGAGCATGGAATCTTTTGATTGCTTGCGTTCTTTTGACATGCTTCGCATTTCTTTGCTACTTCGTCAGCATCTTTTATCATTGTTGGCCAAAACATTCCTTGCCTGACTGCTTTTGCTGCGAGGGCTCTTGGACCAATATGTGTTCCGCATATCCCTTCGTGTATGCTTTTTAGTATCGCCATTCCTTGTTCTTTTGCGATGCATTTTAGCCATGGTGCTGATATCCCCTTCTTGTACAGCTCTCCTTGTATTATCTGATACCCTTTTGCTCTTGCTGGTATTCTCTTGGCCTCGCTTGCTGAACAGGGGGTGAAATTGTTTTGTAAGTATGCCATGATTGGTGCTCTCCAATCTTCCCAGCAAATGTGTGCTAGATGCTGCTTTCTGATTGAGGGGATGGTCATGACCTCGTAAATTACGTCCTCAGGTAGTTCTTCCTTCTTTGCTGCTTTCTTGGCTAAGTCATCAGCTTCGTTGTTGTCGTTTCTGTGGATGTGCTCTACCGTGAATCCTTTGAAGTGTTTCTCCATTTCTCTGACCTCTTCAAGGTAATCGATTAGTTCTGGTTTTCTACCTTCGCTATCCTTTTCGATGTGGTCCCTTGCTATTTTCGAGTCTGTCTTCACAATGAACCTTTGTTTTCCTAGTGATTTCATTTTTCGTAGCCCAAGCAGGAGTGCTTCGTATTCTGCTACATTATTTGTGACTTGAATCTCTTGATTGCTGAATTCCAATCGTGCAGCGAATCTTGTTTTGACTCCGCCTGGTGAAACCAGTATTGCAGAGATCGCTGCTCCTTTGTTACAATATGCTCCATCACAATAGACTGTCCACTGTTTTTCGTCTTCGTCTGAATTTTCATGCTTTGGAGAGGTCCAGTCTGCTACGAAGTCAGCTAATACCTGGGATTTGATTGCATTTCGTCTTACGAATTCGATATTGAATCCAGATAGTTCTGCGGACCATTTGCTAATCCTATTCGAAGCTTCTCTGTTTGCAAATAACTCGGCTAGAGGTTTGTTGGTGACGACTGTAACTTTGTGAGCTTCGAAATAATGCCTGAGTTTTCTTGATGCCATAAGCAATGCGTATGCAATTTTTTCGAGTTCAGAGTATGACTTCTTGGCTCCAGATAATGCTTCAGAAACGAAGTAGGCTGGCAACTGCTTCAGAATGCCTTCGATTTCGGTTTCTTGTACCATTGCCGCGCTTACTGCTGACTCTGATACTGCAAGGTAGAGGAGAAGGTCTTTTCCTTGTGCTGGTGGTGATAGTTTGATCATTGTCGCAAGGTACTGCTTTAGTTCTCTGAATGCTTTCGATTGTTCTTCGCCCCAGTTGAATTTCTGTGCATGTCTGAGAGTTTTGAAGAAAGGAAGGCTTCGCTCGGCTGCTCTTGGTACGAATCTGTTTAGAGCTGCGATTCTGCCTGTCAATTGTTGCACTTCCTTAACCGTTTTTGGCTCCTCCATGGATGCCAAGGCTTGTACCTTGTCTGGGTTGGCCTCGATTCCCTTTGATGTTACAAGGCACCCCAAGACTTTTCCTTTGGTTACTCCAAAGACGCATTTTTCTGGATTTAAGCTCAAGTTTGACATTCTTAGATTGTTGAAGGTTTCCTCGAGATCTTTGATGTGATCCGTTCTTTTGATGCTTTTTACGACGAGGTCATCCACATAAGTTAGCATGTTTCTATCAATTTGTGAGTTGAAAACTTTTTTGGTCATTCTTGAGAAAGTTGACCCTGCGTTTCTCAGCCCTTCTGGCATTCTGACGAAACAAAAAGTTCCGAAAGGTGTTATGAAGCCTGTCTTCTCCTCATCCTCTTGTTTCATCCAAACTTGGTGATACCCTGAAAAGCAATCTAGCAATGATAGAATCTCGCTGTTTGCTGCGTCATCAACGACGCTATCAATTCTTGGTAGAGGAAAATCATCTTTTGGGCAATGCTTGTTTAGTGTTGTGAAGTCAATGCACATCCTCCATTTTCCGTTTTTCTTCTTCACTGGGACAGTATTTGCCAACCATTCTGGGTATTGTACTTCTCTGATGACTTTTGCTTTCAGTAGCCTTTCTACTTCGGATTTTATTCCCTCTACCTTCTCATCCGACATTTTTCTCAATTTTTGTTTTCTTGGCTTTGTCTTCGGGTTTATGTTGAGGCTATGCTCGATTATGGTTCTGCTGACACCCTTTAGGTCTGCAGCTGTCCACGCAAAGACATCCTTATTCTTTCTTAAGAAAGTTATCAATTCCTCCTCTTCTTGGGGGGTAAGGTCTGCTCCGATCGTGGCCTCTCTACCTTCGACTCCGGGGTCGAGAGAGACTCGCTTGGTGTCTTGTGCTTGAATAGCTTCTTTTGCTTTTTCCACTCTGGATTGCTATGGCGTCTTTTTGATCGATTCTGTTTGGACTTTATTGCTTGTTTGTTTCGTTTCTGTCTGCAAGAGGTTGACGTTTTTCTCGCCTGGGGTAATTCCTAGTTCGATGTCCCTTGCGACTTGCTGGTTTCCAAATACTGTGATTACTCCATTTGATGCTGGAAGTTTCATACAGAGATATGCCTGTCGTACAATAGCTTCGAACGTGTTGAGAAAACCTCTTCCGAAGATTGCATTGTAAGGGTAGTACATCTCAACTACGTCAAAAGTGATTCGTTCCGTTCTGGGATTACTCAGGTCCCCCAAAGTTACTGGTAATTCGATTTTTCCTAAGGCCCGGATTCTTTTTCCTCCGAAACCAATGAGTGGAGTTTCTGATGGTTGTAACAAGCTTCTGCTGATATTCATTTGATCGAATGCACTAGCGAAGATAATATCGGCTGAACTGCCATTGTCTATCAGTATCTTTGTTAGCTCCCAGCCTGCCACATTTGTTTCGATGACCATGGCGTCAGTGTGAGGATAACACTGGAGTTTGAGATCCTGCTCAGTAAAGGTTATTGGAACATGCGACCAATGGGTTTTTATTACTGGGCCATTTGGTAGTATTGCGTGCACTCTTCTGAAGTAGTCTTTTCTTTGTCTTTTGCTTTCGAAATCAACTGAAGATCCTCCTGCTATGGGCAGAATCATTCCGTGAGAGGGAATGGGACCCTTGGCGGGTGTTGAATTCGGTGCTGGAGCTGCTTGCATTACAGTTTCGTCTTTTCTTGCTGCGGTGGATTGGATTGAGCTGTGCGCTTGTTGATTTGATTCGGACTGGGTTTGATGCCAAGCCAAACGAGGCTGATGGTATGTTGAAAAGGATTCTGAATTCGTCGGGAGTTGTAGCTGTGGATTCGGCGTGTTATGGGTGGTGCACTGCCAAGAATTTGTTTGGACTGCGCGACCTTGATTGTTGTTTTGGTTCATTTCTTGCTTTACCCTGATGGTTATGGGACATCTCCCTGTACTGTGATCTGGGTTTTCGCCATGGAATTGACAGAACCAAGATCGAGATTGGCTTTCTTGTTGGCCTCGACCTCTTCCACGGCCTCTGCCTCGTCCGCCTCTTCCTCGTGTGGATGCGGAGTTGAAGTTTTGCTTCGCTGCATTTGATTCGTTACTATGTTGGCTGGTCTCGTTTTCTATGTGAAAAACTTGGGTTGGTCTGTTGTAGTTCTGCTTTTCGTATGTAGGCTGCTTATAGTTTCCGTTTGCTTTTCTGAGCATGGCTCTTTCGTTGATTCTTCTCCTGTGATCATCGTCTGATCTGCAAAATTTTTCCATCTCGTGGAAGAGTTCATGGAGGTTCCCTGGTTTGTTTTTGACGAATTCTGATGCGCATGGCCCTGGTCCCAAACCGTGAATGCATGCATCAATTGCTATTGAGTCTGGGATATCATCTGTTTGGGCCTTTAATTGAATGAAACGTTTGAAATACTGAGCTAATGGCTCTCTTTCCTCCTGTTTGCATGCGAATAAATCTCCCGAGGTTAACAGTTGCCTATTGAATCCTTGGAAGTTTTGAAGTACTTTGGCCTTTAGTTGTTCCCAGCTGAAAATTGATCCTGGGCTTAGCCTCGTGAACCATGTGAGAGCCGGTCCTTCACAGGCTATGATGAATGATTTTGCGAGAACTAGCTCGTTTCCTCCTGCGGAAGCTACAGCAACTTCGTAGCTCATCAGAAACTGCCTTGGATCACAAGTACCATTGTATTTGGGCAAGGTAATGGGCTTGTACGAGGTTGGCCATGGTGCATTTTGAAGGCCTGGAGATAATGGTGAATTCGAGTCGAAGCTTCTGAAACCCGTGTTGTAATTTGTTGTTTCGGTGTTGTATTCTCTCTCGGGCTCTTGAACAGTTTCTTTGCTTGCATTGAGCTCGCTTTGGAGTCTCTGGAGCTCGTTCTTGGCCTCTGCAATTTTTCGTTTTTTCTCGGTTTCGTTTCTCTGGTTCTCTGCTTCCTTCAACAGGGCTTCTTTTTCTTGCTTAAGCCTCTCGATCTCTTGTAATAGTTGTTCGAGGCTAGCTTCTTCTCGATTTTGGTTATCATTGGTAATGCCTGGCTCTGGTGAAACTTGTCGTTCATCGTTTTCTCTTTCATTTTCGTGAACTTTGGAGGTCCGTGGATCATCGGACCGTTGCTTTTTCTTTGGTGGCATCGTGAGTTTTAATTTCGATCCTAACACGCGGACGGCGCCAACTGTTGTAACACAGTTTTTCTAGTATTACAAACAGTGAGAAAGTCACAGTTGACTTCTTTTTTCGTTCCTTCAAAAATTGTCCTCTACAGTTACTGTTGACCTGCTATTTATAGTGGTCAACCTCGTATGTTTACAAGACCGTTGCTTCCCGCCAGAAATCCTATACATATTCTAGCTTTTAGATGACCGTTGCTTCCCGCCAATCTTCATCTTAACCTCGTCGTAGGTGATAGATTCGTTTTGGCATCTCCGTGTCTCATGATCAGCCTCGTACTATTGTCCTCTTTGCCTTGACTTCTTCGGTCCTGCTCGAAAAGGCTTTAACCTCTTCGAATTAGCTTCGCGCTCGTCAGCTTCGTCCTGACTTCTCTAACTTCACCCGCAACTTCAACCTCTTCGAAATGACTTCTCATTTGTCTTCTTCGTTCTAACCTCTTCAGTCTCGCCTGCAAAAATAGAAAATACGATTCCAATGGACGTCTCCCCGACACTTTGGCTTGTGGCAGATGGCAACGGCTGATTTGTTGTGAGAAAAAAGTAGTGCTGGCAGATTTCTACGGCAGATTTATTGTGAGAGAAAACACTATTAGCTTGTGGCTGATAAGCCAAGCGAAATGAGCCTTGCCTTTCCTCATCCACGGACCATTGCGCCGTGGATTCTCTGACTCGCTGTAGGCAAGTCAGCAAAATACGGTAGCGATGACTTTCCCCCTCTCGTGAAGGGACTGCAGATGGACGGATGGGATGGCATAATACAGTAACCCGTGAACAGTATATATGGTCTACAGTAAAATAGGCACAGTACCTCTACTACAGTGAAAAAGTCATGACCACTGTTCATTCAGACTCATTTTACTGTGCGTTTCCGTGACTTTTCTTCAGCAAGTCAGACAAGCCGCGCCGGGACCATTGGCCTCTTTCTCTTCTTTTTCCTCAGATCCAGTTCATGGTCGGCGACGAGTGCTGCAGCTAGCTGCAGGTGAGGGAGCGCTGCGGCGAGGGAGCGGCTCCGCAGTTGACCCTGCCGGTGACGCACTACCCCGCGTGCGAAGTTTGGCAGCACATCGATCTCCCACGAAGCAGTGCGCTGCGGCGAGCAGGCGAGGCCGCGCTGCGGTGAGCGAGCGGCTCTGCAGATGACCTCGGCGGTGGCGCGCAGCTCCTCTACAGGCAGAGGTTGGTGGCACATCGACCATCCAGGTCTCTTATTTAATCCTCCGTCTTCTTGCTCATTGCGTAGAACATCACACATCCAGGACTCTTCTTAATCTCCGTCTTCTTGCTCCATGTTTAATGCCGTTTTTTTTTTCATTCGGCAATAGTACAAGCTTGGCGGCGCATCGACTCTCCCGGCCTGTCTCTCCCGTCCAGATCGTCCCCACCTTCCACTTGCTCAAGTACGTCCAAGAACATCATGCATCCAGGTCTCTTCTTTAATCCTTGCTCTTCTTGCTCCACAAGCTATTTCTTGTTTTGGTGGCATTGTTGGACACATGCCGACGCCATCTCCATTTCCCTGGTTGCAGCTGCAGCTGGGACTTTATTCTGATGGATGTTTACAAGCTGCAAGGACGGTGATTTGGTGGCGGTGTGTGGATCGGTAGGATAGATACAGTATCCATGTGTGTTTGTAAACATAGATATAAAGATGCTTATGTAACACATAATCTCTAGTATGTAAGATTCAATACAGCAAAATTTTTGTTATGATTCGCTCGCACGGTGAATTGCTGTAGATTTGGAAGAACAAAATCAAAATATAGAAAAAAAATACAATTGAATAAGATGCATCAATGGTTTCCCTAGGAAAATGAAACCTAGGGACAACAACTTTCCGCAGAGGATGCAATGCCATGCAAGCATGTTTCCCTGCTGTTTGAAATCTCTAGGGAAAGAGAGTTTCCCTAGGAACATGAACAACCCTAGGGCACTGGCTGTTTCCCGTCAAAATACTCCCTAGAAGCCTTTCCCTACCAAAATTCTTAGGGAAACCTTTTTCCCTACTATTTTCTAGTCTTTCCCTAGGATTTTGAAACGTAGGGGAACCAGACGATTCCAGTAGTGAATCCATCTGCTTATCGCCCAACATTTCATTCCATCAACAAGAACTAAGCACTACAACCGAATACCACCTGATACAAAACTAAACTTCTAGCTAAGGGTGGACGCCGAGCCGGCTTGGCTTGGTCTGGCTCGTTAGCCTAACTAGCCACCTCGGCTCGGCTCGTTAATGAAACGAGCAAAAAGCCTGGCTCGACTCGGCTCGTTAACAGCTCGAGCTGGCTCGTTAGGCTTGCGAGCTAGATGTAAATTTAGGATTGCCATCTAAGAATATATGAACAATAGAAAAAATTAAAAATTATAAAGTTCTAAACTCTAAAATCCCTTGTTTATGAACCATCTCGTCTCGACTTCAACATCTTAGTTAGCTTGGCTCGGCTTCAATTCTTGGCTCCCTATATTAAACCTTTAGCATTTTTTTTGCGAGCAAAACCTTTAGCATTTTAACTTGGTTGACTTAGCACTCTAGCTTGGTTAGCTCGCGAGCAGCTTGCGAGCTGGCTCGAGCTAGCTCGTTAATAAAACGAGCAAAAATAGCAGCTCGGCTAGTTAAAGAATCCACCGAGCCAGGAACAAGCCGAGCCAGCTCATGAGTTTTTGACTCGTCTCCAGCCCTACTTCTAGCTAAGAAAGAAGCAACCATGGTCATCGCCAAGAAACTTGTTCACCTCGACGCCGACGAAGGAAAGGACCATGCTCTGGCGGCTCCACGCTCCGGCGGTCCCACACCTCGCGCCTCGTGCGCCACGGCCGGGTGGCCCGCTCCGCGCCGGTGGTCGGGCTGCACAGCACCCCGTGCGCCGCGGCTGGCCGGCCTACACCGCACCCCGCCGATGCGGCTAGGCGCCCCCACACCCCGCGCCGATGGCCGGGCTGCTGGGGAGGGCCTCCGCGCCAGCGGCCAGCTCCCAGGCTAGGCCGCCCCTCCCGCCGCGGCCCAGCTCCTGCCGGCCGCTCGCCACTTCCATGCCGGGGGATTCGATCCCCCACGGCTCTTGAGAGAAGAGAAGAGAGAAATGTGAGATGGGATAGGGTGAGATAAGAGAGAAAGAGAGTGATTGAGAGAGAACAATCGGATGAGAGACGTGGTGGTGAATAAAAAGATAGACGCACGGAGGGATATGTGGTGGTGGGCTTTAGTACCGGGGGATGATTTCACTAGGTACTAATTTGTAGCCTTTAGTACCGGGTGAAGCCTCGACCCGGTACTAAAAAGGGTCAGGCACAATAGTAGCGGGTGTTGAACGTAGCCGGTACTAATGTGCGCCTTTTAGACCTGGTACTAGTGCCAATATTAGTACTGAGTCGAAAGTTGCCCGGTACTGATCCTAGGGATCAAAAGTCGAGTCCCCAGGAGTGTACGGTCCTTGGAGAGATGAAAGACATGGGTGATTAGCAAAACAGAACCAACACGAGATGGGGAAAGTGATTGTCACCCACGATTGACACGGCAAAGATGAGGCAGGCGACGTCAGGATTTGAATGAGCCATGGAGGCAATTCCATCTCGGGTCTCTATGCCGGCGACGACTTGGTTGAAGGGACAGTTTTAGAGCAACACCTAGGCGCCCCACGCACTTGTAGTTTGCCCTGGCGGCAAGATTGGTCTGCTGTGACTCACAGATGGAGGTGGCTCAAAGATAGTTCGGGACACATCAGATAAAATACTTGGAGCTCGTGGTAAGACTTCTAGAACCATCCGAAAATTGGATTCAGCTCTAGGAAAAATAAGAATAAATACCAGAAAAAGTTGAAAAATTCTCAGAGGAAACTAATCGAGATCTAAACGCATTTTGAAACCTTTTGCACTCATGAAACTACTTCTGCCGGCTCCAAGCTTGGCTGGCTCGCACTGTCGCTCATAGGCGTGACTTCCCTGTGTAGGATTTGGGGCTTTTGGTGCTGCAGCGCTTGATAGATGTGTTTGCCCAGGGAGCGGAGGAAAGGGAGAAGCCTTGACCTGTTGCTAACTCGTGATTCTGCTTGGATTGGTAATCAGTTCGAGGGGGATTGGAGCTGGGCTGCTGGATCTGGGAAGGATGGAAGCATCTATAGCATGAATCGCCGTGATTACCAATCCCCCCTGCCGATGCTATACATGAATCGTGGAAAAAATGGAGCTGGGTTGTCGTGCCGAACCGCCAATGCTGCTCCTATTGCAGATTGCAAAGGAAGAGAGAGGGGCTTCACCTGCATGCCGATCCGAGGAGGAAGCCATCATCCAGCTCCATGCCGCTACCGCCGTTGTTGTTTCTCCCTCCCGGCGGGACGTCAAAGACGACGGCGCAGGAGCTGCCGCGGCACTCGCCGAAGAAGGTAGTGGCGAAGCTAGAGCAAATTGGACGGGGTGCGTTTGCCTTCGTGGGTGCATAGATTTTATTCTTAGGGGTGCAAATATGGTGGAAATTTAGACATCACCACTATTTTTCCAAATTTTAGGGGGAAGACACAATATAGGTCCGCCCCCGGAAGAATGTGAGGACCTTAGCTGCGGGCTCTCGGCTCCAGCGCACGCTCGTCGACGATGCCGCGCCAGTGTCGCGGCACAACGGAACGCACAGCAAGATCTCCAGGAGGACGTCGGCAGGGATGTTGTCCCATACGTCGCCCATTGCCGCCGCCGCAGCCTCGTTGTGTCACGTTGCCGAAGATTTTGTCTATGAGGCTGCTATGGTCCTGTGTCGCGGACGCCGAGGTGTGCCGCCTCATTGAGCCCGCCACAGTATCCGACGCCATGTGGGAGGTCAGTGCCTCCTGCCCCGTGCGCCGGGAGAAGGTCCACGACGGGCCACTACCTCCGCGGCTCCGCTCCGCTGCTCGCCTGGTCCAACCAACGCCAGCAAAGGCGCGTGAGCGGCGGCGCGAGCGTGGGAATGAGATGATGAGAGAAAGGAGGAAGAGACACTAACATGTGGGCCCTAGACACATGCGTTTAGGGACACGCCAGGGTTTCCCTAACATGTGGGAAGAGACACTAATATGCGTGTCTAGGGCCCTAACCGTCGGGAACCGGTCCGGTTTGACCGGTTCCCGACCAAACCGCCCCGGACCGGTAGCGGTTCGGGGCGGTTTGAACCGGTGGAAATTCAAAATTTTCAAATTTGAATTAAAAAAGGAAAAATGTCAAAAAAATTCCTAAAAATACTTCAAGGTGCGTGTAATCTGTTGGTGTAAAAAGTTTTCAAATATTTGCTCATTTGGTATTTTTTTTGGTAAATACAAGTTAAATCAAAAAAGAAAAAGAAAAAACAGTGGCCGGCCCATTAAGGCCCATGAAGGCCCAACGCCGCCCTAACCCTAACCCCCCATCCCCCAACGGCCAGCGCTCATTCTCCCCCCCCCCTCGCGCAGCCGCTCCTCCTCCAGGCGAGTTTTCGCCGCCGGCCGCCGTAACCGCCGCGCGAGCCGTCTAACCGCCCCTGGAATCCCGGTAACCGGTCCGGTTGGCCGGCTAGCCGGTCCGGTTGCGGGGCAACGGTCGCTTGACCGGTTTCCGCCCGCATACGCCGGCTTACCGGTCGGTTGCGGCGGTTAGCCGACCGGTAGCGGCGGTTAGCCGCCCGATTGAGGTATGGTCCCTTTGAAACTTTGAATCTATCCAAGAAATCCGAATGCTTCCATATGTGCGCCCAGGATGTCCACAGAACACATATAGATTACAAATATTGAATCACAGAGAACACAATGCTCGAATAAAATAGTTTATATCATAGTTTAACACAAGACATAGTCTTAAATAAATAACACAGCGGAAGTCTTAATATTATTAAACGCTTCATAACTAGTAGAGCCTCAAATCCACAGGGACACCGACTGGTTGAACACAGCTAGAAGTACGGCAGATTATCCGGAAACTCAGCAAGCGACTGATCATTCAATGCTCCATCTGTTACCCATCCGGGATTTTGTTGAATAGTTGCAAGTGTAAGTAAACCATATTACTTAACAAGTATAACACGGGTTATGCAGGAACAAAAGGCTTGACACGGTTATACTGCAGTAGCACTTGTAGTTGTTTCTTTTTATTATCTTCCAATTTACTACAAATGAGTAGAACCCAAGTATAAACCCATTAATAAGGTATAAGTGATTATAGAACAAACCAACATCAACCACTAATATCATCTTCTAATCAAAAAGGATCCAGACCGCTCGTGTCCGTGAGCACGGCTATCATGATAGATCAACACTCTGCAGAGGTTTCGCCCTTTACCCGCCGGTCACATAAATCCAAAAGAACTTATGTTACGAGTACTTTCACAAAACACCCTAACAAGCACAGTAGCCGTTTTGGTTCAACATAGGCAGCATAACCCGAGGCATCGAGATTGACATACGCTCAGGGCGCAACGTGAGGGGGTCAATGGCGTCCAGAGCGAGAGCGCAATCATCGCAACGTGTGAAGCTGCCGTACATCGGGCGCTTACATCACGGGACTTTGCCTAACGAGACATAGCCAACGGATAAAACCGTCCTCGATGGATCAAACTATACTCTCACCCATGCTCCCCACATACGCCTTTCGGTAACCACTGGCGAGCTAGAGACGTACAAGCTAGTTATCCAAGACCAGAGCCATTATAGTTCCAACGGCGGCGAACAGGTTCCTGGGTTGTCGCTTTAAGAACCGGACCTTATGGAGAGACATTAGAACAAAGCACAAAGCACATGCTCTAATTCCCTAGATCAAACCTTATAGAGACACTAGAACAAAGCACACAGCACATGCTCTAGTTCCCCGAACCATGTTGCTAAAAAGCATCTTTTAACCATCATTGAAGTGAACCATTAATTCAATATTGACATTTAAAAATAAATGTTGGTTGCAGCGCGTAGCATAGTCTAACCATAATGCATAAAACCCCGGGTAACAAGGAATAAGGTAAAGACTAGGAACATCCTTAGTGGTTAACAATATTAGACACATGCACATGAGTTTGGATGATTAAATGGTGTATAGGTAACAAGGATGGTCCGTGTTATACTTGCCTTCCTCAGTGAACTGCTGCTGCAACTGCTCTTCGGGAACGGGATCGTCGGCGAACTCGAACGGCTCGTCAACTACTCACATCGATCACCACACAAGCATCCACACATACATGCAAACAAGATATTTAATTAGAACAGTACACCAAACATAAACAAAAGATGAAAAGAAGGCTTTAGAGTTACTCTACGCTTCACTACGGACACATGAGCGCGAAAATCACTCAAATCAGAGTTAAAACGGAGAAACTACGCTTAAAACGGGCTCTAGGGGCTTGCTGGTAAAGATTTTAGGCTTCCAGGGGTGTTTTTGAAAGAAACCAGGGACCTAAAACATAATTTCGTATAAAAACTTGAGGGCTGCAGCGTAAAAACGACTTTCAGGACGGCGGGCGCTATTTTTCAAAAGAGCAGGGGCTAAACCGAAAGAAAAAGGACTTGGTTGTAAATACTTTTGAACTGCGCTGGACCGCGGGTTGATTTTCGGAAACTGCAGGGGCTCTTTTGCAAAACAGGCACGGCGGCTTCTGGATGCTGACGTCGGCTGACGTCACCGTGGACCAGACCGTGGACCGGCCCTGAACCGCGGTTCACTAGTTCACGGTGAACCGGCTCGGTTTAGATGGGTTTTCAGATCTGGCCGTCGGTTTCGAATCTAACGGCTCAGATCAGATCTAGCGCTCGGCTCACCGGAGCACGGCGGCGCCGCTCGCGGCCGCGGTGGGACTTCGCCGGAATTGGCTCGGCTGGGGGCTACGGTGGTCCAAATCTCGCCGCGTTTGGTCCTAGAGGTAGAGGAGACGACGGGGAATCGATTTTGGGGGTTCTACTCGAAGATTGGGCAAAGGTGGAGGCTAGCGACGCACGGCGGCGGATGGAGAGCTCCGACGAGCGCGCGCGCGTACTGCAGAGCGGGGAAAAAGAGGGCTTTTGGGCTTGGCGTGTTGCTTACCTCGCGGCGAAGCTCCTGGTGCGGTTCTAGGCGGCAAAGCGGCGGCGAAGCGAGCTCGAGACGACGGCGGCGGCTCGGACTCAGCGGCGCTAGGGTTTGGGTTGCGGCTCGTGAACGAGGGGTTGGCGGCGGCTTATAAAGGGGCTCGAGGAGAGTCCTAGGCGTGCGCACCAAGCCGCAGAGTCCGGACGCGACGCGGCGGCGCAGCGCGGTTCGGGAGGAGGAGTCCCGGTTGCGCACGACGCGAGGTGGAAGGCAGAACTGACAGGTGGGGCCCACTGGTCAGTCGCTGTGGAGGAGAAGTGCGGGCGCGCTGCTGGCGGAAGGGAGAGGCGCCGACAGGTGGGGTCAGGATGTCAGCGGCACAGGGGTGAGGCTGAGCGGGCTGGCGCGGGGAGAAAGGAAACGGGCCTGCAGGGCCGCGCTAAGGAGAGAAAGAGTAGATGGGCCGCGGGAAAGAAAGAAAGGAGTTGGGCTGCTGGGCTGAAAAGGAAGAAGGAAAAAGAGAGAGAAAGGAAAATGTTTTTCTTTTATTCAAACACTCATTTGAGTTCAAATTCAAATTCAAATTCAAATTTGAATTCAACAATCAAAAATAAATGCACCAGCATGAATACAACAATAATGTTTCTATTTCCTATATTTGCTTTTAATTATTCAAAATTTTTATTTTCCCTACATTTTTCATGAGCACTTGATTATAAAAAGCCATTAAATTACTAAATTTCAAATAGGGCATTTTTAGGGTGTTACAGAGATGCAACTATTGTCATAAGTCCAAGGGAGGAGGTGGTGCCACTAGATTGAAACAACATTTGGCAGGGCGCGGGACGGAGGTCGTCCATTGTGAAAAGGTTTCAAAGGAGGTGCGTGAGTACTTTCAGCGTGAACTTGAAAGGGCAAAGAAGGTAACTGCTCAACGTGCTCAAGAGAAGTTGAGAAAGGAGAAGGCTGCAGCGGAAGGTAACTATCCTGGTGGAGATGAAGCGTATGATGAGGAGGCTGAGCTGAAGCGTGTCCTGAACCAATCAAGAGCGGAAGAGGAGTTCCGTCGCGGGGTGCAACAGAGAGGAGGTGCATACGAGCATGGAGGCGGTAGTGGTACTAGGGGAGAGGGTGGTACGTTGCAGAGGATGCTTCGAAGGGCAACTTCATCGAGGCAGACTCCTGGGGTGACGGACTATAACTTAGGTTCGGCGCGTGGATCGACGCAGCCAAGGATTGACACAGGCTCATGGACGCAGAAGGGTAAGAATGCAAAGGAAGCTATTGGGAAAGCTTGGTCAAAGTTTTTCCATACTGCGGGAGTTCCTGGAAGACAAGCTGACAGTCCATACTTTGTCAGCGCGGTCAGAGAGACACAGAAGTGGGGTATGTTTTCTTTGCAGCCGAAATAATAGCTACGCAACTACATGTTTAGATCTAATCTCATGAGTGCCATATGTTTTGCAGGTGAAGGTATCGCGTCACCCACTGGACGGGATATTGATGGCAAGTACCTGGATCAAAACGAGCGAGACTTGCAGGTTCAGTACGCAAAGTTTCAGGCAGAGTGGGCTATGTTCGGCGTCACGTTGATGTGTGATTCGTGGACTGGGCCGACGAAGATGAGTGTCATTAACTTTTTGATATATTGCAATGGGGTCATGTGGTTCCACAAGTCTATTGATGCGACTGGAAAATCTCAAGATTCTGCATATTTGCGGAAGGTAACCCCGTACCTAGTTCATTTCGATCCGAATATGATTTGGATGTTGCTAAAGAATATGTGTATTTACCAGGAGATTCTGAAGGTGGTGGATGAAATTGGACCAGAGCATATCGTTCATGTGATCACGGACAACGGCTCCAACTACAAGAAAGCCTGCAAGGGGATTCAAGATACATACGAACACATTACTTGGACACCTTGTCTAGCACACACTGTCAATTTGATGTTAAAGGATATCGGTGAAAGGTACGAACATCAAGATTTGATCGATCAATGCAAGAAAATATCAGCGTGGTTACACAATCATGGTCAGTTGAATGCAATGATGAGGCAGGCGATTAGTGGTGAGTTGGTGAAGTGGTGTGCAACTCGCTTTGGGACCGACTACATGTTCCTAGATAGCATGTATCGGAAACGTGATCGTTTTATGCAGTGGATGGCATCTCCTGAATTTTTGCAGAGCAAATGGGCCAATTCAAATATGGGTAGATTTACTCATACGAGATTTTCAAGTCTAGAGTGGTGGGAGGGAATGAAATTTGTCATTGACTCAGTCCAACCAATGTGATGTCCACCGAGGAGTATGAAATGGCCTCGCAATACTACCGTTGAACAATTATTTGTATGAGAGGACTACTAAACTAACTATTTGTATGAATAATTATTTGTATCAGAGGACTACTAAACTATTTGTATGGATATTTGTATGTACAATTATATGTATGGATATTTGTATGCATCTGTGGTCAATTTTTCCATTAATTTGCGGATAGGTCATGCCCATTTTTTTTCAAGCCACCAGGCCGGCTAACCGGCCAAACCGGTCGGCTAACCGGTCAAACCGGTCGGCTAACCGGCTATCGTGTTTTCCAACCAACCGGCCGGCTAACCGGTCTAACCGGTCGGCTAACCGGTCAAACCGGTCGGCTAACCGGTGACAAGGGGAATTTGAATTCAAAATTTGAATTTGTCCGGTTTCTAGCGGTAACCGGTCCAACCGGACCGGTTTACCGCTACCGCCGGGCAGCGGTTCGGCCGTCCGGTTCGAAATAAAAAACCCTGATCATTGGTAGGGGTGGTTTCGTGTCCGGTTTCAGAAGCACAAGAGGCAGAACACACTGTTTTTGAGTGGTGGGAGGAAACACGGACTCGGTCTGTTATCCAGGGAGGTAAATAGGACTTTTCCTCGTGACACTGCTTAGGCCCAACGCTTCTTTTTTAGTTGTGAAAGCTTAGGCCCAGTGCTTACTGTACTAGAGAGTGTTAGATCGTCCTCGTGACACTGCTTAGGCCCAACGCTTCTTTTTTAGTTGTGAAAGCTTAGGCCCAGTGCTTACTGTACTAGAGAGTGTTAGATCGAAGTGCCAAACACGGTAACAGATAAAAGAAAATGGTACTCCCTCCGTTCTCAAATATATGTCATTTAGGACAACTAATTTAGTTTAATTTTGAACTAAATACCTTGGACGGGTGGAGTAGTTTTTAAGAGCTTAAGTGGGAGTGGCTACTCTCTTTTGCGCTAATGTGTGGTTATGTTGCAATGATATTGCATTCAATAACAAATCTATAACCTCTTTTATACAAGCAATTTTAAAGAGCGCATACTGGTTAAGATAATATAGATCATTGCAGATGAAGATAAAAATTAGAGGCGGAGGCCATTGAGCCTTTTGCTGAAAATAGGTGACGGTTTTCCAGTATATATACTGTTGTTTCATTTGGCTTTACCAAAAGATATCATGTCAGTATAAAAAAAAACAAACTATACACTCGATAGCTTACAAGCAAAGGCTGGTAATTGGACACGGCGTACATACAAATATGCAGCCTCACTGTTGGCATCGCTGCATTTTTGGCACACTTCAACAGGTTTTTCTCAAAAGGAAACCAAGCATTAAATTATACACCATTGCTGTGCAGCTGCAGATGAGGTGAGACTGGAAGCAACTCAAGAACAACATTTGCCCTGGATCTCTCGCCGCCGTTTCAAAATAAGCTCACCCTCGAAACGCCTGGTTTCACACTCATGGTCATGTGCCCGGTGAATATCCGGACCCCTTGCGAACTACTGATGCTATTTTTCATCCGCAAGGAGTCAATCGAAGCTCCAATGGGCACTTCACACTCAAAATCGGCATTGTGGCGCTGCCGTGGATGCCGGCTGGTACTTGGGGCCTTGTTCCCGCTTCTCACGTTTAGGGTGCGTTTAGATTGGGGAAAGATTCCCCGAAAATACACTGTTCACCAAAAAAACACTGTAGATGAATAGTATTATGTGAGTGGAAGTGGTGGGATGAATAGTGAAAAGTTGAATGAATATTTTTTGAATCTAAACGGGGTCTTATTCGAACGGAGACTACACCACGGTGGCGCTTGTGGCACCGGAGCTTCATCTGCAGAACTTTGACAGGCCTTTTGAACCGCAGGCGTGACTTCAGCGTCTTGGTATCACCTGACGCTTCCTATATAGTGGCGCAAAGACAAGGAGGTGCCGAGGTGATGTGGTCAATGTAAAATTTGCTGACAAGATCAAAGCGACTGGGTGGAAGCGGTGGAACTGCTGCGTGCAGTTATGATTTGTGAGAACAATTTACTGATTTCAGTGCAATAATTTACTACATGACTTCTCATCAAAAATATTTTTACTACATGGCAAAGCCCCGTGTTACTTTAGTAATCAACTACTCCATAGTTGATTATTTACAGTTTTAACAAAGTTAAATGTGTAGATCACTAATTTACATCTGGTTCAACCATAGCTGATTGTTATTTTTGATTCAATGGGATAATAATTAAACTCTGTTGCATGTACCTGGCTCACTGGGGCAACTTGACACATCGGGGGCATAATCACAAAACGTGTCTTATATCCAACCTAAATTCAAAGAGAAGTTGAATGGTCAAAAAGTAACCTCTAAGCCTAAATACTGTCCCTGCACATTTGAAAGAAAAATATGTAGAATCATTCAGCATGGTACTTGAGTATACCATGCTTTATTCATAGTTATTTTCCAGCCAGACAACAGAACAACATTGCAATATCAAGAAAAATGCACACATACAGCCATACAGGTAAGTATCTGGCTCATATTGCCCTACAAACTGTGTATCAGGTCTACGTCTATCAATCACATGCTATGAAATTTGGACAATCCGATTCAACCATGACTAATAATTTGTCATGATGAAGCAAACATTCATTTTTTTAAGGAATAGCATCAAACAATATGCTACAACGGTTACCTGGCTAGCTGGAGCAATTTGACATGTGTGGAGTATACCGTTCTTTTGCTCTATACACCTGATGCATCCCACCTGAATTAGAAAAAGAACCAAGTCGTTATAATAAAAATGCAGGATGTAATATTTATACTTCTATAGTTTAGATATTGGATAAATTATGAATTTTAACCTTCACTCAAAGAACTGATTGCTAATACAATACATGAATATACCATACTGTATTCATATTTGACATTTATCATTTTTGTGCCACAATACAACACCGTTATTATATGAATACCACAATAATAAACATCCAGAGAGAACTAGATACTATGTGTTGAATATCTGGCACGTACCTTGCTTATTGTATTTGTTAAATGTAGGGTGTTCTCAGGCGTTCATAGTTAAATAAAGCAGAATGAAACTACAGAAATAGAAAGTAAACTCACGAAGTATAAGTTGATGTCTGGAATATGAGCCAAGTTGGCTCTGGTTGTTTCACTTGGTAAGCTAAAGTCAGCTTCACAACGAACCATCCACAACTCCCGCAATAATGAAAGCTGCAGCAAGTGCTGAGGAAAATCACAAGGTATGTGACACATGTGAATACTCAGCCTCCGCAATGATCTGATTCTTCCCAAAAACCGTGGTATGTCACAGAATGACAGCTCCAACACCTCAAGGCTGGTTAATGCTCCAATGTTTTCTCCCCAAGAACCCAAACCATCACATGTTGTTATTGAAAGGAACTTAAGTGAATGGAAGGAAGTCAATAACCGAAGTTGGTACCCGCCTGAGGATGATAATTCACAGGAATCAATTTTTATCCTTCTTGTTGGCATAGGGTGTGATTGTGAAGGTGTCTTAGGCTGTCCTAGCAAGATCTCATCAGAAGCATCGATTTCCAATAAGAAGCACTCTGGAAGAGATGGTTCGAATCTCAACTTTGGGCATTGTGACACCTTCAGGTGGTGAAGGTTAGGGAATACATACATGCTCTCCACTTCATCACTAGTTGATATTTTTGTCAACCACCTTTCTAGGTTTGGCATATCGCTGATGTTGAGATACCTTAACTTCAGAAATGGTTTGCTGCCCCCAGCAAAAACTTCCCCAACACCCTTGACATTTGGTAAGCTTTCTATGACCAGAGACTGCAATTTTGGTATCTGTCCAAGTGGGGGGAGATGGTCGCACTTTACAAAGGTGAGCACAAGGTGCACAAGGTTTGGTAAAATGGTTGTCAACTTTAGCATCCACTCAGGAAATATGGAATCATCATAGCCAGAAAGTTCAAAGTGTTCTAGGGTCCTTGGGGGTATGAGCTTTTCAAGTACAACGTTACCTGGCACAATGTTTGCACCTTCATCACGATACCAGTAGTTGGTGCTAAGTCTTAAAGTGTTGAGCCGCTGATGTGTGTGCAATGCAAATTTCTCAAACTTGTAAATGTTTTGCACATTATCGATACCCACAAGATGGAGCTTTTTATGCTTCAACATCTCATCAAAATCACTATCAAGATTGGCCTCTTCAAAATCTATCTTGGGCATATGTATCGAACTACTTACACAATTCACGTCATCCATATTACTACCAGAAAGGTCATACAAACCAACCGCTAGCAAACTCTTGAGGTCACACAAATTGGAAATGCCATCAGGGATACGGACCTTGAAACAATATGAGATGTTCAATACCTTAAGTTTCTTTAAGCAGCCATAGTATCCGGGCATCATTTCAAGGCTAATACAGCATGCCAGATTTAGGTGCTCCAAGTTGGTGAGGTTGGTGAGTGTCTCTGGCAATGCAAAAAGTTGTGAGCAGCATGATAGGTCCAAAACTTGAATTTTCTGTAGGTTCCCAAATGATTCTGGAAGCTTTCTAAGATCCCAGCAGTCGTATAGGATAAGTTTCTCTAAGTTTACGAGGTTGGTAAAGGAATCAGGCAATGTTTGAAGTCTGTGGCAGTCACTTAGATCCAGAATACGAAGTCCATGAATATTTCCAAACTCTTCAGGCAGTTCTTGAAGTTCATAACAGCATGACAAATTGAGGTCCTCTAAATGTAAGAGACTACAAAGTGATATGGGCAAAATGTGGATCTTATGACAGTTGGACATGTCCAGTATAAGGAGTTTTTGAAGATTGCCTAATGACAAAGGCAATTCTCTAAGTTCATTACAGGATGACAAATTAAGGTGCTCTAAATAACAGAGATCGTAAAATGATTCTGGCAAGCTAACTAGGTTGAGACAACCAGACATGTCTAAGAAGGAGAGTTTGTGTAGTTTGCCAAAAGATGTAGGTAGAACCCGTAGGTTGATGCAACCTGATAGGTCTAGATGCACCAAATCCCTTAGTGCACAAATGGACTCAGGTATTAGCATGAGGCGAGAACAACCATGAAGATTTAAGTAATGCAATTTGGCAAGGTTACCTAGTTGAACTGGCAATTCATGAAAAGAACTTGCTGAAAGGTTTAATGCGTTTAGGCATAGCAAACCAGTGAAAGACTCATGTTTCATTTGACTTTGCATACCTGATGCGTCAAGATAGTGCAATTGCTTCATCTGGTTTAGTTGACTTGGTAACTCTAAGATAGAACAGCCACTGATGTCCAAGACTCGTAAGAATTTACCCCGGGTCAGGAAGAATGATCTCCCAGAAATCTGCAGCCCTTTGCAATCCCTAAAATGGAGGGATCTTGCCTTACCAACTATAGACTTTTTGTTCATGGGTATCTCATTGTAATTCATCAGCACAGTATATCGGTAATCATCACTTCCAGCACTAGCCGCACCAGTCCTTTTGGCATCCATGAATAGGAATTCTTCATTAGCAACACATCTTGCTAGGTCATACACCAAATCATGCATCTGGAATATCCTTGCAGCTTTCGTGTGGCGGTTAGCTTCCTGGCATGTACATTAAGGCCCAGTTTAGTTCCTAAAATAAAAAGTTTTTACCCGTCACATCGGATGTTCGGGCATTAATTAGGAGTATTAAATGTGGATTAATGACAAAACTCATTCCATAACCCCTGGGTAAAATCGCGAGACCTAATGAGACTAATTATGCCATGATTAGATAATGTCATGCTACAGTAAATAATCTCTAATGACGGATTAATTAGGCTTAATGGATTCGTCTCGCGATTTCCTGTCCATCTGTGGAATTAGTTTTATAATCAGTCCATGTTTAATACTCCTAATTAGTGTTGAAAAAGTTGCCAAAAACTTTTTGGCAAAAGTTTTTGACAACTAAACAAGACCTAAAGTGTTTAAATGCATAATCAAATTAAATGATAAGAATCAATCAAGAACATATTAACAAAAGTATTGCCTAACTATGGCATGTGACTAAGCTGACATGTTGTGTAAACAATATCCTAATTTCAGCAGTATAGTAGAATATGAATTTTCATATTCATGTAAAAGTCACTCACCAAGGATGATATCATTGAAGCCTGAAGGAAGGACATGCTCACTAGTTCATGGATGTACTCCTCACCACGCTTTTCAAGTGTCAAGCTTCCACTAGCTGGTTGAATAAATCCAAGTGCAATCCACTGCTGTATCAGCATGTCCTTGTCTATGACAACTCCTTTAGAGAAAACTGCACAGTATGCAAAGCACAATCTCAGGTGACAAGGCATGATACAGTAACTAAGCTTCAAAGATGGCATGATATTCTGTTCTTCTTCTATCTCCCAGATTTCACTGTCCCGTACTGCTTCCCATGCAGCCACGCCTTCCTTGAATCGCATCACAAAACCCAAAGCTTGTGCAGACAAGGGCACACCATTGCACTTCTTCACTATATCCCTTCCAATTCCTTCTATCCTAGGATCGTCCATTCCAGGAACAAAGGCTCTTCGCTTAAACAAAATCCAACAGTCATCATCTGATAGGACATCCAGCTTGTAAGGTGTGCAAGGACGCATCAGGGAAGCAATCTTCTCACTCCGTGTAGTCACGATGATCTTACTCCCTTTTGCACCACCACTGAGCATTTCCTTCAGCTTTAGCAATTGAAACCCATTTTCTTCCCATAGGTCATCAAGAACAACCAAGAACTTCTTGCTAGCAAGTACTCTTTGGATATGTCGACTAACCTCCTGAAGGTTTGCATGGCCACAGTTACCACCATCAATTTCCGAAAGAATAGATTCACCAATTTTCTTCAGATCAAATTTCATAGATACATAGACCCATACTTGGTAATCGAAAACTCTTCTAACATTCTCATCATTGAAAGCTAACCTGGCAAGAGTGGTCTTACCAAGACCACCGAAACCATAGATGGAGATGGTCAGAATCTCTTCTTCACTGTATGCCATCAACATAGCAACTATAGTTTCTTTCTCCATGGCCCTCCCCACAATATCTTCACTTATAGAAGAAAACGTAGCTCTGCTATGAACATTTTCATCCAAGGAGTAACAATCAGTCTTGAAATTAAATATATCGAGTTTTGCTTCTTCTTTAATATTCTCCAACCTCTGTCTCACCTTCTTCATCTTGCGAGCAATAGGGATGTGTGCTCTAAACTGAGACACCTGTTTCAATTTAGACTTAAATTTCTGAGGTGAAGACTACATAATTCACAAGAAGCTCATCTTTACTAATATCCTGTCTGGTGCTGAAAATAAATAACAGAAATTTCTGTAAGCATGGTTTACTTGGCAGGCTTCGTTCCTTGCAGTTGACGCAGGATCAGGAGCCATGGAATTAAGATTATGGTAAGAGGTTTCTATACTACCATCAAAGATTGGTTTGCAGTGACTTGTTTAATGGGTGACACTCTCTGCTGTTACTAACAGCACTTTCTCAGGCTTCAAAAGATTTTCAGCCTAATGCACTAAGGATGAGACAGATGATGTAACCGTGCCGAAATCTTGATTTCAAAACTTTGTTTGCCTGTCTTTAAGAAACCTAGTTGTTTGTCGTGTTACAAGTTTAAATTAGACTGATACACAAATTATTGAAGACTTGAACAGCTAAAGCTAGCTCAGTGGTAGAGCACCCAGTAGAGGTGCCACCCACCTAGGGCTCGAACCCTGGGCTGCATTTGTGCCACCTCCCTGTGCAACGGCTGCAGATGGTTCCCAGGCTGCCAAAAAGAAGCAGCACTGGTGAGGTTCCTGCCCCGGCCAGGCTTCGGTGGGCACCCTTCTTAAAGCTAAGTCAGTGGAGACGTCTTTCCCCACTGAACGGAGTGTTTTTTTTTTAATTTTACAGCTAGCTGTGTATTTACCATTACACGTAGAATCAAAAGAAAGAATATGGTTTTACTCGTTAGCTGTTACTTTTCATACTCCATCAGAAGGTAGCTTTAAAACAAGTACTAAGGATCAGAAACATACCAATATACTTTTTCAATGTACTCATTTTTATATGTATATAATGAACACAGGAAAACATTTATGACAAGGAGATAACCTTCTGAAGCGCAATGCCTCGAACCGTGTCCTGCATATCATTCTTGGATTCCATTTCCTCTAAAATGTCATGAATGTCATAAGCAGCAAACTTAAGCCTCTTGAGCCAGAGACGCACACGCTCCTCTCGTGACGACCGCTTCTCAGCGTCGTTCAACACAGCTTGGAGAGTCAACAGAGTGCTCCTAATGGATTCCAAATCATCCTTGAACTTCCACAGCAAGCTGACGTCAGGCCCAATGAGCACGCCAAGCTTCCCCATGACCACCTTCAAGACAGCAGATGAAAGCATCTCACCAACAACCATGCCCATAGTCATGGATTGGTATTCACTGTTGGGACGAGAAATGAAGTTTAGTAAGGCCATGTTCAGATTCCCAACTTTTCACTATTCATTCCAACTTTTCACTATTCATTCCAACTTTTCACTATTCCTCCCTCACAAAACACGTTTCCCAGCGAATGCTACAGTGTTTTTCTTATGCTACAGTATTTTTTCCTACAATCTAAACACACCCTAAAGTAGCAAAATCTATTGTCTTCCAAATTCTATGCATGGATAGAACTTCTGAAGTCTTTCAGCTGAGTGATGGTGCACTTAAATGAAGCTCTTACAGCCTTTCAGCTGAGTGCTGGTGCATTTCGTGGAAGGTGAGACTGTGAGAGTCAAGTCAAGCTGAGTGCTGGTGCATTTCGTGGAAGGTGAGACTGTGAGAGTCAAGTCGAGCTGTCCTGGCCAGCCATCTTTTCACAATTAAAAAGGTTAGGCAGATTGCTTTCTTTTTGTTCTTTTCATCTTTCCTTTTTATTTGTAGAGGAAATCTCAATCTCAAAATTCCTTTAGCAATCCCAAACTTTCATGAAGGCATCCTCTACCAATTGAATGAAACATAATCCAATCAGCTGGCTCTGAAAGAAAATTGATGAATGATAATTTAGTATGAATTCTTGCAGCCCCCTACCATCTTAGCCATTGCAATGAATTGGTCAGTGTATAAAATCCAGTTAACTGAAAACTAAAAGGTGATTGACTGATCAATCATTAAGTTGGTGCTTAATTTCGTGAGCATAACTGCTGTTTCTCACAGGTCATGCCACTACTCCCTCCGTGTCCCAAAAAGAATGATGTTCTAGCATTCAAATTTTGCCTCACAAAGAATACATTTCTAGCCTACACACTTCTCTTTTGGGAATGAATGCAGGCATGTAACTTTAAGGTCCTAATTTGGTGGAGTTTGTTTCCTTTAGGAACCGCATGCAAGTAGAGATTATGGGTACATGCGTCATTTTCTCTTGACACTAATTTGTCCAAAAATTCCTAGAATGTCATTCTTTTTGGGATAGAGGGAGTACTTGCTAAGCTGCCAGTGTGCTTTAGGCCATGTTCAGATTCCCAACTATTCACTATTCATTCCAACTTTTCACTATTCATTCCAACTTTTCACTATTCCTCCCTCACAAAACACGTTTCCCAGCGAATGCTACAGTGTTTTTCTTATGCTACAGTGTTTTTTCCTACAATCTAAACACACCCTTAGCCTAATTTCCCGGAAGATGCAGGCCACGGGCCAAAGACTTGAGTCTCCGAGTCAAGTCAAGAGTCAAGACATGCTTCACATCCATATATTATTCCTAACCATTGAAATAATAATATATACAAAAAAAAGAGATAAGTTCATGACCGGAAAGAGGTGTGATAAAGTCTACTGACAGGGGAAAAGAAAGATAAAGCATAGTGGCAGACAGGTGTGGACTCCTGTCTCGTGCCTAGGGATCTAGGAAAGATCATGGAATGGAAATTTTGTTGATCTACCACGGCACGCGGTTGAGGGAAATGTAAGGGTGTGTTTAGATTGTAGGAAAAAACACTGTAGCATAAAAAAAACTGTAGCATTCGCTGGGAAACGTGTTTTGTGAGGAAGGAATAGTGAAAAGTTGGAATAAATAGTGAAAAGTTGGAATGAATAGTGAATAGTTGGAAATCTGAACATGGCCTAACCACCAACCGCGTGGTGCGGTGCTCACAATAAAAAACGGAGCAGAAGAATGGGGGCGTGGAGGAACCTGAGCAAGAGCAGAACTCGACGGATAGGGTGGCGCGTCGGCCGCGAAGATTTCCCTCGACTACAGTACGCAGCGGCAACGCCACCTGGACGTCCGTTCCCCACCACGAGGTCGGTGTCTCAAACCTCGACGGCGGGGGTGTGACTCCCACTCCACAACCATGGCGCAGCCGGGTGGCGTCCTCGACTCCGCCGCCGCGGCTTGTGCAGCCGGCGGCCGGCGAGAGAACGGCAGGTGTGTGTGGGGCTGTGGGCTGCTTCCTTCTGCGGCCCACACCCCACACGAGAGCGACGACTGTGTTTGTGGGCTGCAGCCCGCGAGATGATTGATTAGAGCAACTCCCAGCGAGAGCAAGGGCCTGCAAATGGCCTCTACTTTAAAATTTAGAGGTTTGATGCAAAAACTCAACTCCAGCAGAGCCTCCAAATGAGCCTGCATTTTATGGGCCTCCAAATTCCCTCCCTAAGTCTCCATTTCTGGAGGGCCTCCAACCCCCCTCCAAACATGAGTCCCACCATTTTTTCCCCTCCCCTCCTCCCTCTCTCTAGATGCCTCTCTCGCGGCCTCCTCCCCGCCGCCGCAACGCCTCCGGCCCGCCGCGCTGCCTCTCGCCCGCTCCTCCACGGCGGCGCTTTCTCTTCCCTCCCTCCCTCCCTTCCCCTTCTCCCTTCCCGGTTTCCCTCACCTCCGATGGGAGCCGCATCGAGCTCGAGCGGTGGCCTCCCCTGCGGCATCAACGAGCTCGCCATCCCCGAGCTGGAGCTCGAGCGGGAGCGGCCTCCCCAATGATGGCGGCCTCCCCGGATTAGCCGGCGCGGTGTCGGGGCGAGCTGCTACGGGTAGCTGTGCTAGTGCTGGCGGCGACGGGGCGCCTCTGCAGTAGCTCCTCCCCGCGCTCCGCCTCCTTGCCCTCCTCCGCGTCGCCAAGATCCACGCGCGCGGACTGCCGATGGAGGAAGAGAGGAGAGGAGCAGAGCGACGCGGATCGCCGGCGAAGGGAGGGAGGAGCAGGGCGGCGCGGACCGCCGGCGGAGGAAGGGAGGAGCAGAATCGTCGGCCAAACCCCTCGTCGCTGCCCTGCGCATCCGTCCTTTCCCCTGCTTCTTCAAGTAGGCCGGCGGCGGCGCTCGTCGTCCAGGCGGCCGCGCGCTCGCGGATGAAGCTCCGGGTCTTGCGCGTCCGGTCAGAGTGGGGAAGTGGAGGGGTGGAGGAGATCTGGATTGGCG
This sequence comes from Digitaria exilis, assembly GCA_015342445.1. Classification (NCBI taxonomy): domain Eukaryota; kingdom Viridiplantae; phylum Streptophyta; class Magnoliopsida; order Poales; family Poaceae; genus Digitaria; species Digitaria exilis. The sequence goes on from JACEFO010002538.1 coordinate 319,995, forward strand.
AGTGGGGGAGAGCCGGGGAGGTGGGTTTGCGGGGAAGGGGAGGGATCGAACGCAGCGGCGGAGCAGGGTGGAGCGGCGGCGGTGGAGAGAGCAGGAGAGAGAGGGAAAGAGAGAAGGGGAGAGGAAGTGGAGGGAGCGTCGACGGTGAAGGAGAGGGAGCGAGAGAAGGGGAGAAGTGGGGAGGAGAGGGTTGACAGGTGGGGTCCACATCCAAAATAGAGGGCTGAGTTGAGGCCCCTGCTGGAGATGGGCTCCAATTTGAAGGCCCTATATTTTGGAGCTAGGCCTACAAATGAGTTTTGGAGGCCTTAATTTGCAGGCCCTTGTTGGAGTTGCTGTTACATGTTTGTATGACTTTATTATTTATTTATTTATTTATTTCTATTTATCTTATTTTTATTTGTAAAAGTAAACCCTCGCCGAATCAAAATTTAGCAGATTATTACCCTTGACATATACTCCATCCGTCCTGAAAATACTCCATCATCATCTCCGCCACGCACTCCTCGTCACCCACCCACCCGCGGGCGACAATCCTGCACATACGGCTGCACCAGACGGGCGCTTCGCCACCGCACTTGAGTAGCCTCGTCGAAGAGCGTCGCCCACCCATTATCCAAGCTCCATTGCCATCGTCGCCACAGAGATCGAGCGTCCCGCGCCCACGCCCACGCATGCGCCGGTGGCGCACCATGCCGCGTGGCATGGGAGCCAGGGACTCTCCGGCGACGCCACTGCACGCCGTACCGCCCGGAAAAGTGCTGGAACGTGTAGGTCCGGTCGCTGGGGCCGCGGCAAGGGAACCGGCGCTCCCGGGCGCCGACGTGAGCTGCGCGGTGACGAGGGATTCCGGACCCGGGCCTTGGGGTGGACGGTAAATGAAATACCGTCCACCCTTGGCCTCTCCTGATCATTGGATCTGGTTTGTGCGGACGAGATCGACGTGAATCGTTGCAGGCAGCGACAAGGTTTCGTCGATCCTCCGCTGACCGCTGTTGACCTGGACTGGACGAGGCGCTACGCGGGGCTTCATCCGGGGAACGAGATCCTCTACCATCACGCTCTCTGATGGCTCTCTGCAGTCGTCGAATCCCACCCGTCCGCTGCGAACCGACGGTGACCAGCGCACATACCAGAGAGCTGCCAGCTTCGCAGGCCACACAGCAGGCCAACAGCCCATCTCGGCCCATCGTGCGAACCTCCTCGCAGCCGCCGCCGCCGCCGCCACCGGAGGCACCGTCATCTTCTCCTCGGCTCCTCTTCGTCACCACGACGCTCTCCTTGGCTCATCCTCGTCACCGCGACGCTCGGGTATCGACTTCCTAGACGCTGCTGCCCCATGGCTGAGAGTCTAGGGAGCCTTCCCAGCTTGCCCGTGCAACTGCCGGCGAGCCGCATTCTCGTGGCCTAACGCCTAGTCGAGCTTCACCTGCAGGGCACGGCCACGCACAGAACCACCAGACCATCCTGAGGGCAACCGCGAAACCCAAGCTGAAAGAAGCAGTGTGGTTTGTAAATTGTGCTTGTCTGGTGTTCTGTAATTTGGGCATGTCGAGTCTGTAAATTGTGCTGCAAGTTGGGCATGTTGTGATTGTATAGGAAGCAGCAAAGAATCTGCAAATTATATGGATGACAAATTGTATTCTGAACTGTGCTATCATTCAAAGTTATATGAATGATCAAATGAATGGCAGATTATATGCTGCAAATTATATGGATGGCAAATTGTATTGTAAACTGTGCTATCATTCAAAGTTACATGAATGATCAAATGAATGGCAGATTATATGAATAGTGCTCGACTGGCAGGTTTCGACTTATTTCCTCTCACACAATACTATTCATTCTACCAGCCGAGCACTATTCAATCTACCCGTCGAACAGGGTCTAACTCTCTGGAGCAACGTAGTACTGTAGTAGGCGGCGTCGAGATCAGTGGCGTTGGCCGCCGGGGCCCGGGGAGGATGTCGTCGAGGTGGAGCGGCGCGGTCCAGAAGCCGTCGACGCGGGTGCGGAAGTTGCCGCGGGAGGCCGAATGCTTGTGCAAACAGGAACAGTAACAGACTAACAGTACCCTGCTCTCCGCCGGTGGGCCAAGGAGTACACCTCCGACAAGACCGCCAAGAGGTTCCTGCCGGACAGGACGAGCTCGTCGCCTTCGTCTTCGCCGCCAACAAGGAGAGGTACACGTCCATGGTCAGGGCAGCCGTGCGGAAACAGTGGCTCCAGCTCCCGTCGATCACTGCGCAAGCGGTTATATGTGTATTACGTGTTTCCTGCTCATTGCCTCATTGGATACTTGTATTCACGGATCGTATGTACGTGTGAGCGTGACGGATCAATTCAGACTTTAGTGTCCGTTTTCTTTTGCTGGAGTGATTTTTCAAAGAGTGAAAAGAGGTAAAGTGCATATAAACATTTGTTTCGGAAAAGTGTCCCAAGCACGTCACTTTACTGGTACAGAATTCACCTCACATCCGTCTCTTTAGTCTCGGATACTTTTAAACTCGGAAGTAAATAATTTTTATTTTCGTATCTAAACTTTTAAATGCGGAACTAAATGATCTTTATTTCCGAATCAAAATTTGGTAATCCCACGAAACCCTTTTAATCCCGGTTGGTGGTTCCAACAAACTAAAAAAGGTCATTCTAGTCCGTAAAATATGACACATAAAATTTAGCAAACACATTCAGGGGTTTAGAATTTGAGGTTAATTCTAGGAAATTATTTACTCTCATCGTACAATTTTTGGAAAATTGTTTTTAAATGGGGAAGCATTAAACAAACTTATTTATTGTGATTTATTAGTGATCTCGTGGTGACTCGTGCTACTGAAGAGTGGGTCCATATGCGATTATGACCCATGCGCCAGTGACATCATATCACTCTGCAGTAGAGGAATCGTCTCCGAACACAAAACAGCGATCAGCAAGTAGAATTAACACTTATAGTACGGAATAGTAAAAATTAGCACCCACTGCAAATGGGCCCGCCCCGAATTAAGTTCCCTCAGCGAAAGCTAGCGCCGTTGTTTTGGGGGCTCAAGACTCCACTTGACTCGCCTTCAATGAATCCGGACGGCTCCCCAACACGCAGGCACGGACAGTGCAGAACACACGCAAGCGCAGGCACCACCGCCTCGCCCTCGCCGCCTCCACCTTACAGGAAATGCAAGACCACAATGGCATGCGGCCGCATGTCTTATCTTGGCCGTCCATCCGTGCTTCAATCTTCGTGCTGGTCAACATCGCTCTCATTCCCATCTCTTTGCCCCGCAACAGAGTCGATTCCCAGGTTCCTAGCCTCCGCCGTCTTTGCATTCCCGGGCTCTTCCCTCGTCTCCACGCTCCCTGCTTGCAGCGCCAGCGTCCACGCCCCCGCCTCACACCGCTGTCCTCGCCGCTGCTCGCAGCCCTTGTCGCCATCCATGGCACCCTGCTGTCGATCTGCTGCCATCGATCTGTCTGTTCCCGAACTCGGCAAGGCGCAGGAGGTTGTTGTCGATCTGTCCAAATCAGAGCAGAGGGATTTCGTAATACCTTTGCTACGAATGCCATAGAAGAGGTGCGTAAAGAGTTGAATCCAGAACTTCTTACAATAGAGTGCTCATTCGACATCCGATCCAAATCAGAAGCTTGATTTGAGGCAGCCTTCCGATCCCCGTCAGAAACCTGGTTCGTTTTTGTGATTTATTTTTTTGTATCTTTTCCCAGACTCTTGTTTATGACAGTTCTAGTTGACCTGATATTATTTTGCTGTCTGATTTTGATAGCCAAAAATCCTACTAGTCAATGTGCTACTATTTTTTTCAATGCGTTGTGACACTTTGGAAAGTAAGAAGCATACATTCTGGATGCAATGCTGTTATGCTATTTGCTATTTAGTTATGTCATACTAATATATTGATGGGGGAATCCCAGGTTGTTTTTCCCAGAACTTTGAGAAGATCACACACCGTTTTCAGATAAAAAAACAAGGATCAGGTACTTAATTTTCTACCAAGATCTATGCCATTGCACATGATTGCTTGTTTTCAGAGAAAAACTGTACTGCTCTATGTTCATAAATATCAAGTCTTCTACTTCGCTTGGATATGCTCCCACACTGAGCACAAGTTTTGGATATTGAAATCTTGAACATAAAAGCATGCATTTTGAAGAGAGAAATCATTGACTGCATTTGGTAAAGTTCTAAGAAGTGGCTTTGTTTGTTTGTGCAGGACATAATGGTCAGCATTTGGTAAAGATGGCGTAGGTGCAGTGAGGACGAGGTGGAGTAGAAGTGCAGGCTGAGAGTAGCATGCTCCAGCTGTTGTGTTTGGTGAACTTGGCAAGATTTGCTGGTTTCTAGCTTCCATCCAGTGTGGAGCATCCAAATTTGTAGGTTCTTCTTTTGCCTAACACTTGTTCGATCTAATGTCTCTATGTTCCAACCCAAGTACCTTAAGTCCAGGTGCTAAATGCCAGGAGCATCTTCATGCAAAATGTCCAGGTGTTAAAGACAGAATATATACCTCTAGGTTACAGATCTCATTCAGAAATCAAAATGTTCAGAAAACTCAACTTTGTCGTTCTGAAATGCAGAGCTTGACTCTGTGTCTGTAACTTATAGCACTCCTTAGCTATTGAATACCAACTCATTGGAAACCCTGTTTCAGCTTGTTCTCCCTATTGTTTTGGATGGAAGTTGGAGCTGCTATTTCTGGGACTGTGCTTCAAGTAAAATACATGTGCTAGATCCTACAATGATGAAGTCCAGCATAACCTGTGTTCAGAGGCGCCACCATGCATCTGTCACAAGACTCAATGATGCAATTTCAAGTTATGCTGGATACTTTCTTCAAGGGATGGTCAGTGAACATGAATGATTGGAGTATTGGACACAATGCTACGTGGCGGGACTTGGTGTTAGCTGCTGCAGGTCTATACACACCTTTACAGTTACATTTCATTATGCCCACTTCTGTCATGCCAAATATTTTTTGATCATGAGCTGTGGTTAACTATTTTCCCTTATGTCGCTATGTGGTAATATCAGCAACAATTCAGGTCTACTTGCCACTCACTTCGCACGGGCTTTTCATGGAAAAGGCCTACTTTGGGGACTCAAGATGGTAAATCTCATGTATTGTTTTTTTATCAGCACAGTATTTACGATGAACTTTTCTTGGACCTGACACGCCATCACCATATTCGATCCATGCAGGCAGAGCATGGATTAAACCGGGCCGAGTTACTGTATCAGCTCTTGTCCATGGGTGGAAATTATGGCGACAGCCCAGCATTATTGATTGATCTGATGGAGATTTGATTGGTGGCCAATGTTGGACATATTGTAGTGTCGTGGCCAAGGTGTATGTTATCTAGTATCGTAGTTCACTGCAACTTTGTTGTAGTATATTAATCGTGGACATTTGTACCAGTTTGGCATATTAAGACAACTTGCTGTTTATGTATTGTACTAACCAACGCCCAAGTAATGTTGCTTACATGGAACAACGACCAAGTAATGTTGGTTTATTTTCATCACTATGGTTGTCATGTTGCCTGCTAAGGGCACCATGGCAAAGCATTTAAATGTTTTGTTAGCCTGAGGTATCACTAGTTTGGTTCCCTTTGGTTATCTAGGTTATTGCCCTCATTTTTGCACGAACTATTTGGTTCCCTTTGGTATCTTTCAGGCGTGATGGGGCAGTCCGAACCCAGCAAAAATAGTAGCAGTCATAAACCGATCCCAGATGGAACAACATTAAAAAACATGTAATAGCATACTGGTTGTGCTCAACTGCAAAGCATTGCAGAGTTCAGGTACAATGCCAGAAAATAGTTATGGTTCTCCCTTCTCGTGGCTGTTAATTCTGTCCCATGGTTACATAGAAGTAACATAGGCAAAATAGGTTACATCCATCATTGGTTTTCTAATGATCTAGGAATTGCAATGTCATGTTGCCATATCTAAAGCGGATTGGATGGCCGCCGGCAGGTTGGCTTTGTTACCAGGCATACTCAGCATCTGATGCAGCAAATTGCACAGGTGCAGCTGTTTAGATTCCTGAAAAAATAGGAGTATTTTAGCACAGGCAGAACCAAAACAACACATGTTTTTCTTCTGCAGGAATACTTGCCTAAGTTTAGAACTAATCAGTGTCTTCATGTGAGATCTAAACAAGATCTAAGTTGTTCAGTAAAAGACTGGGCTTACTCACCACGGTCAGTATCCTTGTCAGTGTTTTGCCGTCAAAGAAACGTGCATAGAACATTGTGTACAACCCTGAACTGGAGCTGCAAATCAGTATACAATATTAGTATATAACATTTTCCTTTTTTATCATGCGTATGTAAGGTGTCCTAAAATTTATTTTTTACACTACCTCACACCATGGCCTCCTTCCACAGTAAGGTACTCAATCTCCCAGTCAGCCATATGCACTTGAGGATGTTGGAATAGCTGTTCCTTGCAAATGCTGACACCTTTATGCATCTTCTCCACAATTCCATTGTGTTTGTTCATAACAGCTTCCACACCATTTGCCATTGTGACTGGGTCAATTACCACAATTGTTCTCCGTTCAAAATTCCATACGTATAGGGACCAATCCAAATCGACACACACAGGAGCTAAAATCTAATGAGTCAAATGAAAGGAGAATTAGAAGATTATCAGACATCAGCCAGCAAATTGCTCATGTGTTAACTTGCTACTTTTCAAACTCTTACCAGCTTGCATTCACCCACATCGTATGTTACGTGGTAGCCAACAAACATATCTTTGAGCCTTGTAGATTCGTTAAACTGATCGCTCTGCAGCATAACATCCTGAGACAGATACATGCATTTTCATTAGCTGAGGCATGAGTGACGCTTAGCAAGCAGACATCTCAGTACCAGCAGTGCTTAGAGCTTACTGCAAATCCTGGCGGAAGAAAATGCCTGCATCTTTTCTCCGCATAGCAAGCATATATATCATCATCCATTGTGTGGTATAACCTTGTGATTGCAGTAACAACTTGCTTGTTGAAGTCCACGTCTGAAGCAAACATCATTTGGATGGCGCGCCCTTCAAGCCGCACCTCAATGGGGTCATAGTGTAAAAACCATGTTCTAGTGCAAGGATACATTTTCGAATCAACACATAATCAATCAAATTAGATGAACAAAACAAAATTCGATAAATGTAACAGCACATGTCCATGGTATTATCACCTGTCTTTATCTTCTCCAGACGTCTCCATGAGGCATTTGTACAGAGTGAGCACAGATGAAAACGGAGCATCTGGGTGTGTCAAATCTACTGCAAATGGTGACATGCCAATTGTTGTTGTGGGCTGCAGAAGTGCTGCATTAAATTCAATGCCATTGACTTTGACTATATAGTTGCATGAATCTTCAGGACAACCGTCGTCTTCAACCGGTGTTGCAAAGGCCAGTGCATCAGGACTCCCTACATTCAGAATGTTTTCTCTGAAATTACTGGCTTTCATTCAAATATTGCATTTTTTCAACGTTTGTCACCCCCTTCATTCAGTGTTTTCAAGGGATTTATTACATTTCTTAATATATGTTTCAGTTCGTCTAGGCATAACATGCAAAACAGGTCAAACAGGCAAGACAACAGAGTTATGAAAACCTCACAATCATGCAAGACAAGGTAGGAACGAAAGTGTTATCCTTTTACAGGAATTGTGTACCAATCCATTTGATAAAGCATGCTGGAGTAATTGCAATTCATTTTTTTCGAGAAATTTAGGTCAGCATATACACTGAATCAGTTGGTTTTGAACCAGAGTTCTGTCTTCCCCTTCCAGATCAGTTTCTGAACTATGCCTTCCATCTGTTACGGGGTATACCACGTTAGAACAGTTAACAAAACATCTGTGAACACATTAGTAACCTATGCTTACCCGATACTTTGACTACTTCATGGGACCCACATGGCTTCCCTTTGTCTGATCGTCCAACAGTTGTATAATGCCATTCTGGCTTGCCTCCCACGTTCATCACTGCATCTAGTGTAATAGTCACATGTTTCAGCAAAAGTTAAAGGACTTAAGGGCAGACAACTACTACTCACCCCGATTCCTAAGCACCACTGTATTTTCTGTCTCCAGATGTTTGTTATCTTCCATACATACATCATCGCAGCCTATATCATCATCACATACATAATCAAAACAAATTAAGTCTCCATACCACAGCCTATTTATTTTTTTTCACCTGACTACTCACCACCGAAATGATCAAAATATGTAACTCCGATGTTACATCTAAATATGTAACTGAATCAAATCAAATCACAGAGCATATGCTTGTAGTTTTGGTCATCAATTTTGACGACACCAAAGCAGCAAAAGAAAAGAAAGCAGCATCTATCCTAAATGTAGTCTGCTGCGGTAGTTGGTGAGATCTCAAGGCTGTAGCATTGAGAGCCTTTGTGACCTGTCATCCCACACTTGCCACACTTGGTGACACGAGGCTTCTTTGGTGCTTTGGGAACATATGCAACCACACATTTGTTCTTGTTATGGCCAGGGTTGCCACATTTGGAGCAGCAAATAGTCTGCCTTGGCAAACCTGGAGTGCAACCTCCCTTCTGAGGTCCGAGACCTTTCGCAGAGTTTGCTTGCGTCGACTGCCCTTTTCCCTGTTCATCTGCATCTTGTTCAGCAACCAAATTATCTCCCAATGTCATGTCTAACCAAACAGGAACATATTCTTTCTCAATGCCAGCATTCCCTGAAGTAGTCAATAAGTCTATGGATGTACCAACACTCATAGTGGCCCGCCCGCTAACAGGCCCATCCTTGAGCTTCATGTCCGGTTTCTTCTTCCTGAATGCATCTGTGCTGCCCTTGTACCTCCTGGTCCTAGGACGGCCATGTTTCCTGACTACCAACGGAGCTTTCAGCTTGATTATCTCGGTATCACTAAGCCCAGCACTGCTTCCGGAAGCACCATACTTGTTTCCTCTTAGAGCTTCTCCATCAGAATGAACAGCAATGTTGTCATCGTCGGCATCATATTCATCACTCTCTTCTATTTGCTGAGTTGCAGTGACTGCCAAAGCTTTTCTTTCCCTTGCTGCAATAACTTCCTTGCATTGTTTCTCTGCTACTTTCATGTAACCAAACACAATATCAAACAGCTCCATATCCATATCTCCCATTCTTACCAGTTCAGCATTCTTTAATTGCAGCATTCTGCGACGAAAGGTGAAAGAATGCTTAACAGAATGGTCTTTCTTGAACACACTCATATTTTCTGGGATAATGTCCCTGGCGTCCCTAGTCCACCTCTTCATGACGTGTGCTTCTGGTATGAAGCCAATGTCAAGCTTCAACATTAGCTGTTGGAAAAGGCAAGTAAAAAAAATCATGCCACCCATTTTTTCAGTCATTCATTGGAAAATGTGCAAAATAGTCTGACTAGTGGCTGAACTGGTTGTGTATTTGTCTTCAGCTCTCTTAGATACATGTATGGACAACATTTTTTTTGCTGGCTAATTATTGACTACCTTTTTTGTGATTGGAAGGAAGGTGGCTTCCAGAATGTGGCGGTTTCCTATAGTTGCTCTGCTTTTGCAGAAAGCTTGGCTTGACTTATTTATTTTTTTCCAAATGATGATCAGGATAATAACGTACAATTGGCTGAAGTCGTGGTTGCAGCTAGGACCATATCATTTTTCAAAGTTGTAAGCAGTATGAATTCACAGAGTATCAATTGAATGTGGGTTCAGAAAACATTGAAATTGTGCAAATAGTTTGACTGATGAAGGAACTTACTCTCAAAGCATGGCAACAAAGCATTCCAAAGTGTTCATAAAGCCCACACTGGCAAACAAACTTCGCCCCATTGTCCAACATTTCCACCTTAAAATGGACACGTGCCCAAGCCTTCCTTTTCGCAGGGTTATCATGTGAAATAGTGAAAACATTGCCATCTCTTGCAGTTAATATATAATTTGAAGCCTTGTCAACCTCCTTACGGAACAATTCAAAGGCCGCCTTTGTATAAATAGAAAGTGCATGGCGCTCAACAGCCCAAAGTCGCTCGTGGACTACCACCAGCTGCAGGTTTCAAACATTCAAAACAGCATGCTTAGTTTAGTCATGGAACTGGTCTCCCACAGAAATTAAAATAGAACATGCTAAAGGTCTCGCAAACACACCTGTTTTGTCTTATCCTCAGCGATGTCTTCCTCACGATCACGATCAAACAACAATCTGTTGTATTGGCTTACAAAATGATTCATGGATGAGTTCCTTGGCACGAAACGTTTAAGCATGAAGTTTGCACTTTCGCTCCGCTGCGTGCTGCTCATCCTTGCACAGTATTTGTCCTTTGCCCATGGCTTTGCCCATTTATGCCTGCACTCATATGTTCTGATCATGAACCCACTGTTATGCAGATTATAGTTCGTAACCAGGTAATTCCATCCTCTTTCGAACTCATCTTCAGTGAGCATACCATTCACTACCAACCAAAAGTCATCCCTGAACTTCCTGTTCTTTGTATATAGGGGACCTAAGGATTCCCTAATCTTCTTCATAACATGCCACTTGCACCACAGGTGGTATGTATCAGGCATTACAATTCCTATAGCTGTTGTCATGGCCTTGCATTGGTCTGTGGAATGAAAACCACCAGTTGGTATTTCCCAAATGGGAAAACAAATCAGATCTAACTGAATATATGAGTGGAAATATCATCGACAGTGGCATTACCTGTCAGTATTGTCTTTGGTGCCTTACCACCCATCAGTCTAAGGAACTCTCTGAATACCCACTCGAAGCTATTTGTTTTCTCTCTTGTCATCAGCACACCAGCAAAAATTGTAGTCTGGAAATGATTATTGACTCCAACAAACAACCCAAATGGCATTTTGTAGATATTTGTGCAGTACGTTGTGTCAAATGTGACCACATCACCAAAACAGGCATACTGGTCCCGGCTTCTACCACTGCACCACATTAGTGTTTTTATCCTTCCTTTTCTAGACGGGTCAACACTGAACTGGAACCCCGGGTCTTCTGCATGCATCTCCTTGAATATCTCCATAGTCTTCCTAATGTCATCACCCATCTGGTCCCTGGTGATCTGATCGCATACAGTTCTTAGTGACCTTTTCGTCCAAGGCACATCACCCATGCTGCCAAACATACTGCTCAATATGCAATGTATCCTTGTTAGGCTTACATTATTTTGACGCAGGTATTTGATTGTGTCTTTTGTGCTCTGGTCAATCATTTTGTGAGAGTTCCATTCCCTTTTCTGACCACAGGTTACTGACAGTGGGTGGTTGTGATTTTTGACAAATGAACTGATATACCACCCATAATCGTCAGTGCGCAGCAACTGGATCTTAGCAGGACAGCCACATCTTTTTGTCTTACTTTTGACACGGGGGTCATACCCCTGGACCAAAAAAAATCATCTATCAGACTATGATCCAATGCAAACAAAATTTCTCGATACAATTAGATGCGCTATTCTTACCGATCTTTGGCAAACGATTTCTTGCATACTCCTATACTCCTCATCTCCGTCTATCTTGTTTTTTTTAGTGCCCGTGCGGCTGTTGTTGAGCTTTACACCAAAGCCGACTTCCCATGAATAAAGGTTATAGAATTCCCTAGCTTCTTCACGAGAATCAAAGACCAACCCAAGAATCGGCTCAAAAATGTGCTCAGTCTTCCTTGTTGAGGAACTCCTTAGAGCCCTCTCCATAGTACTCATCATCCTCGGAGCGCGGCAATTTGGTCTATGTACATTCCTAGGATGCCTCTTACTGGAAATGTAGATATACAAGTACGATGTCAATAGCAGTAGAACAGTTATTTTACATTCGAATGCAGCAGAACAGTTAACATTGCAAAGTTTCGGAACTGAGTAAACATCGATAAAGGTTTTACTTTACATCACGAAAGGACAGTAATATCGTACCGTTTTTTGTAAGGCACTCCAGCTTGAGCAGCATCAATATATATCTCCTGGCTAAGGTCAACATCAACAGTCATCTCTTCTTCGTCATCACTATCTTCACCAGCAACCTCCTCAGTGTGTGAAATTTTTTCAGAAACGTTTGATTCAGTTTTTGATGCTTCATATGCTTCACGATAGGCATCTGAATTCCCATTCACATTAAGCTCTGTTTCTGCAAGATCTTCTTCATCGGGCTCACAATATGCATCTGAATTCCCATTCACATTATCTTCTTCATCAGGTTCACTGTCAGATATTTCGCCAAACCCATCTGCCTCGGATTCTTCGCCTCCAACATATCCATCATCACCCTGGAAAGATCCTTCGAACTGGGATTGTGTGTTTGTTTGTGAATAATTGCCAGTTAAACCCAGTAATTCAGAATGTTGTTGTGTGTCTCTGCATTCAAGTAAACCCGCAGCAGCATCTCTCATGAGGGCCTGAAAGGACCAACCAGCACTAGCATCTCCCAAAAGGGCCTGAACGGACCCACTCACTGCATGACCTGAAAAAATCATCTAGCTCCAATTAACGTTTTCTGCACCACCTCCTGTACCACTTTTAGTGACATATCTGAAAAAATGATCTTACCGGCAGCCGCATTCATGTAACTGCAAGAACCAAGGCCATCATCTTCCATGTTCCCTGTAATGTTTAACAAAAGGTAAACATTGCTGGGTAAGGATCTAGAGCCATCTCATCAGCCGGCTGAAGATCTCCTCCTTGCTCCTCCATCTCAGCTTTTACTTAAAAACTTGCTGCCTGCGATAATTCATTATTGCTCCTCCATTATTTCCTTGCTAAGTTTGACATCAACAATACATGATAATTCATCTAAACTGAATGGAAATTCATATATCCGACCATATGCAAGAAAATCACTAACAATAAGACTTACTGTTCGATTGGAACTCTATAAACAAAGAGCTACAAAGAGGTCTAAGGAAACTGAAAAATCATTAAGGGCACTTAATGCTGCGAGCTGAAATCAGAAAAAAATATTTCGCACACAAGGAAACATCAAGGCAAAGGTTTAGAGGACCAAAGACAATTATGTTGACATAAAAGGTTCTCCCGAAAAGGATAATAAAGAATTAGATATAACTAGCAATGCCACATGACTTGCACTTAGCAAGTTAGCATGCAAACAAAATTTATAATTTAGATCACACAAAAATGGAAGTTCAGTATACAAAAAAAAAGACAAGGAATCAAGAAACATAACACCTTTAAAAATTTATGCTACGTGGACTGCAGTCCTAAACAGCAATTCACTGAATATATATATAACTTATAATAAAATCACATCCAAAGACCATAGCACGTTCGTTGCTCTGAAGCAAGAGACCTCAGGCAAATATGTGCAAGAAGGTCTGAAAAGTCAGTACCTTCTTTATAACCAATGTGGGGAAGAATGGCGGATGGTTTAATTGCAGTTCGAAATGCAAGTGAACTTTGAAATTGAATAATTTTCCAACAAATAAACTTAAGCTAACTGAAAAAAAAATTTAGAAAAGTGAGTTGGAAGAATGGCGGGAAGGGGTGAGCACGTGGAGCGGTTGAAAAAAGAACAGGGAGGCGTGGGCTGCAGTTAAGACTCACCGGGGAGGAGGTCGCCGGCGCCGGAGACGGTAGCATCTGGTGGCGGCGTCACAAGCGCGTCGAGCAGATAGCCACCGGCGGACAGGGCGGCTGCGGCGGCAAGAAGAAGAAGCGAGGCAACGGTGTCGCGGGGGGCAAGCGGCGTGGTGGTGCACAAACGACACAGATGGCGGCGGCGGCGGCGAGGGGCGGCGCGAGGAGGGATGTGCGGCGTGAGGGGAGGAGGGGCGAAGGGGAGAGGTGCGGCGGGAAAGGAGAGGAACGGAGCGCGTGGAGAGGTGCGGCGCGAAGGGAGTAGCGGCGAGCGGCGCACTGGAGAGGTGCGACGCGAGGGGAGGAGCGGCGCAGGGGAGGTTAGGGTTTTCTCGGCCATTCGGTCATTCCCGAGCGGGTCATTCCAACCCTGCACTCGCGCGCGAGATGGGATTCGGGACAAAAGAGGCGCGGGGTGCTGGTTGACCTGCGCGAATCTTGAAGATGCTACAGCCGTAGGATAGCGGTTGCGACCGCATACGGTTGCGCCAAAAACCGTATGCGGTCGCAACCGCTATCCTACGGCTGTAGCATCTTCAAGATTCGCGCAGGTCAACCAGCACCCCGCGCCTCTTTTGTCCCGAATCCCATCTCGCGCGCGAGTGCAGGGTTGGAATGACCCGCTCGGGAATGACCGAATGGCCGAGAAAACCCTAACCTCCCCTGCGCCGCTCCTCCCCTCGCGTCGCACCTCTCCAGTGCGCCGCTCGCCGCTACTCCCTTCGCGCCGCACCTCTCCACGCGCTCCGTTCCTCTCCTTTCCCGCCGCACCTCTCCCCTTCGCCCCTCCTCCCCTCACGCCGCACATCCCTCCTCGCGCCGCCCCTCGCCGCCGCCGCCGCCATCTGTGTCGTTTGTGCACCACCACGCCGCTTGCCCCCCGCGACACCGTTGCCTCGCTTCTTCTTCTTGCCGCCGCAGCCGCCCTGTCCGCCGGTGGCTATCTGCTCGACGCGCTTGTGACGCCGCCACCAGATGCTACCGTCTCCGGCGCCGGCGACCTCCTCCCCGGTGAGTCTTAACTGCAGCCCACGCCTCCCTGTTCTTTTTTCAACCGCTCCACGTGCTCACCCCTTCCCGCCATTCTTCCAACTCACTTTTCTAAATTTTTTTTTCAGTTAGCTTAAGTTTATTTGTTGGAAAATTATTCAATTTCAAAGTTCACTTGCATTTCGAACTGCAATTAAACCATCCGCCATTCTTCCCCACATTGGTTATAAATCAAGCTCGTCCTCACTGCACCTACGCCATCTTTACCAAATGCTGACCATTATGTCCTGCACAAACAAACAAAGCCACTTCTTAGAACTTTACCAAATGCAGTCAATGATTTCTCTCTTCAAAATGCATGCTTTTATGTTCAAGATTTCAATATCCAAAACTTGTGCTCAGTGTGGGAGCATATCCAAGCGAAGTAGAAGACTTGATATTTATGAACATAGAGCAGTACAGTTTTTCTCTGAAAACAAGCAATCATGTGCAATGGCATAGATCTTGGTAGAAAATTAAGTACCTGATCCTTGTTTTTTTATCTGAAAACGGTGTGTGATCTTCTCAAAGTTCTGGGAAAAACAACCTGGGATTCCCCCATCAATATATTAGTATGACATAACTAAATAGCAAATAGCATAACAGCATTGCATCCAGAATGTATGCTTCTTACTTTCCAAAGTGTCACAACGCATTGAAAAAAATAGTAGCACATTGACTAGTAGGATTTTTGGCTATCAAAATCAGACAGCAAAATAATATCAGGTCAACTAGAACTGTCATAAACAAGAGTCTGGGAAAAGATACAAAAAAATAAATCACAAAAACGAACCAGGTTTCTGACGGGGATCGGAAGGCTGCCTCAAATCAAGCTTCTGATTTGGATCGGATGTCGAATGAGCACTCTATTGTAAGAAGTTCTGGATTCAACTCTTTACGCACCTCTTCTATGGCATTCGTAGCAAAGGTATTACGAAATCCCTCTGCTCTGATTTGGACAGATCGACAACAACCTCCTGCGCCTTGCCGAGTTCGGGAACAGACAGATCGATGGCAGCAGATCGACAGCAGGGTGCCATGGATGGCGACAAGGGCTGCGAGCAGCGGCGAGGACAGCGGTGTGAGGCGGGGGCGTGGACGCTGGCGCTGCAAGCAGGGAGCGTGGAGACGAGGGAAGAGCCCGGGAATGCAAAGACGGCGGAGGCTAGGAACCTGGGAATCGACTCTGTTGCGGGGCAAAGAGATGGGAATGAGAGCGATGTTGACCAGCACGAAGATTGAAGCACGGATGGACGGCCAAGATAAGACATGCGGCCGCATGCCATTGTGGTCTTGCATTTCCTGATCCCCGCCGCTTCTGTTTGCGGATTCGCTTGGCGGTGGCGGCTGCTATTTTTGGCAATCCTGTTTTTAGTTCGCTTCGCTCCCTTTGTGTTACGTAGCGGGGGTACTACTCTTCTTGCAAATGTAGGTTTTGGGTAGGTCGTTGCTGCTGCTGCTCCTTTTGCGGCAGGATGGATTTGCGGTGTGAGCTTTTTGGATGTGGTGCGCTCACTTGTTGCCAATCTTCCGGCAGTCCTGGTCTGGTCCCAGCTACAGCTGCAACTTTGTGGGGGTGGGGGAAGCTTGCTAGAGATCTAATTGGAGTGTTATCTAATGTTTATCGCAATTAGAAGCTTGTGCTTACCTCGGCCCTCTAGTGTTTATTCGGGTTCAGCTGTGATCTTATGATTGTCAGGCAGCAACACTGATGGTCTTTATATATGCAAACAATTTGGGGGACCAGCATAGCATGGGTGGCCATGGGGTCTTCATGCGGGGAACGATGTTGTTGTCTGGTGGTGGTTAGCGATGAAAACGGACGGGAACGGGCCGGAAAATCCCTCTCCCGTTTCCGTTACCATATTTGATCACCGAAAACGGGACCGGTTCCGGAATAACCGGGAACGGGTGCGGGAACGGGATGAGCGGGATTACGAAAACGGACGGGAACCGGTTACTTTAACGGTAACTCATAGTTTGGTACGAATGCACATGACATTATTGATTTTTGTTTCTCGCTAGTTGCCAACCAAATTTTGATACCTTTAAAAATTGTTGCGCAAATATCTTTTAGGAAACATATGGCTAACATGACATCTTGAGCCGTAAAGGTATTATGTTAGAGCTAGATACATACTAATGCACATTAAGTTTGTCCCGTATTTATCAAATATGGGATAAATAGGGGATTATCCCGGTTAAAAACGGGATACCGCAAAAACGGGCGGGATATACCCTCAACCGCTTCCCGTCCCGTTACCATATTTATCCGTAAATACGAAAACGGGCGGTTCAAATGTAGAAAACGGGACGGGACGGGATAAATCCCGTCCGTTTTCAACCTGAGTGGTGGTGGGTTACATGTGGGGGCTATCTAGATGTGGGTGCACTAATCACTAATTTACTCAATGCTTGGGAATCAAGGGACATGATTGGTCCTAATGTGGTGCTTAATTTGTGTTCAGTTGCTGCACACATGACATGAGGAGATTCGTGCGAATCGCCACTCCGTAAGGTTAAATCTGGTGCTGGCCTTTCAGTTTTACGATGTAAATTTTACCCAGTCAGTTCAGGATTACACTGGTACTGAACGTCGTTTTACAAGTTGCATAGATTCTATGTTTTTCGCATTGTGCGCGGTACACAACTTATGTTCGTAGTTACGTGTCTGATCCATTGTTAGTAGAAGTGCAATATCTTGTATGTTTGTCTGCTTAGGTATATGTGTATGCCGCATTGTTAGTAGAAGTGCACTGTATTGTGTGTTTGCAGTGTCAATACTTGTCAATTTTAATGTTTGCATTCTCAAAATGCACTGATTTCAAGCCATTTACTGAATTGCTAGTATTCTTGCAATTTCTTATGGGGCAGAATCCTACTGAATTAATGGTACTGTTTACTGAACCTTGTGCAATCTATTATGCAGGTAAAACACTATTCTGCCATGAGGACTTTTCAAGGTCAAAACCCTGAGAATAGTAGAGACCATACTTGCAAGTCTTTGCCTTCAAAAAAGAAGCTTTGCAAGGTACCTGAATCTGTTGAAGTGCATATTATTGATGGCGATGATGATGACAGCGGCAAGGATTACTCTGCACAATACATGTCAAAGCAGCTTGTCCTTTATAATCCTGAGGTCACACATGATGAGCAAAGTGACATAGATCACTGTACTTCACGCGGAAGTTCCAAGAAGCCAAGATATGGACATGGCACAGTTCTACCTTCTATTGGTGCTTATACTGTACAGTGTGCCAGCTGCTACAAATGGAGGATCATTCCAACAAAAGAAAAATATGAAGAGCTGCGGGAGAGTATTTCCCAGGAGCTTTTTCTATGCACAAGGGCTAGTGAGTGGAACCGTGCATTATCCTGTGATGAACCAGAAGATTTCTCACAGGATGGAAGTAGGGTGTGGGCGCTTGACAGGCCAAACATTGCCCAGCCCCCACCTGGCTGGGACAGGAGGTCAGAATCAGAGGGGCTTCCAGCAAGTTTGCAGATGTGTATGTCACTATTTCCTACTTTCTTTAACTTGAGTTGCAGTAACACTTGTGGTTTGTCATAATCAGCTGCTTAGCTCAGGAAAACTTGCTAAAGGACTGGCATGATATTTATTGATTACTGCAGTTAGCTAGTAACTGTTTCTACTTAGCGCTCAAGCCGTAAGTAATAGTAATACTAGTCTCTTATAGTATGTGAGTGTGAATTGTGAACAGCACAAGCAGCGATTGTTATATTATCAATTGGCAGTGATGCTCATTGAAATCTAGTATTTGTAAAACTTATTCTCTGGAAGTTTTCATTTTGACATTCCAAACATCAACTATTGATACATGCTTGTAGGACATGTGGGGTACCTTTCAGACCATATCACACACAGTGTACTTGATATTAACATATATATATGCTATGCTTAATTTCAGGTATTACACTTCTCCATCTGGGAAAAAGTTGAGGTCATTGGTTGAAATAGGAAGGTGTGTTCATCCATTGATACTTTGTTCTAACCACTCTATATGCTTATGTAACCGACACAAAGAACTATGTCATGTTTTGAAATTTTGCCAGGATGTGATACATCATTATTTTGATACCCAGGTACTTGGAAAAGAACCCACAGTACATCAGGGAAGGGGTTAACTTATCTCAGTTTTCATTTGCTACCCCTAAACCCCTGCAAGAAGACTATGTTCGAAAGCGTACACTAAGAGATGCTCATGAGTTGCCAGAGTTTTCTGAGATAGCTGAAGGTGTTTTATCTCATCCCTGGATTTGTTGAACGGTTGGCCATATGAGTTATTTATTGTTTATTTCTTGTCATTCCCCACATTTGTTTGATAGAGAATGCTGCAAATTAGGATAAAATTGTAAGGAGTTAGAAAACTTGATCAAATACTGCAATCACCATACAGCGAATAGTGTTTGCTAAAACCGTGGTATGGGAAACATGTAGTATTTCATATGTAATTCATCTAGGATATTGGTATTCAATACCACAGGGGAGCCAGAAATCAGCTATGCTCCAGGTTGGGCCCCTCTATGTCTCTTGATTGTTTTCTTAATAGGACATTAGTGATATTTTCGTTCTAGGCTGAGGCCTGAATCTCTGTCAGTACTTGGCCTTTATCCATACCTGTTATGTTCTGAATTCAGCACAGGCAACATTCCTAGGGGCATACCCTTCATTGTAAACATTTACTCTCTCTACTTATTACGGGAGCCCTTTGCACTTAAACCTGTCAATAGCCCCAAATGAAACTTGATAAGTTCTTCGTGCTACAGTTTAGCTGCAGATAATTGACCTTACTAGCTCCCTTGTTCAACGAATTATAGTCATCATGGAATGCTGCCAAATGAGTGGTCAAAACTTAAAAATCATGATACTATCTGGATTATGATATATATTGTGGTTTCTATTTGCTATTTTGGCTTCTTAACATCTAATTTTTTTGTTTGGTATTGTTTATTTGCTGTATATCTTTTCTTTTCCTAGTTAACAACATTTCCCATTGAATGTAGCTGTTCTTGGGGCATGCTGAATGATGTTTTCTGATATAACTGTTTATATATCGCTGTTACTTGTGCAGTTGATCCCCTGTGTTGGGCAGTGCCTCCTACTTGCACAGAACTGCTCACCGGACCTGACTCTTCAACTTCAGATCCTGCTAGCGTCAATCAACCTGAGATGTCGGACCGCCAGCCTGAGGCATCTAGACCACCAGCTCGGAACCAAAAGATGAGAACCCTGGAGCAAGTTTCCTCGAGGAAGTGCCAAATGACTTCGCCAGCAGCAAGCACTCCATTCGGAGAGCAATCTGGTGGGCACTTCATCGACATCGACCATGTGCCGCTGTGAACTCCAGAGGGGGCATTAACCTATAAGCAGCTTAGGGTCTTTGCAGTCTAGGACTCGGTTGAGCAGATGAATCGAATTTTGGTAATGTGGATATGCTGGACATGGTCGTACTGACCACCAAAGTAGGCAGCTGGTATCAGGGACCTTGCAGAATGTTTGATGTATGTAGGGCTACTGATACCTATGTAACATGAGGGCCTAGAGCAGAACATGAACATGTTGGATCTCCCAAAGCTTCTGACGATCTGATTCCTGTTCTGAATGCATTAGCTGCCCTGCCAAAGCTTCTGGATGTTCCGGTTACAATGCCCCTGTTACAGTTACCGGTGCCAACGAAACTATGTCCATTTGTGTGAATTGAACTCGACTTCCAGGCTCAGAAATGCGTGATGATGCTTCCGTTTAGTGTTTACTAAAAGAAAATAGAAGATAATCTCGACAGATAATCCTAAACCTCACAATTATATTCAGTACACCACATGAATCAAGATCATGTGGCTGGTGTAGCAAATACACTGGGGCGAACCCAATGGTGCGCTTCGGTGACGATAGACGCTGGCATGACCATCTCGACGGACCCATCATCCAAGTCACAGGCGTACACATTCGTGATGGCCTTCATCGACATTCCCTGCCCCAACGAGAACGAGCCAGCAGCAACAGAGGCCTCCGCCGCCACCGAGCCACCGCCGCCGCCGCAATGTTCCGGGCCACTGAACGTGTAGACCCTCCTCCTGCCGGTGTCCTTGGCCCGGAACGACTGGCCCCTGCGGAGGAACCAGCTGGTGTCCTCCAGCTCCCTGCGCTCCAGCGGCGACCACTCCAGCGCCTCCATGTCCAGCTTGAAGAACCTGAAGGCGTTCTTCTCCGCCGCCGTCCGCCGCGGCCGCGACACCAGCAGGACTTCCCCGCCCGCCGCGACGAGGCTGCGGGCGTACTGCCCGAACCCGCTGTCCGGACGCACCGCCGGCGTCCTCCGCCTCCACGCCGTCTCGGCGAGGTCGAACACCACGACCTCGCCGTTCGCGTCCAGGAACACCGCCTGGGTCCCCAGCAGCGCCACGTCGACGAAGGACGCCGGATCGAGCAACCTCCGCTGCCGCCGCCGCGGCGTCGCTCTCGACTCGCCGCGGGGCGGAGGAGGATCCACCACGGCGATGTCGGTGGTGTCGTGCTCGTAGACGCTCCAGTAAGTGTCGCCGGGGCAGGCGACGTGGACGGTGGGGACGAAGCCGAGGGTCTCGACGCGCGTGGCGACGAGGGGCGTTCCGTGGGAGTCGACGTGGAACACGAAGAGCTCGTCGTCGGAGGAGGAGTCGTAGGGCGGCAGGTCGAGGCGCCTGCCGGTGCCTGGGTGGAGGAGGAAGACGGCGCCGGCGGCCCGCTCCGTGAAGAAGCCGGAGGGAGGTTTCCGTTGGAGCATGAGGAGCCACCCGCCGTTCTCGAACGCGCAGGTCGCGTCCGGGAAGAACACGGAGCTGCTCAATCCGCGGATCTTCCCGCTCGACACGTCGAGCAGGAGCCGCGTCTTGGAGTTGCGCTCCACGGCGAACATGGCCATGGGCAGCTTTGACTCCTTTCCCAGTTTGTGGCAGTGTAGTATATTGTCGAGCGTGTTTGTTTGCGTGAGTTGTTTTTTTTTTTTCGCTTCGGCGTGTTATGTATAAATGTTTTTTCTTCTTATATGATGCGGCAGTGCTCCTGCCTTTAATTTCAAAAAAAAAAACCACATATCAGCACTGACCCGACTGCATCTAGTCAAAACAACAACATTTTCAAATGAGAGTGAATTGTCGAGAGTGTTTGTTTGCGTGAGTTGTTTTTTTTGTGGTGTTCGCTTCGGCGTGTTAGGTATAAATGCTTTTTCTTCTTATATGATGCGGCAGTGCTCCTGCCTTTAATTTCAAAAAAAAAAACCACATATCAGCACTGACCTGACTGCATCTAGTCAAATCAACAACATTTTCAAATGAGAGTGAAACTATCGGTCTGAAAAATACTTGTATAGCAATACAGTTTATCTGAGGCATTGTATAGCAGTACATATATTTCACACAAATAATTCTTTTAGTTTTTTCACACCAATAAATTGTATTGTGTCTTGTATGAACAAATACCAGTATACAGGATTGACCCAGTATAAACGGTGTGGACCTGGTACTTGGATCAGTCATCACTCATCACTCATCAGTCGTACTAGTAAACTAACCCAGGTCCCTCCAAAAGTTACGGCTCAACCGCCACGACGCCATCGTCTCGTCTCGTTTGGATCCCGAGACCAGCGAAGCTCCCTCCATTTCTCGCCGTCGCGTCGGCCATGGCATCTGCAAGTGGCGCCGACCGCTCCCCGCCGCCGCGTCGCCTGGTCTTCGCCTTCTACCTCACGGGCCACGGCTTCGGCCACGCCACCCGCGCTATCGAGGTCAGTCCCGCACTCCCGCTCGCTTCGCGCATTCCGGCTACGCTACGGACCCCCACCGGAGTCTTATCAGGCTCTCAACCCCGACCTGCATTCCCGTGGCTCCGCGGATCGCAGGTGGTGCGGCACCTGATCGCGGCGGGGCACGAGGTGCACGTGGCGACGGCCGTGCCCGAGTTCGTCTTCACCGCCGAGGTGCGGTCCCCGCGCCTCCGCATCCGCAGGGTCATACTCGACTGCGGCGCCGTCCAGGCCGATCCGCTCACCGTCGACCCCCTCGCCACGCTAGAGAAGGTGCATCTCGATCCAACGTCCCCGGCATTCCCTGTACTGTACCACCGCCTTGCCTTCTGTTGGTTGTTGTATGATACTCTGATTACGGAATGCAGTATCGTGACGCGGCCGTGGTGCCCCGCGAGTCGATCCTGAGGGCCGAGTCCGAGTGGCTGAACTCCATCAACGCAGACCTAGTGGTACATTATGCTGCCTTGAATCGATGCATATAGAGCAATGTTATTACAAGGGAATACTAGCCGTCGTGTTTGCAATGCCTGAAGTGAACTGGGTGCTTCTGGTGCAGGTATCAGATGTCGTTCCTGTGGTGTGCAGGGTGGCTGCAGATATGGGCATCCGCTCTGTATGCATTGGTAACTTTAGGTGAGCTACTATATTCCCAACCAGCTGTTAAGTCTTAGGATCGGAGCATTTTTCCACCTTGCCTTTGTCAGTTTGATGCCTTTCCTTTCCTATCTGAGGAAAATTTCAATAGATGATAAAAGCGTTAAAATGTACTTTTATCCCATCAGAATCATGCAATTCTCTAGTTCCTGTTGATATTGCGTTGTCATCTGACCAAATATCGACTGATTTAAAGATCCTACTTGCAGTTTCACTTAAGAATAACATATATTTTTCACCTTAAAGTTCGCTTTTTGTTTGACTGTTTGCATTTTGCAGCTGGGACTACATATATTCTGAATATATCATGGATGCTGGATATCATCACCGATCTATTGTTTGGCAGGTAATGTTTTCACTATGTCAGGATCATAGTTTACCCTTTTCTGAAAGTGTCCCAAATACTGATCTGTAGATTATTTGCAAATATGCTCTGACTCACCACAACTTTTCTTCTTTAATAATGTAAAACTATATGCATATTATGGCAATAGACACTTTTACCTGTTCAATAATCAGTTAGCTCATCGCAGATAGCAGAGGATTATGCCCATTGTGACATCTTACTTCGATTACCTGGATATGGCCCAAGTATGTTCAATTATATTTGTCTTCCCTTTTTTCTTAAAATTTCTGTTCCCATTTTCTCAGCTATCATGAAAATAGAGTGTTGTTTCATTCCATAGTGCCAGCTTTCCGCAATGTCATTGATGCGCCTCTCATTGTAAGAGGATTGCGCAAATCTAGATCTGAGGTTTGTGTTCTGCTGGAGAATGATATTCTGCCTCATTTATTGTTTCCTTATTTACATGTTTCAATTCTGATCGATTAGGTGAGGAAGGAACTTGGACTTGAGGAGAATGCTAAGGTGCTCGTTTTTAATTTTGGAGGGCAGGTGGGTGACTTATTATATAGGTAATTTGATAAGCTTAGCGCATATGTTCCTTTTTCTCCTCATGTGGCAATGTTTTATGCAGTTATTTTTAAGTACTTACATTCACTAATTAGTGTGCCCATCTGATTCCTCAGAATCGAGCTTTCGTATCTTCTGTGCCAGTATCTGTTGCTTATGATTCCTTCAGTAGTCATAGTTTTTTTTTTGGTAGTGAAAGGATGCTCATTACCTGTTATGTAAATCAAGAAGTGACGCCTTTTCAGTTGCTTGTAAACATTATGATTAGACCCCCACCATTTTGTAATGAAGCCCCGTGATACTTGAATCATGATCAAATTACTTCTTTCTAGTTTTTAGCAAAAATTATCATCATTAAGTACATGGATCATGCTACTTCAAAGCCTTTGATCCATTCTTCTATTATGTGGCTCAAATTTTATGTGAACTACACTTTATCACTGACATAATGAAATAACTGGTGTGCTGTTGCCCCCAGCCAGCAGGATGGAAACTGAAGCAAGAATGGCTCCCTGATGGTTGGATCTGTTTGGTATGTTTATTCTTTTTATAGTACAGTTATATGATATCTCTTGAAAAGTGGCTAACTGATGTGATTGGCTAAACTTAAAGTCCCTCTTCATATAAGGTCTGCGGTGCCTCTGATTCACAAGATGTTCCACCGAACTTCATTAAGCTCGCGAAAGATGCTTACACACCTGATGTTATAGTGGCATCTGACTGCATGCTTGGTACATCACAATCTTATATGTTGCACTGCCAATTGCCTAGTGACTAGTTTTCTACTTTAGGGGGTTTCTGGCTAGAAGCTTATACTTACTCTCATTGTTTATAGGAAAAATTGGATATGGAGCTGCAAGTGAAGTTTTGGCATATAAGCTTCCACTTGTGTTTGTTCGCAGAGATTACTTTAACGAAGAGCCATTTTTGCGAAATTTGCTTGAGGTTGAAACATATCTTATCATTTAACCATGCTAGAAGTAACTTATGTATAGCTGTGTTAAAAATGCTTTCATGCTCCGCCCCATCTCGTTCTATTTCAGCACTACCAAAATAGCATTGAGATGATCAGAAGTGATTTTCTTGCTGGACACTGGAAACCTTACTTACTTCGTGCTCTCACACTTCAACCGTGCTACAATGGCCCAATAAATGGTGGCGAGGTAATTTTTTCTACACATACCCAATATCTTATTGATGTTTTTCTGTCCAAAATAGCTTGAAATCAAACTATTTCTGTAGTCACTTGTATTATAACATTTGCATTTATGCAAAATCAGCTACTCAAGCCGACATTAGGATAATGTTGTAATACTGGGCTTCCATCATAATAATGAGCTCTGCATACCAAACCATCTGTATCCTGTGGAAATTATATCATTTGTGGATAAGCTAATACTTTATCCATTCAGGTGGTTGCCCAGATCCTCCAGGACACTGCTATTGGAAAGGAATGTATTTCTAATAAAGTGAGTGATTCTGCATGACCATTGCCATTTCAATCTATGTAACTTTATTTTTTTTCACCCTGAATTTATAGCTTTTGTGGCTCATACGGAAAAAGAAATCCTAAAGGAAGATCTTTATCTTCTTTTGGAAATTACCTCTTTGAAAATTTCTAATGCTATGCCAAGTGAAATCATCATATATTTAACATGGATGCCCATAGAAAATTAGAGGTGGAAGCAATATGTTAAAAATCCTGCTTTAAGATAGTAGCATGAGCCAACTTATCTATCTTTAATTACAGTTTAGTGGTGCAAGAAGACTGCAAGATGCCATAGTGTCAGGGTATCAACTTCAAAGGAAGCCTGGGAGAGATGTAAACATTCCTGACTGGTACTCTCTGTCGGAGGCAGAAACTAGTGCTGGTCTGACCTCAAAAAATATTGCAACAAAGGAAACTGCAGCAACGTGAGTATCTGCTCATGCTTTTTGTCACACGTCTCCAGTTTCCTAATGAAATATTTTGCAACTGAAATTGCAAATTTGATTCAGCAGATGTTTTGAAGACTTTGAGATACTCCACGGGGACCTGCAAGGATTAACAGATACAATGGAATTTTTAAAGAACTTATCTGAACTTGATGGAAATAATTTGGAGAGCCCTGAGAAGCAACAGCAAGAGACAACTGCTGCATCTGTTCTCTTTGACTGGGAGGTACTAATCTGGCAGTTCTTTGTATTTATTTTAGTGAATTGTAGTACCTCCCCATGGAGCACAGATTACTTTAATTTGTTTTGTTAGAGTGTTGCTATGTACATGGATAACTGAAGTAAATCAATGCTGAATATTGAATGGTGTTATAATGGTTTTCCACTTGGTTCCCTTGCAGAAGGAAATATATATAGCAAGGGCACCTGGACGTTTAGATGTCATGGGTGGCATTGCTGATTATTCAGGAAGTCTTGTTTTGCAGGTATGCTCAATAGCAGGTGAAACAGATTCCTGTTTCATTGTAGTACTATAAGTTTAGCTAATAGTTGGATACTCTACTCACAAATATTTGATCATATGTGTCTCAATTTTTTTTTTGATAATATGTGTCTCAAATTTTTTTTTTTTTGATAATATGTGTCTCAAAAAAATATATTTGATCATATGCTAATCACATCTGCTATGCCACTGTTAAATATGTATGCAGCATGCAAGAACCTGGAATTTGATTGAATCTTAATAACATGGAATTTGATTGAACCTGGAAGTCTTAAATTTTTTGGATTCACTTTGATGCCAAAGAGCAAAGATAAATAAGCTGCTGGAAAGAACTATAGATGTAGTATGTATATATTTGTTTGAATCATGTGTTGGGCAGTTGTGGGTGAAATTTTGGATGTAATTACTAGATGCCCCTTCGGGAAGCTTGCCATGTTGCTGTTCAGAGAAACCACCCGAGCAAGCAGAAGCTTTGGAAACACACACAAGCAAGACAGCTTGAGAATGCAGGCCTGGCACCAGTGATACAAATTGTACGTTCGACGTAATTGTTCAATTAATTTATGTTATATCATCCATTCCCAAAAAATTCGCACCTTCATTTCCTGTAAGTATTTCATGGGCCAGGGTATGTAAGTCCTGCATTAGATTCATGATAATAGTCCTTATATTGGCTAATTTGAACTTTCGTATGATTGCATTTTATCAAGTGGTCTTTTGAACTTAAGTATGATTGCATTACATTTGTGTTAACTCCCATGATTTGTCAATGCTGGACCTATTGCAAACATGGTTATTTCACAGGTATCATTTGGTTCTGAGTTGAGTAACCGTGCACCGACTTTCAACATGGATCTGTCAGATTTTATGGATGGTGAAAAACCAACATCCTATGAGAAAGCCAGGGAGTTTTTCTGTCAGAATTCATCCCAAAAGTAAGCCAGTAACTTTTGTTTCGCTTCAGAGTTTCAACTACTCAATTATGTTTGCATATTTTCAAGCTCAACTATCCTATGTCAGATGGGCTGCCTATGTTGCTGGAACAATTCTAGTTTTGATGACTGAGCTTGGTGTCCAGTTTGCTGACAGCATGAGCATTCTGGTAATCGCCCAAGTTTTCATTAGCGTGCAATTGCTCATGTTAAATTCTGTAATCACTTAATCAGTCCCTTATCTTCTTTCTACTATAAAACTCCAGGTTTCATCCACTGTACCAGAAGGCAAAGGTGTTTCTTCTTCTGCATCAGTCGAGGTTGCTACAATGTCTGCTATTGCCGCTGCCTATGGTTTGTAGATTTACAATGGCTATTTATATCATGGACTCTGAGTAACATGTCGTCTCTAAATAGCATTTCTGATGTTTTCCTTTTTACTTGCTCCATAGGTTTAAACATCGCCCCAAGGGACCTTGCTTTACTTTGTCAGAAGGTATGATGCTTAACTGAAATTTGGTGGTAAAATGTAATCTACAAGTCATTTATCGGTCTTATGTTTTCTCAGGTTGAGAATCATGTTGTTGGAGCTCCTTGTGGCGTAATGGATCAAATGGCATCTGCATGTGGAGAAGCTAACAAACTCCTTGCCATGGTTTGCCAGGTTAGTGTTGTTTATTAGTCCCAGCATACAGAATCTGATAGATCCTACCTTTCCTCCTGTCAAAAACAATGCTGTTTTTGTATTTGTTTGATCACAGTTTTTCTGCAGCCTGCAGAAGTGAAGGAATTGGTTGGCATACCTACTCATATGCGGTTCTGGGGTCTAGATTCAGGGATACGTCATAGGTAGGAAGCCTTTCCTGACTGGCTTGTGTTGTGGATTGTGTTATTTGACAAATTGGAGCTAATTGCTGATTAATCTCTTGAACTATTAGTGTCGGAGGGGGAGATTATGGATCTGTAAGGGTAGGCACTTACATGGGACGGAAGATGATCAAGTGTGCAGCATCAGATATAGTTTCAGAATCCTTAACTTCAGAGGCCCCTGTTCATTCTGATTGTTATAAAGAAAATGGTACAGGTCTACTGAAATCTGAAGCTGCACTGGAGTATTTGTGCAACCTACCACCTCACAGGTTACATTTAGTGAATCTATCAATTATATTTGTGGTTCTGGTATAGCATGGATAGTAATAAAACCCCTATTTCAGATTTGAAGCTGCTGATGCAAAAGATATTCCAGAGGTGATCAGTGGAGATGCATTTTTAGAGAAATATGGAGATCACAGTGACACGGTGACAGTTATTGATCCTAAAAGATCTTACAGTGTGAAGGCTCCTACTAGACATCGGATATGAAAACTTCCGTGTTGAGGTTAAATCTCCGCACCAGATTATTTATTTCTACACTATCAAATCTCTATATAACGAAAGCCGCGCGGAAAAGGAAGCATCTCATCGCGCCACGTCGCGCGTGTTTTCCAGCCGTTGGATCGCGCGAGTGGACGGCCCGGATCAGTTGAGGAGCGGTCATTTTGCAAAAAAGCCCTTCCATTTAGCAAAAATTGATCCCGCATTCCGTGAGTTTTTACTGATGAGCCCCTAATTTTTTAGAATATATATTTGTAGCCCACAATTTTGCTAAAAGAACCTCGAACTTCGCAGCAACCCACCCGAAAGCCTCAAACTTTTACTAAAGAGACCTTCAGTTTTGCATAAATCGATAAGTAGCCCAAACATATTGAAACAACTTTAAACTTTACAACAATGCTGCCATTTTTAAAAAAGGCCCTTCCATTTAGCGAAAATTGATCCCGCAGTCCGACCTTAAACTTTACAACAACGCTGCCATTTTACAAAAAGGCTCTTCCATTTAGGAAAAAATAGATCCCACAGTCCGCAAAATTTAATAGATGAGCCCCTAAATTTTTGAAAAAATATATTTGTAACCCATGATTTTACTAAAAGAACCTCGAACTTCGCAGCAACCCACCCGAAAGTCTCAAACTTTTACAAAAAAGGCATTGAAACAACATTAAAATTTACAACAACCACTCCGTAGCACAACAATCACTCCGTAGCACATATTTTCCTAAAAAACCCTATACTTCAAAAAAATAGATCCATATGCAATAAAGCACTTCTATTTAGCGTTAATCGAATTTTTGTAGTTACGCCCCTAAACTCTTGGGAAAATATGTTTTCAGCCCACAATTTTTCTAAAATAACCTTGGACTTCGCAGCAATCCACCCCAAAGTCTCAAACTTTTACGAAAAAGATCTCTATTTTTCTAGAAATCAACAAACAGCCCAAACTTATTGAAACAACCTTAAACTTTACAACAACCCCTCCGTAGCACAACTACCACTCCGTAGCACAAACTTTTGCAAAAAAGACCCCATACTTTAAGAAAAATTTAAATCTATAGTCAACAAAACACTTCTATTCAGTGTAAAAGGATCCCACAGTCCACAATTTTTTACATAAAAGTCCTAAAACTTCTGCGAAAACCTTCTTCCCAGACAATTTTATGAAAATACCTGATACTTCAAAGAAAATACAATACTACTCACAATTGAATCTCGCGTTCCCTCTCAAACTAGCCCATCAATTTCACATAAATTAATCCGTAGCCCACCCCCTTCCAATAACTATCTCAGCGTCCTCGATACATATGCTACGCTAATACTACTCATAGATCATCTACTTTACCAACCTAAGCTGGCTGTGCAGTTCAATTCTTATTACAGGTGCTCCTATTTCCCATAGTACGAAATAGCAATGCAGGTTAAAAACTCTTAGCATCATTACACATCTCATCAATAGTCTCACAATCCCGTTCCCATTACCCCATATTTTTATATCCTATTCATACTGTTCATGCCAACGCACTACATTTAATATTTGTAACCGACCTGACAAATACAATATCACATAACACATAAAAAAATCACTGCTAACAAACTCAAAGATTGCGCGGCAACGCCGCGCCCTGCGGTTTCTAGTCCATTTTCTAAATCTGAAAAGCTTTTATGAACGGAATCATTTCAAATCTTTGTTCTTTCCTGAAACATGCTGAAATGACAACATTGATATGGTATGCACCTAGTGGCTAGTGCCATCCAAAGTTACAGAATATTCTAAATTTCCCCCAAAAAAAAACAAAAACGTCTGCAACTAATGTCTGTTCAATTTGTTCCCCTCTACTGAAGAATTTATGCAGTACAATATCTTCACTAAAGTAACTCTTGACATTCTTATAATTTCTGCCCTGTAGACCTTCAAAACATTGTTAGCAGCAGGCAATACAGATGAGCAGTTGTCAGCCCTTGGAGAACTTATGTACCAGGTGAATTTGAGTCACATGATGTACTTTTCGCTACTCCATTGCACAAGGAGGTTAATTGTGTAAATGTAAAGTTGAGGAAGTTGTACGGCATACTGACATTTGTTTTTCAAATAATTTTGGCAGTGCCACAACAGCTAGAGTGCGTGTGGCCTTGGTTCTGATGGTACTGACCAACTAGTTGATCTGGTACAAGAAATGCAACACCGGACGACATCAGAAGGTGGAAGCCCTAGTCTATTCGGCGCAAAGATCACCGGTGGAGGCTCCGGTGGCACAGTTTGTGTCATCGGGAAGAACTGCGCAAGGAGCAGCGAAGAGATCGTAGAGGTAACCTCACACACTGGTAATATCGTTTCCACATGGCACTCTGTTGGGTCGTTGGACACTGATGGGTTCTTGCCTTGAACATTATTCAGATTCAGCAGAGGTACAAGGCTGCCACCGGGTACCTGCCCATCCTCTTCGACGGATCGTCTCCAGGAGCTGCGAAGTTCGGCTACCTGAAAATCCGGCGCTGCCGTCGTTCCTAGTTTCTGATTGAGAAACGAAGGACTTACCAATCTGTTGTTGTGTTATAGATGACGTATATGGCTCAATTGTTACTTAAGAACCTCAGTCTAGTTGTGGGCTTGTTGCATTCATAGACTACATTTTTTTTTTTGGTTTTATCTCTGGATACATTTGTCAATTACCCTGACAATTCAGTAAGAGGGGACAAATCTCAGTTACAGATTGCCACAATGGAAAGATGCTAGAGAAAATAAAAATGAGAAATAAGGTCTTGTGCCACACATTCTTTTTGTTTTCTGGATGTGTTTAAGCGTCCAATGTGTCTGACATGCATTTCTCCCCTGGTGCGCTGACATTTTCGTGCCAGTCTGATCAGTGGGTCCTTCAGTCGTCCGTCAAACTTGTCAGTGCAGCATCGTCTTCGTCCCCGGCGGCGGGCCTGCTGCTCCCCTCCCCAAACACTAGCCGGCAGGGGCGATGGCTTGATAACCTGTCGACGGAGCAGAAGCAGACAACGTCCGTGGCTGTGCCGCCGTGCGTTAGGCCGCCATTGTTAGGAACCAAATTAGCGGTGAACCACGCCGCTGCCGCGGCCGGCGAGGGTAGTAATCTGCCTAGTGGTTTCGCTCCGCTGCTCTGGCGTGGCCTCCCGACGTTGATTGGCTTCGCGCCTCTGTCTCCGCCGATACTCCATCGCGGCCGGTGGAAAGTTTGAGGAGCTGAGGCCGAGGGATTCCACCCGGAGCAGGGCCGTCGGTCGGAACTCGGAAGCCGCGGCCGGTGGGCCGATTGGTGTCCTCGCGCCGGCGGGTGGAAGTGGAAGAGGAGAGCACAGAGCAGCGAGCAGGTGGCCCATTTGCAGAAACCCCCCTATTTGGCTCGCGATCCAATTTAGGGAGTTTTATGTAAAATTATCCTCGGTAGTTTACATTTACCCCCTAATTAGGATCGCGACTATTAATCACGATCTGAATTTTTACAGAATACCCCCTTATCTGGGTCCGCTATTTTTCGAACCAGACCCTGGTTCTCGTCCGTGGTGGCCTCTCCTTCCCTTCCGTCCACGGCGCCGTGGCCTACGCCGGCGATCTGCGGCCGCTGCCGCACGCGTACCTCCCGGCCGCACCTAGCCTATTTTTCTTGGTTCTGCTGGGATCACGCCACTGACATGCTAATCGAATCTGACATGATGCAACACAGGAAAACACGGATGCTTCAAGCCCTTGTGACGTGCTCCAGGAGCAGTGAAGAGATCGATCACGATCAGGTAACTAACAGACTCTCATTTTCAAATATCACAAGGTGGTTATATCATGACATGATGGGGGGCTTGGATAGTTGGAACATTTTCAGATTCAGTAGATAGACAGAGAGATGTGCAAGGCTGTGCATGTCCACTGCTCCCTCTTCCTCCTCGTTCGCCCACGGCGTCCCCGAGCGCCGCCGTTGCAGTTCCGGCCCGCGTTGGCCGCCGCTTGAATCTGATACCTCTCGACGCCGCCGTTCCCCCTCATTTTACCCCGGGCGGCGGGGCTGCGGGAGGTGTCCGTTACCTTTCATTTTGCACCCCGGCATCGGCCAACACTCGAGGCGCGTGTGCTTGGCCGGAGATGCCGTCTCTCGTTTCCGGCGTCGCCCGCCAAGACCGGTGAAAGATCAGGTGAAGACTGATGAGGGATTCTGGCCGCTGAACCGGCGGCGCATGTCGGTGCAGGGAAGCCCTCGTCGCCGCCGGGTTCCGGCCGCCGACGGGGGAAGGAGAGCGGGTACCCCATTTGCAGAACGCCCCCTGATTTAGGGGGTTTTATGTAAAAATAGCCTCTAAGATGTTTTCATAAAACCCCCTGATTTGGATCGCGACTATTAATCGCGATCCGATTTGAGGTTTTATATAAAATATCCCCAAAAGTTTTTTATAAAACCCTCTAATTTGGATCGTGACTTTTAGGGGTTATGTATAAAAGTGTCATTTGATATTTTCCATATAACCCCCGCGGTGTCATCCCCTTCCCTTCGGCGCCGTGGCTTCGCCGGCGATCTGCGGCGGCTGGCGCACGCGTACCTCCCGGCCGCACCTAGCCGTCCCCCTCGCGCTCGTCCTCCCGCACCCTTCTCCTTTCTTCCCCGGCCGCAACCTCGTCGTGCACGACCAGGGCCTGCGTTTCCAACTCCGCCGCCGCATTTCTGGCAATCTGCCGGCAGCAGGCTGCAGCAGATCCTCTCCGGACGGGAGCGGAGGTAAAGCGGCTACTCCATTTTATTTTCGGCGTTCGTTTTTGCCTAGTTATTTTTGTGCAATGGATCCGTAGGGGGGTTGAGATGTTCATTGCTCCTTGGCATTAGGTGGTTAACAATGCATATTTGGGAAGAGAACATTGACGGGAGTGCTGTATTATGTAACATCCTAAAAATGCCTAATTTCAAATTTAGTAATTAATTGCCTTTTTATATTAAAGTGCTCATAATTAATATAGGGAAATAAAATTTTTGAATAATTAAAAGCAAATATAGGAAATAGAAACATTATTGTTGCATTCATGCTGGTGCATTTATTTTTGATTGTTGAATTCAAATTTGAATTTGAATTCAAATGATTGTTTGAATAAAAGAAAAACCTTTTCTTTTTCTCTCTTTTTCTTTTTCTCCTTTCAGCCCAGCAACCCTTTCTTTTCCCCGCGCGGCCCAGCTCCTTTCTCCTTTTTCCGCAGCCCACCAGCAGCAGCTCGGCCCGTCAGTCGCGCAGCCCAGTTCATCCCGCAGCCCAGCTCGCGCCAGCCCACCGCCGCGCCTCCTCTGCCACTGACACCCGGGCCCACGCGTCAGTCGCGTCCCCTACCTCGCGCCGCACCGAGCCGGGACTCCTCCCCGCGCCGCCGCGAGTCCCCTCCGCCCACACCGCCTCCCTCGCGACTTGGCGCGCACGCCAAGGAGAGCTCCGCCTAGCCCCTATATATGTCGCCACCCCTCCTCGCGGATCCCCCACACCTCGAAACCCTAGCGCGCCGCCGAGCTTCAATCCGCCGCCGCCAACACGCGTGCTTGCCGCTCCTCTGTCGTCGAGATTCAGTGGAGGAGCTTCGGGGTAAGCCAAGCAATGTGCTGAGCCCTCTCTTCCCCTTTTTCTCCCTCTACTCCGCGCGAACGAGCTCACCGGAGCTATCACCGCGCCGCCGCTCGTCGTGAGCTGCCTCCACCGGCCAATCCCCTTCCTCAACCCCCAAATCGAGTTCTCCTCTCTCTTCTCTCTCTCTAGGGTTTTTCGCGGCGAGGTTTGGAGCTTTCTAGCCCCCAGCCGAGCCATCTCCGGCGAGCCCTCGGCCTAGCGCCGCCGCGCTCCGGCGACTGAAGCTCTCAAGCGCTCGCAGCCGTCCGATCCGATCTAAACGGTCCAGATCTAAACCCAGGTTAAACCGAGCCGGTTTTTGTGAACCGCGGTTCAGGCCGGTCCACGGTCCGGTCCACGGTTCGGTCAGCCATGACGTCAGCCCACGTCAGCAACCACCGCAGCCGTGGCGTTTTTGCAAAAGAGCCCCTCTGTTTTTCAAAAATCAACCCGCGGTCCACCTCTATTCAAAAGTATTTACAGTTTAGTCCTTTTTCTTTCGTTTTAGCCCCTGCGCTTTTGAAAAATAATGCCCGCCGTCCTAGATGGCAGTTTTACACCGCAGACCCTCTGTTTTTATACAAAATTATGTTTTAGGTCCCTGGTTTCTTTCAAAAACACCCCTGGAAGCCTAAAATCTTTACCAGCAAGCCCCTAGAGCCCGTTTTTAGCGTAGTTTCTCCGTTTTAACTCCGATTTGAGTAATTTTCGCGCTCACGTGTTCGTAGTGAAGCGTAGATTAGTTCTAAAACCTTCTTTTCATCTTTTGTTTATATTTGGTGTACTGTTCTAATTATATAATCTTGTTTGCATGTATGTGTGGATGTTTGTGTGGTGATCGATGTGAGTAGTTGCCGAGCCGTTCGAGTACGCCGACGATCCCGTTCCTGAAGAGCAAGTGCAGCAGCAGTTCACTGAGGAAGGCAAGTATAACACGGACCATCCTTGTTACCTATACACCGATTAATCACATAAATCATATGCATGTGTCTAATACTGTTAGCCACTAAGGATGTTCCTAGTCTTTACCCTATTCCTTGATTACCCAGGGGTTATATGCATTATGGTTAGTCTATGCTACGCGCTGCAACCAACATTTATTATTATGTCAATATTGAATTAATGGTTCACTTCAATGATGGTTAAAAGATGCTTTTTAGCAACATGGTTCGGGGAACTAGAGCATGTGCTGTGTGCTTTGTTCTAGTGTCTCTATAAGGTTTGTTCTAGGGAATTAGAGCATGTGCTTTGTGCTTTGTTCTAATGTCTCTCCATAAGGTCCGGTTCTTAAAGCGGCAACCCAGGAACTTGTTCGCCGCCGTTGGAACTATAATGGCTCTGGTCTTGGATAATTAACTTGTACGTCTCTAGCTCGCCAGTGGTTACCGAAAGGCGTATGTGGGGTGCATGGGTGAGAGTATAGTTTGATCCATCGAGGACGGTTTTATCCGTTGGCTATGCCCCGTTAGGCAAAGTCCCGTGATGTAAGCGCCCGATGTACGGCAGCTTCACACGTTGCGATGATTGCGCTCTCGCTCTGGACGCCATTGACCCCCTCACGTTGCGCCCTGAGCGTACGTCAATCTCGATGCCTTGGGTTATGCTGCCTATGTTGAACCAAAACGGCTACTGTGCTTGTTAGGGTGTTTTGTGAAAGTCCTCGTAACATAAGTTCTTTTGGATTTATGTGACCTGCGGGTAAAGGGCGAAACCTCTGCAGAGTGTTGATCTATCATGATAGCCGTGCTCACGGATACGAGCGGCCTGGATCCTTTTTGATTAGAAGATGATAATAGTGGTTGATGTTGGTTTATTCTATAATCATTTATACCTTATTAATGGGTTATTACTTGGGATTCTACTCATTTGTAGTAAATTGGATGATAATAAAATAAAACAACTAAAAGTGCCAATGCAGTATAACCGTGTCAAGCCTTTTGTCCTTGCATAACCCGTGTTATACTTATTAAGTAAGATGGTTTACTTACACTTGCAACTATTCAACAAAATCCCGGATGGGTAACAGATGGAGCAATGAATGATCAGTCGCTTGCTGAGTTTCCGGAGGATCTGCCGTACTTCTAAGCTGTGCTCAACCAGTCGGTGGTCCCTGTGGATTTGGAGCTCTACTTAGTTAAGACGTTTATTAGTATTAAGTCTTCCGCTGTGTTATTTGTTTAAGACTATGTCTTGTGTTAAACTCTGTGATTCAATATTTGTAATCTATATGTGTTCTGTGGACATCCTGGGCACACATATGGAAGCATTCGGATTTCTTGGAAATCTGGGTGTTACATATTAATAATACCTTTCTAGCTGGATCATTTTGGGAGTTCTCAAGTGCTATTGAATCTACGTACAGAATGAATTACGGATCTAACATTATCACGAACTATGAGTAAAATGCTATCTATCTGACGAATGGAAGTAGTTTCAGAATCTTTAACTTCAGATAGCCCTATTCAATCTACCAACTGAACTGAAATATGAAACTGCTCTGGAGTAACAACTATGGTTCTGGTTGTTGCATGGGTAGAAGTTTCTTAAAATAAAATATAAAATTTCAGATTGGAAGTTACCTATGCAGAAGATAATTCACAGGTCATTACTGGGGATGCTTTTCTCTCCTGATCCTTGTTTCACAAATTTCGTATGCAAGAGCTTCATGTTTCTAATATAATATTCAGGCTAGCATCCTACCCACCGTAGCCCCTTCGATCTACAGTATGAAGGCTCCTACTAGACATCCTAAATATGAAAACTTGTGTGTTGAGGTTAGATGTCCATCAGATTATTTGTTTTTGCATTACTGTACTCTATTTTCAGAAAAAAAAAGAAACTTTCATGGTGGGCGCCGTTTTGGAAATGTTGTTGTCCTTCTGAAGCATGCTGCAATGAAAGTGCTGATCGACTTGCTTGCGCTTAGTGCCATCATGAGTCATAGAACATTGCAAATAAGCCCCAGAAAATGGGGATCTAAAATCTCTGTTCCTGAAGAATTTATGCTAAAAGTCATAGTGCATGTTGCTTATGTTTTGATGGATCATGGAACTGACAGGCTAGTAGATGTGATATGATGCAGCACAGGAAGACACCGATGCTTGCGCCAAGAGAGGTGAGGAGATGGAACAGGTATATTCATGAAGCACAAAGGTGGTTTTATCATTGTGGAGAGTGACACGGTTGCTTGGCTTGGATAATTGGACATTTTCAGATTCATTAGAGATAGAGGTGCAAGGCTACTGCTACAGTCAGTGTAGCAAGCCAAATGTTACTTCTCCAGGGGCTGGGAAGTGTGCCAATTACCAAAGGATAGTTTGGTCAGAGCAACTGCAATTGTTGGTCTAACCTCTGATGCTCTACGAACTTCATTGGGTTGTGC
Organism: Digitaria exilis; assembly: GCA_015342445.1. Lineage (NCBI taxonomy): Eukaryota > Viridiplantae > Streptophyta > Magnoliopsida > Poales > Poaceae > Digitaria > Digitaria exilis. The sequence goes on from JACEFO010002538.1 coordinate 357,727, forward strand.
CAAATCGACCAAGGGCTCGGTCACTCCCAGGCAGCTAGCACCTTCATCGTCTTCCTCCGCGGCCCTGTTGGTCATCTCAAATGCGTACAGTATTCAGTATCAGTTCAGACACATTCTCCTTCTAAAAAAGAAGTTCGGATAAATTCATCGCACCTCTCGTCTCCGTCGTCATCCGGCGAGGCCGTTCGTGTACGTCGGGTGTTGGCAGGCGCGCTACGACCCCGGGTACGGTCGCAGTATGCGGCAGACATGGACACCGTGGTGTCATCCCTCGTCAACAGCTCCGGCTACACGGCCTACGCCAGCTACACCTTGTCATCCGGACGTGGGATTGAGCCAATCCTTTTCCTGGTAAGGACCCCTCTTTTGGATGGATTGGTTAAGATCCAACAAGATTTGTTCTTGGAACGAGCAATCAATTTCCCCCTCTTTTATTTCCGTCAGTTAATTGCGGATTCTCCTCCTGTGGTCGTGCAGGAGGCATGGCGGGGTTCAGATGGAGAGTCGGTTTCAAGGTGCAGACATGGGGTCGGAGCTGCCTCCGGGGCTTCTCTTCTGCTGCAATTCCGACTCAGCTGGAGGTGCTCTGCTCAACTATCTATCCTCACAAGTCACATCTTCTGGTATTGCTACCAGCATCCATGATGCCTAGTTGGTTTCGTGCGGCTGCACAAACTATCAACTTGATTTGAACATGTACAAAACTTAATTAAAAAAAGGGAAGATTCTTTGGTATTTTTTCCTCGGTTCACCCGGTCTGCGACAGCGATGTTGGTTTTCATGAGTTGCTGGTGCTTTTCAGAATGTCGGATTCATAGGACTCGGGAATATGGGATCCCATATGGCAAGGAACCTTATTACAGCTGGATATAAAGTGACTGTTCATGATATGTAAGTCCCTGCCTATTCTTACATATTTCAATCCTGGTCAGAGTTCATTGATTTTCTTCTTGCTCAGAATTTGTTTGTTTAGCAAGTAACTATGAAAAAAAGTCTTCTTGTATTTAGTCTAATGGAAAATTCTCGTCCAATAAACACTGATATACTGTATCAGAAATGAAAATTCGATGAAGAAATTCTCAGACGATGGAATCCCCACAAAACAGTCTCCACTTGAAGTTTCAGAGTCGAGTGATGTTGTGATTACCATGCTTCCTTCCTCTTCCCATGTAAGTTGATTACATATGTAATTCCCATTCTTGAAACTGCTTGTATCATGCTCTCAGATATGGACAGTAGTCAGTAGTTATCCTTTTGTGCAACATGTTCTACATCCAACAATCTCTACAAATACAGCTTATTTTGTTTCCTGGAACTGTCAATTTTACGATGTTCACAGATGTTCTTCAGGTTCTAGAGGTGTACAATGGAGCTAATGGATTGCTTGGTGCTGGTAGCCGCCTTGCACCATGGTTATACATAGATTCATCTACAGTTGATCCGCAAACATCAAGAAAGATATCAGCAGCCATCTCAAGATGCCATTTAAAAGAAATTAAAGGTTTAAGTTCCACCATTATAATATTTAGTCATAGTCTACTCATTGACACTTTGTCGGTCAAACACTTTAATACTCAGTTTAAATGTGCGAAAGAGATTACCAATAATATCAATTATTTCTGTTGCTGTCTACAATTAGTACTAGAAATCTACCTAAACATCAAAATTTGAGTGACACACCATTGCTTTTTCTCACTGTTTAGGCTACACTGAAAACCCTATGATTCTGGATGCTCCGGTGTCTGGAGGTGTTCCTGCTGCAGAAGCTGGGAAGCTAACTTTCATGCTATTATTTCTTGCTTTTCATCATAACTTGTACCTATTTGAACAGACCAGAAACTTATTATGATAAGATAGAAGGAATTGATATTTTTATTTTATGTTTCAAGCAATGATGTACAGGTGGGTGGTCTAGAGGAAGCATATTTAGCAGCCAAGCCCCTTCTTCTCTCAATGGGGAAAAGGGCAATCTACTGCGGTGGGGCTGGAAATGGCTCGGCAAGTTTTGTTAACTCCGGTTTTTTACTAATAATTCTTGATGTGCAGATGATTCTGACCCACACTTGATATTGAATATTTAAGGCTGCAAAGATTTGTAACAACATGGCAATGGCGATCAGCATGCTCGGGGTCTTGGAGGCCTTTGCTCTTAGTCAGAATCTTGGGATCAAAGCAAGTGCTCTTACAGACATTTTCAATTGCTCAAGTGCTCACTGCTGGAGTAGGTATTGTCTCTCTCTTATCTAATTTCAATCTTAGTTGCAATGTTTATGGGATTTACTTCCTCAAGCATTGGAAGTGTGGCAATGTTTTACTCAGTGTAATTATGTATAGAAGCTAGTTTCTTAAAAGTTCAGATATGTTGTATCATCTGAATTTATGTGGCTTTGTTTTCTGTTGACTTTGACAGTGACACATATAACCCAGTTCCTGGAGTTATGGAGGGTGTGCCATCATCAAGGAACTATGACGGTGGTTTCACCTCCAAATTAATGGTTTGTGACAATAAATTCCCTGCTTGAATGAAAACTTTTGTATTTATAGTTGATCACCTAAAGACAAGCTGCTGTGCCTGATGCCATTTGCTTGCCTAATACTAATTCATGTTTATGTCTTGCTCTGACAAATTGCTGCTTCAAAGCTTTCCCTCAGTCCTCAGAAACCCTTTCAAGATAAAAATAAATTAAAAAAATCTTATCAGATTAAGCCCCTGGGTTCATGGATTGCATCCTTCTGCAGGATAAAGATTTAGATTTGGCCATGGCTTCTGCATCTGGAGTCGGTTTCAAATGTCCCATGGGCTCTGAGGCATTTGAAATGTAAGATGCTTGTTTCCCTCTTCTTTACCAACACTCATGACTCACCTTGTACCAAATGTTTTCCCCTTTCTTTTGCACAACTAACCTGGTGCCCTCAGCAGTTACCGAAAGCTCTGCGAGGATGGCTGCGAACTCAAGGACTTTTCATGCGCATTCCGCCATTACTATGCCGGCAAGGATGAAGAGTGACCTTGTAGCTGCTCTAGCAAACGTGCCGCGTGTTGTTCACAAAATGAATAAAACAAATAAAGTTATCGGAATCGTTCCAGTGTAAACTATGTAGTGTTGTACTGGGACATGGACACATGGTGAGATGATTGCCTTTGTAAACTGTTGGTGGTTTGCTTCTCGGCAATCGGCAGACGCCTGATCCAATAGCTGCCAGTTTTCAGCGAGAAAATTGCAACATGGGACTCCAATCGTGGGCGCTTCGCACTTTTGTCATTTGTAATATCGCACACGTAAAATTGGGACTCCAAACTCGTTTTCCATGCCATTCTATGTATTTACCTCCCCTTTTAATCTTTATACATGTACTAGGATAGTGCCCGTGCGTTGCTACGGGTTAAAAGAAATTATCAAAAAAATGGTCCAAAAAATTGTATATGAAGAGGCGGCACCAAAACAATGTATATAAACTCCTTATAAATAGAAATTATGTTTATGTTGCTATTAAACTCAATCAAATACACTGGGAAAGGTTTGATTCCTCATTGCTTCCGGTTTCAAAAGATAAGCTACGTCCTGCAACCAATTGGTCCAGTCACACCAAAAAATGAACATAAATAGGTAGAAAAACAATGTAGTTGGTCTGTCTCTGTATAAACATAGAAACAATTTGATGATACAATAAAAAAAAGTGGTTCCCAGAAAGTCAAGCTCTTGCCATAAACCTCAGTGACTCCAACACGTCACACACACTTTTCAGAAGAATAGATGAATAACTGCATCCAAAATTTATATGGAAAAATTAAAATGACAATATTAAAGTGAAAACATGATGTTATTTGTTAATTGCTCATGGTTCTTTTCTAATGTAATGTAACACAACTCAAGCTTAAACCAGGCAAAAGGGGAGGTTGACAGAAAGAAAAATGGTTAGATTCATTACCTAGACAGTTTTCTGTGACTGATTCTTATTGATCTCCCAATAGGCTGGCATATCTATACACATTTCTGTGACGTTCATGATCACTACAAGGATAAGTGCTCGGGTATCGAGCAACACTACCTAATAACTTAAAGGAAACCTCAACTGGTATATCCCATGCATTCACAAAGAAATCATAGTTCTGGACTGTCTTGGAGTACCTTCCCTCAATGATCCACTGAGCGATCTTTACTTGTTCAGTTACACGACATTTTAGTATCAAGAAAGTGCATAAGCCAAGTGTCTCTGCAAGCTAAGTATTCCTACCTGTTGTGTGATTTGTGAACACAAAACACCACTATTATTTTCCCATAGAGTAAATAAGAATAGAGAAGCAACAGAGCCAGTTACAAGAGAAAAGTAAAGGTTTGGATCAAAATCAGATCCACAGGTAAAAATTAAGAGCCCATGGGCTTATTGCAGAGAATACACTGATTAGTACACATGGGCCACGCTCTATGTTCAAGAAATCAACCAAAATCAAAACCTATTAGATTAGGTTACGATGTTTCAGATTAACCAACCCCTTCACTAAGAGTCTATATTCTTCTGAATCAATCCCAACAACCCAACTTGAATTAGTGTAAAATATAAAAGAAATCATTAAGTCCTCAAGGGAATAGACTAAAAAATCAAACCTGAAATTAGTCGATTATCAGTGTGGAAAGATGCAGACACATCTGATGTAGGCTGAAACAGGCTTACCATTAACTGTAAGTCAGATCAGCCAATTCCAATACCAACTCCTTTGCCCCTTCTTTGAATAACCTGCGCCAGCATGCCATCAGGACATCAGGTTAGATCAGAGTAGTTTGGATCCATGATTCCTCTAAATCTTAGTACTTTGCTTCAAGGGGCAAAGCAAGCAGCATGATGGAAAAGGCCTGCTGCTATTCCTTTTCTAACACAAGAATGCAAAAGGTACAGGCCAATTTGTTCACTTGCCTACACATTCAGAACTAATCCTACTCCTTTTCTAAAGCAGAAATGAGAGAGGTACATGACAAACTGGTCACTTGCCCCACACATACATTCAGAAACAATCCTACTCATTTTCTAAACCAGGAATGCACTTGATCCATCCTAATAGGATAATGTCTATTAGCTCGTCAAAAGAAGCTAGTGAAATTCGTGTCAAGGATGCTACAAAATTCCAATGGCGGAGAACCTCATACTCGATATGGCAATAAAATTACCAAATGACATAAAGCATACCGTATCTTGCAAGGAAGTCCAAAGAGACAGTTTCAATAACTCTTCTTTAACACTTGTAATCAGCCGTTTATGCAGCAATCAGTTTGCATTATCTCTCTGTCTTGAGCACATAACAACAATCACAGTTTTCTTGAGCACTGCTTCAGAAGAGACCAGGAGAATCATAGCCCATATAACCAGTTCTATTTGATAAATGGTAGTTGGCTGCTAGAAAATAAGAAAACAAATGATGTTTACATACAAAAAGACTGCTATAATTCAATCGCAGGAGCTAATATAATGTGAGTTCAGAGTGCAAGTTCCATGTGAAAAGAATTCCATACTTTTAGAACAATGGTTTTACTAAGCCGAATCATAGTTTCCCTCAGCTTACATAGAAGCTGATCTTTTAGGCAAGAATTCTCCATCCGGACAGATACTTGTGAATGCATAGGAACCATAAATCGAGTTCACCAGGACTGAGCTATAAAAGTTCAAAAACTCTGCTTACACAAAGTACACCCTCGCAAGTTTATGTACTCAAGGCTATCTAAAGTTGGTTTAGAAATTGTATAAGCTCAGTCTAAGATGCAGGAATTTCTATCTTACCAGGAGTGTTGTCTTTCAGCCGCCGCGACAACATATTGCAGCACCAGCCACCCGCCTCAACGACCATGGTGGCGGTGGCCTGTTCATCAACCACGGCGGCAGGATGTCAGCCTTGGCTTCGTCCCCACCTAACAGCACAAGAAGCTACAAATTTGAATATGAATTAACTTTTGCATATGAATTAATTCAACATTACGAAGTGAACCAAGCACAAGAAAAGCATTGCTGGCATTGATTTATTGACATATATATAGCAGCAAGCTCTGATTTTAGAAAAGAATAATTAATCCAAATGCTTATGTAAAATAAATCGAAGGAGCTTTGCAAACAACCACACACACAGCTAGACTCATCATGCTCCTGACAGTACCTGCGCGGAGAGCTTCATACTTTACTGCAAGTGTTGAATCTGTCGGGTCCCGAACTAAGGGTCCCCTAATCACGGAGGATGATCAGGCCTAAAGAAAAATCAAAACAGACTCAACGAGCACCCACTCTCAAACAATATCTGGCCCAAAGGGCTGTACAGATCGCGGCCCACGAAGGGACGCAGGCCCAGTAACGGTGACCTCACGCTCGAAGGCCACCAGCCTCCGTCCCGCTCGAGGGTCCCGGCTAGCCCTCGAACGGGAAAGAATTCTCCGCCTCGCTCGAGAGCGCCCCTCGAGACGACGGGAACGGCGTGCACCTGTTCCTCTGACACCACATTTAAGGGCTCTCTGCGGCCGGCTGGAGTCAAAGCCGGCATCATTGCCGCCCCGCGCGGGCGGTGAATGACACCGGTCGTACCTGGCGCTGTGCGTGCCAGGCTCCCCTGTGCGGACAGGCGCGTATACAGTACGGTCACATCCGGCACTGTGCGGACATGCGCCCGAGCACTGTGTGGGGGGCCGTGTCCGGCTTTGACAGCAGAGGACGGCACGCCTGACATTCTCAACTGCTCCCCCGTTCCTTTCCCAGGCAACCGTACTGGGAGTAAGGCCTCGTTTAGGTTCCTAAATATTCCCCAAAAATCCACTATTCATCTGACTTTTCCCTATTCATCCCACCTCTTCTACTCACATATCACTATTCATCTACAGTGTTTTTTTTAAACAGTGTATTTTCGAGGAATCTTTCCCCAATCTAAACACACCCTAAGAACAAGGGGCCCACGATCTCTGTATGAACCTGACAGGATGCTTCTGACGGACAACGCCGGCGCATGGGCTACAACCCTCGAAGACACTCACCCCTCGAAGCCAGCTGCCCGGGCATCCGGGGCGGCATTGAATATGAAACAACCCGGCGGGATACGGGCCGGACAGGAGATCTCCCAGGACAGAGAAGCGTGCCTGCCGCCATGCCCTACCGCCGCAGTCTACCACGCCCTGCTGTAGTAGTTCACTGTGCCACTAGGGCCCACAACGCCATGTAATTCCCTCTCTCCTTGGACTATAAAAGGAGAGGAAAGATAGCCGTTTCAGGCATCGATCAAAACACACACACCTACGCATACGCCCGAGCTGGGAATTGGAAGCTTTTCTTCCTCTCCCAACCGTGCTTGTAAACCCCTACTACAGCTACTACAGGCACCTCAGGTGATAAAACTCGCTCTCCCCGTGTCAATCCGCACCGACCATCAGGAGACGTGATCAGCAGCGCGATCACTCGTTGGTATTAGGCCGCATATCCTAACGCCGACAGAATCCACGCACACAAATGTCCAGGCCTAGCTCCGCCATCATGTGGCACATCACCCTCGATCTGCAACCAAGAGAAGGCAGTCAACGGACCATCACCGGGCATCAGGGCCAAGCACGATTTTGTCGCCGCCGCCGTGTGGCTGCGGGTAAGCGAAGGCCTCGACCCTGGACTGGTAACCGCTAGAGGAGGATGACAAACAAAGTGTGTTTGTGCTTTCGCTGATTCGCTCCCATCCACGCCGCCGTCGCGCAGCTACAGGGAAGGGAAGGCGTCGGCCATGTAGTGGTAGTAGGGGCTCCGTCACCTCGTGTTCGCGCTGCTAGCCCCGACCATCCCGTCCTCCATATCCGCGGCGGCGTGTTGGGCGAAGGGTGCAGGGAGGGACGTTCGGATCTCATGAGAAAATCGGGACCGGGAAAAACAGATCGGCGGCGTCATGGGGAGAGGAGAGGATGGGCGGGCAGGCGGCGGCACGGAGATAGGAGAGGAGGGAGGTGGCACAGGGTGGCGTGGATGGGGAGGAGGCGCGGCCAGCTGGGGCGGAGCGGAGGCGGCATGCGGAGGAAGAGACGACGCGGATTGGCCGTGGGGGCGGAAGACCCAGGGGCAAAAATGGAAGACTGTAAAAGCGGGAGAGGGGGCGCAAGCATGTGGGGCGGACGGCACGTGGGAGGCGCGCGACGCATTCACGGAAGGCACGGGTGGGAGGGGACGCATTTAGCCGAGGTATGACCAAAAAATTCTCACCTCTTTAGTTTGGTTTTAATAAGTAGTAGAGATTGTAGCAACTTCGTTTCTGTCTTGACCAACAAAATCCACATACATTGTGACGCCTACCCACCTCTAAAATGCTAAGGCCCCACATGATAGCTCCAATTAGAAGTGTTGACGATCAAAAGTGGCAAGCGCCGATCAGGCCAGGGGCCACCGGTCAGACCGGTCAAGCTAGCCGGTCTGACCGGTCAAGTCCTGTAGCCGGTCTGGCAAGAGGCCGCCACCGGTCTGACTGGTGACTCTGACCGGTCGGACCGGTGCTCCCCGAGTCCGAGTAGAACTGAGGAGTCCTGGTGTTTTTCGACTTGTAAAAGGATTCCTTGCAGGGCAAGACCTCCCCCACCCTATAAATATGAAGGGTCATGGCCGATTGAGAAAAATCATCCAATCGACAAACACTTTTTACTACTTTTTATCTCCAAACCCTAGCTTTTCCAACCTTTGCTTCCTTCTTCGTCTCCACGGCGATTTAGGGCGTTCTAAGTGGCCTTGCCGACCTTAGGACAACCCTAGGCTTGCTGTCTCCGACTGAGTCCCTCCCGAGGCAGCGAATCTTAGGTTTTTGCGACGCACCTGCAGGCACCGGTTAGACCGGTGTGCCTGACCGGTCAGACCGGTCCGGTCCAGGAGTTTCGATGAGGAGAATTTCGATCACCGCGCGATCTAGCGCACTCGTGTGTTGGCCAGAAAAAAGCGTCAGCACACTTTTAGCGACTCCGCAGGGGACAGATCTGGTTTTACAACCGTTCTAGTTACCTAGTTTATGTCCGGAGCTCGGTGTGAACTCGACCCGAAGAACATCATCATGGCGAACATCGAGGAACTCGGCGAGGAGGAGCAGCGGAAGTACGCGAAGCTCCAGGAGTTTGTCAAGCAGCAATTCCTCTTGGGCATCACCAAGGATCGTCATGGCAAGACTTCAAGAGATCAAGATTTCGCAATGCTGGCGATCAAGCTCAATGAGGACAAAGTTGAGGTAATAAGCAATGTAAGCCCTACTCCCGATCTTACCGCACTTACTGATAAATTCAATGCTGCGTTTAAAGATCAAAGTGACCTAGTAACTAGTATGATGGCTAAGTTAGAAAGAGTAGAAGGTAAAAGTTTTAAAGCTTTTGATGAAAATACCATACCTCAAATAAATTCACAAGGGGTTGTCCAATCTGGCATGTCGGCTGCACCTATTGAAAATCCCACATATGGTATGCCGGCAAACTTTTATTCGGGACAAACTCCACCGTCTGGACTGGTACAAAAGCCAACTATGGCTACACCGGTCAGACCGGTGCCAGCCACCGATCAGACCGGTCAGATGACCGTCGTCCCGGAACAGCCACTTCCAATCTCTGTTGTGCCTAGCTCGGTTACCCACAACCGTGTTAATAGTACTGGGGTAGTACCTCCTGTATATAGCACAATAGCACACACATCGACATCTAATACTTCTAATGGTATACCTAACGATGTGTATGATGATTGGTTGCGTTTGCAAAACATGAGCACACCCCAAGTGAATAGCGTGAATACATTAGTTCCAATAACATCTCAGCCAGCTTCTAGTAATGAATTTTCTCAGTTTAAAGAAGAGTTGGCTAATATGATAAAAATAAACTCGGTATTGATATGGGTAATACTAGATTGTATCAAAAACCATATAAAGCTGATTTTGATTATGTTCCTTTTCCTGCTGGTTGGCGTGTACCTGATTTTATTAAATTCAATGGGGAAGATAACCGCACGACTTGGGAACATATTAGTCAATATACTGCTCAACTAGGTGAAGCGGGTGCTTATAAAGCTTTAAAAGTTCGTTTATTTTCTTTATCATTGACTTGCACCGCTTTTGCTTGGTTTCTTCTTTAGCTCCGGGTTCAATTGAGTCTTGAGACCAATTGGAACAAAAATTTCATGATCACTTCTTTACCGGTAGCTATCAACTAAAATTGACAGATTTAACATCGGTTAAGCAAGGAAGAGATGAGTCGGTTTCCGATTATCTTAAGCGCTTTAAAGAAGTTAAAAACCGTTGTTTTAATTTGTCTTTATCCGATTCCGATTTAGCCGATCTTGCTGCTAAAGGATTAAAATCTGCTCTTAGAGAAAGACTAGAAGGTGTTGAATTTTATTCTCTTTCTACAGTTCTAGTAAGAGCTATGGCTCAAGAATTGCGGTTAAATCAGGGAAAAGAAAAGGAAAGTTTTAAGCCTCATCGTTCTAATATGCATATTGTTAGCTATGATTCCGATAGTTCGAGCGATGAGGATAGTGAAGTTTATGCGGCTGAATTCGTTTGGTCTCCTAAGGCCAAAGGTCTTTCATGCACATCACTTAAGCCGGCTCATAAGGGTCGGTAAGAAGAATTGAAATTTACTTTTGATGTATCAAAGTGTGATCGTATCTTTGATGAATTGGTTAAATCTGGAAATTTGAAGATATCTCATACTTTGCCTCCACTTGACGAGATTAGGAAGAGGGCATATTGCAAATTTTATAATTCTTATTCGCATGCTACTAATGATTGCAATGTGTTCCGTCGACAGGTTCAATCGGCCATTAATGAAGGTCGTTTGACGTTCCATGAGATGCAAGTGGATAAAGCACCTTTCCCGGTGAATACAATGGATATTCAGCAGCCTAAGGTATTGATTCGGCCACATCAAGCTGAATCAACCAAAGGCAAAAATGTGGTAGTTGGAGGTGAAAAGCCCGACTTGAGAGGCAAAGAGTTGACACGGGAAGTTGCTTACGAGAAGACTCCTGATGGCAGGGAAACATTCAAAATCGCTGTCAAAGCTTCTGGTCTCGGGGGGCAAGGGTCGGCCGCATCGATAGGTCAAAGACCGTCTGAACCTGCCAAGCAGGCCGGACCGATCAGATCGGTCGAGGGTACCGGTCAGACCGGCCACTCCCCTCAGCAGCCAGAGGCACCGGTCAGACCGGTGACCTCGGTCGGTCAGACCGGTCCCAATCAGGGAAGCCCCAAGATGATTAAACCAAAGCGCCCGGAGATTGGGATTTGGAAAGAGAATGTGGTGAAGAATAAAGGGAGTGATGCTAAGACTAAAATCACTTTTGATATGCTCTTTGCCAAGTACTCTAAGCAAAAGGCCATTACAAGTGATCAGCCTCTAAAAAAAAGGATGAGATCACCTCCGCGTCAAGAAAGGCCGTCTTCTCCACCAAGACAGGCCATAAGACAGAAGGATGAATCGTCCCGCCAAGCGCAGCAGTTTCCCACACCTTGGACTTCATCAAATGCTCCACGTCCGATGTGGGATGATAATGGCGTAATGTGGGTTCCTTATCAATCAATGCAACAACCTTTTCATCCAGGATGGGAAGGACAGAGGAGACCAGTCATGGATAGGATCTCACGACTGTTGACGCAAAATCAGCACCTCACGCCAAGCACACAGCAAGCCGGATTAGCTAGCTTCACACACGTGACCCGGGCGTTTGAATCCGGAAGCGTGCCAGTCAATTTTCCCTGAAACTGACAAAGGAAGAAAATGTTTAGATAAAACCTGGAACTTGCCGGGTGACACCAGACAGTTCCATATCTACGGCTACAAAGCCAATTTTGAATGACATATAGCTACAAACAAGCTATCTGTCAACAATTAAAGCATCATTCAGCAATTGATAAAGCATGTAAAAAAACACTGCCGAACACGTGACGTCAGCATGATGAAAGATCGGTCTTTACTTAAACGAGCACTGCAGCACATATCCATGACCGACTATCGAGGATAAAACATGATAAAAATAAATAGGGGTGAAGCATGATCATGAATTGACAGTAAACAAGAATGCATAGGTCGAGAGCACTAGTCCACCGCATGTCTAGATACTTTCAAACCCGTCAGGCATGATAACGAACAAGTTAATCCACCGCATGATACAACTTATTTGAAATCACACCACCAACCGAGATTAGATCAATCTACCGCATGATATACTCTAATCATGGGAGGCTAAAAGCATTCATTATTTAAAGCAAACTCGTGAACACGTTTCACTCGTGAAGGGACTGCCAAATGCGGCTGTACAGCCGAATCGGGTTTCGTGAAGAAGACACAAACTTTGTCAACGATGATAAATCTATCAGATCGAATCGAATTCTAATCCACCGGATGATTAGCTCTAAGACGACCCCAAAACCTGCATCTACCGCATGATACCCGGTTCTGTCAAGATCTACACAAGATCAACAAGTTTGAACCCGCAACACGTGACAATCTAGATTGATTTCAAATTCGGCTATGGAGGGGGCGCGACTCGCTTGTCGCGTTACGAGATAGAGCCAAACCTAACCAATCTAAATTGGGCAAAAAGAGTGTTACACGAATCAAACATAAAAGTAAACATTCAAAGCAACACATGGTAACTTAATGAATCTATTAGATCTTGCCAAATCTAATAGAGCCAATAACTAGCTCCAAGCTAGATCTTAGCCCACCGCATGGCTCATGATCCAACAAGGGAACCTTCTTGAACCAAGCTTAAATCCACCGCATGATACTAAGCATGGTAACAAGACTACTTGCATCACGATCTAAATCCACCGCATGATACTAGACATGATACAAGGTTGCCGGTACTTACGGAGGTAGACGGATCGATGGCTCCTCTCGAAGAACTCGACGACACGACTAGAAGGACTCGAAAGTTGGCACGGGGCCAGTTTTTTGTGTAATTGATTGATTCCTCTTACAAACACTAAGGGTTTATATTTATACCCTGGTTTTAACACGATTCCTAATCGACCACGATTACAATATTTATTCCCTAAAAATTAATGCCATAGCGTCATGTCCGTCTTGTATCCATCGTCAACTCATCCCTTTCCTTATATTCAATCCACGTCATCGCGTACTCCCGAATGCTTCCGCTTCCATCCGTGGAATAGTTCTCCTGTCGAATGACGATGTACTCCCGACCGCAGACACCTCTACCGAATGCTTTGAGGAAAATCTCCTGCCGAATGGTGTTCTTCTACCAAGTCCGGCCCACATGTCAGTCTCTTCCTTGTACCAATTTTTGGTGTTAACAACGACCCATGCATGACCGTTTGGCATCTAGCCGATCTGGTTCGAGTCTCCAGACTCGACCGGTCATACCGGTCACCCCTCACCGGTCTGACCGGTGCCCTCAGGCAAATATGCCACCTCCTCTAAAACAGGTTTTTTGTCCTAAGAAGAAAGAGGAGGAGGTACAGAAGATGGATATTGACCTAGAGAGGACTACAGACAGAGATATCATACAAATTGGGTCAATAGATGTTTCTCTCAAAGACGGTAAAAGACCGATTGTCTCGGACAATAAGGTCAAGGTGCCCAATGAGAAGTCGCCTGTTGCTGCCAATGATCATGAGGCCAGCAGTAGTGGCTCCAGTTCCAAGTACTTCTTACCACAATGGTGTCCTCCCGGATTGACTCGGACACAACGGAGGAAGCTTCAAAGGTTGAGGTTTCGGGAAAAACAAGAACAGGAGCTGGAGAAACAGAGGGACGAAGTTTTCAATCAGTATAGGCCTATGGTTCCTCAGAAGAAGGAGTGGAGGCTCAAAACCGATTCTCCAGCAGTGTCGGTTGTGCCAGCACAGACACCGGTCAGACCGACCTCGTCACCGGTCCGACCGGTCACGGATCCTGTGCCGTCTGTTGCACCGGTCAGACCGGTGGAGGGAACGGTCAGACCGGTCGAGCCTGAAACGCCGCCCGGTTTTACTTCTTCTTCCCCAATGGCTCTTGATGATAAGTTGACATCGGTCCCTGTTCCAGAAGACGATGAGCAGCTTGTTGATTACAGTTCTTCACCTGAGCGCATGGATATCGAGATTAATGTTGTACACATGTCTATGGACGGTTATGTGATCTCGGAGGAGGATGTTGCTCATTTTGATTTCGGGCCAAAGGATGCTGTTTTCCAGAAGCCAAAAGACGCTAATAATCATCTGAAGGCTTTGTACTTGAAGGGTCATCTCAATGGGAAGCCAATTTCTCGGATGCTAGTTGATGGAGGGGCGATTGTCAATTTAATACCGTACTCTCTATTCAAGAAGCTGGGAGGTTCGGATGAGGAATTGATCAAGACCAATATGACTGTCAGCAGTGTGGGAGGAGGCGAGCCGATGAGTGCTAAAGGCGTTGCTTCTATGGAGCTCACCGTTGGGAGCAAGACGTTGGCCACCGCTTTCTTCGTCACTGAAACCCAAGGTAACTTTAGTTTAATTTTGGGTCGTGATTGGATTCATGCAAATCAATGTATCCCTTCTACTTTGCACCAATTATTGATCCAATGGGTAGGTGACGATGTAGAGGTCATCCATGGTGATACGTCGGCTTGTATTGCAGTGGCGGATAGTACTACTATGGGTGCACATGAGAATCATAAATGTTTATCTGGTTTAGATCTTTCTGATTATAAGATCATTAGTTGCACTAAGTATGGTTTCACTGCTGCTGTACTAAAGCCGTTTGATGATCGGCTAAACCACCTCCAGTGATTTGATGGATCAAACTAGAGTGGTTACGGCAGAGGACAGAACACTATCGGGCACAAAAGAACGATATGTGTGAAGCCATGGAAGATTTTGATGACATGAGCAAGTTAGGACAAGGTTTTGCGTCGGTTGATCCTTTAGAAGAAGTAGACATTGGTGATGGCACTATACCTAGACCGACGTTTGTAAACAAGAATCTTGATCTTATTTTTAAACTTGAATTAATAAATTTATTAAAAGAGTATGTCGATTGTTTTGCATGGAATTACTCTGAGATGCCTGGTTTAAGCCGTGAGTTAGTTGAACATCGGCTACCTATCAAACCTGGTTTTAGGCCTTATAAACAACCTGCTAGACGTTTTAATCCTGATATTTATGACCGAGTGAAGCAAGAAATCAATCGGTTACTTGATGCTGGGTTTATTAGGCCTTGTCGATATGCTGAATGGATTTCTAACATTGTGCCTGTTGAGAAAAAGGGGACGGGTGAGCTCCGTGTTTGCATTGATTTTAGAGATCTTAATATCCTATGCCTATAGCCGATTTTCTTGTTAATGCTGCATCTAGACATAGAGTTATTAGCTTTCTTGATGGTAATGCTGGTTATAATCAAATACTCATGGCTGAAGAGGATATTTCCAAACGGCCTTTCTATGTCCTGGATTTGTTGGTTTGTTTGAGTGAGTAGTCATGACTTTTGGTTTGAAAAATGCTGGTGCTACATATCAAAGAGCTATGAATTTGATTTTTCATGACTTACTTGGCATTATTTTAGAAGTTTATATCGATGATATTGTTGTCAAATCGGCTGAATTAGATTCCCATTTAGCTGATTTAAGACTTGCATTTGAGAGAATGCGCCGATATGGCTTAAAGATGAATCCGCTCAAATGTTTTTTTGGAGTATCGGCTGGGAAGTTTCTGGGTTTCATTGTACATGAAAAAGGCATAGAGATAGATCCTAAGAAAATTGAAGCTATTAGAAAAGTGCAAGCTCCTACTTGTAAAAAAGAGTTACAGAAATTCTTGGGCAAGGTAAATTACTTAAGGAGGTTCATTTGTAACTTGTCCGGGAAAGTGAAAGCTTTTACTCCTTTACTTCGGTTGAAGAATGAAGCTGAATTTACTTGGGGGGCAAAACAACAAGAGGCTTTTGAGGAGATCAAGCAATATTTGATGAAGGCACCGGTTCTTCAGGCACCGAGGAGTGATATTCCTTTTAAATTATATATTGCGGCCGAAGAAAATGTCATTGGAGCTGTTTTGACCCAAGAAGCCGAAGGGAAGGAGCATATTGTTTCTTATGAGAGTAGGAGATTATTAGATGCCGAGACAAGGTACACTTTTATTGAAAAATTATGCTTATCTTTATATTATGCTTGTACCAAGTTGAGGCATTATCTTTTGTCAAATACTTGTATAGTTGCTTGTCAAACCGACATAATTAAATACATATTGCATAGGCCAATTCTTAGTGGTGAGTTGGAAAGTGGGCATATGCTCTTGTTGAATATGATCCGACTTGTGAACCTTTAAAGTTAATGACGGGTCAAGTAGTGGCCGATTTTATTGTTGAGCATAGAATTGATGAGCAACTTGATTTAAATGTCAGTTATGTTAATTTTACACCTTAGAAATTGCATTTTGATGGACGGGTTTGTAAAAGTGGTTGTGGAGTTGGTATTATTTTGATAGCACCAAGCGGGGCTGTTTTTGAAACTCTTAACCGATTAGATCGTGAATGCACTAATAACCAAACCGAGTATGAGGCTCTCTTGTTCGGGTTGGAGATTTTGCAAGAGATGGGTGTGAAACATGTTGAAGCTTATGGTGATTCCCTACTGGTGGTACAACAGGTCTCTAAGGTATGCCAATGCTTAAATGGTTTATTGAATGCATATCTCGATAAGTGTTTGGATATCATATCTTGTTTCGATGAATTCGTTATATATCATGTACCGCGGGAGGAGAACCCAAGGGCTAATGCTCTGGCACAACAAGCATCTGGTTATAATGTTCGGAAAAGGAATTTTCAAGAACAAAAACCAGTGTTTGAAGAGGCCGAGCAGTATGCTCTGGAGGCACCGGTCAGATCGATGCCCCCAACCAGTCAGACCGGTGCCGCCGGTCATACCGACACCCTGACCGGTCAGACCGGTCAAGGTGGCGATGAGTCTACTTCGACCGTGGTTAATTACAAAACTACTAAGGACGAAGTAGAGGACTGGAGAGAGCCTCTGATTAAATATTTACAGAATCCTAGCTACTCAGTTGATCGAAAAATCCGACGATGAGCTTTCAAATTCACTTTGGTGGATGGGGAATTATATCGTCGAACTCAAGAGGATTTACTCTTTAAAATGCTTGGGTTCTGATCAAGCCAGGTTGGCCATGGCAGAGGTTCATGAAGGCATTTGTGGTACACATCAGTCGGCTCCTAAGATGAAGTGGCTTCTTAGGTGGGCTAAATTTTATTGGCCTAAGATGATAGCTGATTGTTTTCGGTACTACAAGGGATGTGAAGAATGTCAGAGGTTCGGAGATGTTTAGTTGGTGCCCGCTGCATTGATGCATTCGATTATTAAGCCTTGGCCTTTTCGGGGATGGGGTTTGGACTTCATTGGTAAAATCCACCCTCCTTCGACAAAAGGTCATTGTTTTGTGATTGTGGCTATTGATTATTTCACAAAGTGGACTGAAGCAATTCGTCTCAAGAATATGACACATCGAGAGGTGATTGGGTTTATTACGGAACATATTATACATAGATTTGGCGTTCCACAAACTTTGACTACGGATCAAGGGACTTCATTTGTGTCAAAGGAGGTGCGTGATTTTGTTGAATCCTATGGTATTAAATTGCTCAATTTATCTCCATATTATGCTCAAGCTAATGGTCACGCCGAGTCTAGCAACAAGATTTTGATTAAGCTCATCAAGAAGAAGATAGAGGACAATCCTAAAAGATGGCATGAGGTATTATCTGAAGCTTTGTGGGCTCATCGTATCTCTAGACATGGTGCTACTAAAGTTACTCCTTTTGAGCTTGTTTATGGTCAAGAGGCCGTTTTGCCTGTAGAGGTGAATCTAGGCGCATATAGACTAGCAAAGCAAAATAAACTTGATGTCTAAACTTATAATGCCTTAATGATGGATAACATTGATGAGGTGACCGACAAGCGTTTGGAGGCTTTGGAAGAGATGAGAGAGACAAGAGGCGAGTTGCTAGAGCATATAACAAGAAGGTAAAAGCTAAGTCTTTTCAAGTTGATGATTTGGTTTGGAAGACTATTCTACCATTGGGGACCAAGAGTAACAAGTTTGGGAAGTGGTCTCCTAGTTGGGAAGGGCCATATAGAATTGTAAGAGTTTGCTCGGGGAATTCCTATATGGTGGAGACATTGCAAGGACAGCAGCTGCCTAGAGCTCTCAATGGACGTTATTTGAAGAAATTTCATCCAAGTGTTTGGCAAGACGCTTGAGGAAGTATGGCCGATATGCTTGATGTCGCCCTTAGGACAAATGGCCGATGTATTCTGTGAGAACATCGCCCTTAGAGTTATTTTTTGATACGCAAGCTTTACCAAAAAAAGGGGGCGCATATGTTGACGATCAAAAGTGGCAAGCGCCGATCAGGCCAGGGGCCACCGGTCAGACCGGTCAAGCTAGCCGGTCTGACCGGTCAAGTCCTGTAGCCGGTCTGGCAACAGGTCGCCACCGGTCTGACCGGTGACTCTAACCGGTGGCTCTGACCGGTCGGACCGGTGCTCCCCGAGTCCGAGTAGAACTGAGGAGTCCTGGTGTTTTTCGACTTGTAAAAGGATTCCTTGCGGAGCAAGACCTCCCCCACCCTATAAATATGAAGGGTCATGGCCGATTGAGAAAAATCATACAATCGACAAACACTTTTTACTACTTTTTATCTCCAAACCCCAGCTTTTCCAACCTTTGCTTCCTTCTTCGTCTCCACGGTGATTTAGAGCGTTCTAAGTGGCCTTGCCGACCTTAGGACAACCCTAGGCTTGCTGTCTCTGATGGGGTCCCTCCCGAGGCAGCGAATCTTAGGTTTTCGCGACGCACCTGCAGGCACCTGTTAGACCGGTGTGCCTGACCGGTCAGACCGGTCCGGTCCAGGAGTTTCGACGAGGAGAATTTTGATCACCGCGCGATCTAGCGCACTCGTGTGTTGGCCAGAAAAAGCGTCAACAAGAAGGATCTGTAAAAAATTCTGCTGCCGTGCAACATCGGAATCAGATCGTACGCAGTCATCCGAATTGTCTACAGCCATCCTCCTCGACAGCTCTCTGCAGTGAGCAATCTCCACCATTCACTACTCATCCAACGCCAACTGCCCAACCCCTAGCCAAACTCATCTACCAAGCCTGTGAGCGGCCCATCTCAGGACATAAAACATGTTTGCGCCGTCAAGGGCGCACTAGCGGCGAGGCCACGACGTTGCTGAGCCAGAGCCGCGGAGGCCGCGACACCAGCAAGTGGACGAAGCGGCAACACTGCGAAGCTTTGTGCGGCGGACATAGGACGTCGCCAAGCCTCCGTCTCCAAACCGTCGGCCCAGATCCGATGCCAGCTCCCTGGCCCGGGCCCGACGTCCTCCGCGCCATTGGCCCAAGCCTAGACCTCCTCCCCGCTGCTGCTCCTCGCCGGGGCGGCCGAGATCCGGAAGCCCCGTGCAGGCGGGTGGCGGCGCAGGTGGTTGGCGGCGGCCGAGATCCGGAAGCCCCGTGCAGGCGGGTGGCGGCGCAGGCGGGTGGCGGCGGCCGCCAGGAGCTCTGCAGTTACTCTACGTGCTGGGGAGTAGCCGAGTGGGGGACTCAGGTGGCTGTCTGGCCGGCCGGTTGCCCAGCAAGCCAAGTAACCCGAGACACGGCGACGGCGACGGCGAGTGCACAAATCCTAGGCTACTACTACTGCAACTGCGTCCTAGGAGAAAACAGAGGGGGCCCACTTGGAAGTGAAGGACCCGCTCCGCTCTTCCCGAGATCCAAACCCACGCACACGCACGACACTTGCGACAAAGAAGGGGAGGAGCTGATGCATGGCCGGCCGTGGCGCCTGAGAAAGTCGGAGAACGAGGAGGAGGCGGGGACTCAGGTGGCGTCAGCGAAAGCTGCCAAGCTTCGAGACCTCCAGTTCCAGGTCCTGCAGAACCACCACTCCAAGGAGGTCATCACTGTCGAGCTTGCCTTCCCCCTCATCGTTTCTCCGGCCCCCTTACAAAAATGCTCCAACTCTAAAACGCTAAGGCCCACATGACAGTTTCAATTATTGGGACCTGTAAAAAAATTCTTCTATCGTCCGATGCCTCTACCTCCGTCTCCAAAGTCCAAACCACGGGCCCAGCCCCGCGCGCCAGCTCCTCGCCACGTCCCCGGCGTCCTCCACGCCGCTGGCCCCGGCCTAGACATCCTCCTCGCCGGCGCCCGAGATCCGGTGGCCCCGCGTGGGCGGGTGGCGGCCGGCGGCAATGGCAGCAACCGGGAGGTCTGGCGTGCTGGGGAGTGGGGACTCAGGTGGCCGGCCGGTGGCCCAGCTAGCCATGTAACCCAAGATAGCCAACTACATGAGTCCTCCTAGCCTACTACTACTGCTACTGAGTCCTAGGAGAAAAGGGAAGGGGCCTACTTAGAAGTGTGAACCCGCTGCTCTCATACCAAATGTTTTTCCCTCTATTTTCTTCACAAACTAACCTGGTGCGCTCTGCAGTTACCGAAAGTTCTGCGAGGATGGCTGCGAACTCAAGGACTTCTCATGTGTATTCCGCCATTACTATGCTGGCAAGGATGAAGAGTGATATTGTAGTTGCTCTAGCAATTGTGCCGCATGTTCATCAAATGAATAAAACAAATAAAGTTATCGCAATCGTTCCAGTGTAAACTTTCTAGTGTTTTACCGAGAGTCTGAGACATGGTGTGTTGGGTTGAACCACCATTGTAAACTGTTGTTGGTTTGGTTCTTGGCAATCGGCAATAAACTATTCTGAGACATCTTTAACCTTGATCCAATCACTGCCAATTATCAGCATCTTTATTTCTGTCCTGGCCAACGGAATCGAGATGCATTGATCTTAGGAGCATTGTGTGGTTTACATAGAAATTACCGTGCAGAACAACCACGGCGCCGGCCGACGGTAGCAGCGACCGCCGGGAGCTCCACAGTTACAACTCAGGGTGACCGGTCTGACCGGTCAAGTATGTTGGCAGCTGGATTCTTGTAATAATTCTCGTACTTTAATTTCTTTGTGGACTTGAGAACCTTGTGTGTGTGCTACTATGTGAAAGAACCTTACTTATGTATTCTAAGTGACCTTATGCTAGTTTGTGTTGCATATATTGGTTGGTGAATGTTTTATTCTGTGTGTGTACTGTCTGTAGGGTCACCGGTCTGATCGTTGCCTTGACCCGTCTGACCGGTGGTCACCGGTCTGACCGGTGCCTGTGACCGGTCTGACCGGTCAGGCACAGACAGCATACACACACTCCTTTTTGTGTGATATTCTTGCCATATGCATCACGTTTATTTCTATACACACACTTGTTGCACTCCACAGTTTCTAAGATATAGGGGGAGCTCTCATGGATTTCTCGTGTTTGTGTGCAATTGGCATTTGAGGCCATTTTTGAAATTCAATTCAAAACACACATTAAGGGAGAGCTCAAGCTATATCTGAGAAACTAAAAGAGCTTAATTGTTATATCTTGTAAGCTTTAATCGAGTTGTCATCAATCACCAAAAAGGGGGAGATTGAAAGTGCATCTAGGCCCCCAAGTGGATTTTGGTGAATTGAATGACAAAGCGATTAAAGAACTAACTTGTTTGTCTAAGATCATGAGCAGGTTGTCATTGATATATTCATGGTGAAGTGTCAATTTGTGATTAAGTTGAATATCACTTGGCTCATGTGTTGTGAAGGCAAACAAGTGTGTGATCCCATGATGAAAAGATTGAAAGAGTCAAGCATAAATTAAGCCAAGCATTGGTGATATATTCCAAGAATGATCTCAAGTCTCCAATGAACATATTAAGATTGATTTTGAATAAGAAGGGATTACTTGATAAAAGATGGAGACATTAACCAAAGACTATGTGATCTCTATAAGTGTGACATCTCCGATGTAAAGATGTACTTAAGATACCTTAATACAAGTATAAGGGGGAACAATGGTGTTAAAATTCAAAAATTGACCAAAAATTCAAATTGAAATTCAAAAACAAAGGTCATTTGACACCCAACTGAAATCTCAAGAATTTTATACTAAACATGAAAATCTCCAAAAAAAAAAGTTGTTTGTCATCACAAATAAGGCCTACTCACTGTTTGGAACTTTTAAAAATTTTGTAGTTTAGCCCCTCAAAAACTCGAAAAACAGTTCTGAACACCTTTTTGAAATTGGGTTGTTTGAGCTTGAAAAATTTGAAATTTCAGGTTCACCCCAAAAAGAAAGTTGTGTCCAACATCTCAAATTCCAACTTTTATTTTTACACTTTTCCAAGTTCAGTTCAAATTTTTGGAGAAAATTCAAAAGGGGCAAAGGAGCTCCACGAGGGCGCCTGGCAGGCCCTGGCGCGCTCTGCGCCTGGCCGAAGTCCGGCCGCCACGTGGCCGGCGTGCGGCGGAGGCCACGCCGGGCCGGCCGAGCAGCGGCGGCAGGTGGCTCTTGTCCTCGCGCGTTTGTCCAAGCCTTCCGTACGGTCACGTCGCGCGCGACAGCGCCGCTCTGCCTCGCGCCGCGCAAACGCCATCATGGCGGGCGGAGCGCCGCCGTTGGCCGCGCGCTCGCGCGCGTCGCGCAGAGCCGCTTCGCGGCGGATTCCCTCCCCGCTATGCGCCAAGGCTCCTCTGCAGCGTATCCCACTCCCTCACGCGACAATCCCCTTCGCCCAACCCTCGCGCGCGCTCTGTTCGAGCTCGGCGCGCATCAATGGCGCGTCACGTCGACCTTCTCCCCTCACGCTCGCTCCCGAGGCTACTCAGTGCCTCTCTAGCGTGCCAACGCACTCCACCGAGCCCCTCACCACTTCCTCTCAGTCCACAGCACTGCCATTTTGCTTCCCCGCGCTCGCTCCCGTCGTCTTCAACCTCCAGCCACGCGGACCGAGCCGAGCTTCGAAGCCAAATTCGTCCTCGTCCCTCCATCATTCCCAAATTCCTTGCGCACGGAGCTAGACCCCTTCACTAGCCTCCCATTCCCCCACTCCTCTCGAGCTGTCATCAACTCTCCGGCGAGAAATCGGATTTTTCCCCAAATCTCCATTCTTCGGCCGCCGGAGCACCCTCACGTCGAGCCCCTATTTCCAGCCCTCCCCGAGGTCAACAGAGCACGCCAACAGCTTCCCCGAGTTCCACTAATGCTCTAAAGCCCCTTCAACCTCGGAGAGCGCCACCGACCTCACCGGCGTAGAAGCCGCGGCGGCCGCGCCGCCACTGCATCGCCGCCGGCCGTCTTCCGAGCATCCCGTGGCCTCCCAACCGCCACCAATCGACTCGTGGTGAGCCACTGGTCCTTTTCCCCCACTTCCCCGACCCTATCTCGCCGTCGTTTGGCCGGCGCAACTCCAGCGACGAGCCGAGGACCTAAGTTCGTCTTCTTCCTTTTTCCAGGGTTTCCAGTGAAAAAGGAAGGGACCTGTTCGCGAAGTTTCAAAAGATTCAAGGGTCGGCGCGTAAAAAGATTCTTAAGGTTTAAACCTTTTTCCCGAAATCTTGTAAAATCCACCAAAAGTCATATAAAAATCAGAAAGATGCACAAAAATACTCCCTGGACTCGTGAGATTGTAAACTCCAATCTCATGTTGGCATGTATGTACTTTTGGTGAACCGTTTTTGAATTAAAATTCAAACTATGAATTTAAAAACTTGTGCACCATTTTAAATCCTGAGCTCCGCTAGGGCTGAGCTTTGGATATGTTGTTTGCAGTGACTTTGGACACCTTGTGTCCAATGGGGACCTAAAAATATGGACTGTAGCTTCAGTTATGAATTAATTTGTGATTCCTGTCTTATTGCAGTCCTGAAATTATTAAAAATAATCCATGCAGCTAAAAATCATCATTTTTCTCCTGAGGCATAAGAACTTGTTAGCACATCTGTTAAAAATTCAAAACTTAATTTTTGCTCTGTTTAGACTAGCAAATAAATAGATATGTGTTTTCGGATAGAAATTTGTTGAGGACTGTCCAAGGGTTATTTTGAGCCACCACTTGGCCAGAGCCCTCCTTACACTCATGACTAGCTCTGGTAGGAAAATTTTCCTGATTTGGATGTATTTTCGATTTTATATGAATTTATCTTGTTTCTTTAAGCAGCAGTTTGTACTATTTTTAATAAATTCTGTGTAGCTCAGTTTTAGCTAAATTTTGGAGTGAGCCTAACTCTTATACTCCAGTAGCTGTCATAAAGTTTGTAGATAAAAAGGGTGAACAGAAACAGAGAAACAAAAATGGTAAGAAACTAGGGTAGAATTGAGTTATAAAAAGGAAATAGACCTTTTTGATAATTAATTAAAATGAAATATGGAAAGTCTAAAATTCCAGAACAGCACCCCAAACCTCAAAATGATAAATGGGAATTCCTTTATATATGTACACAATCACCATCATAGATACGTAAAATTTTCCACCCCCCCTTCTCTAATTTCGTGAAGGAGAAAGTAGTACACTAGCATGTCTAGGTGAATATGGCCTTCAAGGCCTTAGTTTTGGATCAACTAGGCAGCCGCTATAAAGTTATGCATCTCATGTAGAAGGCGCTATTGCGGACGGCTTCTATCATCTCATCCCCGCCGACGGAGAAGGCATCCCGGAGAACGGTGCCAGCGAAGGAACAGTCGACCCGGAGGCTAACACTCAACTAGCGCAATAAGGTAAGCCCCGGAGCATAACCTAACTATTAAAGTTTATGCATCTATGAATTACCATGCTTGTGCAATTACGTTTCAAGGAGTTGAATGAACACCTTAGCTGCATAATTCTAGTACCTATGACTTGCAACACTAGTATGAAAGGATCGATAGGGCATTGCTTTAGGTCCGTTACAAGTCGAGTGATTTCTTGTCACTCGCGAGACATAGGAGTTGCTTGTCTTTACTTATGTTGGAATCATAAGGATGGACGGGCGGGATGGTAGATGTAGATCTCCCGTCCGTGTATGATAATTGATTTAAGGTCGAAACGTGTGGATGTGTGTGTCAAATTTTTGAACGTACCACATGCATGCCGATATATGGGAATCGGTAAGCCCGGTACCAGATTGAAGCAGCTAGGGCCGATAGCCATCTCTCCTTGGAAACTTTTGTTTCCCCTGACGTACACTTGTGGATATATGCGTGATGCTATGAGTGAAGCAGTAAACCTTTATCCTAAGGAAGTGGACCCGGTTCCGAATTGTGGATCGATGGGAAAGGTTGGGAAGTGCTTGTACCTTTTATAGCAAGCATTATCCGTGTGTGTTGGGTTTCCCCTGGCCAGGTAGCAAAATTCGGTTCGAACTGTCCGCTTCTCGCGGTTAATGAGACTGCTTGACCGCTTGGCTGCATTGAGTAACAAGTGGAACTATGAGAATGATGAAATTATTGTATGAATTAAATTGTATTGCACCACTTGTATGATTAGAGAGGATGCTAATCTAGAATGGTTAAATCTACTAGAATATGATGCTAAAACCATGAAAGCAAGGATCTACTCTTAGTTGCTTTTTGGCAAACAAACCCTCCAGCCAAAAGCCTCTCATGTCTAGGTGTCGGTGATGTAGCTTCACCCGACGGGTAAGCCTTGCTGAGTATTAGTATACTCAGCCTTGCTTGTGGCTTTTATTTACAGGTACTGTGATGGATGTGGCAGTCGATGCTATCACTTGGCCTACCCAGGTTCCCCCTGGATGGCACATCGAGTGGGTTCCGTCCTCTGCCGAGGAACGGAAGGAGTAGCACCCTGGCAGGCTTCATCGTGGTGTTACTATGTATCGTCGCTAGTTTACTTTTCCGCTGCTACGAACTATTTATTCCGCTGCAATGAACTTGATACTCTGATTTAAATTTCAAACTTGGTTTGTAATAACTTTATGATACTATTTATGTATGATAAATTTGTGGAATGTTGTAATCTCTGGGACTCACCTTCGTGTGGGCGCGCCTGTTGTTTCGATCGAGAAAGTACGTGGTTAAATCGGGTTTAATCCGACGGCGCTCCAGCTTATTCCAGATTAAGTGCCTGACTGCTTGATTAGCGGTCCAAGGGTACTTAACTTGGAATAATTTCGGAGTGGTCCGCCATAATAAGTAAAATAAAGAATGACAAGCTTGTGTATGGATACTATGTGGTCAAGTCAACAAGGCGTTATTCATGATTGTGCCACTCTATTGGTAAAGCTTGTCAACAATTAAAAGGATCACTCAAGTGAATTTGCAAGACTTCATGTGTAAACTCTAAAGAGACATAAAGCTCATGTGACATATATTGGTCTCATCATTGGAAGCTTGCGACATACGTTATCAATCAAGAACATGCACTTGAAGGTTTCTTTCAAGTGAAATCACATATGATGAAGCATTGCTAAACTCAACGTGGCAAGGGTAAGTGATGAAGAAATCAACCGAGGCGACTAGAGCGAGGGACTAAGCAAGCTTTGGGAGCGACAGCTCTCCATGTGTGAATTGCTAAGGTGAAGTAACTAGTGTCCGTGGGGTTTCAAAGAATCATATCCAAGCCTTAACCGAGCAAAGCAATGTGAAGTTCAAGATGTTATGATTGGTAATATGGAGTGACTTAAGATCTAAGTGTGCATTCTTATGCTAGAAGGAAAGATCCTAAGTCACTAGCTCAAGTATGGAATCGCTCAAAGAATTGACAATGTTGAAAGCCCTCAAGATTGACAAGAATCAAAGTATGGCCTAAAGAAGACTTTGAAGCTCAAGATGCTCTACTTGTGTTTCTTATTCTTCCTTGAGTATAGGTACGCCGTACTATCAAGAGGGATGCAACATTGGCTCTAATGACAAATATCAAAAGTGCTCAATAGATATCCTATGTGAGATAAGCCTAAGAGTGACCCAGAGTGTTCTAACAAACCCAAACCAACTAATCTTGGTGATCTTGTCCCTGGATGAGTTCTTGATCTAACTTGTGAGGGTTTTGGGATCAACCTGCCAGGATCGGTCTGACCGGTCAGGGGCACCGGTCTGACTGGTGCCGGGTCTAACAGCTAGTTTTTCAAACAGGAGCTCCTGACCGGTCTGACCGGTCAGGGTGACCGGTCACGGCCGTGCTCCAGCGGCTAGTTTTTGTGAGTGGGGTATTTATACCCCTTGGTCCCCTCTTTTGGCTTGCTGCTGTTGCTGGTCACTTTGCTGAGCTTCCTAGCCTTCCTCAAGTAAGCCAAAGCCTTTGCGGCTCTCCCCAACCTCTCTCTTTGTGAGAGTTGTGAATTCAAGTCACATTCTTGAGTTGGGTTGAGATAGTGAGCTAGTGTGAGATCAAGAGATCCTTGTGAGCTGAGAAAAGAGCAACCATATCTTGAGCACTTCGATTCACGTCAAGAAAGCCAATTTGAAGCATTTGTTACTCTTGGAGCTTTAGCTTCTAGACGGCTAGACGTCGCCGGCTAGCTCCCAAGTTGTGGTGAGCAGCGGCAAGTTTGTGTGGGCTGTGATCTTGCCTCTTCGTGAAAAAGATCGCCTTAGTGGAAAGGAGGAGATAGCTTGACCTAGTGTGGTCATATAAGCTTCCTCAACGGAGACGTAGGGTTCACCGTGCCTTTGGTGGCTGCTTGGCGCAGCGGTGAATCTGAACTTCGGGAAACAAACCTTCATGTCTCCTGTGGCGGACCACTCCGAAATTATTCCAAGTTAAGTACCTTGGGACCACTAACACGTAGTCAGGCACTTAATCCGGAATAAGCTGGAGCGCCGTCGGATTAAACCCGATTAAACCACGTACTTTTCTCGATCGAAACAACAGCACACCCACACGAAGGTGAGTTACAGAGATTACAACATTCCACAAATTTAACATACATAGAGGGGTAACATAGAGTTATTACAAACCGATTTTGAAATTAGATCAGAGTACAAAGTCTTGCAGCGGAAATAAGAGTTTCATTGCAGCGGAAGAAAGTAATCTAACGACGATACAAAGAACACCGTGCTGAAGCCTGCCACGATGCTACTCCTCCCGATCCTCGGCAGAGGACGGGACCCATTCGATGTGCCAGCCAGGTGGAACCTGGGTAGGCCAAGACAAAGCATCGACATCCAACGGTGTACCTGTAAAATTAATGCCACAAGCAAGGCTGAGTATACTAATACTCAGCAAGGCTTACCCGTCGGGTGAAAACTACATCACCGACGTCTAGACATGAGAGGCTTTTGGCTGGTGGGTTTGTTTGCCAAAAAGCAACTAAAGGTAGATCCTTGCTTTCAAGTTTTAGCATCATATTCTAGTAAATTTAACCATTCTAGATTAGCATCCTCTCTAAGCATACAAGTGGTGCAATACAACTTATCTCATACAACAAGTTCATCAATCTCAATGTTCCACTTGTTACTCAATGTAGCAAGGCGGTCAAGCAGTCTCATTAACCGCGAGAAGCGGACAGTTCGAACCGAATTTCTGCTACCTGGCCAGGGGAAACCCAACATACACGGATACTATGCTTGCTATAAAAGGTACAAGCATTTCCCAACCTTTCCCATCGATCCACAATTCGGAACCGGGTCCATTTCCTTAGGATAAAGGTTTACTGCTTCACTCACAGTCTCACGCATATATCCACAAGTGTACGGCAGGGGAAAACAAAGTTTCCAAGGAGAGATGGCTATCGGCCCTAGCTGCTTCAATCTGGTACCGGGCTTACCGGCTCCCATATACCGGCATGCATGTGGTACGTTCAAAAACTTGACACACTCAACCACACATTTCGACCTTAAATCAATTATCATACACGGACGGGAGATCTACATCTACCATCCCGCCCGTCAATCCTTATGATTCCAACATAAGTAAAGACAAGCAATTCCTATGTCTCGCGAGTGACAGGAAATCACTCGACTTGTAACGGGCCTAAAGCAATGCCCTATCGATCCTTTCATACTAGTTTGCAATTCATAGGAACTAGGAAATGTGCAGCTAAGGTATTCAATCAACTCCTTGAAACGTAAATGCACAGACATAAATAATTCACAATGCACAATCTTTAAAAGTTAGGTTGTGCTCCGGGGCTTGCCTTCTTGGGCTAGCTGAAAGTCAGGCTCCGGGTTGTTTACGTCGATGTTGGCTCCGCCCTCGAGGTTCTCCTCTTCGTCGATGGGGATGAGGTCGTAGAAGCCGTCAACGAGTGTGCCTTCTACATGAGATGCACAAGTTAAGCGTTCTGCCAAACCATAATTCGAGGTTACAGCATTAGGTGATTTTTATCTCAACATTCTAACAAAGTTTCTCTTTTCCCTTCTAAGCTCCTGCTTTCGAGGAAAAGAACTCGGTTGGTCTCGAGGACCGAGTTCTTTTCGACGGAAAGAACCCTGCTGGTTCCCGCGGTCTGGGTTCTTATCGAAAAAGAACTCTGAAGCTCGAAAAGAACGTTGTTGGCTCTCGTTGCACCAGGTTCTCATCGAGAAGGAACCCATGCTCGAAGGAAAAGAACACTACTAGCTATCGTTGCGCCGGGTTCTCATCGAGAAGGAACCCTGCTCGAGTAGGAAAAGAACTGCTGGTTCTCGTAGTCTGGGTTCTTATCGAAAAATAACTCTGCTCAAGTAGGAAAAGAACTACTGGTTCTCGTATTCTGGGTTCTTATCGAAAAAGAACCCTGTTCGAGTAGGAAAAGAACTACTGGTTCTCGTAGTCTGGGTTCTTATCGAAAAAGAACCCTGTTCGAGTAGGAAAAGAACTACTAGTTCTCGTAGTCTGGGTTCTTATCGAAAAAGAACCCTGCTCGAGTAGGAAAAGAACATGAAGACGTGCCCTCGGCTCGTCGGTGGCGTTGCGCCGGCCAAACGGCGACGAACTAGGCTCGGGGAAGTGGGGGAAAAGAACGAGTGGCTCACCACGAGTCAAACGATGACGGTTGGGAGGCCGGGGAAGCTCGGAGTTCGCCGGCGACGTGCGGAGGCAGTGCGGCCGCCGCGGGCTCGATTTCGGCGAAGTGAGTGGCTCTCACCGGAGTTGGAGGGGTCCGTGAGCACCAGCGGGAGCTCGAGGAAGCTAAAGGCGTGCTCGGTTGACCTCGGGGTCGGCTCGGAGTAGGGTCTCGGCGTGCGGGTGCTCCGGCGGCCGAAAATCGCGATTTGGGGGAAATCTCGAATTCTCGCCGGAGAAGTGACAATAGCTTGGGGAAAGTGGGGGCTTTTGGAGCTGAGGTAGAGGGCTAGCTTCGTGCGCGACGAATTTGGGAATGGTGGAGTGTGGAAGGGGAATTTTGCCTCGAAGCTCGGCTCAGTTCGCGCGGCGCGAGGAAGAAAAAGACCGAGCGAGCGCGAGGAAGGGGAAATGGTGAAGTGAGCGAGTGAGTGGAGTGTGAGAGGGGTTCGGTGGGGGACTTGGGCACGCGAGGGTGGCACAGTGCGGCCTCGGGAGCGTGCGCGCGGAGTAAAAGCCGACGCGACGCGCCATTGATGCTCTGGGAGCTTGGACAGAGCGCGAACGGCTCGGTAGGCGAGGGAGATCGTTGCGTGCTGCTGTAGGATCGTCTACAGGGCGTGTTGGAGCGTAGCGGGATGGTATCGTGGCCTGCAGAGCGCTCAGCGCGGCGAGAGCGCGCGACCGGCATGATGGCGTCCCGCGGCGCGAGGCGAGGCGAGGCGACGGCTGCGAAGTGACGGCTCGGGAGGGGGCGAGACAAGAGCTAGGCGACAAGCGCCAGCGTCCGCCACGGCTCGGCCAGCTCGGCGCCGCCTGCGCCGCCCGCCGGCCACGTGGCGGCCGAGCTCCGGCCAGCGCAGGGCGCGCCAGGGGCACTGTAGCTTGCCCGTGGAGCTCCGATTTCAAATTCGAAATTTCTCCAAAAATTCAAACTGAACCAGAAAAAGTGTAAAAATAAAAGTCGGAATTTGGAAGATGGGACACAAATTTCTTTTTGGGGTGAACCTGAAATTCCAAGTTTTCATGCTCAAACAACCCAAAAACAAAAAGGTGCCCAGAACGGTAATTTGAGTTTTTGGGGGACTAAACTGCAAAATTTTCAAAAGTTCCAAACAGTGACTAGGGTTTATTTGTGATGAAGAACAACTTTTGCTTCTGGATATTTTCAAGTTTAGTACAAAAATCTTGAGTTTTCAGTTGGTGCCAAACAACCCTTGTTTTTGGAATTTTAAAATTGAATTTTTGATAGATTTTCGAATTTCCACCCATAATTCCCTGTTGCATTGATCTTAATTGCACTTTTTTAAAAACTTTTGACATCAGAGATGTCACAGCCTACCCCCCTTAAAAGGAATCTCGTCCCGAGATTCGAGTAAACTTAAAGATAAGGAGGAGAGAAAAAAAAGAAATACCTCGGCTTATGAAAGGATGTCGGGGAAATTCTTCCTAAGATAGTCCTCGGTTTCCCACGTGGCTTCATCTTCGGAATGATGACTCCACTGAATTTTGTACATTTTCACTCCTTTCCTTCGTGTTTGCCTCTCCTTCTCGTCGAGGATCTTGACAGGATGCTCATCATAAAAGAGATCCGGTTCAACCGAGAGTTCCTCTTGTTCAACAACTTCGGTCGGAACACGAAGACACCTCTTGAGTTGAGAAACATGGAATACATTGTGTACAGCTGAAAGTTTCTCGGGAAGCTTCACTTGATAGGCTACCGGCCCACATTGTTGAGTAATTTCATACGGGCCGATATAACGAGGTGCAAGCTTTCCTTTTAGTCCAAATCTTTGCACACCCTTGGTCGGGGAGACCTTAAGATACACGTGATCACAAACTTCAAACTGAAGTGGCTTCCGCCGTTGATCAAAGTAGCTCTTTTGCCGCGACTGGGCGGTCTTCAAATTCTCCCGAATGATCCTAACCTTTTCTTCTGCTTCCTTCACAAGGTCAGGGCCATAAGTATATCTCTCGCCTGCCTGGGACCAACACAACGGGGTCCGACATCTTCTACCATATAAGGCTTCGAAGGGTGCCATTTTAAGACTCGCTTGGTAGCTGTTGTTATAGGAGAATTCGGCCAGAGATAGACATTTCTCCCAATTCTTCCCATAATGAATAACACAAGCTCGAAGCATATCCTCAAGTATTTGATTTACCCTTTCCGTCTGCCCATCGGTCTGTGGGTGATATGCTGAACTACGGATCAGTTTGGTGCCTAGGGACAATTGCAATTGTTCCCAAAAGCGTGCTACAAACGGAGCACCACGATCTGAAACTATCGTCTTGGGTACCCCATGTAGACAAACGATCCGCTCCAAATAAATCTCCGCGTACTTCTTAGCAGTATAAACGGTATTGACTGGAATAAAATGTGCGGTCTTGGTAAGGCGATCCACAATTACCCAAATGGAGTCATGCCCCTGAGGGGTTCTGGGAAGTCCAACAATAAAATCCATGCTTATATCTTCCCACTTCCAGGAGGGAATAGGTAGAGGTTGAAGCGTGCCTGCTACCTTCAAGTGGCTGGCCTTAACACGCTGGCATGTGTCACATTCCGACACATACGTGGCAATTTCTCGCTTCATTCGAGTCCACCAAAAGTTTTGTTTTAAATCTTGGTACATTTTGGTGCTGCCGGGATGGATAGAAAATTTAGAGAGATGTGCCTCATCCATAATCTTCCTCCGGAGTTCCGTGTTTTTGGGCACCACGAGGCGATGTCCAAACCACATTACCCCCTGCCCATCTAACCGGAAGCACTTGTACTTCTCTTTCACCTTCTCCTTAGACAATTTCCTTTTAAGGATTTTAATGCTCGCGTCATTTAATTGGGCTACAACAATCTGATCGTGCAAGGTTGGTTCAACTGCAACATGGTTGAAGTACCTGTGTGGAACAATCTCCAAATTGAGCTTTGCCATTTCATGACACAGGGTGCCAGCGTAGGACTCCACGGAAAGACAATGACAATGAGCCTTGCGGCTTAGTGCATCCGCCACTACATTAGCCTTCCCGGGGTGATAATATACACTAAGGTCATAGTCCTTTGCTAACTCCAACCATCTTCGCTGTCTCATGTTCAGATGTGTCTGAGTGAAGACATATTTGAGACTCTTGTGGTCTGTGTATATGTTGCAGGGAACACCCATCAAATAGTGTCTCCACATCTTGAGAGCATGAATAACCGCTGCTAACTCAAGATCATGCGTGGGGTAGTTTTGTTCATGAGGCCGAAGTGCTCGAGAAGCATAAGCAATGACTCGGTTCTCTTGCATGAGAACACAGCCAAGACCGGTGCCTGATGCATCGCAATAGACATCATAGGGCTTGGTACAATCGGGCTGAGCCAAAACTGGGGCTGAACTTAAATGTCTTCGCAAGGTGTGGAAAGCTTCATCACATTTGTCATTCCACTCAAATTTGACTCCCTTCTTTAAGAGTTCGGTCATGGGCTTTGCAATCCGAGAGAAGTCCGGAATAAAACGGCGGTAATAACCGGCTAATCCCAGAAAACTCCGAATCTCGTGGACAGAGGTAGGTGGTTGCCAATCTAGCACCTCTTGCACTTTGGTTGGATCCACGGATATACCATCCTTGGAAACCGTGTGGCCTAAAAACTTCACGCTCTCTAACCAGAATTCACACTTGGAGAACTTGGCGTAGAGCTGGTGATCTCTCAGCCTTTGAAGAACAATGCGAAGGTGCTCAGCATGCTCTTCCTCATTCTTAGAATATATAAGAATGTCGTCAATGAAAACCACCACAAACTTGTCTAGTTCAGACATGAAGACCGAACTCATGAGGTACATGAAGTAGGCTGGGGCATTGGTGAGTCCAAAAGACATAACCAAGAATTCATAAAGTCCATAACGTGTGGAAAAGGCAGTCTTTGGAATGTCACATGGCCTGATTTTGATTTGGTGATAGCCAGAGAGAAGGTCAATCTTGGAAAATACTCTGGCGCCAGCTAGTTGGTCAAACAAGATGTCAATACGGGGGAGCGGGTACTTGTTCTTAATAGTTACCGCATTGAGAGGCCGGTAATCAATACACAACCTCAAGGAATGGTCCTTCTTCTTCACAAAGATAGCGGGACATCCCCAAGGTGATACACTTGGACGAATGAAACCTTTATCTAGCAATTCTTGGAGTTGAATTCTTAATTCAGCCAATTCATTGGGCGGCATTCTATATGGTCTCTTTGATATAGGTGCTGTGCCCGGCTGAAGTTCAATCACAAATTCAATGTCCCTATCCGGCGGCATCCCAGGTAAGTCATCCGGAAATACATCGGCATACTCACATACCACCGGAATGTCCTTTAGTTGGGTTTCTACCATTGCATAAGCACACGCATCGACGCAAGTCCGTTGTGGCAGATATAGCACACTCGGGCCATGCGTAGGCGAGTTTATCTCAACGACTCGTTCCGCAACATCTAGGACAACCTTATGTTGAGTCATCCAATTGGCTCCTAACACAATGTCAATTCCTTCCATACCAAGCAGAATCAAATCAGTAGGAAATGTTTTACTTCCCAGCCTGATTGGAACTTTTCGAGTGACTGGTTGGATGCAATTTTACCTCTCGTAGTTGATATCACATAAGATGATTTGGTATGGTACGATTTTAATCCGCATTTCACATGAAACCTTGTGCTTATAAAACTATGTGTTGCCCCGGAATCAAACAATACCACAGCAGGTTGAGTGCAGATAGGGAAGGTACCAGTCATGTCTGGGGCTCCCTCGGGTAAGTCGGCCAAGGTGGTGTAGTTGAGCCGTCCTTGTCGAACCTGCACGCGCTGCTGCTGCTTGCCCTTGCCTTGCTGATTTCCCGGGCGCTGATTTTGCTGCTTGTTCTGCGGGCAATCCTTGATAAAGTGATCTTTACTCCCACACTTTAAGCACTGATAGCCGGCTCCAGGGCGAGTTGGCTGTTGTGCATTCTGCCTTGGTGCCTGCTGCTGCTGCGGCGGTGGAGGGAAACGGGACGCGTTAGGCGGTGGCGGCCTAGCAACCCATCCACCTCCCAGAGGTGCCCTGGACTGTCCCTGCGGTGCTGCCGGGGGAACCAAGCGGAACCTCTGTGGCTGCGCGCTCGACGGTCCAGCGGGAGCCTTCCTCTTCTTCTCCGCCTTGTGCACCACATTGGCGTCTTCCTGGGTAATGGCAAGGTTCACCAGGTCGCCATACGTGGCAGCACGGGTGGTGGCCAACTGTGCCTTCAACTTAGTGTTCAGGCCACGTCGGAACCTCTCCAGCTTCTTCTCGTCAGAGTCAACGTGATGACCCGCGTAGGGGCACAGACCATTGAAGGCCTGGGCGTACTGAAGCACTGTACGGGTACCCTGGGTCAGCGCCAAAAACTCATTTAACTTCCGCTCAACCAGACCGGCCGGAATGTGATGAGCCTTGAATGCAGCCTTAAACTCATTCCACTCAACTACATGACCCTCCTGCTGCAGGGCCAGGTAGTTCTCCCACCAAAGGAGAGCTGGGCCGCGGAGCTGCTGCGCCGCGAACACGACCTTGCGGTTGGAGGTGCAAGGCGTCGCCAGGATGGTGAACTTGGACTCGATGGCTCGAATCCAGGTGTCGGCCTCCAAGGGCTCATCAGCTCGAGAGAAAATCGGCGGGTGCGTTGCCAGAAAATCCTCGTATCTGGCCACCTGAGGCTGAGGGGCCCGTTGGCCTCCCTGCTGAAGCATCTGCTGCTGCATCATCTGCTGCTGATGCTGCAGGTTCCGGAGAAGCTCCGTTTGCGTGGCATACAACTGCTGCCACGTCGGAGGTTGCTGCGGTGGACGAGGTGGCGGTGGCTGTTGCTGCCCCTCTGGCCCCTGCTGGTTAGCGTTGGAGCCACTAGCGTCGTGACCGCTGCGGGTGATTGCCATCTGCAGTAGGTACTTGTATTAGCCACATTTCATAAGCTTGCATAATGAATGACAAGATAGAACGTGACAATATACCGAAGTGTACTGCGCAGAATGGCAAGTCAGCACGCAGTTCGGGAGAAAAATCACATCTCCCAACAGGAAACAAGTCAAATGCTCCAATTCGGTCAGTAGCTCGAAAATGTTTTTGCTCTACAACTTTCATGTTGGGCTCAGAATCAACTTCGGACTGGATCTAAGCCGAAAAAAAAATTCAATCTTTAGCTCTCTGCATTTGCTGTTTTTCAGCAGGCCGAGCTGTAATGTTTTGGTTGCCATTTTCATTTCGCTTAACCAATGGGGTTGCAATTTGGTGATCATTTTGTTTGACAAAATCCAAACAACTTTGTAGTTCACATCACAACCCAGAAATGAATGGAAAACCCATCAATAATTAAAACAAGGTTAGCTGCAGAATGTTTTCAACACAGCTATTAAACTTCATCAAGTTTTGATCCCACAACCACATCATTAAATTACATTGCCACCAAAAGATAAAAGAGGAGCTCAACTCCATCTAGCCTATTACAACATGAAGCCAAAATCTAGGCCTAGCAGAGGAGTAAACTTGCTACTACCACTCTAAAAATCATCCAAATTGTTAGCGGTAGCCTCGCTGCCCATAGGTGAAGGTGGAGCTGGAAGGGGCGGCATGTCGTCCTCGGTGTCCATGTCGGAATCGGGGGCCTCTCCTTCACCATCCACATCCCCTCCTTGCTGGTCAAGAAGATGCTGAGCGTCGTGGGCGGCAACCATGGCATTGGCATGCTCCAAGGTACCGTGTACCTCCTCAAGCTCATCTCTAGTTTGTGCTAACTCATTTTGGGTGTTGTTGTGTGCAATGTGGAGGTCATTCAATTGCCTCTCCAAGTCAGCAATCATGGCATCTCTAGTGGTCACCTCAATGGACAAGGAGGTCCTCTCAACCCCTATGTCACGGGCACGAGCGGACATGTCCATGGCAATGTTGAGCATCTCGCTCTGTGATCGTCCAAGAAGTGCCTGCAAACGGTGATACGCCCGAATCCACCTCATCATCAAGGCGGCTGCAGCGACGGGGTTCTCCGCCATCCTCAAAGGAGAGCTAAGGTAACGCCTCATCCAGTGGGGATCGTCCGGCTGAGTCGGTGGGAATAATCCAAGCAACTGATGCTCAACCAACTCCTGGTTCTGAGCCACAAAGGAGCTAATGCCATTCAAGGCAGCTAGCTCGCACGTCGTCTCCATGTGGTGTCCGTGAACTTCCACCGTCCAGGTGGGGGAACTAGGACACGGCGGGTGGCGGTATACCACCAACCGCACACGG
This sequence comes from Digitaria exilis, assembly GCA_015342445.1. Classification (NCBI taxonomy): domain Eukaryota; kingdom Viridiplantae; phylum Streptophyta; class Magnoliopsida; order Poales; family Poaceae; genus Digitaria; species Digitaria exilis. Next base: position 394,798 of record JACEFO010002538.1, read on the forward strand.
GAACGGACCACACCACGGTCTCGGATAACCGTCCTCTCATACTGTGGCGGTGTAGGGTAGTCAAGTGCTTGTAAAACCGACCACAAGATGCTAGGGAAGCCTTCCCATCCCAAGCAATCAGAGAAGGACACGTGGTTCGGGCAGTTAGCCAGGTCAGCGAGGGCGTCCATCTGAACCAAAAGAAAAAAGGGGCAAGGGTGAGAACCGGTTAGCGCCAAAGAACAAAAACAGATTCTGTGAAGGGTGGTAAAAATTACAAAACTCGAAATCTACAAGCTCAAAAATTCCCAAATTTGGCCAGGACCTTGTTTAAGTAATTCCTAACAAGTTTCATGTAGGAGGTTTGAGCAGAATCTGTCGTTAAGATGGTGTAAAAATTCATTTTTTATCTCACTGTCCCTAGAAATTTCCAGCAGACAGGGGGTTACCATCTTCAGTATAACTCCAGTTTTTCTGAACCATTTTCGTTGAAATTTCTCCAGCATATACTTCATAATATTTATGACAACTTTCGTGTTGAACATTTTTTCGTTTGACAACGTTTTCAGTTTCGAATTAAGGGTGCAAACAGATTGTTCTCTGCAGGATTTTTGGGTTGTGATTTCAATTTCTTTGACGGCGGTTTGATTTGGTCATGTGTTAAAATTTGATATTAATTCAGTGAGAATGCAATGCATGAGCGGCCTATTCGTTCTCACCACACACATGCCAATAACTTTTGGCATACGAAGTTAGTGCCGGTGGCTAGGCAATATCCGTCTCTCCCTATATTATCTAGCCGAACTTTTCTAACCGTTTCAACATACGGAATCGCGGTTAGTATACCTGCAGAAAGATTCATCCCAGAGCATGTATAATCAACCTTTCGTGCCAGCACTCACGAAAGCGCTCCATTCATTACCACCCACTATAGAGGTGGCACCCGAACGTTTAACATTGAACGGGCAATGTTCATATGTCGCCAAAGCAACATATTGACAGTTTCATACGCTATTGAAATAACGTATTGACTTTGTGCCGCCATCATATTTGCATATGATGCCGTGGTACGCTACAGCAATCGCCGTACCTTGCGCCCACCATGCTATTCTAGTTTCATACGCCGTCACAGCGTATTGATGCCACAAGCAAGGCTGAGTATACTAATACTCAGCAAGGCTTACCCGTCGGGTGAAAACTACATCACCGACGTCTAGACATGAGAGGCTTTTGGCTGGTGGGTTTGTTTGCCAAAAAGCAACTAAAGGTAGATCCTTGCTTTCAAGTTTTAGCATCATATTCTAGTAAATTTAACCATTCTAGATTAGCATCCTCTCTAAGCATACAAGTGGTGCAATACAACTTATCTCATACAACAAGTTCATCAATCTCAATGTTCCACTTGTTACTCAATGTAGCAAGGCGGTCAAGCAGTCTCATTAACCGCGAGAAGCGGACAGTTCGAACCGAATTTCTGCTACCTGGCCAGGGGAAACCCAACATACACGGATACTATGCTTGCTATAAAAGGTACAAGCATTTCCCAACCTTTCCCATCGATCCACAATTCGGAACCGGGTCCATTTCCTTAGGATAAAGGTTTACTGCTTCACTCACAGTCTCACGCATATATCCACAAGTGTACGGCAGGGGAAAACAAAGTTTCCAAGGAGAGATGGCTATCGGCCCTAGCTGCTTCAATCTGGTACCGGGCTTACCGGCTCCCATATACCGGCATGCATGTGGTACGTTCAAAAACTTGACACACTCAACCACACATTTCGACCTTAAATCAATTATCATACACGGACGGGAGATCTACATCTACCATCCCGCCCGTCAATCCTTATGATTCCAACATAAGTAAAGACAAGCAATTCCTATGTCTCGCGAGTGACAGGAAATCACTCGACTTGTAACGGGCCTAAAGCAATGCCCTATCGATCCTTTCATACTAGTTTGCAATTCATAGGAACTAGGAAATGTGCAGCTAAGGTATTCAATCAACTCCTTGAAACGTAAATGCACAGACATAAATAATTCACAATGCACAATCTTTAAAAGTTAGGTTGTGCTCCGGGGCTTGCCTTCTTGGGCTAGCTGAAAGTCAGGCTCCGGGTTGTTTACGTCGATGTTGGCTCCGCCCTCGAGGTTCTCCTCTTCGTCGATGGGGATGAGGTCGTAGAAGCCGTCAACGAGTGCGCCTTCTACATGAGATGCACAAGTTAAGCGTTCTGCCAAACCATAATTCGAGGTTACAGCATTAGGTGATTTTTATCTCAACATTCTAACAAAGTTTCTCTTTTCCCTTCTAAGCTCCTGCTTTCGAGGAAAAGAACTCGGTTGGTCTCGAGGACCGAGTTCTTTTCGACGGAAAGAACCCTGCTGGTTCCCGCGGTCTGGGTTCTTATCGAAAAAGAACTCTGAAGCTCGAAAAGAACGTTGTTGGCTCTCGTTGCACCAGGTTCTCATCGAGAAGGAACCCATGCTCGAAGGAAAAGAACACTACTGGCTATCGTTGCGCCGGGTTCTCATCGAGAAGGAACCCTGCTCGAGTAGGAAAAGAACTGCTGGTTCTCGTAGTCTGGGTTCTTATCGAAAAATAACTCTGCTCAAGTAGGAAAAGAACTACTGGTTCTCGTATTCTGGGTTCTTATCGAAAAAGAACCCTGTTCGAGTAGGAAAAGAACTACTGGTTCTCGTAGTCTGGGTTCTTATCGAAAAAGAACCCTGTTCGAGTAGGAAAAGAACTACTAGTTCTCGTAGTCTGGGTTCTTATCGAAAAAGAACCCTGCTCGAGTAGGAAAAGAACATGAAGACGTGCCCTCGGCTCGTCGGTGGCGTTGCGCCGGCCAAACGGCGACGAACTAGGCTCGGGGAAGTGGGGGAAAAGAACGAGTGGCTCACCACGAGTCAAACGATGACGGTTGGGAGGCCGGGGAAGCTCAGAGTTCGCCGGCGACGTGCGGAGGCAGTGCGGCCGCCGCGGGCTCGATTTCGGCGAAGTGAGTGGCTCTCACCGGAGTTGGAGGGGTCCGTGAGCACCAGCGGGAGCTCGAGGAAGCTAAAGGCGTGCTCGGTTGACCTCGGGGTCGGCTCGGAGTAGGGTCTCGGCGTGCGGGTGCTCCGGCGGCCGAAAATCGCGATTTGGGGGAAATCTCGAATTCTCGCCGGAGAAGTGACAATAGCTTGGGGAAAGTGGGGGCTTTTGGAGCTGAGGTAGAGGGCTAGCTTCGTGCGCGACGAATTTGGGAATGGTGGAGTGTGGAAGGGGAATTTTGCCTCGAAGCTCGGCTCAGTTCGCGCGGCGCGAGGAAGAAAAAGACCGAGCGAGCGCGAGGAAGGGGAAATGGTGAAGTGAGCGAGTGAGTGGAGTGTGAGAGGGGTTCGGTGGGGGACTTGGGCACGCGAGGGTGGCACAGTGCGGCCTCGGGAGCGTGCGCGCGGAGTAAAAGCCGACGCGACGCGCCATTGATGCTCTGGGAGCTTGGACAGAGCGCGAACGGCTCGGTAGGCGAGGGAGATCGTTGTGTGCTGCTGTAGGATCGTCTACAGGGCGTGTTGGAGCGTAGCGGGATGGTATCGCGGCCTGCAGAGCGCTCAGCGCGGCGAGAGCGCGCGACCGGCATGATGGCGTCCCGCGGCGCGAGGCGAGGCGAGGCGACGGCTGCGAAGTGACGGCTCGGGAGGGGGCGAGACAAGAGCTAGGCGACAAGCGCCAGCGTCCGCCACGGCTCGGCCAGCTCGGCGCCGCCTGCGCCGCCCGCCGGCCACGTGGCGGCCGAGCTCCGGCCAGCGCAGGGCGCGCCAGGGGCACTGTAGCTTGCCCGTGGAGCTCCGATTTCAAATTCGAAATTTCTCCAAAAATTCAAACTGAACCAGAAAAAGTGTAAAAATAAAAGTCGGAATTTGGAAGATGGGACACAAATTTCTTTTTGGGGTGAACCTGAAATTCCAAGTTTTCATGCTCAAACAACCCAAAAACAAAAAGGTGCCCAGAACGGTAATTTGAGTTTTTGGGGGACTAAACTGCAAAATTTTCAAAAGTTCCAAACAGTGACTAGGGTTTATTTGTGATGAAGAACAACTTTTGCTTCTGGATATTTTCAAGTTTAGTACAAAAATCTTGAGTTTTCAGTTGGTGCCAAACAACCCTTGTTTTTGGAATTTTAAAATTGAATTTTTGATAGATTTTCGAATTTCCACCCATAATTCCCTGTTGCATTGATCTTAATTGCACTTTTTTAAAAACTTTTGACATCAGAGATGTCACAGCCTACCCCCCTTAAAAGGAATCTCGTCCCGAGATTCGAGTAAACTTAAAGATAAGGAGGAGAGAAAAAAAGAAATACCTCGGCTTATGAAAGGATGTCGGGGAAATTCTTCCTAAGATAGTCCTCGGTTTCCCACGTGGCTTCATCTTCGGAATGATGACTCCACTGAATTTTGTACATTTTCACTCCTTTCCTTCGTGTTTGCCTCTCCTTCTCGTCGAGGATCTTGACAGGATGCTCATCATAAAAGAGATCCGGTTCAACCGAGAGTTCCTCTTGTTCAACAACTTCGGTCGGAACACGAAGACACCTCTTGAGTTGAGAAACATGGAATACATTGTGTACAGCTGAAAGTTTCTCGGGAAGCTTCACTTGATAGGCTACCGGCCCACATTGTTGAGTAATTTCATACGGGCCGATATAACGAGGTGCAAGCTTTCCTTTTAGTCCAAATCTTTGCACACCCTTGGTCGGGGAGACCTTAAGATACACGTGATCACAAACTTCAAACTGAAGTGGCTTCCGCCGTTGATCAAAGTAGCTCTTTTGCCGCGACTGGGCGGTCTTCAAATTCTCCCGAATGATCCTAACCTTTTCTTCTGCTTCCTTCACAAGGTCAGGGCCATAAGTATATCTCTCGCCTGCCTGGGACCAACACAACGGGGTCCGACATCTTCTACCATATAAGGCTTCGAAGGGTGCCATTTTAAGACTCGCTTGGTAGCTGTTGTTATAGGAGAATTCGGCCAGAGATAGACATTTCTCCCAATTCTTCCCATAATGAATAACACAAGCTCGAAGCATATCCTCAAGTATTTGATTTACCCTTTCCGTCTGCCCATCGGTCTGTGGGTGATATGCTGAACTACGGATCAGTTTGGTGCCTAGGGACAATTGCAATTGTTCCCAAAAGCGTGCTACAAACGGAGCACCACGATCTGAAACTATCGTCTTGGGTACCCCATGTAGACAAACGATCCGCTCCAAATAAATCTCCGCGTACTTCTTAGCAGTATAAACGGTATTGACTGGAATAAAATGTGCGGTCTTGGTAAGGCGATCCACAATTACCCAAATGGAGTCATGCCCCTGAGGGGTTCTGGGAAGTCCAACAATAAAATCCATGCTTATATCTTCCCACTTCCAGGAGGGAATAGGTAGAGGTTGAAGCGTGCCTGCTACCTTCAAGTGGCTGGCCTTAACACGCTGGCATGTGTCACATTCCGACACATACGTGGCAATTTCTCGCTTCATTCGAGTCCACCAAAAGTTTTGTTTTAAATCTTGGTACATTTTGGTGCTGCCGGGATGGATAGAAAATTTAGAGAGATGTGCCTCATCCATAATCTTCCTCCGGAGTTCCGTGTTTTTGGGCACCACGAGGCGATGTCCAAACCACATTACCCCCTGCCCATCTAACCGGAAGCACTTGTACTTCTCTTTCACCTTCTCCTTAGACAATTTCCTTTTAAGGATTTTAATGCTCGCGTCATTTAATTGGGCTACAACAATCTGATCGTGCAAGGTTGGTTCAACTGCAACATGGTTGAAGTACCTGTGTGGAACAATCTCCAAATTGAGCTTTGCCATTTCATGACACAGGGTGCCAGCGTAGGACTCCACGGAAAGACAATGACAATGAGCCTTGCGGCTTAGTGCATCCGCCACTACATTAGCCTTCCCGGGGTGATAATATACACTAAGGTCATAGTCCTTTGCTAACTCCAACCATCTTCGCTGTCTCATGTTCAGATGTGTCTGAGTGAAGACATATTTGAGACTCTTGTGGTCTGTGTATATGTTGCAGGGAACACCCATCAAATAGTGTCTCCACATCTTGAGAGCATGAATAACCGCTGCTAACTCAAGATCATGCGTGGGGTAGTTTTGTTCATGAGGCCGAAGTGCTCGAGAAGCATAAGCAATGACTCGGTTCTCTTGCATGAGAACACAGCCAAGACCGGTGCCTGATGCATCGCAATAGACATCATAGGGCTTGGTACAATCGGGCTGAGCCAAAACTGGGGCTGAACTTAAATGTCTTCGCAAGGTGTGGAAAGCTTCATCACATTTGTCATTCCACTCAAATTTGACTCCCTTCTTTAAGAGTTCGGTCATGGGCTTTGCAATCCGAGAGAAGTCCGGAATAAAACGGCGGTAATAACCGGCTAATCCCAGAAAACTCCGAATCTCGTGGACAGAGGTAGGTGGTTGCCAATCTAGCACCTCTTGCACTTTGGTTGGATCCACGGATATACCATCCTTGGAAACCGTGTGGCCTAAAAACTTCACGCTCTCTAACCAGAATTCACACTTGGAGAACTTGGCGTAGAGCTGGTGATCTCTCAGCCTTTGAAGAACAATGCGAAGGTGCTCAGCATGCTCTTCCTCATTCTTAGAATATATAAGAATGTCGTCAATGAAAACCACCACAAACTTGTCTAGTTCAGACATGAAGACCGAACTCATGAGGTACATGAAGTAGGCTGGGGCATTGGTGAGTCCAAAAGACATAACCAAGAATTCATAAAGTCCATAACGTGTGGAAAAGGCAGTCTTTGGAATGTCACATGGCCTGATTTTGATTTGGTGATAGCCAGAGAGAAGGTCAATCTTGGAAAATACTCTGGCGCCAGCTAGTTGGTCAAACAAGATGTCAATATGGGGGAGCGGGTACTTGTTCTTAATAGTTACCGCATTGAGAGGCCGGTAATCAATACACAACCTCAAGGAATGGTCCTTCTTCTTCACAAAGATAGCGGGACATCCCCAAGGTGATACACTTGGACGAATGAAACCTTTATCTAGCAATTCTTGGAGTTGAATTCTTAATTCAGCCAATTCATTGGGCGGCATTCTATATGGTCTCTTTGATATAGGTGCTGTGCCCGGCTGAAGTTCAATCACAAATTCAATGTCCCTATCCGGCGGCATCCCAGGTAAGTCATCCGGAAATACATCGGCATACTCACATACCACCGGAATGTCCTTTAGTTGGGTTTCTACCATTGCATAAGCACACGCATCGACGCAAGTCCGTTGTGGCAGATATAGCACACTCGGGCCATGCGTAGGCGAGTTTATCTCAACGACTCGTTCCGCAACATCTAGGACAACCTTATGTTGAGTCATCCAATTGGCTCCTAACACAATGTCAATTCCTTCCATACCAAGCAGAATCAAATCAGTAGGAAATGTTTTACTTCCCAGCCTGATTGGAACTTTTCGAGTGACTTGGTTGGATGCAATTTTACCTCTCGTAGTTGATATCACATAAGATGATTTGGTATGGTACGATTTTAATCCGCATTTCACATGAAACCTTGTGCTTATAAAACTATGTGTTGCCCCGGAATCAAACAATACCACAGCAGGTTGAGTGCAGATAGGGAAGGTACCAGTCATGTCTGGGGCTCCCTCGGGTAAGTCGGCCAAGGTGGTGTAGTTGAGCCGTCCTTGTCGAACCTGCACGCGCTGCTGCTGCTTGCCCTTGCCTTGCTGATTTCCCGGGCGCTGATTTTGCTGCTTGTTCTGCGGGCAATCCTTGATAAAGTGATCTTTACTCCCACACTTTAAGCACTGATAGCCGGCTCCAGGGCGAGTTGGCTGTTGTGCATTCTGCCTTGGTGCCTGCTGCTGCTGCGGCGGTGGAGGGAAACGGGACGCGTTAGGCGGTGGCGGCCTAGCAACCCATCCACCTCCCAGAGGTGCCCTGGACTGTCCCTGCGGTGCTGCCGGGGAACCAAGCGGAACCTCTGTGGCTGCGCGCTCGACGGTCCAGCGGGAGCCTTCCTCTTCTTCTCCGCCTTGTGCACCACATTGGCGTCTTCCTGGGTAATGGCAAGGTTCACCAGGTCGCCATACGTGGCAGCACGGGTGGTGGCCAACTGTGCCTTCAACTTAGTGTTCAGGCCACGTCGGAACCTCTCCAGCTTCTTCTCGTCAGAGTCAACGTGATGACCCGCGTAGGGGCACAGACCATTGAAGGCCTGGGCGTACTGAAGCACTGTACGGGTACCCTGGGTCAGCGCCAAAAACTCATTTAACTTCCGCTCAACCAGACCGGCCGGAATGTGATGAGCCTTGAATGCAGCCTTAAACTCATTCCACTCAACTACATGACCCTCCTGCTGCAGGGCCAGGTAGTTCTCCCACCAAAGGAGAGCTGGGCCGCGGAGCTGCTGCGCCGCGAACACGACCTTGCGGTTGGAGGTGCAAGGCGTCGCCAGGATGGTGAACTTGGACTCGATGGCTCGAATCCAGGTGTCGGCCTCCAAGGGCTCATCAGCTCGAGAGAAAATCGGCGGGTGCGTTGCCAGAAAATCCTCGTATCTGGCCACCTGAGGCTGAGGGGCCCGTTGGCCTCCCTGCTGAAGCATCTGCTGCTGCATCATCTGCTGCTGATGCTGCAGGTTCCGGAGAAGCTCCGTTTGCGTGGCATACAACTGCTGCCACGTCGGAGGTTGCTGCGGTGGACGAGGTGGCGGTGGCTGTTGCTGCCCCTCTGGCCCCTGCTGGTTAGCGTTGGAGCCACTAGCGTCGTGACCGCTGCGGGTGATTGCCATCTGCAGTAGGTACTTGTATTAGCCACATTTCATAAGCTTGCATAATGAATGACAAGATAGAACGTGACAATATACCGAAGTGTACTGCGCAGAATGGCAAGTCAGCACGCAGTTCGGGAGAAAAATCACATCTCCCAACAGGAAACAAGTCAAATGCTCCAATTCGGTCAGTAGCTCGAAAATGTTTTTGCTCTACAACTTTCATGTTGGGCTCAGAATCAACTTCGGACTGGATCTAAGCCGAAAAAAAATTCAATCTTTAGCTCTCTGCATTTGCTGTTTTTCAGCAGGCCGAGCTGTAATGTTTTGGTTGCCATTTTCATTTCGCTTAACCAATGGGGTTGCAATTTGGTGATCATTTTGTTTGACAAAATCCAAACAACTTTGTAGTTCACATCACAACCCAGAAATGAATGGAAAACCCATCAATAATTAAAACAAGGTTAGCTGCAGAATGTTTTCAACACAGCTATTAAACTTCATCAAGTTTTGATCCCACAACCACATCATTAAATTACATTGCCACCAAAAGATAAAAGAGGAGCTCAACTCCATCTAGCCTATTACAACATGAAGCCAAAATCTAGGCCTAGCAGAGGAGTAAACTTGCTACTACCACTCTAAAAATCATCCAAATTGTTAGCGGTAGCCTCGCTGCCCATAGGTGAAGGTGGAGCTGGAAGGGGCGGCATGTCGTCCTCGGTGTCCATGTCGGAATCGGGGGCCTCTCCTTCACCATCCACATCCCCTCCTTGCTGGTCAAGAAGATGCTGAGCGTCGTGGGCGGCAACCATGGCATTGGCATGCTCCAAGGTACCGTGTACCTCCTCAAGCTCATCTCTAGTTTGTGCTAACTCATTTTGGGTGTTGTTGTGTGCAATGTGGAGGTCATTCAATTGCCTCTCCAAGTCAGCAATCATGGCATCTCTAGTGGTCACCTCAATGGACAAGGAGGTCCTCTCAACCCCTATGTCACGGGCACGAGCGGACATGTCCATGGCAATGTTGAGCATCTCGCTCTGTGACCGTCCAAGAAGTGCCTGCAAACGGTGATACGCCCGAATCCACCTCATCATCAAGGCGGCTGCAGCGACGGGGTTCTCCGCCATCCTCAAAGGAGAGCTAAGGTAACGCCTCATCCAGTGGGGATCGTCCGGCTGAGTCGGTGGGAATAATCCAAGCAACTGATGCTCAACCAACTCCTGGTTCTGAGCCACAAAGGAGCTAATGCCATTCAAGGCAGCTAGCTCGCACGTCGTCTCCATGTGGTGTCCGTGAACTTCCACCGTCCAGGTGGGGGAACTAGGACACGGCGGGTGGCGGTATACCACCAACCGCACACGGGAACGGACCACACCACGGTCTCGGATAACCGTCCTCTCATACTGTGGCGGTGTAGGGTAGTCAAGTGCTTGTAAAACCGACCACAAGATGCTAGGGAAGCCTTCCCATCCCAAGCAATCAGAGAAGGACACGTGGTTCGGGCAGTTAGCCAGGTCAGCGAGGGCGTCCATCTGAACCAAAAGAAAAAAGGGGCAAGGGTGAGAACCGGTTAGCGCCAAAGAACAAAAACAGATTCTGTGAAGGGTGGTAAAAATTACAAAACTCGAAATCTACAAGCTCAAAAATTCCCAAATTTGGCCAGGACCTTGTTTAAGTAATTCCTAACAAGTTTCATGTAGGAGGTTTGAGCAGAATCTGTCGTTAAGATGGTGTAAAAATTCATTTTTTATCTCACTGTCCCTAGAAATTTCCAGCAGACAGGGGGTTACCATCTTCAGTATAACTCCAGTTTTTCTGAACCATTTTCGTTGAAATTTCTCCAGCATATACTTCATAATATTTATGACAACTTTCGTGTTGAACATTTTTTCGTTTGACAACGTTTTCAGTTTCGAATTAAGGGTGCAAACAGATTGTTCTCTGCAGGATTTTTGGGTTGTGATTTCAATTTCTTTGACGGCGGTTTGATTTGGTCATGTGTTAAAATTTGATATTAATTCAGTGAGAATGCAATGCATGAGCGGCCTATTCGTTCTCACCACACACATGCCAATAACTTTTGGCATACGAAGTTAGTGCCGGTGGCTAGGCAATATCCGTCTCTCCCTATATTATCTAGCCGAACTTTTCTAACCGTTTCAACATACGGAATCGCGGTTAGTATACCTGCAGAAAGATTCATCCCAGAGCATGTATAATCAACCTTTCGTGCCAGCACTCACGAAAGCGCTCCATTCATTACCACCCACTATAGAGGTGGCACCCGAACGTTTAACATTGAACGGGCAATGTTCATATGTCGCCAAAGCAACATATTGACAGTTTCATACGCTATTGAAATAACGTATTGACTTTGTGCCGCCATCATATTTGCATATGATGCCGTGGTACGCTACAGCAATCGCCGTACCTTGCGCCCACCATGCTATTCTAGTTTCATACGCCGTCACAGCGTATTGATGCCACAAGCAAGGCTGAGTATACTAATACTCAGCAAGGCTTACCCGTCGGGTGAAAACTACATCACCGACGTCTAGACATGAGAGGCTTTTGGCTGGTGGGTTTGTTTGCCAAAAAGCAACTAAAGGTAGATCCTTGCTTTCAAGTTTTAGCATCATATTCTAGTAAATTTAACCATTCTAGATTAGCATCCTCTCTAAGCATACAAGTGGTGCAATACAACTTATCTCATACAACAAGTTCATCAATCTCAATGTTCCACTTGTTACTCAATGTAGCAAGGCGGTCAAGCAGTCTCATTAACCGCGAGAAGCGGACAGTTCGAACCGAATTTCTGCTACCTGGCCAGGGGAAACCCAACATACACGGATACTATGCTTGCTATAAAAGGTACAAGCATTTCCCAACCTTTCCCATCGATCCACAATTCGGAACCGGGTCCATTTCCTTAGGATAAAGGTTTACTGCTTCACTCACAGTCTCACGCATATATCCACAAGTGTACGGCAGGGGAAAACAAAGTTTCCAAGGAGAGATGGCTATCGGCCCTAGCTGCTTCAATCTGGTACCGGGCTTACCGGCTCCCATATACCGGCATGCATGTGGTACGTTCAAAAACTTGACACACTCAACCACACATTTCGACCTTAAATCAATTATCATACACGGACGGGAGATCTACATCTACCATCCCGCCCGTCAATCCTTATGATTCCAACATAAGTAAAGACAAGCAATTCCTATGTCTCGCGAGTGACAGGAAATCACTCGACTTGTAACGGGCCTAAAGCAATGCCCTATCGATCCTTTCATACTAGTTTGCAATTCATAGGAACTAGGAAATGTGCAGCTAAGGTATTCAATCAACTCCTTGAAACGTAAATGCACAGACATAAATAATTCACAATGCACAATCTTTAAAAGTTAGGTTGTGCTCCGGGGCTTGCCTTCTTGGGCTAGCTGAAAGTCAGGCTCCGGGTTGTTTACGTCGATGTTGGCTCCGCCCTCGAGGTTCTCCTCTTCGTCGATGGGGATGAGGTCGTAGAAGCCGTCAACGAGTGCGCCTTCTACATGAGATGCACAAGTTAAGCGTTCTGCCAAACCATAATTCGAGGTTACAGCATTAGGTGATTTTTATCTCAACATTCTAACAAAGTTTCTCTTTTCCCTTCTAAGCTCCTGCTTTCGAGGAAAAGAACTCGGTTGGTCTCGAGGACCGAGTTCTTTTTGACGGAAAGAACCCTGCTGGTTCCCGCGGTCTGGGTTCTTATCGAAAAAGAACTCTGAAGCTCGAAAAGAACGTTGTTGGCTCTCGTTGCACCAGGTTCTCATCGAGAAGGAACCCATGCTCGAAGGAAAAGAACACTACTGGCTATCGTTGCGCCGGGTTCTCATCGAGAAGGAACCCTGCTCGAGTAGGAAAAGAACTGCTGGTTCTCGTAGTCTGGGTTCTTATCGAAAAATAACTCTGCTCAAGTAGGAAAAGAACTACTGGTTCTCGTATTCTGGGTTCTTATCGAAAAAGAACCCTGTTCGAGTAGGAAAAGAACTACTGGTTCTCGTAGTCTGGGTTCTTATCGAAAAAGAACCATGTTCGAGTAGGAAAAGAACTACTAGTTCTCGTAGTCTGGGTTCTTATCGAAAAAGAACCCTGCTCGAGTAGGAAAAGAACATGAAGACGTGCCCTCGGCTCGTCGGTGGCGTTGCGCCGGCCAAACGGCGACGAACTAGGCTCGGGGAAGTGGGGGAAAAGAACGAGTGGCTCACCACGAGTCAAACGATGACGGTTGGGAGGCCGGGGAAGCTCGGAGTTCGCCGGCGACGTGCGGAGGCAGTGCGGCCGCCGCGGGCTCGATTTCGGCGAAGTGAGTGGCTCTCACCGGAGTTGGAGGGGTCCGTGAGCACCAGCGGGAGCTCGAGGAAGCTAAAGGCGTGCTCGGTTGACCTCGGGGTCGGCTCGGAGTAGGGTCTCGGCGTGCGGGTGCTCCGGCGGCCGAAAATCGCGATTTGGGGGAAATCTTGAATTTTCGCCGGAGAAGTGACAATAGCTTGGGGAAAGTGGGGGGTTTTGGAGCTGAGGTAGAGGGCTAGCTTCGTGCACGACGAATTTGGGAATGATGGAGTGTGGAAGGGGAATTTTGCCTCGAAGCTCGGCTCGGTTCGCGCGGCGCGAGGAAGAAAAAGACCGAGCGAGCGCGAGGAAGGGGAAATGGCGAAGTGAGCGAGTGAGTGGAGTGTGAGAGGGGTTTGGTGGGGGACTTGGGCACGCGAGGGTGGCACAGTGCGGCCTCGGGAGCGTGCGCGCGGAGTAAAAGCCGACGCGACGCGCCATTGATGCTCTGGGAGCTTGGACAGAGCGCGAACGGCTCGGTAGGCGAGGGAGATCGTTGCGTGCTGCTGTAGGATCGTCTACAGGGCGTGTTGGAGTGTAGCGGGACGGTATCGCGGCCTGCAGAGCGCTCAGCGCGGCGCGAGCGCGCGTGCGGCCACGGCGGCGCGCGACCGGCATGATGGCGTCCCGCGGCGCGAGGCGAGGCGAGGCGACGGCGGCGAAGAGACGGCTCGGGAGGGGGCGAGACAAGAGCTAGGCGACAAGCGCCAGCGTCCGCCGCGGCTCGGCCAGCTCGGCGCCGCCTGCGCCGCCCGCCGGCCACGTGGCGGCCGAGCTCCGGCCAGCGCAGGGCGCGCCAGGGGCACTGTAGCTTGCCCGTGGAGCTCCGATTTCAAATTCGAAATTTCTCCAAAAATTCAAACTGAACCAGAAAAAGTGTAAAAATAAAAGTCGGAATTTGGAAGATGGGACACAAATTTCTTTTTGGGGTGAACCTGAAATTCCAAGTTTTTCATGCTCAAACAACCCAAAAACAAAAAGGTGCCCAGAACGGTAATTTGAGTTTTGGGGGACTAAACTGCAAAATTTTCAAAAGTTCCAAACAGTGACTAGGGTTTATTTGTGATGACGAACAACTTTTGTTTCTGGATATTTTCAAGTTTAGTACAAAAATCTTGAGTTTTCAGTTGGTGCCAAACAACCCTTGTTTTTGGAATTTTAAAATTGAATTTTTGATAGATTTTTGAATTTCCACCCATAATTCCCTGTTGCATTGATCTTAATTGCACTTTTTTAAAAACTTTTGACATCAGAGATGTCACATCTCCTTTGTGGTTTCCCTCACTCGTTCATTCCTAGCATATTTACATTGCTTCCGCTTCGATCTACTTAGTTGTGCTTAATTGTGTGCAGGGACTCTTTTAGTATATTACATATACTCTGCAGAAGACATACACCAAGTGTTGTTTGTGCTAGGAGCAAAGAAGTAGCTGGAGAAGTTTTTGGCGTGCTCACTGTGCTGCACCGGTCTGACCGGTGAGGAGTACCGGTCTAACCGGTGACCTTCCTAGCACAGAAGACTGCACCGGTCTGACCGTGTGGAGCACCGGTCTGACCGGTGTGCCTCTGGCTGCTCGAGTTCAAGAGGGAGAAAGAGGGAGAAAAAGTTTTAATCGGCCACTCATCTATTCACCACCTCTCTAGACGACATCAAGGTCCTTTCAGGTCTTAGCCGTTATCCGGGGTCAGGTCGTTACATTTGGTAATCAGAGCAGGCTCTCGCCGTGTTAGGGGCGCGTGCCGTCGCAGTTGCGCGGGTATGGTGCGCATACGCGTGGACCCTGGGTGGTCACGGTATGGCAGATACGCCGGCACTGGACCCACGGACGTAACTCGGAGAGTTGGTCCTGAACCTGTGGCCTGCAAAGGTAAGTTGGCTCAGCTGTTCGACGAGGACGTCGAATCCTAAGGGTGGGTGAGTTGTACTACAGTACGCGCGAAAAACACTATAGCGCCGGGAATGGAGCGGTAGCGGTAGCGTTTAGTACCAAACTGTTCACTGGTGGGCAGCTAAACCAACTTAAAAGGCTGGCCCATGGAAGCTAGTTAACCCGTTCGAACTCTTTTTGCGCGAAGCGAGGACGAAAGCGCAAGAGGTTAACTAGTAGGTGTGGCTCATTCAACGTGTAGAGTGGGTCTTAGCCGTTATCCGGGGCCAGGTCGTTACACCGGCGAAGCCGGAGGACGAGGCGGCGGCGTCAGTGAAAGCCGCCAAGCTCCGAGACCTCCAGGTCTAGGTCCTGCCACCACTCCCTCATGTAAGCCGTCGCCACCCGCGTTACTCCCTCCCCCTCCTCCTCCTCCCCTTTCTTCGTCTAGCATTGATCCCTTCCGGTGGTTGGGCTCTCCAGATTATTAGGGATAGGCGATTCAACTTGTATAATTTGACGATCGTTCATGTGGAGGAAAGATACAAATTTTACTTTTTAGTTCGTGTCGCAGTGGCTAGAGTTGCTTGATTGTTTGATTGGGATGTTCACATTTCCTGGCCGCATTCATGTTATAGTAAATTATGAGTTGCTTAATCAGTCCAAAAGAAAAAAACAGATCGCGTTGCATTATCTGTCTATGTTCATTTTATGTTTGTGGGAAGACGTATTTTCTAACGGAGTGGGTGTTTACGCCTTCGGGGGTGCACCGCACCCTCTCCGGCTCTCCGCTACCGTACTCCTCTCCGCAACAATGCGCCGCCTTCTCCGTCCAAACCATCCCCACCTCCACGAGGACGTCTCCACTCTTCCTCTTCTCCGCCTATTGTACTCGTCCAGCTCTGGTGGACAGCCGGCGGCGAGGTGGGTCCTCCTGCTCCTCCTCCCTCTCTCGGTATGGTGGTAGCTGGGTTGGGTTTAGGGTTTCGGGTTCGGGATTGTCGAGGGAGAGCTCTATGGCCGGCAGGCTTAGCGTCAGGCGGCGGTGGAGGATCTGGGTGGCTAGGCGGCGAACTGCAACCGGCGGTAAGGGCCGACGGCGGGGGCGAGCGGCTTTTTCAGATGAATGGCGGGGTGGAGGGCGGCGCCATCGCCGGCGGCCGGGGCCGCTGGTGAAGGGGTAATCCCGGGTTCATTGAACGAGGACTGTGCATTGCAGTCGCCCCAGATCTTGCATTTCCAGAGTATAGTTCTTTATTTATTCTGTTAGCACCACTGATTATGGTATGCTTCTCTAGCAGAGGGGCTGAGGAGCAATGCATGGCCGGCCGCGGCGCGCGGCGAAGCCGGAGGATGAGGAGGCGTCATCAGCGAAGGCCGCCAAGCTCCGGGACCTCCAAGCCCAGGTCCTGCAGAACCAGCACTCGGGCACGTAAGCCACCGCCCGCGCTACTGCCTCCTACCCCCTTCCCTTGCTCCGTCGCTTCCGGTGGTGGGTGGGCTCTCGGGGCTCTTGGGATAGAGCTTTGGTTAGCTTGCTTGGCTTGGCCATTGTTCTTTTTGGAGGAAAGAAGATGCAAAGTTTACTTCTTCGTTCATGTCGTATTGCTTGTTTCTTTCCAGAAGCTGCGATGAACCCAGGGTTGCCTGATTAGTTGGTTGGGATGAACCCAAAAGAAAGAAACATATCGGATTGGATTGTCTCTGATGCAATTTCACCTTTGTTACCTTATCAACATTGGGCTTCCAAAGTAGCAAAAGGTCACAAATTGAGTCTTCCAAAGTGGTACTTAATAATCAGCCGGACTTACTCGAACAATGGCGCTTGGGACTGTAGGTACACCAAGGAGGCGATTGGTTTGAGCTTCAAGCTGCTCGAGATAAATCCAGAGGCCTACACTGCATGGAACTACCGGAAGCTTGCGTTCCAGCACAACATCAAGGAGCTTTCTGAGCCAGAGGCCATTAAGTCTGCCATTGATGATGAGCTCAGGGTGGTGAGTTCCCTGATCTATCAGCACTCTTCAGTAAATTCAAGGGAAAATTTGCTGGTGGACACCGTTCAAAACTGGCTTTTGCTACAAGCCATTAAAATTTGATGTCTTTGCCAAGAGACACTATTCAAAGGGGGTAATTTGCTGGTGGACACTGAACTGATTATTGTATTCGATTTTAATAGAAAGCCAAGGCAAATTACCTATTTACCCTTCCTGATACTGAATCGATGGACATCAGATCAGAATGGATCGGGCCTTGCGAGTTGCGACTCGCCTGCTCCTCCCGCGCCATTTGTGCCGGCAAAAGCAGTACACGAATCACGCGAGGGAGAGGAGGGGTGCCAAGGGAGGAACGGCCTGCAGCTCGGCCGGATTTCCACAGCTGGCGCACCTGCGCCCGCGCGCAAGGTACGATGGACGGGCCGGCCTGTGGCTTGGCCGGTGGCCCAGCGCTCCCTGCGTCCGAACGCGAGGGAGGGCAGACGGGCCAGCCTACGGCTTTGCTGGCTCACCATGGCCGGCGCTCCCGGCGCCACTGCGCCAGCACGCGAATGGGCCATGGCTGTCCGAACGCAATGGAGGGGCTCAGCTGCGAAACACATGAGGACGCGGTGGATGTGATATAAGAGGGAGGGAGGCTCGGCCGACGCACGGGCACGGAGCCAGCTCCGGCTGGGCGGGCCGCCGGGGTTGGAGAAGATGAAGTGGCCGGTTGGAGTCAGCAGATGAAAGGAAGGCAAGGGTATATTAGGGAAATTTGGTAGCTTTCTATTAAAATTGAATACAATAATGGATCCAATGTCCTACAGCAAACAGAACGATGTTTAGTGGCTTTGCTAGAACACACTTACAAAAATTTGGTAGCTTTCTATAAGTGTGTTCTAGCAAAGCCACAAAATTTGGTAGCTTTCTATTAAAATTGAATACAATAATACAGGCAAGTGTAGTCTAGCAAAGCCACAAAATTTTAGTGGCCTAGAGCAAAAGATATCTTTTAACGATGTCCAGCAGCCAATTTTCCCTAAATTCAAACACACCTCTTGTGTTTTTTCTATGCTTTAGTTGTTTCAAGTTCAAGTGTCTATGTAGCTGACTGCTTGAATGATACTCAATTGTGGAATTTTGAAGGTTGAGGTTGCTCTGAGGCAGAATCCAAAGTCCTATGGGGCTTGGTATCACCGGAAGTGGTTGCTGAACCAAAAGCTAGCTCCAGTGGATTCCAAGCGTGAATTTGGCCTCTTGGATAAACTATTAAAGGTAGATGCCAGGAATTTCCATGGATGGAATTACCGAAGGTAGGTAGGTCTCTGTTTGGAGAGTAAAGTCAACATCATCTGCTTGGACTCATTCACCCCCTTGAGCAGGTTCCTTGCAAGATTCATGGGGGTGCCAGATGAGGAAGAGCTTAATTATACGATGGATAAGATCAGTGACAACTTCAGTAATTACTCAGCTTGGCATAATCGCAGGTATACAGTTACTATTTATGGCTGTTTTTCGTAAACGTTACCTATACAATTGTTGTTTATGGATAATCTTTTGAAATGTTTTCTCAGACTTTTCACTTGTCCATGTGGTGTCGCTAGAAATTTGCTCTCGATGGGTTATCAAACAAATTTAACTGATAACATCAAACTTGGTGAATAATGTAAGCTGCTTCAAGTTAGGCATCTTTTAGCCATAGTGCACTGAGCACAAGTTACTGAGCAACTGAGCAGACACCATATAGCAATCTGAGTGCATATCATGTGAAACAGCAAATGGAAACACGTTGAGTTTAGTTTCTTATAATTCTTAATGAAAATTGGTACCCTTCCCTGAGACATTTGATTGCTGTTCATTACCTTGGTCCTATTTATTTCCTTACATAGTTTATGTTTACTTGACAGTTTTCATAGTTATATTCTAATTATTTGTTTGCTGCGATGTTGTTCTCGTCCACCTTTTTCCAGTATACTTCTGTCCAACCTACTAATCAAACAGAACAAAGGTTTCGAATCAAAGCAAAAGATTTTTTCCCAAGAGTTTGAACTTGTCACTCAAGCTCTTTTCATAGGTCCAAGTGACCAAAGTGGATGGTTCTATCACCTCTGGCTTTTAGCTCAAACATCTACTCCAGATAACCCACAGCTGATTGCTTCATGGCCATGTAGTGGTGCAAAGCTCAGTTCCTCTTTGGTCAAGGAAAAAGTTGAGCAGAACACGCTGTCATCCATTTGGTGTCACTCACTGCAGGAAAGGACTGTACCCATGGTTCTCTATTTTAACGAGCCTGTCAAAGGATTGAATCAATCAAGTGTGAAGTTAAAATCTGATTTGGACTTTGGTAAGGATATTCACTGGAGGGCCCTTTCAATGACTGATTCAGGGTATTCTAGCTGTTGGACCACATATCTTCAGATTGCAAATGAATGTAGCAGTTCACAGCAATATTCCGTTGAAGTGAGCATACCCTGCTCGGATGACATTGTGTCTAGAAGTGGCTCTAACTACAATTGTCCTGTGCATTTTACATTTACTATTGAATTGATCAGCGACGACGCCCAGGATATAGATCTGTTTGATAAGCCAGTTGCCTGTAATTTTGTAACACCCTAAAATTTGCCCTATTTAAAATTCAGTAAATAATTGGCTTTTGTATTCAAGTGCTCATAAATAATGTAGGAAAAATAAAATTTTGAATAATTAAAAGCAAATATAGGGTATAGAAACATTGTTGTTGCATTCATGCTGGTGCATTTATTTTTTATTGTTGAATTCAAATTTGAATTTGAATTTGAATTCAAATGAGTGTTTGAATAAAAGAAAAAACCTTTTCTTTTTCTCTCTCTTTTTCCTTCTCCTTTTCAGCCCAGCAGCCCAGCTCTTTTTTTTTCTGCGCGCGGCCCATCTCTTTCTCCCTTTTCTTTTTCCCGCGGCCCACCCCTTCTTTCTCCCTGCGCGGCCCAACAGCCACGCCAGCCCAGCCGCGCGCGCCGCTCCTTCCCTCTCCTCTCCGCCAGGTGGGCCCGCTCTGTCGGCGCCTTTCTCTTTCTCTCTGCGGCTGACGACTTGGGCCCACCTGTCAGCTGCTCCTTCCTCTCGCCGTGTCCAAGCAGGACACCGCACCGCCTCCAAGTCCGAGCTGCCGCCGCCTCGCCGTGCCGCGCCCGGACTCCCCGGCTTGGAGCGCACGCCAAGGAGACCTCGAGCCCCAATATAAGCCGCCGCCAACCCCTCGTTCTCGAGCCGCAGCCCCAACCCTAGCCGCAACCCTAGCCGCCGCCCTCTTTTCGAGCCGTCGTCGTCTCGAGCTCGCCTTGCTGCCGCATAGCCGCCAAGAGCTTGCCCCGGAGCTTCGCCGCAAGGTGAGGAACTCGCCAAGCGCTTTTCCCCTCTCTCTATCGCCTTCTCGCGCGCGCATAACCTCGCCGGAGTTCCCAACCCGCCACCGCTCGTCGCCGGCCTCCACCTTTGCCCAATCTTCGAGTAGAACCCCCAAAATCGACTTCCCGTCGTCTCCTCTACCTCTAGGACCAAACGCGGCGAGATTTGGACCACCGTAGCGCCTTCCCGAGCCAACTCCGGCGAGTTCCGGCGAAGCGCCACCGCGTTTGCCGCGGATGCCGGCGACCCAGAGCTCCTGCTGAACCCCAGCTGTCCGATCTAAATCCAACGGCTCGCGTTAGATCTAATCCGAGTCAAACCGGTAACCCCGAGTCAGCCGTGGTGATTTTGCAAAAGAGCCCCTCTGTTTTCTGAAAATCAACCCACGGTCCACCTCTATTCAAAAGTATTTACAACCAAGTCCTTTTTCTTTCGGTTTAGCCCCTGTCTTTTTAAAAAAATAGTGCCCGCCGTCCTGAAAGTCGTTTTTACTCGTTAGCCCTCGTGTTTTTATATGAAATTATGTTTTAGGTCACTGGTTTCTTTCAAAAACACCCCTGGAAGCCTAAAACCTTTACCAGCAAGCCCCTAGAGCCCGTTTTAAGCGTAGTTTCTCCGTTTTGACTCCGATTTGAGTGATTTTCGCGCTCACGTGTTCGTAGTGAAGCGTAGAGTAACTCTAAAGCCTTCTTTTCATCTTTTGTTTATGTTGGTGTATTGTTCTAATTAAATATCTTGTTTGCATGTATGTGTGGATGCTTGTGTGGTGATCAATGTGAGTAGTTGCCGAGCCGTTCGAGTTCGCCGACGTTTCCGTTCCCGAAGAGCAGGAGCAGCAGCAGTTCGCTGAGGAAGGCAAGTATAACACGGACCATCCTTGTTACCTATACACCGATTAATCATTTAAATCATATGCATGTGTCTAATACTGTTAACCACTAAGGATGTTCCTAGTCTTTACCTTATTCCTTGTTACCCGGGGTTTTATGCATCATGGTTAGTCTATGCTACGCGCTGCAATCAACATTTATTTTTAATGTCAATATTGAATTAATGGTTCACTTCAATGATGGTTAAAAGATGCTTTTTAGCAACATGGTTCGGGGAACTAGAGCATATGCTGTGTGCTTTGTTCTAGTGTCTCTATAAGGTTTGATCTAGGGAATTAGAGCATGTGCTTTGTGCTTTGTTCTAATGTCTCTCCATAAGGTCCGGTTCTTAAAGCGGCAACCCAGGAACCTGTTCGCCGCCGTTGGAACTATAATGGCTCTGGTCTTGGATAATTAGCTTGTACGTCTCTAGCTCGCCAGTGGTTACCGAAAGGCGTATGTGGGGAACATTCGTGAGAGTATAGTTTGATCCATCGAGGACGGTTTTAATCCGTTGGCTATGTCTCGTTAGGCAAAGTCCCGTGATGTAAGCGCCCGATGTACGGCAGCTTCACACGTTGCGATGATTGCGCTCTCGCTCTGGACGCCATTGACCCCCTCACGTTGCGCCCTGAGCGTACGTCAATCTCGATGCCTCGGGTTATGCTGCCTATGTTGAACCAAAACGGCTACTGTGCTTGTTAGGGTGTTTTGTGAAAGTACTCGTAACATAAGTTCTTTTGGATTTATGTGACCGGCGGGTAAAGGGCGAAACCTCTGCAGAGTGTTGATCTATCATGATAGCCGTGCTCACGGATACGAGCGGCCTGGATCCTTTTTTATTAGAAGATGATATTAGTGGTTGATATTGGTTTGTTCTATGATCACTTATACCTTATTAATGGGTTTATACTTGGGTCCTACTCATTTGTAGTAAATTAGATGATAATAAAATGAAACAACTAAAAGTGCTAATGCAGTATAACCGTGTCAAGCCTTTTGTTCTTGCATAACCCGTGTTATACTTGTTAAGTAAGATGGTTTACTTACACTTGCAACTATTCAACAAAATCCCGGATGGGTAACAGATAGAGCATTGAATGATCAGTCGCTTGCTGAGTTTCCAGAGGATCTGTCGTACTTCTAGCTGTGTTCAACCAGTCGGTGTCCCTGTGGTCTTGAGGCTCTACTAGTTGTGAGACGTTTAATAATATTAAGACTTCCGCTGTGTTATTTGTTTAAGACTATGTCTTGTGTTAAACTCTGATATAAACTATTTTATTCGAGCATTATGTTCTCTGTGATTCAATATTTGTAATCTATATGTGTTCTGTGGAAATTCTGGGCGCACATATGGAAGCATTCGGATTTCTTGGAAATCTGGGTGTTACAAATTTCTCAGAACCATTAGAGTCTCATGGAAACTGTGAACCTATCCCTTTTGATCTGCTAAAGATCACTGGTGCCTTGGTCGAGGAGGATTCAAATTGGCATTTTGAAAGACTATCTGAGGAAATAGACCTTTTCAGAGAACTACCTGATGATAATTGGTTAGGCTCTAAATTCATTCTGAAGCTCTTTTTTTCATGATTTAACCTCCATTCTCATAAGACTCTATTTTCCAGTAAGTTTGTGAAGTTGACATTAGCCCGGCTATTGCTTGCTTGTGCTGCTATAAAGTCCTGTGGGAGATCTCCCCAGTGTTACCTGGACACGCGCGTCTGAATTTTTTTTCGCGCGTCGACGCGTATCAGCGCGTCGACTCGCGTAGGATACGATTCGACTCGTATCAGACACGCCGGCAGCCGCGTCCAGGTCCGCCGTTCTAGTGATGCGCTGCCGGGGGACGGAGCCGTTCGTAAAGACGCGTTGGGGAAGAGCGGGAGGTTCCCGAGCGGCGGCGGCGGCGGCGGCAGGGAAGAGTGGGGTGGCGGCGGCGGCGGCAGGGAAGAGTAGGGGAGGAGGCCGCGGCGGCCGACGGAGTAGGGAGACAGGGAAGGAGCCGACGGAGAAGGGAGATGCGTCGCGGGAGGGAAGAGAAAAGACGGGAGGAGGTGGCGGCGGCTGGGAACGGAAGAGAAGAGTGGAGGCAGCGGCAGCAGGAAAGAGAGTGGGGAGTAGGATAGAGTTAGGGTTTTCGTGGGCTCATGGGCCAAAAAGCAGCCCATAACATTTATTTTCTTTATTTTTTTTTCTTTTCCCTTATGGGTGTCATGTAACTCATGGGCTAAATATTTGTATTTTTGCTTGTAAAATTTAAAAATAAAAAATATATTATACGAATCCTCGAATCCTATTTTTTAGGATTTGCCGAATCAGACACCCACACCCGAGTCGGATTCCGACACCCGCACCCGTGTCCATGTAACACTGGATCTCCCATTGAAAGGAAGAGGTACTGTGAAGAGGCACTGGGACACTTCAGTGACTTGATTCGCCTGGATCCATCTCATAAACAATACTATGAGGATGAACGGAGCTTAGTCTTAATGGACAAGGTAGCATAAAGACTGTTTGAAGAAACTTTTTTATGAGAGAACGTGCTGTAGTCTAACTTAACTTTTGCATGCAGCTAACATGTGACATGGAGACTTTCGTGAAGCACTGTTCAGTTCAGGTTCAACCAAATTCAATTCCGTTGAATCATGTGCAACTTTGCAAATTGTCGTTAACACATGTTGGATTTGCGGAACGCCTGATGTGGGTTCAAGTGCTGGACCTAAGCCATAACAGTCTTAGATCAATCGAAGGTTAGCATTGAACCAACCTAACTTAATTAAGGCGTGCAAATTAGCTTCTCAAATGCAATTGCAGAACTGATAATTATATTAAACTACTTTGCTGAGACAATTTGCCCAGTAATTGGCTAATGCTTGATTATACTTGAGGAACAATGGCTTAAGCATGCTAACTTTTTTATCTTTTAATAGGTTTGGAGGCTTTGCAGCAGCTTGTGTCCTTGAACATCAGTAACAACCATATCAGTAGTTTCACAGCACTTGAACCCCTTACGAAGATAATGTTCTTGAAAGTACTGGATTTATCTTCCAACGAGATTGGAGCTCACTCAATGGACACAACACGATATATCTGCTCATCTCCTTTCTCACACAAGATCGAAGCACATGAAGCCTTTGAAGAGTGCCAGAAGAAAAATATCAACGTGGAGGAATACTGGGATGCCATACTGTTCTTCAAACCTCTGAAGTTGGGACAGCTTGATATCAAAGGAAATGCAGTTGCTAGCAAGGAGAACTTCAGAACTCTTGTCATGACGCTTATTCCTTCTCTAAAATGGCTCAATGGTGAATGTGTCAATTAATTGATGGCTTACACTTGAGAGTGCGCATACTTGGATAGTGTCAAAGTTCGGTGTAAACTAAAATTTGCTAGCAGCCATTGATTTGCTTCATATGTACTGCTATATTTATTTAAGCAAATCTGAGACACGAACGTGATGTTACCGAGTTATGATCTTTCAGCAATTAACTGTCACATACCATGATACACTGCTATTTACATCTTGTATCAGTGAGGTTGCACCCTGACCCAGGGTTATCCATTAATGATGCTGTAAGCCTGTAATAAAACTTTGGTAGTTTGAATGCAATCGATGTACTGCAGATTTTTCTTCCATTCTCTTATCTTTCAAAGAAAATATCAAGCTAAATACCCTGGCAGAGGCCCTTTGCTTCTACCCTTGCAGTCCCAGACTTCACTAGTACATCAATTTCTAATTTCTGTTGGCATGCTCTCTTATTTACTCCTGTTTTTTTAATGATAGTTGTAACTCTAAACTAGAGATTATATGAAAATTAACTCGCTGTTAGATGTTCATGCATGAAGTACTTCCCAGCTGCATCTGATCACACAGTACCAGGAACTCCCAAATGACTAATTAAAAGTTTGAAATAAACAATTCTTGAGAAAACGTGAACACCAATTTTCTTCAAAGACATCAGCTAACACAGCAGAAATATGCAAGACCTCTCTCAGATTACAGAATTGGTTGCAAATTAAGTCTCAGAAAAGCCTAAGAATGTTGTACAGGTGTTCATCTATGCTCAGTGGCTTGAAAACTACATCATCATCAGAAGTACCATTCACTCCAAAGACAGGAGTGACATCTTCTCATCAATCGAACAATCAACCAGGCACGACGAGCGGCAGGGGGGGCGCTGCTCTGTCGGGGGTGAAGAATGGCGGGCACTGCGGTACTCCACTGCATCCGGGAGGATTATGTTCCCTTGCTTGTCGATGCAGTGGAACAGCCTAAGGAAGTAGCGGCCATCGTTCACACCAATCAGCATCCTCCGGAACAGAAGCTCCCGGAGTTTGGCGACGGCCGGAGAGCAGCATCCAGTGGAGCAGGTGTGCTGTTGCAATAAGCATCTTCAGAAACTGGGATCGCTTGAGATGGCACCGATGGTCCTTCCATTGTGGCAAGGCTTCCCCTCTGCTAAAGAAGCATTCCATTTAATAACAATGGCTGTAACAAAATAGATAAATTGACTTTGGCTGCGTTTAGTTCTGCAAATTGAGCAAAAACAGTACGCAAATGTGTCAGTGCGTCAGATGAATAGTGAGGGGTGATGTGATGTGAATAGGGATGGGATGGGATGTTTTGGGAGAATTGGGGGAAGAAGTGGGGAATCTAAACGCAGCCTTTACAACGCCTGCACATGCAAGATTTGGGGCGACGGCATGTGCAAGCCTAGTTCCATGAACCCGGACTGCCCCTGCCAGGCTGCCACCGCCGGCAATGGCACCGCCCTCCACGGCTCCACCTCGGCAGGAATCCGATCGCCCCTGCCGTCGGCCCTTCCCGAACCTCGCTTTGCCTCCCCACCCTAGATCCTCCACCGCCGCCTAATGCTAAGCCCGCCGGCCATACAGCTCTCCCCCGACAATCCCGAACCCGAAACCCTAACCCCAACTTAGCCGCCACCATGGCTCGATCCGTGAGAGGGAGGAGGACCCACCTCGTCGCCGGCCGTCTACCAGAGCTGGACGAGCACGAATCGGCGGGAAAGAGGAAAAGGAGCTCGGACGGAGAAGAGAAATTTGCTATTACGACTCTCCCAACATTGCGATATTAGGACTCCAAATATGTACTTTGTTAAAACGACATAGACTGATTTCGCTTGACTTATGGCAGATGGTAGTGACTGATTTGTTGTGAGAGAAAAATCTTATAAAAGAAGCCAAGCGAAATAAATCATCATAAACATTGGAACCTTACTATTATAGGATTTTGGCTCCCTTTAAGCATTTTTTCTCAAAGGAATACATGTATATGGCATGTGAAGAGACCATTTTGCCCCGGGGGCTTTTGACACTGCGTACATGCTACATGACTGGCCGCCGCCTGAGCTGGCAGGCCGGCGCATAGTGCCTGGCCGTCGCATGCTGCTGGCCACCGCCTAGGCTGGCAGGCCGGCGCATGCTGCCTGGCCGCTGCCCTAGCTGGCTGGCCGTTTCAAACCGCCGCCGTTTGAAATGGCAGTAGGGTCCAACCGCGGTTGGCCATCAACCGCCGTTTACCGCCGCCTTCGATCGGCGCGTGGCCCAACCGCTCTTTTAACTGGCGGGTTCTTGGACCCTACCGCCATTTCCGACGGCATTTTAGTATAGATTTTGAAAATTTTCGATTCTACCATTTATTTTTGAGAAATAGGAAAAAATATATAAAAAAATCCGAGACGGGCCGCTTAGCTGGTGTCGATCCAAAGCATGTCCATGGGGCCATGGGGGGTGCATTGTCCAGCATTTCTGCAAGAATTCTCGCGTCGAATTTGCGAGATGATCGAACTGCACCACCTCGCCAAACTGTACTACGACTGCGACCTGCGACATTGAAGAAAGAAAAGAAAAACAAAATAGAGAGGTCGGCAAATGCAACGCTCGAACCCGACAAATCCAACCCGTCAGTTCGCGAAAGCATCGACGCCAAAGGTTGTGTTTGTGTATGGGCCGATGAGAAGGCAACCTTGGACGACCGACCACACCACACATCAAGACGCGGTTCACGTACACCATATCTCCAGTCCTTTTTGTCCTGTCGTAGTGTCGTTACGTTTACACGGCCACACGTTGGTGTGCTTGTCGTCGACTCCTGCTTGGGGGCGTGCAACCAAGCCATTCCTCGAAAGGTTAGGCCCAAAACACCTCGAGTTCACAAAGCTGGATGGCCGGCCACCGGCAGAAACAATGCTGGATGGACGGGCGCGCGGGAAGGGTTTTTTTTACCGACCGTTACCGCGACGGTTACCGCGGTAACCATTCTTACCGCCGCCGCGGGACGGTTACGGTTGGTACCGGTAGAAACCATTCAAAAAATGAACTTTGAATTCAATAAAATAAAAAATTCTATAAAAATGCCTAAAAATAGCTCATGATTTATAGAATTTAATGGTGTCAAAAGTTTTCAAATTTGGGTGCATTTACTATATTTTTCGAATTTTAGAAGTTCGAAAGAAAAAGAAAAAAACCGCAGCGGCCCGTTATGGCCCATCAGGCCCAAAAGGCGGACGAGGCCATTATTGCCTCCCAGACCCAGACCCCGTCCCCGTCCCGTGACGCCGACCACCAGTCCGCGAGCGAGCTCCCAGGAGGGTACACCTTACCGTCGGGAACCGGTCCGGTTTGACCGGTTCCCGACCAAACCGCCCCGGACCGGTAGCGGTTCGGGGCGGTTTGAACCGGTGGAAATTCAAATTTTTTAAATTTAACTTTAAAAATGGAAAAATGTCGTAAAAATTCCTAAAAATACTTCAAGGTGTGTGTAATCTATTGGTGTAAAAAGTTTTCAAATATTGGCTCATTTGATATTTTTTTGGCAAATACAAGTTAAATAAAAAAAAAAGAAACCGGTCATACCGACCAGCTAACCAGTCAAACCGACCGGTTAACCGCTCAAACCGAATTTGAATTCAAAATTCGAATTTGTCCGGTTTCTAGCGGTAACCGGTCCAACCGGACCGGTTTACCGCTACCGCCGGGCGGCGGTTCGGCCGTCCGGTTCCGTAAAAAAAACCCTGGCTCCCAGACTCCGGCGTCGGCGACTGAGTTTTGCGCCGCCACGGCCGGTTAGCCGCCGCCAGACCGCGGTAAGCCGGGCGGTAGAAGCGGTTAGCCGCCCGGCCCCCGGATCTGGCCGCTCCCGGGCGGGAGAAGCGGCTGGCCGGGCGGGAGGGGCGGCTAGCCGCAGCTAGCCAGCGGTAACCTCGGCGGCATTTGAAGGTAATCCTTCACAAATTTATATTACAAGTTTAAATGTAGGGTAGGAAATAATTTAGGATTTAGGTTTCTTTAGCTATAGGTTTTTTAGGTAGGATTTATTTAGGATTTGTGTTAGGATTTAGGTAAGATTTGCTTTAGGATTTATGTAAGATTTGCTTTAGATTGTAGGATTTGTAGGTAGGATTTAGGTACCATTTTTATTAGGATGTAGGTTTATTTTGCTTTAGGATTTAGGTATGATTTTCATATAGATTTAGGTATTTTTTATTTAGGTAAATTTTATTTATGTTGTTGATTTGTTTTGTGTTGTCCATTTATGCAGATACACAATGTCACTATGGTATTTGTATATGTATGAGACTATGGTGGTAGTTAGTACTGAGTAGTGACTATGATATTTATATGCACTATGTATTTATGTATTTGTATGACACTGTTTATTATTGCTTGTGTGGTCTTTTTACATTAATATGTGCATAGGGCATGCCAAAAATTTGATTTTTTTCAAGATAGAAAAAAAAGAAAAGAAATCCAGCGGTATTAGAACGGTAACCATTTTTACCGCTCGGTAACCGCTCCTACCGCTCGATATACCGATTGCTACCGTTTGTACTACGCATTTTGTTTCATAATTTGAATTCGAGCGGTATAAATTGGTAACCGCTCCAACCGCTGTGTATACCGTTACCGCTGGGCGGCGGTAACCGCTCGAAGGATTTTTTTTTTCGGGGGAAGAACGAAGGCAGTGTTCGGCTGGCTGCTCTGCAGCTGCTACTGGGGGGCTGACGGGTGGGCACCCACCCGTCAGCCCCCTAGCAGCAGCTGCAGAGCAGACCCGTCAGCCCCCCAGTAGCAGCTGCAGAGCAGCCAGCCGAACACTGCCGAAGCTACTACTCCATCTGGATTTGGACCACCGTTAGTTCAGCCCTTCAGTTTTACATGACACGATAACCCGTGGAAATGGATCGGACACGTTTTATATTGGGTTCATTAGATATATGTCATTACAACTTTCGCGGTTTTGAGATATGCCATTACAAGTCGCTTATTCGCAAATATACTATTACAATTTCATCTTTGCTTAAGATATGCCATTGTATACGTATTTGATACACTGGGACCCATGTGTAGACTCTGATATTTTTGTATGGACAAAAATACCCTCACTATAACTCTACTCTTCACTCACTGACCTATGGGTCCCATATGTTTATCTTCTTCCTCCTTCCCTTGTTCCCAATCCTTCCCATGTGCACCTATCAGCTCAATCTCCAGCGGCACAGACCCGATCGGGCACCAGATTCTCATCGGTAGCAGGCCAGCAACGCGGGTGAGAAGCAGCAAAGTATGGCACGCCGGAGCTGTCAGAGCCTGCTGGTCGCCGTCGCTGTAGCCTTGGCACTGCTAGCCATCGCCGCCGTGCCGCTGACGTGCGAGCGCATGAGTGCCCGGCGTACGAGGTGGACAGCGGCCCATCACGGTCTACATCCCCCACCCCCGCGTCAATGGGAGCGGCCGCCACGCGTGCGCTGCCGGAGCCGCGCGTCGCCGCCGCAGTCACGGATGCGGCCGCCGTGCATGCGCGCCGCCGCCGCTCGCTGGCTCGTCCGCTGCTCCACCAGTGGACGGGAACATGCCGGCCTGCAAGCTCAACGCAGGCCGCAAGGAGCTCATCGGCGCCCCCCCCCCCCCCCCCGGCTCCTGCCGGTCCTCGTGGCCGCCGGCTCGCTGCGCGCGGAGCTCGCCGAGTCCCGTCGCTACTCTGTCGCCACCCGCCTCACCGGTGAGCCGTGCAGAAGAAGAAGGTGAGGGAGGGGACGATGGGGAGAAGATGGATGGACTGGCTGGTTGGAGAAGAAGAGGAGGAAGGAGATGATATAGGTCCCACACGTCAGTGAGTGGTGGGAGAAGATGTAGCAGGGGTATTTTGGACTATACTAAAATACAAAGGTCTTTGGTGGGTCCAAAGGAATCAAAAGATAAGTGTGATAGATTCAAAGACTATATAATGGCACGATTCAAAGTATGTAACAATTATAATGGCATATTTGTGAATATGCGAATTGTAATGGCATATCTTCAAACCGCGAAAGTTGCAATGGCATATATCCAATAAACCCTTTTATATTTGCAGCACAAAATAGCGGCACACCTTCTAGATACTAATAGCTGCTTGCTGTTAGTGGGAGGTTAGGCTTTCCACTACCAGAAAACCTAAATTTACCGTGTGCCACGCCGTTTGCCGTGCGCTTTATTTCGGGCGCACGGCAAAGAGTCTTTGCCGTGCGTTTTTTATAGGGCGCACGACAAAAAAAAGGCGCACGGTAAATTCATATTTGCCGTGCGTTTTTTTTGGCGCACGGCAAACTCATTCTTTGCCGTGCGTTTTTTTTACGCACGGCAAACACATGAGTTTGACGTGCGCCTTTTTATTTGCGCACGACAAACTATTTTTTCCCCACCGGCCGTTAGTCCTGTTAGTAACTAGATGGTGAAAATGATTTTATTTTTGTCCCCTTTCCCGTGTGCTTACACTAGGCGCACGACAAACTATTTTTTCCCCACCGGTAGAAGGATCTTGATGTCGCCTAGAGTGGGGGTGAATAGGCGGATCTACACTTTATAAAAAGTCTTGAAACCGGTCAGACCGGTTTCACAAACCGGTCAGACCGGTTTGTCACATAGAAAAAACAGCAATGAGTAAAAACCCTCTACGAGCTCTAGCACAAACCACTTTTGGTGTGAAGCTTCCTCATATGATTTGAAGTATATCAAAAAAGCTCCTGCACATAGAACAACCACACCAAAGTAGATCGAAGCGGAAGCACAAGGAATATGCTAGAAACTACAAGTAAAAAAGGGAGGCAAACCAAGCTAGATATATATGAAGTAAAAGCACAGGAGACACAAGATTTATCCCGTGGTTCAGCTCGCCACAAAGGCTGGCCTACATCCACGTTGTTGAGGTAAGCCACAAGGGCTATGGGATCTCTTTCAATCCGCTTCCTCTCTCTCACCTATTGCCAAAGCAACAGGTGGAGGATTCTACTGTCTCAGATTTGCAATACAAACTTCTTGGAGCTGCCACACAATGATTGGAAGCTTCCAAGCGACTTCTAGCCGTCTAAGAGCAAAAGCTCCAAGTGTAACAAATGTTTCAGAGATTTTATCAACATAGCCAACAAGTGCTCAAGTATGGGATTGCTCACAAAGCTCACACAATAGTCACTCTCTCAACCCAATTCAAGGATATGTCACTATAGGCTTGAATCTCACTAAGAGAGGTTGGGGAGAGCTCAGCAGGTGCTTCTGAAGGTGTTAGAGTCGTGGAGAGTCAGCAGCCCCTCAAGGAGGAGCTCAAGGGTATAAATACCAAGCCACCAAAACTAGCCGTTAGTCTGTCAGACAAAACTGTTCAGACCGGTTTGCCAAACCGGTCAGATCGGTTTTCAAACCAACTAGCCGTTGGACCTGTCAGTGCACAAAACCGGTCAGACCGGTTTCCCAAACCGGTCAGACCGGTTTAGGCCAGGAACCCATACTAAGTTTTGATCTCACAAGGATAAACTCTCATGGGTTCACTTGAGCACTATTGATGTACGTTGTCCATCCAATGTTGCATCCCTCTTGATAGTACAGCATACCTATACTCAAGACAAAAGATAGAACACTAATTAATCCACTAAAGCTTGAGTCTTTAAAGATTATGCCGGTGCTTGATATCTAGCATTTTAAGGGCTTTCAACATTGCATACCCACTGAGTGTGTATATATGTATGTATGTATATGTATGTATGTGTGTGTATATATATATATATATAGTGTAGGTATATTCTATACCCTGGTATGAAATAATATTCCGTACCCGAGCCGATATGCGACCCGACCTCCCCGCGCCTGGCTTTTTTTTTTTTTATCGATTCTCCCCCACCGCACCGGCTTTTTGTTTCCGGCTCTCTGCCGGTCCACCCACGCCTACGGCAGTTTCACTCCCAACCCAAATCCGTCCGCGACACCCGCCCCCGTTCCGCCGCCTACCTTTCGATCTCGATCCTGGCCCGCCGCCGCCACCGCCGCCGCCGCCTCCCCAGCCCCACGTCCGCCTCCACTTCCGCCTGGTCGGATCAAGGGACGAACGCGCAGCTCCTCTCCATCGGCCTCCGCCTCCTCCAGCTCAGGTGGGACGAACACGCAGCTGCTCGCCATCGGCCTGCGCCTCCTCCAGCTCCCCTGCAGCGCGACCGCGGGCCGCGGCGAGATGCCGCCACGGCTCCTGCAGCACCGGCGCCCGCCACGCTGTTGTCACCTGTCGCGGGTGCGCGGGGTTGCGCTGGACAGGCGGAACCATCCGTCGCACGCGCCGGCCGCCTCTACTATCGGAGTACCGGGGCTGGGAAGAACTGGCTCATGACCACGACGTCTGCGGAGTCGTGGTCTTTGGGCGGCCGCAGACGAGGAGGACGAGTCGGATACGACGGCGGACTGCCCCTCCTCGACTAGCTCGCGGCGTTGAAGCACAGGGGCGACAGGTTCATACATCTCCTTCCCTGTGGAATCCTTCTGTCCATTTCCTCTCCAGTTCCACCTTCTGATCCAGGTCGACTGCAACAGAATCGAATTTGCGGCGTTCTTCCTCGGTCGCGGCACCTTCCTAATTTCCCCCTTCACCTTGATTTTTTCGGATTAATGAGATCTGATTCTCCTTCAGTACAACTGCGCACTGTACCCTCTATTGTTCTCCCGTATGATTTCAGTTTATTTTGATTGATTCCCCATGGAAGTGCCGATGATTCGTGCAGGTAGTAGAGCTATGTTGGCCGTAGATTGTCGCAATCTGTTGCGTGATCTTTTTCGTTTGCTCCCATTTGATTCCTTAATGTCTGATTTTTTTTTCTCCAATTCAATTTCGATCTAAAGTATTGATCCTTTCAGGCATGACCTCCCTTTCCCTTACAATATCAAATGTCCATCAACGTGACGTGTAGCCAATAGGTATAGTGGAGTTACAAGTTTCTGGTGAACAAGCTTGTGCTATTGTTCTTTATTCCCTGCAATTGAGTCTGCCTAGCTTAAGAAAAATATCAGGGGTTCCCTTTTCGATTCAGAAGTAATAGATGATTGTGCTTATTATGTACTAATCTTGCCAAGTTCAAATTTGAGGCATGCTATTACTCTGTCAGTGTGTGTAAATGTTCAGACATGCATGCACAGATTGTATATGCTCATACATGTGTAATATACGAAAGTAAGCTTTGTTTGCTTATTCAGAAAGTTCAAATACATAATTGAAACTTGTGATGTTTATGTACAATTAAAATGACCATGTGCCATTTTCTTTCATTTTAAACAGAGTTGCAGCAGGATTATCGGAGCTTGGTTCCAAGCTGCTTTCACATGCCGTGAAGCCCACAACGACGACAAGCGACATTATATCAATAAAATGCTAGTGGCTGGTGTGCCTGCAGCAGCATCTCTTGACCGGCGACCCAACTGCAGGCATCATGTAAGCCACCATGCCACCAAACTGAACTGAATCTTCTGTTTCACATTGTTTTAAAGTATGAGCTCTCTACACAAGACATTCCTTATTAGAATATGTAATTATAATTGCAACTACAATTATTTGTGTGGGTGGGTGGGGGTGAGTACTTAACTCACAATGTTCTTCTACGAGGATATCAAATCTGCCATATGGACATATACATTAAGGTAGAATTTGCCATTCAAAGAGATGCTAGTTCATTCAGTGAAAGAAATTTTCCACCTGGTGTAATGCACCTCCATGCTCTAGTTGTTTGCTACTAGAATTTATCATTTTCTCTAATTTTGAGTTTGGGTTGCTGAACCTGCTGAGTCAATTGGTAAATCGTCGCTTATATATGTCAAACATTTCTGCTGTGAAAATTTGTTGGTCCCATTACTTCTATGTATCAAGCAGTTTTTGGTGGCATTCTTTTACATATTGCCATCAGGGAGATTCCAGGTTCTTGTCTGTTACTTTGCTTAGGACACCTTCCAAGTGAGATGCCATCTAGTAACATCGATTGGCTCTTGATTTGTTTAATTTTGACGGCACTACTGTTAATATTGACCTCTATATATGCAGTGTCATGATTGCATAGATGGAATGATGCCTAAACTGATATGACTCATGCAATCTAAGAATAAATTAAGTAAATGATCTTGAAAAAATAAAATAGAGATGGGTAAATATGCTGGATTGGAGAAATCAGTACTACTATTTTGGTGCCAGCAACTGAACCTGTTCTATATGCTCATAATGGGTATTTGGTTATTTTAAAAATCGATAGCTATCAATTATAAATCGATAGCTATCAATTATAAATCGATAGCTATCAATTATGTAGAGTTCTGCACTATTGACGTCTACGTGCAGCTCCAAGATCACATTGAAGCAGATTTGTCAGACCAAACATGCTTGACATTTGTTTGCATTGTGGAAGACACCCAAACAAGCTAGATGATTGTGAATGTTGAAATATCTCGAGGGAAGTGTAAAATTATTGCTAGCGTGATGGTTCATGTCATTTTGATTGTATGTGCCTGTAATGCGATCGTTAATAACTCTTCCTGATAGTGTGATGATGGATTCCAAAGAAATCCTATCTCATGCCTCAGGCAGGTGAAGGCCATCATACACGTCTTGTTTGTTTCCTTCAATTGTATG
The DNA here is from genome assembly GCA_015342445.1 of Digitaria exilis. Classification (NCBI taxonomy): domain Eukaryota; kingdom Viridiplantae; phylum Streptophyta; class Magnoliopsida; order Poales; family Poaceae; genus Digitaria; species Digitaria exilis. Next base: position 430,000 of record JACEFO010002538.1, read on the forward strand.
CCTGTCAATCACTAGCAAGATTCTAAATTCAAGATATGTAAATGTTTTCATGTATAGTTTGTTCAGAATTTCTGGATGATAATTCTTTATTATTTTATTCATATAGTTACCTCTGTAATTAGTTAATTGTAGTTTTGTCGGGTACCTACGAAAGGGGTACCCCCAATCTAGGCCCAAAACCACTTGGCATCCAGGCCCACGACGACGTCAACCCAACGCCACGGCCCAGCAGAAGCCCACCATCGTAGCAAGTCCTCGGTGCCATCCGGCTCGAGGCAAGCCGCGAACGGGCAGTTTCCGTCTCGCTCGAGGGCTGCCGGCCTCGAGGGCGACCCCCACCCCCAAAGGGGTGTTTTCCGTCTCGTTCGAGGGTCGGCCAGCTCGAGCTTGCCATCCAAGCTCGAGCCCGCCCCAACGGGAAGCAACGCCCGGCACGATACGTCTCGGCTGACTCATGATGATGCGGTCAAAAAGCGGGATCACTGCTCCACGCCTCCGCCAACTCTCCTGAGAAGACATCGGTCAAATCCAATCACCACAGTGAACTCTGAGCGCCATGCTGCACGCCAGGCCTAACCCCGCCAGGGGCACTGTGCCAACCACTCTTTTGACTTTGCTCCCCGACAGACGCGCGGCCACCCTCGAAGGCAGCCTCGAAGGAGAGCAGGGAAACTCGTGCGCAAGGAACCACCCTCGACGCCGTGGACTTTCACGAGAAGGAAGTACATACGTCAGCATTGCCATACCGTCAGCATAGTTGGAAGACGCGATTCCCGGTCGCGTGCAGTGCGGTATGGACGACAGGGCACACCACGACAAACACATGTACACGCACCCCTCCCTCTTGGTCTATAAAAGGGGGAGGGAAGCCCATGCAAAAGGCAGGTCAGAGAGACGCATAGAGAACACAAGACTCACGAACACATATACCATCGCCTGGGACTTAGGAGCTTTTCTCCTTCTCCCACGTTGCTTGTAAACCCCTACTATAGGCAACACGCAAATTCGGTGCATAGCACCACTGCTGGACGTACGGCCCAGTGGCCGGAACCAGGATAAAACCCCTGTCTCACACTCTCGCCATCGGGGAAACGGGTGATTAGCATCGCAATCACTTGTCGGTTCCGGTGCGACCAAATCAGGCACCGACAGTTGGCGCGCCAGGTAGGGGACCAGCGCTGCGCTACCCACATTCCGATGGCGAACTCCGGCGAGGAACGGCCCCCGCTGGGCGAGAGCAATCTGCTCCCAGCAGGGCTAGAGATCCGGTTTGGGAGCCTGCGGTTCCAGACGCGTGGCGATGATTATCGCATGCGCATCCTCCAGGAGGATCCCAGCGACCAACCGGACTCTCATCACCGGCCTCCGGCGGCACCGCGACGGCGGAGCCGTCCTGGACCCCGCGCACGGCGAACGCGCGCTGCAAGGCGCGCCGCCGACGTCGGCGACCCCCACCCCGCGTGGGAAGGGGACGTTCTGCGGTCAGGGTCACGGGAGAGGGTCGCACCCTTCCTCCCAGAGCCCATGTCCGCATCTCGTGCTACGACGGCGCATTCCTATCCCTACGGGCTACGCAACTCCGCAGATGCGTACGCCTCCTCCATCCGCACCACGATGTGTGCGTATCGCAACCAACCCGGTTGCCACCAAGTCTCCGAGCAAGATTTCGCCGATCCATCGCCTGGCGATCCCCGCGCGGGGTTCGATGATGAACATGCATCTATGCGTGGTTACCCTGGTTGGGATTACTCGGGTCTCCGCGACCCGGAGGCCTTCATTGCCTTTCAAACAGCGGCGGATTACTGCTTCGGGTATTCCGATGATGAGTATGACCCAACCAGGGAGTGCTTCGTCATCAACGACGGGCAACTCAGCGAGGGATCGACGTCCGGTGACGGAGGCGGAGGTGACGACCAAGTCGACGATGATGGCGTAGATCCGATAGGCGCGCAGCCATCGGATCCATCGGATCACTTTCCTTCCGAGGACGAGCGAGATCCGCGCCACCGATCGCGGGCTAGTGATGACGCCTCGCCACCAGCGCGCTCCGATCTCGAGCCAGCCAAACAAGGCAACGAGCACGGCACCGACGCCCGACAGGCAGGACGAGTGGCTCAGGCCCGCATCCTTGCTGAGGGCGGAGATGACGAGCTCGCTCCCAGGACAAGCCAGAAGCTCATCGTAGCGGCGGCGCTGCTTCGAGCCATGCCGGAGGCGGCAACCCCCGAGGGGAGGAAGTTGCACCTCGAGGCCCAAAAACTGGTCGAGACCGCCGCACGACAACACGCCGAAAGTTCGGCCTCCCGCCTTCGACGCTCCACAGCCTCAAAGGGCGAAAGAGGAGGAGAATCCTCGGTACGCTCGCCCCGGCCCAACGGCAGGGCACGAGCACAATCTCGAGGCAACTCCCGCCGCGACGCGGCGCGACGCCACGCAAGCGAGCCACGCGCGCTCGAAGCACGAACGCTTCCAGCGAGGGAACCCGCGAGGTCACGCCTCCGGGACACCCGAGGCGCGGACGATGACGGCGACGCTCGCAACACCCTGAACGAAATCAGGCGGCGAGAGGAAGCCCGGACCAACCAGCTCGGGCGCGCCAACGCTGGGTGGGACCGGGATGCGGCCCCAGAGCCTGCGGGCACGCGGGTGTTCAGCTACAACATCCGCACCGCCCCGATTCCCCCTCGATTCCGACAGCCAACCACCATCACCAAGTACTCTGGGGAAACAAACCCCAAGGTATGGCTTAATGACTACCGCCTAGCGTGCCAGCTCGGCGGCGCCTCAGACGACGCCATGATCATCCGCAATCTGCCACTCCACCTGGCAGATTCCGCGCGGACTTGGCTCGAGCACCTGCCCCCGAACCGGATCCGCAACTGGGACGATCTGGTCGAGACCTTCGTGGGAAATTTCCAGGGCACCTACGTACGCCCTGGAAACACGTGGGATCTTCGAGGGTGCAGGCAAAAACCTGGTGAATCGTTGAGGGACTTCATCCGGCGCTTCTCCAAGCGCTGCACCGAGCTCCCCAACATCTCCGACCACCAGATCATCCACTCTTTCCTCGAGAGCACCACCTGCTACAGCCTGGTGTGCAAGTTGGGGAGGAGTCCACCCCCCGACGCGAACCGGCTATTCGAGATAGCCTCGAAGTACGCGTCGGGGGAGGAGGCGGCCAACGCCATCTTCAATGACAAAAAGGGGAAACGCCCCGAGGAAGCGTCCGCGGAGGACGACAAGGCGAAAGGCCCCTTGAAGAAGCGAAAACACGGCAAGAAAGGAAAAAAGCCACGAGCCCCTCGCGGGACGGGTGACGTCGAGGACGAGGCCCTCGCAGTCGACCCTAACCACAAGGGACCTCGAGGTCCCCCGCGTGGTGGGGGTGTCTTCGACGACCTCCTCAAGAAGCCGTGCCCATACCACAAGACTGCAGTCGCTCACACCCTCGAGCAGTGTGAGATGCTGCGGAAATTCTACAACCGCATCCCTCGAAAGGATGCCGGTCCGCCCAAGGATGGCGGCGCCAAGGACGACGACGGATACCCCGAGGTGGAACACGTGTTCTTCATCACGGGAGGTCCCGCGGCTAACCTGAAGCCTCGACAGCGGAGGAAGGAGCGTAGGGAGGTCATGCTGGCCCAGCCAGCGACCCCCTCGTACCTCGACTGGTCATCAGAGACCATCTCTTTTGGTCGCGAAGACCATCCCGATCATATCCCGAACCCCGGGCAGTACCCTCTCGTCGTTGACCCCGTCATCGGCAACACGCGCTTCTCCAAAGTGCTCATGGATGGCGGCAGCAGCCTCAACATCCTGTACGCTCCAACCTTGGAGCTTATGGGGGTCAGCACCAGCGAGCTGCGGCCTAACAAGTCCTCCTTCCATGGAGTCGCGCCCGGAAAGCGCGTCCAAACCCTCGGGCAGATCGACCTGCCCGTCTGCTTTGGAACCCCAGCGAACTTCCGTAAGGAAGTGCTCACCTTCGAGGTAGTGGGCTTCAAGGGAGCCTACCACGCCATCTTGGGAAGGCCATGCTACGCGAAGTTCATGGCCATCCCGAACTACACCTACCTCAAGATGAAGATGCCCGGGCCTCACGGAGTCATCACGGTCGGCCCGACGGTCGAGCACGCTTACGTGTGCGACATCGAGAGCATCGAGCTCGCGGAGGCTCTCGCCCTCGATGAGACCCTCGTGGCTGACCTCGAAGCAATCGTCAACGCGCTCCCTGACGCCAACGAACGGCAGCAGGGGAGCTTCGCGCCAGCTGAGGACACCAAGACTGTTCCCCTCGACCCTAACAGCCCCGACGGCAAGGTGTTGAGGATCAGCTCCTCCCTCAGCGACAAATAGGAAGTGGTGCTCGTCGACTGTCTCCGCGCTCACGCAGACATCTTCGCGTGGAGCCCCTCGGACATGCCAGGCATTCCAAGGGAGGTCGCCGAGCACTCTCTTGATATCCGCCCCCACTCCAAACCGGTCAAGCAACGTCTCCGCCGTTTCGACGAAGTGAAACGACGGGCGATCGGTGAGGAGGTACGCAAGCTTTTGGAGGCCGGATTCATCAAGGAAGTGTTTTACCCCGAGTGGTTAGCAAATCCTGTACTAGTGAAAAAGAAAAGTGGGAAGTGGAGGATGTGTGTAGATTACACCAGTTTGAATAAAGCATGTCCAAAAGTCCCATTTCCTTTACCACGTATCGACCAAGTCGTGGATTCCACAACGGGATGCGAACTTTTATGTTTCCTTGATGCATATTCCGGTTACCATCAGATCAAGATGAAGGAGTCCGACCAGCTCGCGACTTCCTTTATCACTCCTTTCGGCATGTACTGCTACGTTACGATGCCCTTCGGCCTTCGAAACGCCGGGGCCACGTATCAACGCTGTATGCTCCACGTTTTCGGGGATCATATAGGTCGTATCGTAGAAGCATACGTAGACGACATCGTCGTAAAAACCAGGAAGGCGGACGACCTGGTACGCGACCTCGAGGTCGTATTTGGCTGCCTTAGGGCGCACGGAGTAAGACTCAACCCCGAAAAGTGCGTTTCCGGAGTGCCTCGAGGCATGCTCTTGGGTTTCATTGTCTCTGAACGAGGCATCGAGCCCAACCCCGAGAAAGTCACGGCCATCCAACAGATGGAACCAATCCGCGACTTAAAGGGCGTGCAGAGGGTAATGGGATGCCTAGCGTCCCTAAGCCGCTTCATCTCTCGTCTTGGAGAGAAGGGGCTGCCTCTATATCGACTCTTGAGGAAGTCAGAGCACTTCACCTGGACCGCGGAGGCTCAGGAAGCTCTCGACCGACTCAAAACAGCGTTAACGAACACGCCGATCCTTACCTCGCCGAAAGAGGGCGAACCTCTCCTCCTCTACGTCGCAGCAACGACTCAAGTCGTGAGCGCAGTCATAGTAGTGGAAAGAAACGAGGAAGGACATTCTCTGCCGGTCCAGCGCCCGGTGTATTACATTAGCGAGGTCCTATCCGAAACCAAGACGAGGTATCCCCACATCCAGAAGTTGATTTACGCCATCGTGCTAGCTCGACGCAAGCTGCGACACTATTTCGAGGCCCACCCAGTGACAGTGGTATCGTCCTTTCCGCTGGGCGAAATCATTCAGAACCGCGAGGTTTCCGGGCGAATCTTGAAATGGTCGACGGAGCTGATGGGGGAGACCCTCACCTACGCCCCGAGGAAGGCCATCAAGTCCCAGACTTTGGCTGACTTCGTAGCCGAGTGGACCGATACCCAACTCCCACCTTCGAAGGCCAGCCTCGACTGCTGGGAAATGTACTTCGACGGATCGGTGATGAAGACTGGCGCCGGCGCCGGCCTGCTCTTCATCTCACCCCGCGGAGAGCACCTTCGATACGTCGTGCGACTCCACTTCCCCGCGTCAAACAACATGGCAGAATACGAAGCGCTCCTTGCCGGCTTGAAAATCGCGCTCGAGCTCGGCATTAAGCGCCTCGACATTCGCGGCGATTCACAACTAGTCGTCGATCAGGTGATGAAGGAATCGAGCTGCCATGACGAAAAAATGGCGGCGTACTGCCAGGCGGTACGAAAGCTCGAAGACAAGTTCGACGGCCTCGAGCTCCACCACATCGCGCGAAGGTATAATGAGGAAGCCGACGAGTTGGCGAAGATCGCGTCGGGGCGAGCCACCGTCCCCCCGAACGTCTTTGCCAAGGACGTCAACGTACCCTCAATCACCCTCGCAGCCTCGGCCCAAGCCTCGACCGCGCCCGACACCCAAGCGTCCACCCTCGACCCCATGAGCGCGGAGCTCTTGGCCGACGAGGACGAGCCTATGGGATACGAAGCTTGCTCGGCGGACGAGGACGAGGCAGAGGCAATGGAAATCGACGAGGTTCCGGCGCCTCGAGATTGGCGGAGCCCATACCTCGACTGGCTCGACGGAGGCGTCTTGCCTGACGATCGAACGGAGGCAAGGCGCGTAGCAAGGAAAGCTAAGCGGTTCCTCATCATCGAAGGGGAACTATACCGACGGGGAGCCTCGGGAGTCTTGCAACGCTGCATCCCGATACCCGAAGGAAAACAGCTTATCCTCGATATTCACGCGGGCGTGTGCGGACATCACGCCGCCCCACGAACGCTCGTAGGAAACGCCTTTCGACAAGGCTTCTACTGGCCCACTGCCGTGGCGGACGCCACGGAGGTGGTACGAACCTGCGAAGGGTGCCAGTTCTACGCGCGCAAAACGCACCTACCCGCTCAGGCGTTGCAGACTATCCCTATTACGTGGCCTTTCGCCGTATGGGGCCTCGACCTTGTCGGGCCTATGGCAAAAGCGCCCGGGGGCTTCACGCACCTGCTGGTGGCAATCGATAAATTCTCCAAATGGATCGAAGCTCGACCCATCAGCAGGATCAAGTCTGAGCAGGCGGTGCTCTTTTTCACCGACATAATCCATCGGTTCGGCGTTCCCAACTCCATCATCACCGACAACGGTACGCAGTTCACAGGAAAGAAATTCCTGAAGTTCTGCGACGATTTCCACATTCGAGTGGATTGGTCAGCAGTGGCTCATCCACAGACCAACGGCCAAGTAGAGCGTGCCAACGGCATGATTCTGCAAGGCCTAAAGCCCAGAATTCACAACAGACTGAAGAAGTTCGGGCACAAATGGGTCCAAGAGTTACCATCGGTGATTTGGAGTCTGAGAACGACACCAAGCAGAGCAACGGGGTTCTCCCCATACTTCCTCGTCTTCGGGGCAGAAGCCATCCTCCCCACGGATTTGGAGTATGGGTCCCCTAGGCTCCGAGCATATCAGGAGCAGCGCAACTGCCAAGCTCGAGAGGACTCGCTCGACCAAGTCGACGAGGCTCGGGACGTGGCTCTACTGCACTCGGCGAGGTACCAGCAGAGTCTGCGTCGACAGCAGGCTCGAAGGATCCGGCACCAAGATCTCTGCAAAGGAGACCTCGTACTAAGGCTTCGACAGGACAACCGAGGGCGACACAAGCTCTCACCCCCGTGGGAGGGGCCGTACATCGTCGCCGAGGTCCTCAAGCCCGGAACGTACAAGCTAGCTGACGAGGAAGGGAACGTCCTCACAAACGCCTGGAACATCCAACAGCTACGTCGTTTCTATCCTTAGAGCGGCCTCATGGCCCTCGAAATCTTTGTACATTCTCTAGTTTTGTACAAGTCTTTTGAATTAAGTGTCGATATCTATCCCCACGGTTTGGAAGAAAATGAACCGAACTTTTTTCCTTTTAAGCTTCGAGGAAGGCTCGGCTCTACCCTCGGTAGAGCCATCCCTCCCTCGGGGGCTACATGGGGGCTAACCCCCGAAAAATTGTCGCTTTTCAAAAGTTTACCTTTGCGAAACCTCGAAGGAAGCACGCTAGGCGTGAAACGGACAAGGGCAGGGTTGCCTGAGCCGAGTGTTCGCCTACGCCTCGAGGCTACGGCAACACCTCACTTCCCTCCGCCTAAGTCATTCACGTTCGAACGATCCTAGCGGCGCTTTCTCTCGAGGCACAAGCATTGGACTAGTGCGCGTCGCAAAGACGTTGCATCGAAACCAAACACCGCATCTTAAACGAAATAAACAAAGTTCAACGAGCATTTTAGTCTTACATAAATAAAAAAAGAAAAAGGCTAAAAAACTCTAAAAACTAATTCCTTATTTTTGGGCTCAATGGCCCGAAGCCTTTCAGGGTTCGCCCCCGCCGCCAAGGTCGTCCCAGCCGCCGCTGTCTTCGCCGGGGAAGAGGATGCCCTCGAAGTGGCCGGCGAGCACTCGCGCCGTTCCGTCGGCAGCAGCGTCGGCCTCCTCCATCGCCGCCATCGCCTGCTCGTCGTTGAGGTCGTCAGCAATGACGTACCCCGCGGCGAGCTTCGAAAGGTCCGCCTGGTAATGGGTCGTGACCACACCAAGCGCCTTCCGAACTCCGAGCAGAAGGGCCTCCTTCACGCGCGAGACGACGTGGCCCCCAAGCGCTCGAACACGGCTCGCGAGGGTGCTCCCGGACTGCAGTCCGGGGCCAGCAATCTCGCTGCAAGCGGCCGAGGCCGCCTGCACGAGCTCGTCAAGCTCGCGCTGAGTCTCCACCTGCGCCACCAGCACGGCCTCCTTCGACTCGGTCTCGGCTTGAAGCGCTTGCCTCAATGCTGCACCAACGAAGTTAGTCAAAAACGAAAAAACAACAAGAAGGGTCAAAGCTCGAGCTAAGTTAGCTTACCCTCGACCTGACCCTGAGCAGCCTCGAGGGCCCTCTCCGCCTCCTGGGCCCGCTGCTTCGCTTCTCGTGCATGCCGCTCCGCCGCGGCCCGAACAGTTTGCTCCTGCTCGAGCCGGTCTCGAGCCTCGACCGCGAGGCGCCGCTCCTCGTCGACAGCGAGCTCCGCCGAGCGACGCGCAGCTTGCTCGTTCTCCAGCCAGGTCTGGCGGTTCGCGAGCTGCTCGCGAAGCTCGCTGACCGAGCCTTGGAGGCTAGCGATGACCTCGCCCTTCTTCCGACCCTGGTCGAGGGCCCGGTCACGAGCGCCTTGAAGCTCGTCCAGCTGGCGGTCCCGGGCCTCGAGCGCCCCGGACAAGCAGCGGAGCTCCAGCGTTAACTCCGCGATCTGATCGTTCTTCTCGGTCGCCTGTCTGCGGAGTTGCTGCGGAAAGAAAAAGGGATAAGCCTTCTTTGAAAAAATAAGGCATGACGGAAATACCACCTTCACAAAGGCGTACCTGGAAGACCTGGCCGGCATCATCGTGATGACGGAGGATATCCAGCAGCGCCCTGCGAACGTCCAAGCCGTGTGTCGCCTGGACTTCCCACAGAGTCTCCTCTGCCACAGCTTCATCCACGAACAGCTGGGGCAGCATGCTGCGGGCCTGCCACGCCTCCGCGTGTCCACGGGCATGCGCCTCGTAGGACCAGACCGCCGAGGGCCCTGGCTGAGCCGTGATGAGGGTCGATGGCGCGGCCCCGCCACGCTCGCGCCCTTGCGCCACGGGGGCCCCAACACCCAGAGCCTCCGCCAGCTCTGTCAGGTGGGGGAACCCGCCACCATGAGTTCGTCTTTGTCCCCCCTCATGCGGAGGGACCTCCGCGGCGTCCGCCTCCACGGGCGCCGCAGACTGCTCCTCGACCCGAAGAGCCTCCCCAGACGCGGGGTTGGTTTCCTCGGGCCGAGCCACTTCGAGGTGAGCCTCGACCGGGCCCTCGAGGAGCTGAGGCGGCCTTGGCCCCTCGAGGACCGGAGGCGCCACCTCGCGCGGCTGCTGCCCGCCCTGCAGCCCCGCCTGGGCATCGAAGAACGCGACGAAGTCCTGCACGACTTCGTTCGTCGGGCCCAGAAGAGGCGAGGGCGGGTGCGGCGTCGAGCTAGGCCCGACCTTGAGGGCCTTGGTCGGCGCGAGGGAAGGCGTACTCCGCCCCCCGGATCGACTGCGACACGAAAAAACTCAGTCAGAGGCAAAAGGCGAAACACCAACGTGAAGAAAGCAACGACGAAAGCTCACCGCACGAACGGAAGCTTCCGTTTCGTCCTCGAAGACGGAGCGGGAGCTACCCCCGGGACCTCGCCTCCCGTGGCCGCGACGGTCTCCCCTCGAGGGGTCGCCCTCGAGGCCTCGTCCCCCGTAGAGACAACGGTCTCCCCTTGGGGGGCTTCCCTCGAAGCCTCCTCACCCCTCGCAGAGTCGACGGGCTCTGCTTGGGGGACTTCCACCTCCGACCCACGCGCTGGGGCCTCCTCGACGACGCTCGGCCGCGCCGGGGCCTCCTCGACGACGCTCGGCCGCGCCGGGGCTTCCTCGACGACGCCCGACCGCTCGGGGGCTTCGCCTCCAACCTGAGTTTCCTCGAGGGCAGCCGGTGCTGTCCCCGATGGAGCCTCAGAGGAGGGCCCCGCGGTCGAGGGAGGGGCCTCGACGCCCTGGGTTCCCTCGGGAACAGCCACGGCCGCCCTCGACGGAGGCTCGTTAGCAGGCACCGCCGTCGAGGGCGGAGTCTCGAGATCGATGACTACTTCGTCACCACCCCCAGACGCCGCCGCAGGGGCGGGCCCGCCAACGCGAAGCTCGAGCGGAGACGGGCTCCTCGCCCCGCCGTCCGCATCAGATCCCTCGGGATCCGTGGAGGACTCTGGCCCAGGGATCGGCGAGAGCCCGCGTCTCTCCCGCTCGCGGTTCTCCGCCTCGAGCTTCTTCCGCTTCCGCTCCTTGCGCTGCGAGCGGGCCGCCTTCTGGGCCTTGGCCCCCTTCGCCTTCTCGGCAAGGGCGCGGTTGACGGCTTTGTCCTCGGGAACGGGGGGTTTGGAGTAGTTGCCACGCGAAAGACCCTGCAAGACGCCATTACGAGGTCAGAAACTAGGAAACAAAACCAAAAAAGCGAAAGCTCGAGGGTCGCTCACCAGGCTCACGAAGCCATCATCGGGCCGCATCGGCACCGTCCACGGGTCGTCGACCAGCTTGTCGACGGTGCGCCGCGCCCGCTGCACGGCGGTGGCAACGGGCAACGGCTCCGCCGCCATCACCGTGCCGGTGAGGTCGGCGCCAGGTTTCATCTCGTACAACGCGAGCCTCCGCCGCATGAGGGGAAGCACGCGCCGCCGATGAAAGTTGGCGACGACCGTGCCGGCGGTAAGGCCGAGCCTCGAGAGCCGCTGGAGCGCGTCCACCAGCGGCTCGAGTTTCTTCTGCTTCGACGGAGGCGAAACGCCGAAATACCAGTTGGGATGCCGTTCCGTCAGCAGCAGGCCGGTGTAGGGCGGCAGGTGTCCTCCGTCGTTGCGGAGGTAGAACCACCCCTATCCCAGTCCTGGTTATTGGAAACCATGACGCTTGGGATGTAGAGGTCCTTGCGCCCCTTCCGAACTTGAATCGTCAGGCCGCCGGCGCGAGCAGGGCGACGAACTCCCCTGGAGACGAACTCCGAGAAAAGCTCGCCGGTGAAGAGGTGGCACCAAAGGTCCCAGTGGGCCTCGATGCCGAGATATCCCTCGCAGACGGCGACGAAGACCGCCGCCTGCGAGATCGCGTTCGGCGAGAAGTTGTGCAGCTCCACCTGGTAGTGGAAGCACAACGCTCGCATGAACCGGCCCACCGGGACTCCAAAGCCCCGCTCGTGGAAGCGAGCGAAGCTAACGACGTAGCCCTTCGGTGGATCGGGCTCCGAGGCGGCCCCAGGCGAGATCCACACGGGCGGCTCGCCGTCGACATTGGGCAGCAGCACCCCGACCTCCACCAGGCCGTCCAGGCAGTGCTTGGTGGCGTTGGATGATTTCCATGGCGCGGGATCAACGAATTGAACGTTCTGGGCCATGGCAGCGAAGGGGGGCGCAAACGGAGGAAGAAGAAGAGGGCTGCGAGCGAGAGCTAAGGCAAAGGGTGCTGGAGGCGAAGGCAAATGCTAAGGGAGCATACCCTTAGCATGGGCAGTGCCCTGCTATTTATACTCCCTCAGCGGAGCAGAGCACGGCGGGACTCCCGCCTTGACGTGACGGCCCCGAGGCTGACAGCTGAGCCCACTCCGGGAGACGTAACGGCGCGACCCGCGTCAACCGCGCAATGAGTAACCGCGCCGTAAAAATCAAGGAGTCTGGCGCGGCAGAACGTGCGGTCGTGTCAAACTGCGCCCGCACGCCTCGCCTGAGAAAACGCGCCCACTTCCCCCACGATCGCACGAAATCGTGAAGTTTTCGCTGCGGGTCATCATGACTCGCGGAAAACAAGGGCGCATTCGAAACGCCAACCCTCGAAGAGGGACCTCGAAGCTCGAAAGCTCGAGGGCACCACTCGAGGGAAAGAGGTCTCGAAAAGCCTCGATACCCCGCGCGGAGCAGGACCTTGGAACGACGCTCGATGCTTCCTCCTAGAAGTGAAGAAGCCATCATGCTACTGATCAGAGGTTCGAACCTTGGGCCCACGAAGGGTTTCGACAAGGGCCTCAGATCGACCGAGTCAGGGATAATCGACGGTGCCCTTAAGCTCGAACGCTCGAGGAAGCCGATTGATTATGTTCGAGGCCCGGCAGAGTGCCTAGACCAAGGGACCCCTCGAGGGGGAGCACCGAGCCCTCGACCTCTATCGAATGAGGTCGAGTCCCGTCTAGCATACCCTGCGGAAGGCTTCTACGGGCGTGTCCTATGACCGCGAGCCTACCCCTATCGAATGGGGCATGGACGTCCGCTCGAACCACCCGCTACCAGCTCAACCGGGCATCCGTGGCTCGATCCCATCGAGGGAAGCACGGGTCGCCTCTTCCTCAGCACCCTCGAACAGGGAGCACGAGGCACGACGAAAAGCTCGAAATCTCCCCTACCTCGGGAGTAGTGAACGAACCCACGTCTGAAAAAACTGCGGGTGCGCTGCACGCTGAGACCTCGAGAGAGTGTCAACCACTCTCCCAAGGCCTCGGGGGCTACACCCGCGGGTGCGCTAGCGCGCCCCCACGGATTCTCGGAACCCACGAAGAAACGAAGGCCTCGAAAGCCTCGGTGAGCTCCAACCTTCACAGGGTTAAAACTCATCCCTGTGAAGGCTCGGGGGCTACTGTCGGGTACCTACGAAAGGGGTACCCCCAATCTAGGCCCAAAACCACTTGGCATCCAGGCCCACGACGACGTCAACCCAACGCCACGGCCCAGCAGAAGCCCACCATCGTAGCAAGTCCTCGGTGCCATCCGGCTCGAGGCAAGCCGCGAACGGGCAGTTTCCGTCTCGCTCGAGGGCTGCCGGCCTCGAGGGCGACCCCCACCCCCAAAGGGGTGTTTTCCGTCTCGTTCGAGGGTCGGCCAGCTCGAGCTTGCCATCCAAGCTCGAGCCCGCCCCAACGGGAAGCAACGCCCGGCACGATACGTCTCGGCTGACTCATGATGATGCGGTCAAAAAGCGGGATCACTGCTCCACGCCACCGCCAACTCTCCTGAGAAGACATCGGTCAAATCCAATCACCACAGTGAACTCTGAGCGCCATGCTGCACGCCAGGCCTAACCCCGCCAGGGGCACTGTGCCAACCACTCTTTTGACTTTGCTCCCCGACGGACGCGCGGCCACCCTCGAAGGCAGCCTCGAAGGAGAGCAGGGAAACTCGTGCGCAAGGAACCACCCTCGACGCCGTGGACTTTCACGAGAAGGAAGTACATACGTCAGCATTGCCATACCGTCAGCATAGTTGGAAGGCGCGATTCCCGGTCGCGTGCAGTGCGGTATGGACGACAGGGCACACCACGACAAACACATGTACACGCACCCCTCCCTCTTGGTCTATAAAAGGGGGAGGGAAGCCCATGCAAAAGGCAGGTCAGAGAGACGCATAGAGAACACAAGACTCACGAACACATATACCATCGCCTGGGACTTAGGAGCTTTTCTCCTTCTCCCACGTTGCTTGTAAACCCCTACTATAGGCAACACGCAAATTCGGTGCATAGCACCACTGCTGGACGTACGGCCCAGTGGCCGGAACCAGGATAAAACCCCTGTCTCACACTCTCGCCATCGGGGAAACGGGTGATTAGCATCGCAATCACTTGTCGGTTCCGGTGCGACCAAATCAGGCACCGACAAGTTTATTTGCATTTGTAAATTCGTGACAAATTATAAAAATTGGCATCCTCAGTGTCATTTGTAATCCCTAATATATCCTCCAATCCTTAAGGCGGGCACCCTTGAGGGAAAATAGCACTTGCAGTCTTTTTATATATCCTCGGCAATGTCACTCTTAAATGGATATGCAGTTACAATTTATAATAAATCTTGCAATCTTGCATGCTGCATTACCGAGCAAAAATAGCACTTCAATTAATACCACGTGCCCATGAAAAATGCATCTGCGTACCAACCTCTTCATCCTGCGCACTGGAAAAAATATCTCCGCTTCAAAAAAAAAATGAACTGCACGGTAGAAAAAACCAGAGACCTGCGCTGCACGGTAGAAAAAATCAGAGACCTGCGCGGGCCGCGGGAGGGACACCGGCGGGCGCGAGAGGGGGTCGGGTATGGAATAACTATTCCATACCCTGGGTATTGAATAGCGCTGGCATATATATATATATACACACACTGAGCATATCCATCTTGAGCCAGTGACATAAGATTTTTCCATCAATCATAAGAATGTAAGGTTGAATCTTTAAGCCACTTCATGTTGTCAACCATAGCTTATAAATGAGATGCAATGCTTCCCTCCATAAGGCTTGGATGTGATTCTTCGAAGCCCCAACGGATACTAACTTGCTTCACCCTAGCAAATTTGCACATGGAAAGCCATCGCTTTAACCAAAGCTTTGCTTAGTACCTCACTCTAGTCATCTTGATTGGTCTTCTTCATCACTCACCCTTGCCATATCAAGTTTAGCTTTGCTTCATCAACATTGAATCCTTATTTTATATACTACCCAATTTCTTGTACTTGATTGACAAGTAACATCCATGATTTGCAAACTTTCATATGTAGGTACATCAACTTAGAGATAAGTACATGACCTTTCACACAACTCTTCTTGAAGCCTTGCAAAGTCTTCTTATAAATATGATCATCTTCTTATAGTAATCAAGAGTGAAATCCGCTTGTGAACATATTCACTTTTTACTCAGTTGTCCCATTTATTCATAGCACACTTCTTCTTTCATATAGAGGTCGACCAAGAATCTCAATACAATCATGCCTCTATATTCACCTTTCCTTTGTTTATTGTGTGTCGCATAAACTCTCCATGGGAATATACATAGACCTCATCATGACATTCATCTTTAATATGCTTGCATACTTTCCATGGATCATGTCACGAATCATACTTGTTTTCTTTGCTATATGAGCCATAAACATAATCTTTCTTGCAATGATTATTTATCATCGGGATCACACCTGCTCACATGCTTGACAAGTACATTAGTCATTCAATCAAGTTGTCATTCAACTCACCAAAACCCACTTAGGGCTTGATTGCACTTACAACCGGCCGCTAGTCCTGTTAGCAACTAGATGGTGAAAATGATTTTATTTTTGTCCCCTTTGCCATGTGCTTACACTAGGCGCACGGCAAAGAGGTGGCTTTGCCGTGCGCCTTCAAAAGGCGCACGGCAAAGGGGACAAAAAAAATTATCTTCTACACTTCAAATTTTTTCTCCACTCCTTACACAACATGTAATACACTGTGTTAAAATTTGAAACATTTTTGTATTAGTTTGCTATATTTAACTAATTAATTACATTCCAAGCATTTTTTTTGAATCAAATCAAATTTGAACTGCAAGTGATTCAAATAATAGAATAAAATAAGGAGAAAAATGATATCCATGTTATGTAGCCCAATTTAAGACCTTTCCCATGAAATCAAATGAAATTCCGAACATCTTGACCACGAAACACGACCACGACCATGTGTCCGAAAGATTTTAAAATTCTAAAAAATGCAAATGAAGTCAAAAAATTATGATATTTCTCAATATCTCATAATATCATATGTGAATACTGTGGTAAAAATTTGAGTGAGTTTTGAATATTTTGTCACATACAATGCTTACAAACAGAAACATCTCCGAAGAAGTTTCATAGAAATGAAAAAGGATACGGTTAGGTTTGAAGTAAAAGTGACAGTCGAATTTGAGTTTGACTTTGAAAGTTTTTCTACTCTTCACATACAACATGTTCTACTCCATGTTAAAATTTGGTGATTTTTTGTGTTTGTTTGCTATATTTAAATAATTAAATGTATTTAATGAAATTTTTTAAAAAAACTATACCGTGGGCCTAAAATTTTGCGCACGACAAAGGCTTATTGGGCCAACCGGCTCAACAGCCCGCCGCCCCCTCCCCCCTAACTAACCCTACCTATAAAACCCACCCCCGCCACCCCCCCTCCCCTCCCGTCGGCCTCCTCCCTCCTCCACACCGCCGCCGCCTCCCTCCTCCTCCACACCGCCTCCCTCCTCCTCCACACCGCCGCAGCCACCCTCCTCTCTCCCTCCTCCTCCACACCGCCGCCACCCTCCTCTCTCCCTCCTCCTCCACACCGCCGCCACCCTCCTCTCTCCTCCTCTGCGCCGCCGCCGCCACCACCACCCTCCTCTGTGCCGCTGCCACCCCTCCCTCAGATCCGCCGGCGCAGTGGCGGCCGCGTCGATCTGGGCGAGGAGCACCGTCGGAGGCATTGAGGAGGTGTCGATCTGCGCCGCATCGAAGAGGAGCCCGGTGGCGGGCGGCAGATCCGGGTGAGGAGCGCCAGTGACAGCGACGGATCCGGGCGGCGTCCTCCCCACACGGCGTCCTCCCCACGGCGGTGTCCTCCCACAGGCGTCCTCCTCCACCAGGCGACCTCCCAGGGTGGCCGGCGGCGGTCTTCTCCATGGCGGATCCAGGCCCGAGCTCTGGGCTCCCGGCGGAGGCGCCGGATCTGGCGGTGCGCCGCCTCTCCTTCCCCCACCTCCGACCCTAGGTTCTCTCTCCATGTATCTCTCTCTCTCTCTATCTAGCATCTCCCTCTGTCTCCCTTTTTTTCCACAGGTGGTGGCGGCGGCGGTCGTGGTGGCAGCGACGGCGTGGTGTTGGCGGTGCGGTGTGGTGGCTGCGCCCGGCAGTGTGCTGGTAGTGGCGTGCGGTGGCCGCCGGCGGGGCCCGATGACTTTTTTTTTAGTTTCTATGTTTTTTTCCGTGCGCCGAAACACCGCACGGCAAAGATGTATTTTCTTTTTTTTCATGAATTTATTTTGTCGTGCGCCGGAAAACCACACGGCAAACAATGTTTGCCGTGCGCGCAAAATAAAGCGCACGGCAAACAGCCTTTGCCGTCGGGGTATCTGTCGTGCAGCCTTTACCGTGCGTACGTGGATAATACGCACGGCAAAGGTCGCCGTGCGCTTTTGGGTCTTCACCGTGCGCCTGGGGCGCACGGCAGTGTTGGAGCCTTGGAGGCAACTCATGCATGTGATGTCTATTGTTCTAGTATCAACCAATAGCCTGGCCCTGCCCTAAAAAAAAAACCAATAGCCTGGCCCTTATTCCTAACAGCCGCGCGCAAGGCCCACTGCCGCGTCATGCAGTACAGTGAGCAGCCAAACACGTCACCCCACACAAAAAAAATGCAGGGTACTCTTCTTTGTAAAAGATAAAAGATGCTGGAAAATACCTGCCGTGTCATTTCAAGCAGAGAGATAAATAAAGCTAGCTTTTAAAGCGCAAAATTAACCACTGATTGGTTCTAGTGGCCAGCATGAGACGACGCCACTCCGAAAAAGATTGCTCCCTCAGTTGCTATCGGCTCGTGCGGGTTCACAGCAACGTCCTGAAATCCATTTGTAGCTGTCTATTTTATTATCTACACCACTCAAAGATGACACGGTTGCATGCTGCATCCATGAGCGGTGTTTGCATGTAATTTTATTTTAATCTATTCTCCCATGCGGATGCAGGCCAAAGCAGAACGCGTGCATGCTTTGGTAGTGCTACGTGTGTGTGTTTTTTCGAGGTCCATGCATGGTTTGTACGTGCGACAGTGTGAGCCCGACCACCCGTTCAGGGTAGCTTTTGTAAAGTGACGCGTGCAGTACACTTATCCTTCCCATCAGAGGTAGATTAGTTAGGAGTTTCCTTTTAACCTAGCAGCATATGGAGTGCGTGTTGGCTTCTTACGAGTAGTACTTTCTTGGAATGAATAGATAGACCATTAATTAGAATTAGCTCTTTTTTTCACGATAGACCATTTGAGTAGACTTTTTTGAGACAATTAGCTAGCTCTAGAGCTAATTACCGTGAGTGCATGCATGGGCGTATGTAGGCTGCGTTCGGTTTACCGGTTTTATGCAAAAGCGGTATGCAAATGTACTGTTGCGTCAGATGAATAGTGAGAGGCGATGTGATATTTTAGGAATAGAATGAGGTATTTTGGGGGAGAATTGGGGGGGGGGGGGGGGGGGGGGCTTTAGATGAACCGAACGCAGCCGTACAATACCACAACCAGATCATCATATACCCCACCAATGGATGGATTATGTCGGAAGCACAGCTAGGAGCACGTACTTGACGCACTCATAGCTGCCATTTTTATTTTTTTGCGTACAGTATCACTACCGGATTCAGCCGGTTTGCCGTGAGCCCTAAGGCTCACGGCAAGGGTTTGCCGTGAGCTTTAGCCCCTTTGCCGTGAGCCCGGCTCACGGCAAAGGGGCTAAAGCTCACGGCAAACCCTTGCCGTGAGCCGGCTCACGGCAAACCCCTCACGGCAAAAATCGTATCGGCAAAGGGGCCTTTGCCGTGAGCCAAAACCTAAGCTCTCGGCAAACGTTTGCCGTGAGCCTTAAAATGGCTTCGGCAAAAAAAAGTAACGATGACGGGCGAACCAACGGCGTTAGTGGGGCCCGCTCGGGTGTTTGCCGTGAGCCTTGGAGCTGGCTCACGGCAAACAGCGGATCTTTGCCGTGAGCCCCCTGTACGGCTCACGGCAAAGAGAGGACGTTTGCCGTGAGCCTTGGTTGCGGCTCACGGCAAACAACACGCGTTTGCCGTGAGCCTTTGACGGGGCTCACGGCAAACATAGAGCCTTTGCCGTGAGCCACGGCTAAGGCTGACGGCGAACAGGCACTCCTGGTCGGGCGGCTTGTAGAATCTTTGCCGTGAGCCTTCGGCGCGGCTCACGGCAAAATGGCCTGTTTGCCGTGAGCCAGGGCCCAGGCTCACGGCAAAGAGGCCCTTTGCCGTGAGCCCCAGCCACGGGCTCACGGCAAACAGACCCTTTGCCGTGAGCCTAGGTCATTTCCTCACGGCAAACAGTTGCACCTGGCCCTATTTTTTTCTGTTTTTTTTGGTATATGATACCCCAATCAAAAACGTATCGCACAGTAAATATACATTGCACAACCACATAATCATCACAATAAGCATTACAGGCAGTTTATATAGACATTCCACAACCACACATAGTTAATACAACGAGAAAGGAAAACTAGAAGTTCGACGACATCTAAACCAAGTTCGACCACGACATTCAACGACAAACAATAGAGTTCCACGACATCCAGACCAAGTTCAACCACGACATTATCAAGTTCAATCAAACGACCACAAGTTCACTACCTAGGAGTACGGCCTTCGTTCCCAAGGGTTGGAGGGGGAGGGTGTGGATAGATCCTGATCCTGTGGGTTTGCCTCCGGCGGCGGAGACGGCTGAGAGCCCCAATGCCCCCAAGGTGACACAGTAGAAGGTGGGCCTCGTGGCGTCGGCTGAGATCCCCAAGCCCCCCAAGGCGACACAGTAGCACCAGGCGACACAGTAGCACCAGGCGACACATTAGCAGCAGGATCATTTGATGCCGCCGATAGACCCTGCACAAAGAATAATATATTGCACATGTGGGGAAAGAATTAAGTTACCAACATACAAACTAAAGCATTCATATATACTCACAGGTGTGTGTTGACGAGGCGGTGGGTACAATTGAATATGTGGCGGAGGTATAGAGATCTGAGCACCCACATTCTGCATCCAAAGGTACATCTGGCTCATGGAGGCCTCTATTTGCTCCCGTTGGCTCCTCTCTTCTAGTAGCTGGGCCTGCAACGTAATATATGTTAGAATTCAAATTAATAGGGTCAGAAGTTAAAAAAGGCCGAAGCAAACAGAAATAACCTGTAGACTCGCTATCTGCATCTGGTCAACGGTTTGTCTTGGGCGTATCGCATCGCTTCCGCTCGACGCCCTTGATCGAATCTCAGAGAGTCTTGGTGTCGAGGCCGAGTCGATTGTGCCGTTACCCATCCAGTAACGCCCATGCTTTTTGCCTCCTCCTACCTCCATGACGATTCGTCCATCAAAGTTCCCGGTGCTTGGATCATACTCTGGCCCATGGACCTCCCTTGCCCTCTGTGTGTATGCACTAAGCCGTGGGGCGATTGTCGGATTGGTGTACGCTGTGGCCGGTGTCTCCATGCTGAAGTCAGTGTCTGCCGTCGCCTTGCCCATGTGAGCTAAAGCGTACGCCTTCACCTCGCCACAAGGCTGGCCACCATGTGAATCAGACTGCGGATAATGAGTGTAAGGCTGTTAGATATTTATCACTATGTCTTACATCAAAGCAAAGAAAGGTATCTGCTTACCCATGTTTTCGCAAATGCCCTGAGGTTTCGGTTGCCTTGATGGTGCACTGGTCCTTGCATCTTCAAACGCTTTTCCCGGGCAAGGTTGTGCTTCGCCAGCCATTCAGCAGAGCACCACCTATCCACCATTCTTTCCCAGGCTTGTGCGTGATTATTACACCAACTAACAGGCGCCTACAAGACATGAATTGAACGTAGAATATCAAATGAAGCATTTTTATTCTCAGAAAAGAAGAGTCCTAAAGGTTGTTAGTTACCTGGAGGTATTGCCCCCTGTTCAGCGTCATCGTTCTTGCCTCCTCCTTGGTGACCCTCGTGTGAAGCACTTCTGCGTGGTAATTAATGATAGCCTGGATGCGCGCCTCATAATGCATGTCATGCACTAGCTTTTTACAGGCTCTATGAGCATTACCCTGCGCTTCTCCCTCATATCCATCCTCGCACCTGAAGAAATCCTGCATATATATACAATATTTATATGCTATGAATGCAATGAATAGAGTAATGTAGTGTGAGGTCAACTTACCCATAACTCGCCCTTCACCCGCTCCGCCACGTTATCATAAAGCCTGTCCAAAAGATCACGCTGGTCCACCGCTGAGTAGTAGTGTTCAAAAGTGAGTGCCGGCTCATACACACCACCATGCAAAACCATGCCAGGGAAGTGTTCCCTGCACAAAAGGCCTAGTATGCCATTGACAAGGCGTGTATGATCACCTGCGCCCACAATCTCCCAACTCCTGAAATGTGATCAATTTTATTGAGATTTGCAGTATATCATATGAAGAATATTGATCGAGTCAAAAGTGCTTACTTCTGCCCATATGGCCTAATCATCGGACGTTTGTGAGGAGGTGGTCGTTTTGGAAGGGTCGACGGACCTCGCAACCAAACTCTCGGTGGATCCCCAACGGCCTCCTCGTACCCCTGGTGCCCCTCACCCCCCTCATCGGCCTCCTCCCCATCGTCCTCCTCCTCCTCCTCCCCATCCTCCCCATCCTCCTCCTCATCCCCCTCCTCCCCGTCGTCATCCTCCTCTCCCTCCCCATCTTCCGCCTCCACCGACTCGTCCTCCGACTCCGGGTGCTGTGCGGGTGGTACAAAGTCATCGTCTTCAGAAGACGACTCCTCCTCCTCAAGTGGAGGTGGCGGTGACCTCCATCCTCGACGCCTGCGTCCCGTACCATCCCCCTGACCACTCCCGGACCCCCCACCACTGCCTTTCGGGCGACCCCTGCCCCTTCTCTGCCCCTCGCCTGACCCCTGCTCAAGTAGTTGATTCGATCTTTGGTACACGGAGTTCACGTTCCTGACCTTTCCGCCCGCCATATCTGTTCAATCACCTGTCAATAAAAAGAATAGGCAAATTAGCACAAATAAACAACATATAATATAGAAATTAGAAAAATAAGGAGAATATAAATTAAATTAACATAGCAATACAAATAAACTAAAATATTAAGTCACGTACAAGTTTTTAGAAATAATCATCATCATCAATATTAGCTGCTTGGTAATACTCATCATCACTATCACGTGCGTCGATATCATCATGGTCATGCTCCGAAGGAGGAATGTTATCACTATCAACGTTTAATTGCAATCGCTCAAGTAGTTGTAAGTCCATCACATTTTCAACCTCATCTCCATCGTCTTCGTCACCTAAATCTTCGTTGTCTACTTCCATTCCAATCGTTTCTGCTAAATCTATGACAAAACTCCCTTCAAGTCCATCTTCTTGAAAGAATTCCCCCTCATATGTGTTTGGATCTATATTATAATCATCATTGTTTGGGACAGGTAATTTACCATGAGGCGATACCTTGTACACAACATCCCATCCCTGAAGACGTACGTCGGTCTTACAAGGGTATTGGAGATAATAAACTTGTGTGGCCTGTTGAGCGACAATATAGACGTCGTCTCCTCGATACACGGATGATTGTCGGACTTCGACTAGCCCAAGGTTTGGGGTTCGTCTCACTTGTTGGGGATTAAACCAATGACATTTGAATATCACAGGATTAAATTCTCGACGACCACGAAACCTCAATTCATATATTTCTTCGATTCTTCCATAATACTCGACCCCATTAGAGCCCATCGTAAAAACTCCACTATTAGTGGTTCTTCGATTCGGCCGACTACACTCGTGTGTTGTTGTGTGAAAGCGATATCCATTGACATCATAATCAGTAAACAACCTGACCTTATTACCAAAGCCATTGGCAACCTGTCTCAATTCGGCACTCATGGTAGAATCGGCACCACCCTTCTGTTTGAACCAAGAAATAAAATCAGGCATTCCTGATCCCGCACCTTCCCTAAGAAGTCTATCAGATTCCTGGGGCGTTGCTTCCCTGGAACGATGCCAATATTGACGATGAAATTCCCTGTACCAACAAGACACAAAGGGTTGGATGTAGAATAGTTACTACTCGAAAACAAGTTAGGTTGAGAACTTACAACATGTACGGCTTCACTTCGTCGAGGTTGGTCAAGATATATAGCATGATCTTGCGCCACTCTGACATGTTCAAAGCCTTATTGGTCGCGCCACTTGCACTACCCAATTGCCCTTGAAAAATGCTAAGATTTGATTCATTGGGCCCAGCATTGTAACGAGGAAGAGGATTATGCACGCTAGGGAGATTGTCTGAATAGTATTTTGTTGTGAAGTTTGACACCTCCTCCAAAATGAATGCTTCCGCAATGGATGCTTCAATTTTACATTTATTTCTACATTTACTTCGAAGAGTCTTTTGACATCTCTCGACTGCATAGCACCAACGGTTTTGGGCAGGCCCACCCATTCTGGCCTCATACGGGAGGTGCAAAATCATATGCTGCATCGGGTTAATAAAACCGGGTGGAAAGATCTTCTCCAGTTTACAGAGCAACACCGGCGCCAATTTTTCCATCTCTTGTATCACGGTTCGAGATATCTCTTTTGCACAAAGCTGGCGGAAGAAATAGCTTAACTCTGCCAACACTAGCCAGACCCGGACGGGGACATAGCCTCGGACCATTACCGGAAGAAGCCGCTCAAGCCAAATGTGGTAATCATGACTCTTGAGCCCATTGATTCGCATGGTAGCAAAGTTAACTCCTCTCCTCCAATTGGCCGCATATCCATCAGGAAACATTAATGTTTGGAACCATTCTAGTACTTCCCTCCTTTGTGCCCTCATCAGAACGTAATCGGCCTTAGGCTTCTTCCAGGTCTTGCCACTAGTGGGAGGCACCATGTTCATCTTTGGCCTATCGCACAACGTTGCTTGATCTACTCTAGCTTTAACATTGTCTTTTGTCTTATCAGAAATGTCCATGATGGTTCCGAATAAAGCCTCGGCATTATTCTTCTCCGTGTGCATCAAATCAATGTTATGTGGAAGAAGAATGTCTGCCATATAGGGGAGCCTCCACAATCCTGAACTATGAGTCCAGTTATGATCCTGACCGTATCCTACAAAACCACCTTGTTGGTTGGCCTGTAGACCAGATACCTGAGCACAAACCTCAGCACCGGTCATAATGTGCGGTTGAGGGTCTGTAACTACGAGACCTTTCGTGAAGTTCTTTATGTCTCGCCTGAATGGATGATTCAGAGGGAGGAATTGCCGATGTTTGTCGAACGTGGAATACTTGCCACCCTTCTTCAACCAAATGAACTTCAAAGCTGACTTGCATATTGGGCATGGCATCCTACCATGCACACACCAGCCGCAGAATATTCCATATGCTAGGAAGTCATGCAGGGAGTAGTGGTACCAAACATGCATTATAAAGTTTCTCTTTGTAGCTCGGTCGTATGTCAGTACCCCTTCCTCCCAAGCACGGTCCAATTCATCAATCAGAGGCTCCATATACACATTCATATTAGTCCCCGGGTGGTCGGGAATTATCAACGACAGAAATATGTTCTGCCGAGTAAATAAGACGCCGGGGGGAGATTGAGAGGGATAACGAACACAGGCCAGCAAGTGTATGAGGCAGCCCCCATCCCATAAGGTTGGAACCCATCTGTAGCCAGAGCAACACGAACATTACGGGCTTCATTATCTTTCAACGGATAAATTTGATTAAATCGTTGCCATGATTCACCGTCAGATGGATGTACCATCTTGTCGGGATTGTATCGACGTCCATCTTTATGCCATGTCATCTGTTTCGCGATTTCCTCGGTCATGTAAAGCCGTTGAATCCTCGGTATGAACGGCATATACCGTAGGATTTTCATGGGAAGCTTACTCTGCTTCTTCTGACCATCACCACAGTCTTGCTCCACGTACCGAGAGGATTTACACTTTGGGCAGTAATTCGCTTTCTCGTGTTCTTTTCTAAATAAGATGCATCCATTTGGACAAGCGTGTATCTGCTCATAGGGCATCTTCAGTGCATTAAGGAGTTTTTATGCCTCGTACATGTTCGGAGGCAGATTGTGTGGCTCTGGAAGCAGACTGCCAACAACCTTCAACATATTATCGAAGGCATCCCGCCCAAGATTGTACTGGGACTTTAGGGACATAAGGCGCGCAATGCCATCCAGCTGAGAAACCTTGGTATGCCCGTGAAGGGGCTGTTGAGCCGCGGATAACATGTCATAGTATGCCTTTGCGGTTGCCTCCGGCTCCTCCTCCATAGGTTCCCCATTGAAGTGTGCTTCACCAAAGTCATTTAACATGTCCCCTACCCCAGCTTCAGCATCATAATCCATGACGCGTTGTCTCACGACCTCCTCTCTCACACGATCATCGACTTCACCATGATACTTCCACCGTGTATAGCCGGCAACATATCCATTCTTACAAATATGTGTACTCATGACATCCTTTGTTTGGCGTTTCTTGTTTTTGCAAATGCTGCATGGACACCAAGTCCTGATGGCTCCTTTAGCATTTTGAAATGCTAGTTTCACGAATTCCTCGGTCTTCTCAATCCATTCGACTGTGAACTGACGATTACTCGGACGCCCCGTGTACATCCACTCACGGTCGCCCATCCTTAAAGTATCAACGAGCAATATAAAAATCTTAAGTATCTACACGCTCCTTATACTTTCTAATAGGTGAAGATAGGTCCTAATCGCACCCGAGGATGCGCCGATGTGGTTAGTCTCCATGTTCTACTCCTATCCGAGATAAAATTTCGGCAGCACCTCCCCGCTGTTCTCCAAATACACGTCCTTAGAAGGAGAGTGTGTATCCAGAGAACAACAGGGAGATACTGCCGAAACTCTATCCCTGATAGAAGTAGAACATGGAGACTAACCACATCGACGCATTCTCGGGCTGTCCAAAAACGTGGACAATTCGAAACAGATACGGTTTTAAA
The DNA here is from genome assembly GCA_015342445.1 of Digitaria exilis. Lineage (NCBI taxonomy): Eukaryota > Viridiplantae > Streptophyta > Magnoliopsida > Poales > Poaceae > Digitaria > Digitaria exilis. The sequence goes on from JACEFO010002538.1 coordinate 455,907, forward strand.
TATGCAGATATCTCGGCATATTTCGAACCGTATCTCTTCCGAACGGGAGACGCCTAACTCGGTTACGTGAACTACAAACATGAAAATGTAGAGAGGTGGAGTTTAATGTCCCACCTCGCCGTCGTGCAAGGTCGCGAGTCAAAAGCGGTCTCTACCTACACATAAAAAAATAACAATGTCACAAGAAAATTTTGGCAGCATCTCCCCTGTATGGTGAGTTATCTAAGACCCGCAACAATCAACATACAAACCAAGGGCACGACGGCCGACAATGATCACACAAACAAAGGGCCGACAATTCATCATCAATTCTTACAAAATTAACTCACATACTTTATGAATTCTAACAATTTCAAATCCAATTCACAAGAGTTTATTGCATTCTCACACAATTAACATATATATACGAATTAACAAGCACGGACGTCGGGGGAGGCACTTGGCAGATGAATCAAAACAAGCTTGGGTCAGTACAGGCACTTGGCAGATGACCACTCACCAGCAGTCCAAAACAGAGGAAATCCTAGCAGATTTAGGGATATGGACCATCCTTGATTGAACAAAGACCGTAATTCATACGCTATTTCTTTAGCGCAATCGTTGCAATAAACGTGACAATAAATCTGCAGACTAGGGTCCTATCAATCGACAACAAATTCCACTTCCTCCCTCCAGAGGCCATATGATGGATATGCTAGCAGCTATTAACAATCCTACCGAGAAACACCTGCCGAGATACAATTGCATAACATCGAGTCAAGACTATCGATTTCCGCGGAAGCAGCAACAGCAACTTCCCTGCCGAGAAACACCTCTCCTGCCTCTAGATCCTAGATCCCCCAGTCAACACCACCATGCACGAGGGTAATCAAATCCCATACAAAACACCAGCTGCCTACGAATCAGGAACATATGATCGAGTCGAGGGGGAGAAAGGGACGGAGCGCACGTACCAGACGCGGGATCCGGGCCCGTAGTTCTTGGGGTGCGAGTTCCACACGTCGGGGGAGGCACTTGGCGCGGCTGGCAGGCGCCGCTGGCCGGTCTGGTGCGGCTGGCCGGAGCGGCAGGCAGGCGCGCTGCCGGCCTGGCGCGGCAGACAGGCGCGCTGCCGGCCTGGCGCGGCTGGCACGGCGCGGGTGGCGGCCTGCCTCGCGCGCTGCCTGGCGGCCTGCCTCGCGCGCTGCCTGGCAGCCCTGCCGGCGCGGCTGGCGGCAGCCCTGCCCTCGCGCGCGGCTGGCGGCGGCGGCGGCAGCAGGTGGCGGCGGCGACGGGGGAAGGAAAAGGTGAGTGGGAATGTGAAAGAGTGAGAGGAGAAAGAAAAGAGAGGGGAAAAAAGAGGGGCGTTGGGATCTTTGCCGTGAGCCGTCGATCTGGCTCACGGCAAAGCGACATGTTTGCCGTGAGCCAGATCGACGGCTCACGGCAAAGAGCCCCTTTGCCATGAGCCGGATCTAGCGGCTCACGGCAAAGCCATCTTTTTTTCCATTTATTTTTTTTCCCGTTTTTTTTTCATTTATTTTTTTCCCGCTCATAAATTCACCACGTGGGTGTTTCCCTTTGCCGTGAGCCCACCATGGCTCACGGTAAACCGTACCTTTGCCGTGAGCCGGAACGGACGGCTCACGGCAAATCGGCCCGTTTGCCGTGAGCCGCCGTCCTGGCTCACGGCAAACCATGCCACGTGTCATATTTTTTCACCCCTAAAAATTAGTTTTGTTTTTCTCTCACTTAATTTTATTTTTCTCTATCTTTTCTCTCCTTAAAATCAATTTACGTGGGGTTCTTTGCCGTGAGCCTAGGCAGGGGCTCACGGCAAACAAGGCCTTTGCCGTGAGCCTCCGCAAAGGCTCACGGCAAACAAGGCCTTTGCCGTGAGCCTCCACAAGGGCTCACGGCAAAATATGAAAACCGCCCAACTTCTATTTTATTTTCACATGTTTTTATATTCTTTCTTTCTTAGAAAGTCAGTACAATGATCAAACTATTTCGTGGACTTTCATTTAAGTAAATTTATTCATATTTGTTTACTTCTTATTTTATTATTTTGTTTACGTCTTAACAATTTTTATTATTTCGGGCATGTTTTAAATATCAAATGTATATAAAAAAATTACTAACCTTTAAAAAAGAACACATTATAGTGTCTATACCATATACACAATGTTTTTAAACTCAAACCCAAACTTAAGCTTCACTTTGACTTCAAAAAACTAAATATCACTTCTCATGTTTATGAAACTTCTACGGACATTTTCAATTTTGTGCATCGTACGAAACAAACTTATGCGAAACCGTGTCAAACCTTCTCCACAACCTATGTGTCTGATACAAGTAGACATCCGCAAATTTTATGATTTTTAGACTTTGTTTTGATATTTTAAAATAATTATGAAACTTAAAGTTTGCCGTGAGCCTCTGAAAAGCTCACGGCAAATAGGCTATTTGCCGTGTGCAAACTACATCTTTGCCGTGAGCTTTTACAATGCACACGGCAAACAACCTATTTGCCGTGAGCCTTATGGTGCTCACGGCAAACTATGGCCCTAACGGCCGTTACTACCGTCACGGGAGGCGACATTTTAAATATTTTAAAACTATTTTGCCAAGAGCCTTGCTATTTTAGCCCACGGCAAAGGGAGTTTTTGCCGTGAGTTTCTTTTTGCCGTGAGCTTCTCTTATTTAGCTCACGGCAAAGAGACCAAACTTGCCGTGTGCACTTGTTTGCCGTGAGCTTTCCTTTTGAGGCTCACGGCAAAGATTGATTTTGCCGTGAGCTTATCTTTGCCGTGAGCTTTCGGTTTTATGCTCACGGCAAAAAGGTGTTTGCCGTGAGCCCTATTTTTGGCTCACGGCAAAGATTTTTGCTCACGGCAAACAACGATTTTCCGGTATTGTATCCTCCAGAGGGTCACAAGCAAGGCAGTGCTAGCTGCAAGCGTGGACAATGGCGAGATGACGACGACAGACGCAGAGATGGAGAGATACGGAAGCAAAAGATACGTGGCCAGCTGACCGCCATTGATGCAGTACGTGCAGCAGAGAGGTGCATGCGCAATTGCATGCGTACGCTTGGAGTAGCACACGTACGTACAATTTCGTATATGCGAGTTGACTCGGGTACAGTATATAGTGGCCCGTGGGTTGCGGGTCATGCTCATGCATCATGCCGTACAGGTGGTTCGCGGCTTCCATATGTGGTGGAAGCACAAGGGCTAAGGGGTTGTTTAGATTGCGAAAAGTTTTAGAAAAATATGAAAATTTTTGTATTGGGAAGCGTGTCTGTGAGGGGTGATGTGATTGATGGGTGAAAGTTTTTGAAAAACTTTTGAGAACTAAACAGGGCCACGTTTAGGTTGGACATACAATGTTTATCTTACCACAATTCATCATTCACATCATATCATTTCTCATTTTTCATCTGACATACTGATATTTTTTTCATACCTCTTTTTCCCATTTCACCTAACTAAACCCAACCAAGAACCCGGGGGTCACAGCTGGGGCCGGGCCTCTCCTCTCCACTTTCGGCGCTCGAATGCCAACCAGGGTTCACCCTACCGAACCGGACGGCCGAACCGCCGCCCGGCGGTAGCGGTAAACCGGTCCGGTTGGACCGGTTACCGGTGGAAACCGAACAAATTCGAATTTTGAATTCAAATTCGGTTGGAGCGGTTAACCGGTCGGTTTGACCGGTTAGCCGGTTGGTTTGACTTTTTTCTTTTTCTTTTTGATTTAACTTGTATTTGCCAAAAAATATGTCAAATGAGCAAATATTTGAAAACTTTTTACACCAATAGATTACACACACCTTGAAGTATTTTTAGAAATTTTTACGACACTTTTCCATTTCTAAATTTAAATTTAAAAATTTTGAATTTTCACCGGTTCAAACCGCCCCGAACCGCTACTGGTCCGGGGCGGTTTGGTCGGGAACCGTTCAAACCGGACCGGTTCCCGACGGTAAGGTGAACCCTGATGCCAACGCGGCTGTCTCCTGGCGGCCCAACCGGAAGCAGCAGCCGCGACCCGCGAGTGAAAAGGAAGCAGCTCTGCTCTGCCTCTGCTACGGCCATGCTCGCATCCGTCGCATCATCGTGCCTTGTCGTCACTGGCTACCCCTGCCGGGGGCCTCTGCTCCGGCTCCCAGCCATGGCCGTATCCTTTGCCACGCACCGTACGGCTACCATCAGCGTCGTAGACCGTACAGCCAGGCCCAGGGCTCCAGCACACCAGCAGCATCCACGTCAGCTCTCACTCTCTCGCTAACTGGCCATCAAAACTACAATTGCCGATATTCCCATTCCGGTATTCTCCTTTTATAAAAAAAAGAAAAAGAAAAAGAAAACACCGATTCCATTTGGCTTTGGAGGATGCAAATACAGGGATCTCGGGGCAGGTCCGGAATCTATGCCTTTTTTCACACACTTCCTACCTGTACTAATTAGAAGAATAAAGAACCCTTTTGGAACGGTGATCATGCATGATGGAAAAGGCGTGGCCATGCGTCATAACGACTCCACGCCTGCATTGTTTTTTTTCTAATACTAGCTCCTCCGCCGCAAGAAAAAGGAGGGAAAAAAAAGGCGCAGGAACCAAAAGGCGTCAGAATACTATTATCTGATCGGCGCCGTAAAGCCTGATCCCGGGATGATCTAATTAGTACTACTGCCATCACCAACTTTGTTAGAAGCTTAACTTCTCCGTTAGCTTCCCGGTTTCTTACTAATTTGACAATAAACCTGACCACATTCTATATTACTCTAGTTTGCATTTGCAACTTGGAAGCAAGCAGGCAGAGGCGAATCATCTGATCAGCCTTGAGAATATTATACTAGTAGCAGGTAGACGGAGACGACCACACCAGATGGAAGGCAGAAGAATTATAGTGGCAGTTTTATTGCTTGAGATTGAGATATTTAATTATCTTGTAATATCGAATCATGTAGTCACAAACTTGCCATCGTGCACATGCAACGTCCAAGATCTGCTGGTACGTGTACGTAGCAATACTGCTTGCTCTGGTCGGCACGTACGTGCAGCACGTACAACATGTACGCTACAGACTACAGAGACGCCAAGTTGCAATTTTATTTTCTCATGCACATACAACTAGACTAGAAGGCTACATTATTTTTTTCCCGGTCACAGGCGTATCTGATAGCCGTCTGTTGTCGTTTGCATCAACAATTGATCAGGCGGCGGTGGCATTATGCTATGCCGTGGCGGAGCGTGACACGAAACCAAGGGGTGCCATTTGGCAAAGCACTGCTGTCCACATTAGTTCAATTTGGGGTCCGCATTTATATTAGCAAGAGTGAATTACACCGTGGGTCCTTAAACTTTTCCCCACTTCTCATCTGGGTCCATAAACTTTTTTTTCCGCTCATCTAGGTCCATGAACTTTTCTCCACGTCTCATCTGGATCTATGAACTTTTTCCCACTTCTCACCTAGGTCCACAGTACGCCACATAGGTCTCTGCTGCCTACATGGCTGCTGATGTGGCACCACGTGCTTTCTTTTTTTTAATTTCATAAACTGGCAAAATTTTTGAAAAATTGTATGAAATCACTGAAAAAACATAAATAGAAAAATCTAATATTGTTAGACTCCACATGAGTAGATCTATGCAATAGATATATAATATGACATGCTTTACTTTAAAATTTATATTGTAGCTGTAGATCTATTCATGTGGAGTTGCATAGATCTACAGCTACAATAACTATTATTGAGAAGAAAAGAAAAGAAATACAACTAACGGAGAAAGGCCTGCACTGGTAGAAGCAAGTGAGAGCTCTGAGAGCCTTGCAGTGTGCAGCGGCTCTCGAGCATGGTAATGGCGGCAAGGCAAGCGTGTATGAAGCTGCGCGATGGCAAGGCCAGCACAGATGTCAGCATCAATGCGTTAGACCACCACGCAGCAAGCTAGCCAATGACCCAATGCAACCTGTATCCTTTTTCTTCAAGAACGGTGTAGGATATTTAACTTGCAAAAGATTATATTTGTTTTGGGATGGATAGAGAAGGAACAATTAGCAATAGGGTTTGATTATGCAAGGAAGAAAGCCAATAGAAGTGTGCTCAATCGGACGTGTGTTTAGATTGGGGAAAGATTCCCCGAAAATACACTGTTCACCAAAAATACACTGTAGATGAATAGTGTTCTGTGAGTGGAAGAGGTGGGATGAATAGGGAAAAGTTAGATAAATAGTGGTTTTTTGGAGAATCTAAACGCACATGTGCGACTGAGTTGACATGCAGCAGTGCATGCAAGCAGTCAGGCAAAGAGGCATGCATGCAGCAGCACTGGTCATTTGGGTGCTTGAAATTTTTTGAGGAAGGGGGGGCCATGGCCCTCTATGGCCATAACGTAGCTCCGCCGGTGTTGCTATGGTCTATGGATCTTGAATTCTTGATAACACTCTTGATACTACTGAAATGAAAGGTGTTCTTCATTTCTTTTTTCGAGAAGAAGGGTGTTCTTCTTCTTACTATTTCTTTATGCATAAATAAAATGGAAGGTGCTCTGATTGCTTGCCACTAGTACACAGATACTACCTCAAGTTGTCAATAATATTTGGAACTGGCTACAGATAATGTCGATCGTCTTCTCGACGGAATCATCGGGAGAGCTCGCAATTCGTAGTATACATGGCACACAGCTACTGTAGACTGTAGACGACGGTGCAGCATACGTAAACTGGGAGTACTATGCACCATGACACGAATCTCCACGAAAAGCTGGGCTCTTCCGTGGCGGAGCGTGAAACGAAACCAAGGGGGGGCCATTTGGCAAAGCACTGTCCACATTAGTTCAATTTGGGGTCTGCATTTATATTAGCGAGAGTGAATTACACCGTGAGTCCTTAAACTTTTCCCCACTTCTTATCTGGGTCCATAAACTTTTTTTTCCGCTCATCTAGGTCCACGAACTTTTCTCCACGTCTCATCTGGGTCTATGAACTTTTTCCCACTTCTCACCTAGGTCCACAGTAGGCCACATATGACTCTGCTGCCTACGTGGCTGCTGATGTGGCACCACGTGCTCTCTTTCTTTAATTTCATAAACTGGCAAAAATTTTGAAAAATTGTGTGAAATCACTGAAAAATCATAAATAAAAAAATCTAATATTGTTAGACTCCACATGAGTAGATCTATGCAATAGATATATAATATGACATGCTTTACTTTAAATTTTTTTTTTTGAACGAACCGCACAAGACAGTGCGTGTTTCATTGATAAAGTAGAAGAAATACAAGACTACAGTCCTGAAAGACCATAGGCAGGAAAACAAAAGGAAGGAAAAAAAAATAGCTATCTATGCACGCCCGGTTGGATTGGGACATCAACACGGGTTACACTCGACGACACTCACCGGCCGGCTGGATTAGGGCGTCAACACAGCCGCAACTCTATACACAATGCGGACAATGAAGAAACATTTCTGCAGCTCCCACCCATCAACCACACACCTGTAGTCGTCGAAACTTCGGCGTGAAACAACGCCGAAAGAGGACATAAAGGAAGCAGACACCACCACGCCAAGAAGACCACCGCCATGCAGGGTCCACCGCCGCAGCGCCGCTGCATCTAGCCCTCCACCTGAACGGAGTGAAGACACCGAATCCGAGCCACATCACAACGCACGGGGGCCTCGCCGCATCTGCCGTTGGACTCCCCCTCTCACTCGTGCGCGGGGACCTCATGCCCGCCACGGAACTCATGCTTTGAATTCGTTTCCAAGGTCGCCGTTCAGGTGGTTAGCTGAGATGCCCTGCTCCCAAAGCCTCAAACAAGCAGTCGAGACACCACCTTAGGCCGACATCACCTTGATGCTTTGCCCTCGCACGAAGCCACTGCCGCCAAGCCAGAAGATCAAGGAAACTCGCTTGTGCCATCCTTCGACGTAGTACCGCACCGAAAAGACCCAACCATGTTGAGCCCCTTGCCGCGATCCGCTGCAAGCCAAGTCATCCCAAGTAGTCGTTGCCGCAAGCGCCGTCATCCCAACGCTGTCCCACACCGCACTGATCATTGCCAAGCAACACCAAACGCCGTGGTCCGCTGCAAGCAGCCAAGCAACAACAATGCGACAACCCAAGGTCATCCTCGAGGAAGCAGTCACCTCGACGTGAGCCTGGCAACACCCTTCAAGCATGCCGTGTGGCGGAGTTGCCGATCTCGGTTGAAGTCGTCGTAGACAGTGGATCGACCATGCTACGAGCCGAGCAGGGTCTCAAGAGACGATGCCTCCAAGAAAGGAACGACCCCAGAGGGGCCGCCATCGCTCGTCCAGCATCTGGACTGGGTTTTCACCCAGAGACCTCGTGCAGCCAGATGTAGCTCCAAAAATGACGCGGGAAGAACGACGTTGAGGACGTCGTCGTCACTCCACCAGCCGGAAGCTGGTGAGGGCTTTCGCCCGGAGCATCCAAGCCGGCAAAACACGTGCCCGACGCAGCAAGCCGACACCGCAACCACGACAACCCCAACCGGGTGGCGTCGCCGCCGCACCCCCGCGCCAAGCTGCCGAAACATCACCTCCACTGCCGCACATCACCTCCGCAACTCCCCTCCGCCACCCACCACCCACCACCGCCAGCTCCCCGACCGCAGCACCACGCCATCGTCGGGGGGCCCGCCGCAGCAGCACCTCTGCACGTCCGTCGCCGACCGCGCCACCATGACGCAGCCGGAGCCATGTAGACGAAGCCGGCGCCGACGTCGTGGAGCACGCTCCGCTGTTGCGGCGCTGCATCCACAGGGCCGCCGCTGCGCGGCCTCCTCACGCCAGCCCCAGCCCACGCACGCTACGTCGCACCTGCAACATCCGCCGAAGCCGCCTCCCGAAGATCTCCCCGCGCAGCCCGAACTCCACGGCCGCAGTGCTGCACCCCGCGCCACCATGCCGCCAAGCCGCCAGCACAGACAGGTCGCACCTTGAGCTCCGCGGCCGCCGTGCAGTGCCCCGCCGCCGAGCCGAGGTAGACGCGCCAGGCTGCAGATCCACCACCGAGGCCACCGGATCCGGCCGCGGGGGCCCCGGATCCGGCCTCACCGGCGCCAACGCCGGCTGCCCCACGGCGGCTCCCTTCAGCTCCCTTGACGACCGCGCCCGCCGGGGGAAGGGGAGGGAGGACTGCCCCGCCGCCGCTGTCCTCGTGGGCCGCGCGGCTTTCCGACGGCCAACTCCAGCGGCGGCGAGGCGGACTATTATTGAGAAGAAAAGAAAAGAAATACAACTAACGGAGAAAGGCCTGCACTGGTAGAAGCAAGTGAAAGCTCTGAGAGCCTTGCAGTTGTGCAGCGGCTCTCGAGCATGGTAATGGCGGCAAGGCAAGCGTGTATGAAGCTGCGCGATGGCAAGGCCAGCACAGATGTCAGCATCAATGCGTTAGACCACCACGCAGCAAGCTAGCCAATGACCCAATGCAACCTGTATCCTTTTTCTTCAAGAACGGTGTAGGATATTTAACTTGCAAAAGATTATATTTGTTTTGGGATGGATAGAGAAGGAACAATTAGCAATAGGGTTTAATTATGCAAGGAAGAAAGCCAATAGAAGTGTGCTCAATCGGACGAAGACGAGATGTGCGACTGAGTTGACATGCAGCAGTGCATGCAAGCAGTCAGGCAAAGAGGCATGCATGCAGCAGCACTGGTCACTGGGTGCTTGAAATTTTCTGAGGAGGAAGGGGGGGCCAGGGCCCTCTATGGCCATAACGTAGCTCCGCCGGTGTTCCGTCATGCCCGGCTTCCCCGACAGACAGCAGGCCTGCAACCCGGGTCACCTGGTCAAACCCCGCGGGCCCCGCAACACGCATTCCGGGGAGCACGAGAGCCGGGCCCACCCTCTCGTGCTCCCCCTGCCAACACGCCAACATTAAAAAATGATTTCTACCGCTTATACAACACATATACCAGCGCGTCGTCGCACGGAGGTTGATGACGAAGCACGGACGGGTGCCATGTCGAGGAGCGAGGATCCGACGGCTGGGAAGCCGTCCGCGATCAGATGGCCTCCCGTAAAGCTCAAGAGGCCAGAAGCCAGCTCGTAGTCGTAGCTCGCCAGTAGGGAGAGAAATGAGAACGGCGCAGTGCGGTCGCTGCCACGGATGTGGGGTGTTCTGTGGGCCCGCCAGGCAGGCGCCGACAGGCACGGGACACCGACCACGTCAGCAGCCGATTTCTATAGTAGTACGTCCTGGGTTTCAGGAATGTGTTTTCCAAGTAGAGACCTGGTTTTGAGGAGGGTTAAGTACAGGATTAGGGTTCCGTTCAGTCAAGTCGAAGTAGTATTACGACGGAGCAGCTGCTTCTAGTTCATAATCGATATGCGCGATGGGCTGTGCAATCCGCTTATATAGAATAACGAGCGAATTTCTTGTATGAGCTTGTTCGTCTGGTTCGCCTCGGCTTATTTCAGCTTGTGCCGCAGTATTTTTCTCTCACAATTATTAGCCGCAACCATCCAACCAAACGGAGCCAACCACTGAGATCAGTGAACACAGGAACAGATCCAGGATGGGAGGGTTGGGGGGCTTGAGCCCACCCCGCCCTACCGCTAGATCTGTCCCTAAATGAACATGTACTAATTTGTGTTAAAAAAAAGCTGTGTGTTTGTATAAATTCTAGGATGTAATGTGAGGATTAACAAATTAAACAGGATCTTTATTGTGTCAGTCTGGCAAGAGTGAAAATAACACAAGCAAAGCGAGCGTTCAAAAGGCAAGGCAGGAAAAAGCGAGCGCTGCGCGCGTGAGCATCTCGAGCAAAACGAGTTCCGCGTGTTGGCCGTGACGACTCCGACGCCAAGTGGAAACGCGCAGGAAGGCGGAGGCCTTTATACCCCCTCCGCCGCCGGGGCCGTGGTGGGATCACGTAGCGTCCACGCCATGGCACTCGCGCGTGGCCGCGTGCCGCCGTAGCCGGCGGGCCTTTTCACCTGCGCCGCGCCGGCGAGGCAGCTCGGTCGTTCACACGACAGAATGATCGCAGACGATGCGATCCCGGTCAACCGGCGACGCGGCCACACCCCCGTAGCCGAGCTCGGCACGTGCCGTGCCCGCCGCGGGCCCTCCGGCCGGGATGCTTTGCGGCCGGCGATGGTGTGGGCCGCAGCCGTGTCTTCCTTTTTTTAATAAAGGATAACCATCCGGCCTCTACGTCCGAAGACGTCCACAGCCCAATTATTACAAGATTCAACAAACCGTCAGATAACCAAAGACCATAAAAAAACTACAGCAAACGCAAATCATGCTTCCAACCTCCTTTGACTTGCTCTAAAGCAATAACTTCAAGCTACCTACTAATGGTGGAGAGTGTGTCCTTGGCTTGGTCGTTACGCTGCAGCTGTGCCCAGAAACGCATCCAATACGTTCCCCTGAAAATAACTTGCATAATAGAGTTAATTTTGATTTTATCAAATACAATATCATTCCGGCAATTCCAAATGGCCCAGCACACTGCAGAAACTCCCACCCAAATCAAATTCCTAATCTTAACATTATGATTAGTAAGCCAACTTCCGAACAAATGGCAAATGGACCTAGGCGGAGACAACCTGGTAGCAATAGAGATAATCCTCTAAACCATTCTAGTAAAATAGCAGTCAAGGAAAAGGTGTTGGATTATTGTTTCATCAAGATTACACCGAACACACTTTTTACTTCCTTTCTAATTTTTCTTTGCGAGATTGTCTTTAGTTAAGACAAACAGCCGTGTCTTCCTGTCCCCGCGCTTCTAGTTTTGGCCTGGGTTTTATTACAGCGAGGTTTAATTCTTTCGGTTTCCGTATTAATGGACCGGTATTTCGGTTAGGCCGGAAAATCCTAGTACTCCGTACCAATACACACGACCGTACGCGCGGCACAAATAAAGTCCAATCACATACCAGCAGGTTTGAGGATCTTGAGCGTTTTTTCTTCCATAAAATCATATATCCGATCGCGATCTCAAAATTTTCGAGCAATTTTGCAAAGATCGATTGCAATATAAACCCTCTAGCTACAACTAATGTGACACATTCAGATTCAGTCACACCAAACGTTTCACAGGTCACCTCCTCGACCATTTCAGACCTTACAACAGTAAATCATGTTTAAGCTCTCAATCCATATAGTATGTCGATGTGGCTAATTCCATGCAACTAGTCAAAACAACCTGATTATATTAGGCAGTCAAGCCACTTTAACCCAACAACCCAAGGGCTAATTAGTATAAGGATGCTGATTTGCCCTAGCTTAGGCATGAGAAGCAATCATGCTCCTAATAATACTAGTAGTACTTACTAAGGCCTCCTCCAAAGGTAAGAGGCAGCAGCTAGCTCATACTAGAGCAAAAGAAATCCACACAGTAGCGCACAGTTAGAAACAGAGAACGAGCAGTGAGAGGGAGGGACATCGAAGAGCGTATGAGCCGATCGTTTCCCAGCGCGCTAGCGTGGGGTGTTTGGCACTGTAGTTCGAATATAAAATTCTATGAGCTAGCTAAAGCGCCGGCCGTTGGAGGAGGCCTGATATTCCAGTCCCATGGGTAGCTGCAAGATGCTGCCCTTTGTTTAACAAAAAGATAGGAGATGCCTGAGAGGAGAAAGCGATAAGGTGCACCGCTAGTTAATTCCTAGTGGGTAGTTAATTCCTAGTGGGTGGTTAGTTTAAGGAGGAGCACATGGGGTTGATCAATGATGGAGCAGCTGGTGAGATTAGTTGGCCGCTGCAGATGCATGCCCCCGCTTCCCGGCTTTTGCTCCAAACCAATTATCGAGGCCCACGCCCACGCCCTTTGTGTTGCATATTCCGTCGTTTAAACTTTTAGTAGTAGTAGATCCTAGAAAAATTGATCATAGCTTTGGTGAAACTATAGTGCTAGTGCATGCATATATTCAGTTCTGCTTCTACTCCGCTCATATTGAGGTAGTTTTAAATTTGCAGAGCCTGGAAAATTGAAGCGACAATTTTTTTTGTCAAGAAATATTTAAAAGCGATTATTGGAACCAAGGCTAGCTGCAGATAATATGGAACGTGTCTCGGCTTTGTACACTAGCAACACTGCACAGCTGGGGTCTACCATCATCTAGTACTAGTTCGGCTGAATTTTTAGTGGCCCATTTGTTGCTTTGGTAAGATAAGTTGCTTTCGATCTGCACTTCCTCTCCATATTACTGTAGTATGGAGGAAGAAAAGTTTTACTTTGATCCTTGGCTTCACAGGTTGATTTTATGCATTCCTACAGCTTTTTAGTACTTGTGGAATGTGTGGAGTATGATAATTTGACACACTGGCAGGGTTACTTCTTATGGAGTATTGCGTAAAGTGTGTGATTTGTTCTGCGTTTAGTTGCACAAAAACAATAGTATTTACCCTACCACAATCCACTATTCACATCACATCGCCTCTCACTATTTATCTGACACACTGACGCTTTTGTCATACCGTTTTTTCCCTTTCACCCAAATAAACCTCTTCTGGTGCCTTGGTCAATATTAGCGGCTACGTTTACACAAACCAGGCCGTGTGTGTCTGGAGGGGGTTTGTTTGCCATACAAGCACAGGTTGAGGGTTATACCAGCAAATCGGCAATATATTGTTGGAAAGGGTGAAACGATAAGTAAAACTAAAAGGTACAACTACGATCATAGTATGAGTTGTGTGAACGGGAAGGAAGAAATAACTGCATCAACAACAAAAAACCAAAAGTATCTATAGCTAATATAGTGCAAACAATAAAATTCAAGGACAGCTAGCCTGAGGTAAAACTTGACCAATAAAATTGTTCCAATAATTCAACATAATTCAAACGTGTGCCTTGTACCGAGCCACATTATACCTATCTTTGACTCTACAAAAATTACATGTATTAGCTGTCTACGAGACTACGAGTTACAATTATTTTTTTAATCTCAAATTGACCGAGGGATAATTGTATATTTATAACCTATGGTGAAAGATAAGTTCATTCAGTTGAGTTCGCAAATTTTAGTTAGCTTCAACACAGTCACTTGGACGAAAATTAAACGTATGCTTTCTGAATTTACTAGATGAATCTCGTGTCTACGCAAAGCTTTTGTTCACCAAAGCTACCTAGAGCTTGGTTAAGGCATTCATTAAAAGGACTTCGACAGTACTTATTGAAGACCAGGGTCGAACGTCTCCAAAAGGAAGCAATTGATGATCTAAAACACCAGTCAGTATTGGGTGTTACTGACCATGTACAACAACACAACGCATCTAGGAATTAGAACCTAGCAAGAAGCCTGTCCTGGCAGATCTAACCAAGCAAGAAGGGAAGGAGAAGGAGGAGAGGGGAAGGGAGGGGAGGGAAGGAGGGGGGTAATGGGGTATGCACCTGAAGGAGCGGAATCGAGGCCCGGTGTTGGAGTAGGAGCCGTCGCCGTTGACGTCGTCGTCGTCGTCGCCGCCGCCGCCGCCGCCAATGCTTGCCGAACCCTAGCAGAAGAAAAAGGGATGCGGAGGGGATGAGGCGGAGGAGGAGACTGAGGAAGGGGAGGAGGAGGAGGCGGCGCACTTGCCCGTTGTGGCTGAGCTCGCCGGCGCCGCCGCGAGGGAGAGGTGGCATCGGCGTCGCCTTTGCAGCGTGAGGGGAACGAGAGGAGGAAACGCGAGCGTGACTTCCTTTCCCGGCCTGCGCCGGAGTTGCTGGATACACGCGTGGATCGGCGGGTGTTGGGCTGAATCCGATCCAACCCCGGTAGAGGCAAATGCACGTTTCTGGCAGGAGGGGGAGATCACCCCGGTGCCGTCTCTCCTCCTCCTCCGCGGACGCCGACTCATCTCCTCCTCCGCGGACGCCGACTCATCTCCTCCTCCGCCGTCTCATCCCCGTCGTGCAGGTCCTGTCCCCGTTGCGCTCGCCCACACCGCGGCCGCCTCTCCCTCGCCTCCGACTAGATCCAGGTGTGCCTCGTCGTATCCTCCATCTCCCCTCTCTCGTCTCCTCCGCGCATCTCCTCCCTGCTCCTCTTCTCAACACGCTTTTTTCCGTAGGGTTTGAGTTCGACTGCGGCGACGGCAGTCCCAATCTCGAGCGTTTCCTCCAGGTGAACCTTTCTTGCCTTGTTAAACCTCATGTTCCTGTGCAATGGATGCTTACCATGGTTGTTGTAAATGGATTATTATCACGTGCTTACAAAATCTTGAGAAATCTTGCAACTGGCACTGCCCTGCAAAATAGATTAGTAATAGACAGCTAAAAGTGCAAGATTTGTAGTCAAATTTACGATGTTTGCTTGATTGGTGGCCGATGTGTGCTGTTAAAATAGTGCTTCTTGGAAGATGCTTCTTATTTTGCAAAGAGTGACTGTTAGTGCCTCTAGATGCAGCAAAGAGTGACTGTTAGTGCCTCTAGATGCTGCAAGATTTGCACTCTTATTTTGCAAAGAGTGACTGTTAGTGAATGTTATTTAGCACACACTGCAAGCCTGATGTATAAAATTAAAGGGAGGAATGATTAGGATCACTTTGTCTAGAAGTCTATTAATTGATGAATAATAAATGTAGCAAAACTAATGACAACTGGATAATGAATTGAGGTTGGAATTCTATCAAGGAAAATAAGATAGATGATTTGCAAAAATAAAACCAGAACTTAATACCAAGTAGTTAAAATGCATCCTTACCAAAGTTCTCAAACTTAAACACAGCATAATCTTGTCTTGTGTAATGCTTTAGTCTGCTGAACACCTAAGCATGATATCCACCTTGCCTTTTATACTAGTTTTAACAAGCTTTGCTTTTATTGCAGCTTTGCAAGATTGACTTTGAGGGCAAGGCAACAAAGGTTGTGGGCTGCTCCTGTGTCATTGTCAAGGTAAGAAACCATGGGCTTTGCCTCTCTTTTGGTTTCTGTCTTCCACGCCAAATGAACAAAATCATGCACTTGAGCACGGTGACTACCTTTCAACCATCACATGCTGATTACCCTTTGCAAACCGCTGGCTACACAATTAATTAACGTATTGTATCTTGTATTGGCTTCGATTTTGGTGCTCTGCCACAAATTTGGTCCACCAAAACTGAAGATGACACATTTTGTTCAGTATTTGTTTGTTCTGTTCTTTTCTTTCTTTTTCTTTTTTCAAAAAAAGATGCTGCAGCTAGTATGTGATGTGGGTTAGTGGTTTGATAACTCCTGAGCTAGCCGAATAGATTAAGCATGCATGCAAAGACTGCTGGTTATATTATTCTGTTTGGTGTTCATTAAATAGTCAAATTTGTTTACCTAGAAGAAGCATGCAATCTGGTCATGATTCTTCAAGCTGGAGCTAAACTTTTGATCAAGCTTATAGAAAGGAGCATTAAAAAGTAAACAGACCACACAAGTAAATTATGCTCATGTACAACTGCTCGTTTGGTATTATAAGAGCAGTTTATAGTATGCTAGTTTGTACACCTACTCATTATTTGGCTATGGAACGATTTGACTTTGGATGATAAAATAAGGTAGGCCAAACTTGAGATATACTATGTCCTTGTGTTAGGCATGTTGGATAACTCCTTGCACGTGTATACTCCCATACTGATATGGTTCCTGCAGGTCTCAGAGAATTATATGAGTGCATCACATCGGAGTGTTATTCTAGTAGTTGCCATGTAAAGGTGTAGCTAGTGATGTGCAGTGCAACCTTGTTGCTGGCATTACACTTAATTACATATACTACATTTCAAAGTTCAAATCCAAACCATATTACTTACTTTAATATGCATGGCAGATTGGCATATGCATGTGTATTCAGGTGATTATTTCTTTAATCGGCATATGCATTTGTATTCAGGTGGTGCTGAAGCATATGGAACCATTTTCAGAGGGTCTGATACTTGGCATATGCAATCTTCATCAGTCAGCGCAGGGGAGGGAGGAGGCTCTCGTGCTCACTCGCTGGTGAAGAATTTGTCCTGCATGTATCTCTATTGCAGAGCACTATAGAAGGACCACAATATAGAGTTTAATTTTCATAGAATTTTAATTATATTTATGTAATGATGAGAAATGATGATATTTTAAGAATGTTAGAATGTATGTAAGGATGGATGCTCCCAGGAAGAATTTCAATGCATTTTTTTATTTTTCTTTGATTTTTTCTGAATTGTTGGGAGTATTTTGTTCTAGAGGGGTTTTTAGCCCCTTGGTTCCCAAACAGGGACAGGGTACTGCACCTGAGGGGGGGTTTCCTCTTGGGGATTTGACTAGCCAAGGAAATCCCCCCCTTGGAAAATCTCCCCTGGGGTTTTTTTGCTCATGCTGCCAAACTAGCCCTTAAACTAGTCGGGTCCCCGTTGCCGCGGGAATCATCGTAGCAATATGATAGTATATGCTGCTGCAATATTTCTTTGCATTTGCAATATTAATTATACATAGTTAACCAAACTCCTGTAGTAGTTCACAGATAATTCACATCAGTAGTACTCTAATACATCATAAGTATAATGGAAGCTCACTGCAGAGGAACAAAGCAACTCAAAGGTCAATTGCAAGGTAAGGAAATGGTGCAGTAATACTAAACAGTGTTAAAATTAGGTTCATATCTCAATCCACGAACTGTAATAAACTTGGATTCCTCTACGTTATGCAGAAGAACAAAGGGGGAGAAAAAAAAGTTAAGTGCTATGATTCAGTTTAGGGCAAATCATATTTTGAATAGGATGCTAATTGCTAACATATTCCAACAGGGAAAAGGTGCACACCTAAGACGTAACGAATAGAGAGGTCCATGAGTTTGCAGCAATCAAACTCCGTCCCGCGGGACTGTTTTCTTTTTTTATCTTTACTTTCTTTTTTCTTTCTTTCTATTGCTTTTGTTTCTTTTTTTTCTTTTCTTTGTATAAATTGTTCCACATGTATACATATTTGTTACTTTAATTCATATAATTTATTTTGTACTATAAATGTTTTTTTCACCAGTTCATATAATTTGTTACGCACTACAAATATTTTATTACGCTAATTCATACAATTTATTCTGCACTATGAATATTTTATTTAGTTAGTTCATATAATTTATTCTACACTATAAATATTTTGTTTCATGAGTTTCTAAAATTTATTCTGCCTGTAACATATTTGTTCCATCAGTTCATACATTTTGTTCTGCACTATAAAATATTTTGTTCTGTTAGTTCATATAATTTGTTTTGCACTATAAATATTTTATTTGTGGGTTTGTAGAATTTGTTCTGCATGTTACATATTTGTTCTGTTAGTTCATACAATTTGTTGTGCACTATAAAATGCTTTGTTCTGTTAGTTTGTAAAAATTGTTCTACAGTTATATCTCATAGAATATACAATTTTTATTAAAAAATATGAATAAAAAAAGTTTGTCAAAATATAGTCAAGTGAGATCTTGTTTTGAAACTTTTATTGACAGAAATCCAATGGTGCAATCGGATTTTAATTTAATGTGCGGTTTGAGATTTATAACTTTTTTAAATATGGAATAATTTTACATGTGAGATGACATCATCTATTTTATCTGAATTTGATGTGCAATTTGAGATTTATAACTTTTTTAAATATATAATAATTTGAGTAAAGTGTACGGCCGGTCCCTAAACTATCGCGGGTGTGTCATCACGGTCCCTGAACTCTCAAATTGACCGTTTAGGTCCCCAAACTTGTTCGGCTATATCATTCCGGTCCCTAAACTTGCAAATCACCCGTTTAGGTCCTTAAACTTGTTTTGTTGTGTCATCGCGGTCCCCAAACTTGATTTTGAGTCTCATCTGGGTCAAAATAGAGCGATCTAAAAATTTTATATCAAAAAATAATTCATAATTTTTTCATACGAGCTCAAATGAAGAAAAACTTTATATCAAAATTGTAGCCCTCGAAGCGATCTACAAGTTTATAGTTGAAAAGTTTTAGAATTAAAACTGTTTAGGGTCCCCAAATATTATTGTATGTTTATAGTTTTTGAAATTTAAAATTTAAAATTAAATTTTGGGATATTAAATGACTTCAAATAAAAACTTTTCAACTATAAAGTTGTAGATCGTATTGATCACTATAACTTTTATATAGACCACGTCACTATCCAAAATTTGTTGATAATTTTAAATTTTAAATTTCAAAATCTATAAATATACAACAATATTTGGGGACCCTAAACAGTTTTAATTCTAAAACTTTTCAACTATAAAGTTGTAGATCGCTTCGAGGGCTATAATTTTGATATAAAGTTTGTCTTCATTCGAGTTCGTATGAAAAAATTATGAATTATTTTATGATATAAAGTTTTTAGATCGCCCTATTTTGACCCAGATGAGACTCAAAATCAAGTTTGGGGACTAGGGTGAGATAGCAGAACAAGTTTGAGGACCTAAGTGGGTGATTTGCAAGTTTAGGGACTGGAATGACACGGTCGAATAAGTTTGGGGACCTAAACGGTCAATTTGAGAGTTCAGGGACCGGGATGACACACCCGCGATAGTTTAGGGACCGGCCGTACATTTTACTCTAATAATTTTACATGTGAGATGACATTATCTATTTTATCTTATTTTGCATGCGTGCAACAGCTCAGATCTTTTAATTTGGTGTGCACACGCAACACCTTGCTCTCCCACCTCGTCCGTTGCACTGTGTGGCCCGCTTGGCGTTGCGTGTGTTGGCGCTGCATTGTGTGGCCCGCTTTAAATTTGGTTGGAGGCGGCGGGAGGTGGTCGGGTACTTCGCTCCCCGAGAGCTGCCCGAGGGAGGTGTCACAACGAGCGCTGCCCGAGGGTCAGCTCCACTCTGCTCCCGCGACTCTCCAACTAAACACACGGTAAGGCGTGTCCGGCCCTTGCGTTACTGCCGGCTCATTGTTCAGTTCAGTAGATGAAAATCTTCTGCTGAACAAAATTTGCTGCGGCAAATACACATGGCCATCGAATAGCTTGTTTTGGGTTGCTACCGGCCAGGGAATCAACAGCGCTTGCTCTCTCACTGCTCACTGCTCAGCGGATCATTTTGCAGCAAGCAGCAAATGCATATGCATTTCGACATTATATGTTCACCAGCATATGGAGTAACTTGCAATTCGGCCTGCTTGCAAACTGAGATTCTACTCTCGTTCAATTCTGCTGTGGCTTCAGACGTTTATCCTCCCTTTTCATCTTACCCGATTGTCTGAATGCAGTTTCATGTTATGGGAAATGCAGTTTGATTAGTTTTAGATGAATGCAGGCGATATTGGCACTTTGCTTTCGAAGAGAAGAGCGATGATCATATCCAAGATGAATAACTATGCACATCTCGGCGATACATGAATAAACATGAGAAGATTAATTACCTTGGACAAAGCATGTTTTTCACAGTCGCCTTGTCTGTCAGTTAACACTTGCTGTAAAACATGCTTCCACTGTCAGAAGCATGTTTTTTTTTCTTCTTTTTTTTGTTTCATTTGCATGGTTAGTTCAGTCAGTAATAAGCGCTCAGTCATTGGCTTTATTCAGTTCCAAGCCGGCCAAAGCCATGGCTAATCTGCACGGAAAAAAAGCCATGGCTATTAAACTGAACAAATATTGCTGGCTTGTTTATTTCAAGGAAACATTACTTCAAAAAGGTATTTTTTTTAGAAATGGGAATATCTTTTCACACTGGTACAGAATCGAGCTTTTGTCTCGGGTGGCAAGGGGCTTATGTCCCTAGGCCACCCGAGACAAAGTTCTGGAGACAAAAGGGGTTGCCACGCCAGCACGTGGTAGCGGCCCCTTTTGTCTCGGGTCGTAATACGACCCGAGACAAAAGGGTTTCATGTTAAAAAAAAAATTTAGAAATACTCGGGAGGCCCCCCAAGTCACAAGTCACGTGATTTTTCACGCGAAATATGCGCGTGCGCGATGCAGAGATTCGAACTCGCGACCTCAAGCCTCACGCGTAGCTTCCTTGCCATCTCACCTACACAGCACATGTGATGGAGTACAGAATGATATCTTTTTGTAGTAACCTGTGGAGACCCCTTTTGTCTCGGGTCGTAACACCAACCTAGACAAAAAGGGGGGGGGGTCTTTTGTCTCGGGTCGTAACACCAGCCGAGACAAAAGACCCCCCTTTTGTCTAGGTTGGTATTACGACCCGAGACAAAAGGGGTCTCCACGGGAGGCTACGTCGATGCATGACCTTTTATCTCGGGTGGTATTACCACCCGAGACAAAAGGGTACGGCAATTCCAGGCGACGTCGACAGAAATCCTTTTGTCTCGGGTAAATTTTAGACCCGAGACAAAAGGGTGGAACCAAAGGTTGGTTCTCTAGTAGTGTCAATATTCCAGCTGTTGCATCAACCAATACATAATTGTATAATTGTTGTGTAATTTTGTTGTTATCGAGTTTTCTTGGAATGGAGTTGTGAAAAATCCATGTTCTTGCACTTGCACCTAGCCCGTGTCTCCTCTGTAATGGATCCAGGCGAGGCCAAACAACTATCAGAGCTGGCCATTGCTGGCTATCTACCAGAGGTCCCCTCTTGATGCAATGAGCAAATAATCCTTCCCTCCCGGCCTTCCCTGTTGTTGTCCTTGGCTGCAGAGGTCTCTCCATTCGCGTGCAGCGTGCACATGGCGACGAACCGTGTTGGCATTGTGGAAGAGAACCGCCCACACCTGACCTCCGCCGAGCTCAGTGGCGGACCTAGAGATTTGGTGCAGCCTGGGGGCAGTCTTGTAATCCGTCCCCGATGGCTTCCGCTTCGGCGGCCTCGGCCGCCGAGCTCTCCGTGCCCCGGAACCTCGCCGCCGTCGGCTTCCTGGGCGGCGCCGGGGCCTCACATGATGGAGCTCGGCGACAAGCGCGCGAGGACCGCGGGACCTTCTCGTTGACCGGTACCTCCAACTAATCCACAGGAGGCTAATCCAACGACCCAAACTGGTACCGTCCCACCCCGAGGCCCCGAGTCCGGCATTCCTCGTCGCCACGCACCTCACGGGCACGGCGTCGCCTGAGAGCGTTGTTTCCCGTTCTGCGCCCCGACGACCAGACCTGGACGTTCCCGCAATCTTCTGGACGGTACGGCGTCGTCGGAGACGTCGCCGGAGAGTCCCTGCTTGCTTGACAGCCGGGGTCACGCCGCTCGCAGTGGCGCGCCACCGAAACACGGCGCGGGACGCTCGAGCTTTGCAAGGACGGCAACAGAGCTTAGGAACTACGGCCGGGCCGGGAGGCGTCTGCCGGCGATGCCGCCGGATCAGATGGACGGTCGCGGCCGTCCGGCGCTAGGCGTGGTGTATTGGAGGTTCCGACGGGTGCGGGGTGGAGGCGTTCAATTCCGCCATTGATAATTGGGGAGATTGTGGAATGTGCTTCTTTCTGCTCAATCAACTCAATCAGTGCGCTATTCGTATGCGTTTACTGTCACATTCTCGACACACAATACAAAAGGCTCAAAACATGTACATATGATCATCGAATAGCTTGCTCGTTTTGGGTTGCTACCGGCCATGAAATCAACAGCGCTTGTTCACTCACAGTGCTCAACGGGTCAGTTGCACTGCAACAACAAGCAGCAGGGCGTTTCTGGACCCATGCGACAGCAAAATGCAAGCATTCAGACATTATATGTTCAATTCACCAGCATATATTTCAATCCAGCCCGCTTGCAGTTGCAAGCTGAGATTCTAGTCTCGTTCAGTTGTCCTGTGCCTTCAGACGTTTATCCTCCCTTTTCACCTGACCTGAACCTGACCTGATTGCCCTTGGCTGCACAGGTCTCCATCCGCGTGTGCAGCGTGCACATGCCGATGAACCGCACCATGAGTCCCCACCGAGTCAGTTGAGTCCGACGTCGCCGGCGTCGGGGAAGAGAACCTCCTCCAGTTTCATCCAAAAAAAAAAAGAGAACCTCCTCGCAGGTGCATGCTACAACGTCGCACTTCACGCGCATGTCGCCGTGCTGTCCTTGGGACGGGCACCGTATCGGCGGAGGAGGACATGCGCTGCTGGACGGGCGGCAGAGAGAAGCTCGTGCTGCAGGCGTGCACGGCGGGCATGAAGCTGCGCGTCAGACGGCGACGAGGACGAGCTCTGGATCCTCCGCAACAGCGCGTGCCCGCCAATTCTTACACGCCGCCGACCCCATACATGACGCCGAGCTCTCCGTGCTCCCGCACCTCGTAGCCGCCTGTTTCCTGGGCGGCGCCGGGCTCACAGGATGAAGCTCCCCGCGGCGGCCCGGCGGCCAGCGCGCGAGGACCGCGGGACCTTGTCGTTGACCGCTGCCTCCAACTAATCCGTTCGGCCAATCCTGGCCGCAGGTGTCTGATCCAACGACCGAAACAGGCCAAGGAGTGGACGGTATTTCATTTACCGTCCACCCTCGGACCCGAGTCCGGCTTTCCTTGTCGCCGCGCACCTCACGGCGTCGCCCGGGAGCGCCGGCCGATCCCGTTCCGCGTCTCCGGCGACCGGGCCTACATGTTCCCGCACTCTCCCTGCCGGCAAGGCGTCGCCGGAGAGGTCACCGGTGAGTCCCTGCCCTGGGTCATGCCGCTAGCGTGGCGCGCCACCGACGCGCGGCGCGGCACGCTCGACGGCTTGAGCTCTGTGAGGTCGGTAATGGAGCCTAGAACTGCGGTCGGGAGGCGTCCGCCGCCCACGCCGCCGTATCGGAGGCCCGGAGTGACGCTTGCGGCCGTCCGCCGTGGTTGTCACGCCGGCTGGGTTCCGACGAGTGCGTGGCGGAGGGAGGCGATGGAGGCGTTCAAGACGCGGATCGGACGCGCCCACTGCCCAACATCTGACGACGCTTGCTCTCTCTCAGAGTCTCAGTGTTAAGTCGGTGATTTGCACACCAAGAAGCAGAGCGTTCTCGGACACATCCATCGGCAAATGCATGCATTCAGGCACACTCCATGCTCACCAGCATACGGAGTAACTTGCAAATAGCAATTCTGCCTGCTTGCAAACTGAGATTCTACTCTCGTTCAGTTCTATTCTGGCTTCAAACGTTTATCCTCCCTTCTTTCATCTTACCCTTACCTGATTGTCTGAATGCAGTTTCATGTTAAAGAAAATGCAGTTTCATTAGTTTTAGATGAATTCAGGCAATATTAGCATTTTTCCTTCGAAGAGTTGAGCGATATGATCGTACTGAAGCTGAATAACTATGTGCATCTCCACGATACATGAAAAAACATGAAAAGATTACCTTGAACAAATCATGCTTTGCACACTCGACTTGTCGCACACTCCGACTTGTCTGTCAGTTTGCACTTGCTGTATGCTGCCACTGTCAAAATCATTTTTTTCTGTTTTCGATTGCAAAGTTATTATTAGTTCAGTCAGTAGGATCCCTCACGCCAGCGGCCAGCCGGTCAAAGCCATTGTTGGGTTGTTCATTTCAAGAACAAATTACTTCAAAAATGCATTGCTGTGTTGTTATCGAGTTTTCTTGGAATGGAGTTGCACTTGCACCTAGCCCGTTGCTCCTATGTAATGGATTCCTCATCCCAGCCTCCCATGCCAGGCCCAACTAACAGGGCTGGCCGTTGCCGGCTATCTGTCAGAGGTCAGAGGTCTCCTCTTGAAGCAATCAAGCAATCCTTCCCTTCCAGCCTTCGCTGCTGTTGCCCTTGGCTGCAGAGGTCTCCATTCGCGTGCAGCGTGCACTCGGCTCGGCACCTCCAATCTCGGCAAATCATGGAGCCCTTGCCGACGCACGCGCATGGCGCGTGCTGTCCATGGCGCGGGCGCCGTATCGGGCTATCGGCGGAGGAGGACATCCGCTGCCGGACGGGCGGCGGAAGCTAGCAGCTCGTGCTCCAGGCGTGCGCGGCAGGCATGAGGCTGCCCGTTGGACGGCGATGAAGACCAGCTGGATCCTTACAAGCCGCCGACCCCTTGTCGTCCTTCCCCGACGATGGCTTCCGCTTCGGCGGCCTCGGACGCCGAGCTCTCCGTGCTCCCGCAACTCTCCGCCATCTGCTTGCTGGGCGGCGCCGGGACCTCGCACGATGAAGCTCGGCGCGGCGCATCGCGCAGGGGAGCGGCAGCCCGGCGGCCAGCGCGCGTGGACCGCGGGTACTTCTCGTTGACCGTCACGTCCAACTATTCAGGGCGACCGATCCTGGCCGCACGAGCCGATCCAACGGACGAGATAGGCCAAGGGTGGACGGTATTTCATTTACCGTCCGCGCTCAAGTCCGGCGTTCCTTGTCGCCGCGCACCTCACGGCGACGCCTGAGAGCGCCGGCCGGTCCCGTTCGGCTGGGCCTACATGTTCCTGCACTCTCTCTGCCGGTACAGGTGTCACCGGTGAGTCCCTGCCCGGTTGACGGCCGGGGTCATGCCGCCGGCGTGGTGCGGCACGCTCGACGGCTCGAGCTCTGTGAGGACGGTAATGGAGGCATCGAGCCTGGAACTGTGGCCGGGAGGCATCCGCCGCCGACGCCGCGGGATCGGAGGTCCAGGGTGACGGTCGTGGCCGCCCGGCGCTGGGCATCGCGCGCGGCTGGGTTTTTGTTTCATTACCGTCCGCATCATCGGAGGTCAAATGATCTATAATTTGAAACGGAAGGAGTACACAGTTACATCTAGGAATAAATGATATCAAATCGATAGATGATGATCAGGTTATTAAACCGTATATAGATAATAGATTACATGTATCTACAACTGGCATAAGCAATGACCTCAACCTACGATCCCTGTTTTTGTTTCATTTGCTGGGCACACGACAGCAACATTAGCCGACCACCAAGTAGCTAGCATTTTGGGTTATGTCGATGTCGTCTTCTCTTTTCACACCACTAGCTTGGACTGACTATGACACAAACCAACGACGAATGCATGCGCATGTAATACCGTAGCAAGAGGATGATGAGATCTTGAGAAGCTTCGTGAAAGATGGGGTAAAATGTTACACAACACAATCTAGGAGTGGGTCAGTGGTCACTACTATAGAATGTTTTACACAAACGCAAAATGGTCAAGCAATAGCTAGTAGGTGTGACGGGTCTATGAGCATCTTCGAAGACCGAATCAACACATCTTTAAGATTGACGGTCACGATAGTTGTTTAGCCGGTCAGTCGGTTGACTCAGCTCCCGCAGTTCTAGAATGGAAAGGGATGTAAATCATTTTTTTCTAAGTTTGACCCCTTTTTATAAATTTTGGTACACTAACATCTACACTATTAAATTATTAAGAACTATTATTATGGACACTATATCCTCGAAGCCCTTCAAGCGTTGGTCTAGAGTGAAGCTAGAAAAATATGAGAGAGTATTTGGGCACCACACTCTACGCTGCAAACAGTGAGCTTCAAAATTTGAGAGCGATAAACCTACACATATATCGATGCCCCATGCCTGTTGTTAAACTATTGAGATGAAGCAAAGAGATTGCATGGGAGGAGAAAAGGAGCCGGTGTGTATGTAAGAGTCTAAGAGATGATGAGACATGTCACTTTCAGCTTTTTATTTTTTTTATGGGTCTCACGGTTAGAGGTCACTAGAAGTGAATGAGTGATGAACAGTTTCAGGTTTCACTTACATTGTTCACAAAAAAAAAAGATTTCAATTACATTTTGGAAGGCCTAAGCACTGCAAACCATATGGGCACCTTCCTCGTGCCGCTTCCGTCTCCCCAACCCATCTTCGCGATCCGGAATTCTCCTCCATCCTCGCCGCGCTCCTCGCCATGAACGATGACGACGTTGGCGCCGGCGACTCCTTCGCTGCCGGCCTGCCGCCGACAGCACCTCCACCCTCCCGGCCATCTTCACAACCAACCTGCCGCCATGCCTCTCCCGGCGGCGCCGGTTTTCCCTGACGACGACCCGCCGCCACTTGCCCCGGTTGACGCTGCGCACCAGCATGAAGGCACGGGCGCCTCGCGGCCGGCGGCCAAGAGGAGGCGGGGCCAGCCGGCGGATGTGGGTGCGGCCGTGCGGGAGCGGAGCACCGAGTGGTGGGACCGGCTGGACGCGCCCACGTGCCCGGAGTCCCGGACGCCGAGTTCCGGCGTGCCTTCCGCATGTCCCGCGCCACGTTCGCCGCGTGGGCTTCGCCGTGGCCAAGGAGGACACGGCGCTGCGCGCCGGCGCGTGGCGGCTCATCACGGCGGAGTCACTCCGCGAGGTATCCCGCCGCTTCGGCCTCGGCCCTCGGCATCTCCACCTGCCACAGCATCGTGCTCCAGCCTCCAGGTCTGCCGCCGTGCCGCGCCCTCGCCGGCTTGC
This sequence comes from Digitaria exilis, assembly GCA_015342445.1. NCBI lineage: Eukaryota > Viridiplantae > Streptophyta > Magnoliopsida > Poales > Poaceae > Digitaria > Digitaria exilis. The sequence continues at coordinate 483,088 of JACEFO010002538.1, forward strand.
CGCCAACTGCTGGCCTGACGTCCCCGCCGCCGCCGTCGCCGCCGGGTTACACGCCGCGTCGGGTATCCCCCGCGTCGTCGGCGCTGTCTACACAACGCGCATCCCCATCGTCGCACCGAGGAACAACAACGTCGCCGCGTACTACGTATACGACCGCCGCCTGGCCGAGCGGAATAACGGGAAGCCGTCCTACTGTGTCGGCTGTCGCCGTAGAGGCCGTCTCGTCGGACGCCGGCGGCACGTTGACCAACGTCTACGTTGGCCTTCCCGGATCGCCCGCGCGCCGTGCTCGGCAGCGCTCGGCCCTGTGCGCGCCGCCACGGCGAGGCCGGCGGGCTGCAGCTCGGGCTCGGGCAGGACCAGCGGTTGGTGGGCGGCGCGAGCTACCCGCTCACCTGCAAGGACTGGATGCTGGTGCCGTATGCGGCGCACGGCCGGAATAACCTGACGTGGGCGGAGCACGAGTTCAACGGGCGGGTCGCGGCGGCGCGCGGCGTGGCCTCGTCCAGTCGTGCAGCCATGCACGCTACAGCGAATAGCGACGGCATGGCATTTCAGTCATAGGGTTTTATTTTCCAAGCATGTGGTACCACTTGATAAGAATTCGACTCATGTACTACTCCGTCCCTAAATATAAGCATTCGTCAATTTCTGTGCCAACTTTTAACCATTCGTCTTATTAAAAAATTATAAAAATATAAATTATTTTGTTATGACATGTTGTATCTTCATATATATTTTAAGTATGTCGTAATTGTTTTTATATTTTCACAAATTTTTTAAATAAGACGAATGATCAAAAGTTGGCACGAAAATCGATGAATGCTTATATTTAGGGACGGAGGGAGTATGATGTATCACAAATAACTTGACTTCCTTACTATGCCACCGGTCTAGAACAAATTTGTGACCTTGGGCCCATACCACATGTTCACAAAATCCTAGGTAGGGAACTTGTTTCCCTACGGGCAATTCGTACAGAACATTTCCTAGGAAGGATTTCGACAGGAAAGAGAAAATGTCTCGTAGAGTCGTAGGGGAAAGGTTCTTTCTATATAATTCTCGTTCATAGGGAACTTCATGACATGCCACCCATGGACAGGCTGCTATCCTACATGGAAAGGTTCTTTCCCTAGGACTTCATAGGGTGCGTTCGGTTGCACCAAAGGTGCCTCCAATTTGATCAAAACATCTCATTCTATCCCTATTTACATCACATCACTCCTCACTATTTATCTGACGCACTGATGCATTTGCGTACCGCTTTTGATCAAATATGTAAACCGAACACAGCCATATTGTAGAGAAATTTGTTGACGTCGCAGAGCCCCCCTTGCGGTAAGGGTCCATATTTATGTTTGAATTCAAATTTGAGTTGACATCTAAATTCATATTTTGAATTTATATTTGAATTCATATTTTGAATTTATATTTGAATTCCAATTTCAAAATTCCATCTGAATTCACATTTTGAATTTATATTTGGATTCAAACACGAAATATGATTTCGACTCAAATGTAAAACATGAACAATACACATGAATAAACATGAAAAATGCCACCGCGACCGATTGTGCACTGCCCCCCCCCTCCACTGCCCTGTGCCACCACTCCGGCGGTTGGTCGCACGTCGCTAGACCTGATCATGGACTACCCAACCCGACAAACACAAAAATGTTGGATTTTTCAGTGAGCTTCCATCAAGTGCGAGAAGTTGCTAAGGTAAAAGATGAGTTTATGCGAGTTTTATAGTTCAATTGCTTAATCATCTTTCACTAGATTAAGGCCATGTTCAGATTCCCAACTTTTCACTATTCATTCCAACTTTTCACTATTCCTCCCTCACAAAACACGTTTCCCAGCGAATGCTACAGTGTTTTTCTTATGCTACAGTGTTTTTTCCTACAATCTAAACACACCCTAAGGGCATGTTTCTATTCACCCGTCACGTTCTCATCACTTTTCAATCGAACTAAACACTCTTCCATAATTTTTCATTATTCACCTGTCACATCCTCCCATTATGCTGCACTATTTATCCCGGGTGCAGGCACCGCTGCTGGTGTCTCAAGGAAGAAGATGACGCTAGGGGCAGAGAGGTCATTTTTTCATAAGTGGTCTCACCCGTCGGAGCTAAATTCTAACAAAAATTGGACAGACGAGTAAAAGAAAGTTTAGACGATGGTACATAGATGTCTGTGAATTTTGTAATAGTACATATATAATAAACAATTTTTTAATGACATAGTAAAAGACTCTCACTTCCAACCTGGGTGTGTTCAGATTTCCAACTAAACACTATTCATTCCAACTCTTTCCTATTCATACTATTCCTCCCACTCATAGAACACGCTTCCCAGGACTTGCTACAGTGTTTTTATCTAAAGCTACAGTGAATACTTTGAAATCTGAACACACCCTTGTCAATTTTTACCAAATAAACACCCCACTAGCAGCCTCTTCCACTCCCCCACCACTTCAGCCGCCGCTAGGGTTAGCAGCCGCATCCCCGAGTTCCCCCAAGCCGGATCCGCGACGCTCCTCGAGTCCCCGCCCACGCCGCGTCCTCCCTACCCTTATCATGTCGTCGATTTCCAGGCTGATGAGAGCAGCCCGTGAGGGTACCAGGGTAGTGCTCGGCTCCAGCCGCATTGCTCGCCGAGGGGCCGAGGGCCGTGGCCGCGCCTCGTTCTTCACAGGTGAGACAGCCAACGTCTGCCAATCGTACGCGCGCGACACGTTTTAGGGATCTCCAAATTAGAGTATTCTAGATCTGCTAGCACCCTGGGATTCCACCGAGGTATCGCCGCTCTACTCAGCCCCAGCGGCGACAGTTTTTTTTTTTCTGCTTGAACTCCGGTGCCCCAGGCGGCCGTGCCGAAGCTGCTTGCATAGTGGGGGGAAGGGGTGGCGGGGAGGACGAAAGGTACGCCCCTACGTTGGGGCCATCTATCTATGCAATGGATATCTTAAATCAGATGGGAGGAACCAAAGGTACCCATGTTGGGCCATCCATGTGCAATAAATTAGCCGAAATCAGACAAGAGAAGAACAGAAGCTGTGCCCCCATGTTGGGCCATGTGGGTTTGTTCCTAGCAAAAAAATTAAGTTAGGGGAGGAAATCCTGCTGGCCCAACCTTTGTTTTGTTGCGTGTTTAGTGGTCCTGACTTCAGTTTTGATGGGAATCGCCGTGGCGCTGCACAGCTGTGTGAGCCATTAGAAACCTTTACCTCACAATTGTCCATTTCTGTAGGACTGTAGTCTTCAAAAAGAAAAAAACAAAAGGGAATGGAATCTGCCTGGGTTGCTTTCTTGGTGCCGATTGGTTACAAACTACCGATTGCAACTAATGTCTTATCGGTGTCCTCCCCATTAGAAGTCTAGGCTAGGTTTGTCACAGCTTCATTCTAAGGCTGGGACTCATTTTTCATCCATACTTTTTTTACTTTGTTCTAAAGATATTTATCATTTTATAGGAGCTTGTGCCCCTTTCCGTGGTGGTGGTGCTCCTTTTGGCACCGATGTTCCCTTTGGACCAATAGGTCCTGACGGGCTTCCCACATTCGTAAATTGGAGTACATATGGAGCTGTGACGCCAATCCAGGATCAGGGGGACTGCGGTAAGCATGCAATGTCACTACAGCAATTCGTTAATGGTTGTATGACACTGTTGTGTGTGCTTCCTTTAACTTATATGCATAGTTGCTGAGCGCGCACTATTTGACCAGAGCTTGTAATTTGTTCTTTAGGTTCGTGTTGGGCTTTTGGTGTCGCTGCCCTAATTGAGGCAGACCACTTCATAAAGAACAAGGAGTTGATAAAACTCTCTGAGCAGCATCTGATTGATGCTAACAACCTCAGGAATTTTGGATGTAAAGGTGGATCGACAAGTGAAGCTCTAGAGTACATTACGCGAAATGGTGGTATTGTCAACGCCGAAAGCTACCCCTACAAGGGAGCCCAAGGGCCTGTCCAGTCAATCACGGTACATAATTCAACTCCCCCACCCCACTTTCTGTAATGAGATGGTTTGTGTACCACCTATGTAATCCTTTCCCACCTTATCAGTAGCAAGACTCTTTTCTTTGATTTGATGAGCAGGATTCTTACTGAGGAAAAAAGCCTTGCACTTTTGTAGCTTTGCTAGAGTCTAACAAGAAAAATAACTTACAATGTAAGAAATATTGGCTGCCCTGCTTGCAAAACACAAAACAGGTCAAACTGATATGCCAGCTGGCATATCAATATGAATGAACTATACGTTTTTTCTGTTTTTGCAAATGTCTGTTAAGCTGGATTTAGTAGCTGCAAATTAGCATCTGCTTTGGACATCCTCGGTGCTGGCTTATGAGCCAATACCGCTTATGAGCCAATACCTTTTTTCTTCAAGTATAGTTTTTTAGCCTTTTGTAGCTCATGCTCCTCATCATCATCATCTGAAAATCACTTTAGAAAAATTGTTACACTGAATTGTCCTTAGAATACATGTCTAAATTTAGATAGTTGCAAGCATGGACACAAGAACTCTTTCATTCTCATCATGATACGCACAATATAGTCCATGCCAGGAACAGGGGAAATGGTGAGACGAAGGGTGCCACGGCTCCCTCTATGCCTGCACAATCCTTCTATTTATCTATTTAGGTTTGTAGTTAGAAAAGATAGAACCCATTATTTAGCACCATTTATTATTTACATTAGCTCTTCAATGCTAATTCTGGCTATTCTGGCTTTGTCATGCTGACATTCGCTATTCAATACCTGGTACCCCTGCTGGAGAAAAGTATTATGATCACTGAACACTAAATTTTTGCAAGATGATCCTTGTAGTAAAGTGACTGTGTATCATGATAAATCCTAAATACTTATGTTTGTACTGTGTAGGCTCCTGGTGTTCAAATAGCTGATTATTTTTGCACATTTAATGGGAGTGAATTCATGTTAAAGTGGTCAGTCGCCAAAGGCCCTATTCTTGTGACTATCGGGGCTGATGATTTTTTCATGATGAACCAATATGGGGTATGCTCTCAATTCTTCAAATATATAGTTTTTTTATTTACTGGAGCTTACTGTCGTGTATCGATGTTGTGTGTTTTTAGATTAAATCTTAATTCTTTTTTGTTGTTTTTTACCTATCTGCAGAGAGTCCTTGATGGACCGGCATATACATTGGATGAAATGGAAAATCTTCGTATCGCTCATTCTCTGCTGGTGATTGGCTACGGAGAGACGCAACTGGGCCAAAAAATCTGGCTTGTGAAGAACTCCCATGGTGGTGAAAGGTTCCTCTTGTTGGCCAGGGACAATGGCAAGATTGGAGGCGCGTTTGGTCTTACTAGAAGAATCACACGAGTCCAGGTTTCTGAGCGTGTGGATGTTACTGTGAAATCCGATGAAGAGATGCGCGTGACTCCTCGCACAGATTGGTGGTCAATCTGATGGGATGATAGCGAGAATTACCACTTTTTGGGATTGTGTTTGAGCCAAGCAATCTGTTGTATTCTGTGATCTCATGAGCTCATGAGGTGTTGACGTGTAGATATGACTGAAATCCGTCGAAGAGATGTGTGACTCGCACAGATTGGTGGTCCATTTGTCAGAATTACTTTTTTTGGATTATGTTTCATTCTATCAAGCATGCTGTATGGTGAACGCTAACCTGCTGTATTATGTGATCTCATTGGAACGGTATCTAAAAGCCATAATGATATGCTAATATGGTTAGACTTGTTTGCAGTACGCTTTGTTTTAATATACGGCGGAGGGTCGTGTGTGATGAGTGATCGCAAGCTCATGAGGAAGCAGGGGAGAGCACCGGCACCGCTGTGTTGCACGTACTCGTTCCATATAGGATTTAGATTTAGAGGTGGTTTAGGACATGATTGCCAAGGAGTGGGACGTGCAGATGCGCGCTGGGGACGGATTCTGATGGCGTTTTTTTTTGTTTCGTTGGCCGCCCTTTTCTTTCGAGTTTCCATCGCTGGCGCGCTTGTTAGCCGTTTTTTTTTCCGTTTCGCGTTTCCGTCGCCGGCGCGCTTGCTAGCCGCCTTTTTTTTTTTCGTTTAGTTTAGAAAAAAAAAGTCTATTTTTGACCATTCAATTTTTATCTCGGTTTGATTTTGGCCATCGAACTCCAAAACAGCAGCACTGATGCAAATACGTGTATCGGTATCGGAAGGATATGGATACGCGAATACGTCGTTTTCCAAAAAAAAAAACTCGATATGCGGATACTTTTAAAAATAAATAGATAATAATGCCAATTAAATTACAGAATCGATAAAATTATCTTTTAGTTGCAATTTTCTTGTTTTTTTGAGAACGTTGCAATTTTCTTGTTAGCCAAAGCTTGTTTGCACGCACTTTTCCACGAATGCATTGGTCTTAACAGAATGCACAAATGGTATACAAGTAAATGAAATAACATAGATATATCTCTGGACACATATCCTGTACTACAGGTACCAACAGCACTAGCACTATACTCATATTTGGATATGCAGTGTACTTAATCTGAAAAAAAAGGAAAAAGTCCTATTTACCCCCTTCAACTATAGACAGAGTTCACGTTTCCACCTTAAACTCTAAAACCGGGTAAATCACAACCTCAACTTTTAAAACCGTGCGTTTTACCTCCCTGGTCGGGTTAAAAGCGGTTTTCATAGTGGTTTTGTGTTTTTTCTTTTTTATTTATTTTGGCTGAAGTTTAAAAATTCATAGTAAATCATAGAAAATTCATAAAATAGAAAACTCATTTTTGTTGGACTCCACATAATTATATATACACAGTAAATATATAATATAATATATTTTAGCATAATATTTTTATTGTAGGTTTAGATCTATTCATTTCTGTAATTAAAATAAATAATTCATAACTCCAGTTTTTATGTTCAATTGTGGCTAAATTTTTATAGTGGCCTAATTATTTTATGATGGAATTGTACTAAAAAAATTATACTCATTTGATCATGTATAACTTAGTTATATATTTATTTATGTCACTATAACTTACATTCTATAACTAATTTATACCTAATCCAATGATTATAAATGTTTTACTATAGTTGAATCATACAATAATAAGACCTCCAAAAAAATTTCACCATAATTGGATCATAGAAACAACCGTTATAAATTATTCTGAATAATCATAAAAATGAATAGATCTAAATTTATAGTTAAAATTTTGTACTAAAGTATACCATATTATATATTTGTTATGTTTACATACTCATGCGGAGTCCAACAAAAATAAATTTTCTATTTTATGATTTTTTTTATGATTTACTATGAATTTTTAAAGCTTCAGCCAAAATAAATAAAAAAGAAAAATACAAAAACCGCCATCAAAACCTCTTTTAAGCTGACCAGGGAGGTAAAACGCACGGTTTTAAAAGTTGAGGGTGTGATTTACCCGGTTTTGGAATTCAAGGTGGAAACGTGAACTCTGCCTATAGTTGAAGGGGGTAAATAGGACTTTTTCCGAAAAAAAATATATGAAATCACAAGCATTAGTATCACAATCAAGGCCCAACGCTGTGATCTGTGGTGTATCTGCTCTCAAGGTGGGCTGTTGGGCCGTATCTCACCCACAAATACGTATCCAATCTTGAGTTTCCAGGCCCAATACAGCCCAATACGCCAATACGGATTGGATACGTATTCAAGGTGTATCCGGAGTGTATCCGTATCTGATACGTATCGGATACGGGATACGGCACCCTGATGGCGTATCCGTGTTACTGAGCCAAAACCGGGTATCTTTGGCCATCCAACTATCAAAATCCTTCAAATTTGCCCATTGAGCTGTTTTGATGAGTGGTTTTAAAATTTTTTATTTACAATTTATTCCTCAAATTTTAAAATAATTATTACTTTTTACTTGCACCTCCGATTTAATTGATTATTGTGGTCATGCATTCTTAACGATGAGATTTACCTTTTAATTATTTATATTATTTTATCACTATTTTTTATATTGTTCCTATATTGTTGTGTAAAAACAATAATATAAGAAAAGTAAAATAAATAGATATAAAATAATATTCCATGATTTTAAAAAATAAATCTCATTGTTACGATCGCATGACCACAAGAATCACTTAAATTAGAGACACGAGAAAAAAATAAGAATCATTTTAATATCCAAAGACTATTTTATTTACAGTTTAGTCCTTAGATCTTAAAATGATTACTATTTTTTTTTCTTGTATCTCCTATTTAAGTGATTCTTGTGGTCATACGTTCATAACGATGAGCTTTATATTTTAAAACCATGGAATTATTATTTTGTATTTGTTTATTATACTTTTCTTATATTATTATTTTTGCACAACAATATAAGAATAATATAATAATTAGTGATAAAATAGTATAAAGAACATTTTAAAATATATAACTCACTGTTATGAACGCGTGACCGCAAGAATCACCTAATTCAGAGGTACAAGCAAAAGTAATAATCATTTAATATCTAAAGACTAAATTATAAATTAAAAAAATTAAAACCACTCATCAAAACAGCCTGATGGCCAAATTTAAACGGTTTTGATAGTTTGATGGTCAAAGATATCCGGTTTTGGAGTTTGATGGCCAAAATCAAAATGAGGCAAGAGTTGAATGGTTAAAAATAGACTTTTTCTTTAGTTTAACGCACGCGCTGGACGCGTTGCTGCGCGCTCACAGGCCACTTGAATTACCCGAACTCCGATCTCAAAATACCCGAACCCGATATTCCCAGTCGCTATTTCGAGTACGAATTTGAGAAACCCGAATTTAATTCGTGAAGTTCGGGTATTCAACTTCGGTACTCGAACTACCCGAATTACCCAAATTGTACTAGTAACTACTCCCTCCATTCATCTATCCAAGGCCTATTACGAAAATGAAAAAGTTCATATTTGCAAGGCCTATTCCTATTTTTGATGTGTATTTAAGGTGTTAATCACTTCGTTAATCGATTTCCCAATTAATTTGTCCCACAACCCACCTCGGGAGTTAAACATTTTCTTCTCTGATTGGATGAGAAAACGTTGGAGTAATTATGATTGTAGTTTAATCAGAAAAAACAAATGTCTTGATCAGTCCAGTTTTTCTCCCTTGATCTTTGAGCCAAAAATATAGGGCTTGGATAGATGAATGGAGGGAGTACACTAGTAGGTTGTAAATATAGTGAAATTTATTAGCTTGATATATCGGTTTGCTTGTTATTTGATGTGTACATTAGGGTTGCGTTTAGTTCCCGTCAAAGGGGAAAAACCCTCTGACGCTACAGTGTTTTTACCCACCACTTTTTCTCCTCCCAACTAAACACTCCATACAACTTCTATTTTTACCCTAACTATTTTTACCTCATACATCACATCACCTCTCACTGACGTTACAGTGTTTTACCCCTCCAACTTTTACCCTAACTAAACATCACATATTTTTCCAACTTTTTTCTGACGCTACAGTATTTTATCCCTCCAACTTTTCCCTCTCTACCCTGAACTGAACGCAGCCTAGTACGTGATATGTTAAAATGTGTTTTTGTTTCATCCCATGCACTATTATAGTTAGGCCATAGCATATTGACAGTCGAGGACATGAGCATGCAATTTATTGAGTATTTCCGGAAAACCTGAACCTGATTTTTTCGGTACCCGAAATTGGGTATTGTTGACACGCAAATTTGGCACAGCTGGAGGACCCCGGTCAGACCTCTGCCCCACCCGGTCAGACCGGCCTGGAGAAGCTGCTCAAAAGGTAAATTAGACTTCACCATAGATCGTGCTCGTCGAGGCGATCGAAATGCATATGTGGAACGTCCGATTTGGAGTCCGGATGAGAGAGTTATGACCCTAGCAAGAATCAGCCCTGAGTCACGCAGTTAGACCGGGTCCCAAGGGCGGTTTGACCGGCCTACCCAGCCAAATCCGAGTTAGGAGTTGTATTTTGACACGAGATTTGTATAGGTTTCGACTCCTACTGGGGCAAGACCTCCCCACCCTATATTTATGAAGGGCCACGGCCGATTGAGGAGAAGACAATCGAATCTATCAATCTACCTTTTACCTTTCATCTCTTTTACTACTTTTCCAACCTCCATGTTGTTCCTCTACTGATCTCCACGGTCATAGATGGCGTCCTGAGGCCTGCTGGTCGACCTAGGGCACGCCGGCGACGTCCATGCCCTGACGGGGTCTCTCCCGGGCGAGAGCTTCGACGACCTTTGCTAGTTTGCTCGTAAACTAGTCGTTCTTCACCACGTAAGTGTGTTGGTTATTGTAGGACCGATATGGCGACCCAGAGGGGGGGGGAGGGTGAATGGGAGCCTCTCAAAAATCTCCACTCGAGACCAGGCCTATGTCCCAAACAAGACCCCAAAGCACGTACACGCAAACGGAAGTAAGAAACAGCTCAAACAACACTGCACAGGAGTCACCGACACATTAGGTGGGGCTATGGAAGAAGCACCGCACCAATCGGTGGCAACTGGACTCCGTGAAAACTCTCTGGACACCCCAGACACACACCACCGATGCAATCACCGAAAGTGTCGGTGAGCACAGACAACCCTGGAATCCTGTCTGCGATCAACACACAGAACCCACCGACTGTTTTGGTGAAATCCAGTGAAAGCACCGAAAGTATCAGTGATGATTAGCAAACCTACCCGAGCCGAAACTAAGCCGATCCAGACGACCCGAGCCGAGCACCGATCCTTTCGGTGGCTATGGCAGAGAGCCACCGAAATAGTCGGTGATAGGCGGAGAAACGAAAGCCAGCAAAGCTCAAACCCTATCCTCACCGACAGGTTCGGTGATGCCTGGTGACCCCCACCGAAAGTATCGGTGGTAACAGTGCACGCACAGGTCAAATCCCCAAAGAACTGTACGACGAACTGAGCAAATAAGCGCGCGCCACGCGTCCACCGACACTTTCGGTGGAAAACCCTAGCACCCACCGAAAGTGTCGGTGATGCTCGGGCAGAGCGCAAAACCCTCTTTCTCAGCAACTATTCCTCCAAGAATTCGATGGAACTTTTGACTCGTGCAACCTGGGAACTTGAGATTTCTTGCACAAACAAGTTCTTGAATTACTCAAACATCACTAGGTCAACTTCTTTACAAAGAGGACTAGCCTCCACCCTTCATCCTCCCACTTGAGATGGGGAAATAAGAAGGGGATCTCTCCTCTACTTTTCCCTCTAGACTTTTAGCACTTGGCTAGCCCTAAGAATAAGAAAGAAATCAGAAGCAAATGAGCCAAGAGCCAGAGAGAGATTCAGCCCTAGGCGCCTCCCTCTCTCTTATATAGTCAAGTGACTTGGCCCGTGAAAAGACCTAACTACCCCTAGTGCATATAACTAAGATACACGCCCATTGGAGGGGCAAAATCGTCCAAGTCACCACGTCTTTGATCGGACGCCCACACCGCCTTCTCGACTTCGCTTCGCCTCGACGCAAGCTCCGTGATGGTGCCACGTGCCGTCCTCATCTTCATCCTCCCGAAGCTTCCGGCCGCTTGGATCCCACCAAGTGCCACACGGGCCGTCCACGGGCCGTCCAACCGCATTGGACTCCCACCGGTCGCCGCACACTCGTCCATGGACCTCCAAGCCCACGCACTGGAGCTCCACCAGTTTTGAGGCCCAAACTGGTAAACCGTCCACCCGTTATTTTTTCCATTGGCTCTACCAACAAACCCGCCTCGCTTGACTTTTCTGCTACAGCGTGTGAGTCGCCCAAGGTCCCGCCTTGCATTCGGTCTGATGAGGACATCACTAATTCGGATGCACATGACATGCCTACGCCTTTCATTCAAGGTCCAATCACAAGAGCTCGCGCGCGACAATTAAATTTAGAGGTGAGCTCGCTTCTAAGTGTTCCTTTTAATAGATTTGAGAATAGATCGCTACCTATTGTTTATAATGTTGTTAGGAACCAAGGAGAAGACAAGGAGACGCATGGAGGGAGGCTTGGAGGCGTGGGAAACAGCCAAGGGTCGGCCAAGCATCGTGGAGGTCCATTACAACTCGACTTCGGGTCCAACTCGGAGTCCAGGAACAGTCTAGAGTAAAACGGACGCCCAGGCCGCATACGGACTCGGATTTCGACGATCCACATATGGTTGGAAAGAAGATTTTATAGAGCTTCCAATGGAACCAGAACCAGGCCCAAATTCACTCTGAGTCGACGGGAATCGTCCGAGGAAGGTGGCGTCCAGAATCTGTCCCGGTGCTGCGTCACCGATATTTGGCCTTTGGGCCGTGTATCTTCGTTGAGCCCATTAGGGGCGCGTGTAGGGGGTCGACCACGACCCTAACCTCTATATATCAGTAGCCGCCACCCTCGTTAGGATTTGGGTTTTGCTTAGATTAATCTGTCTAGAACAGTTTCGCCGTCATCGGTTTGTGAGACCCCAACTCGTGAGATTAATCATTCATCTGCAATTGTGTTGCATCCTTCTGTGTTCTTGCTTGTGTTCTTCGATTCGCAGGCAAGGATTAGCCTTCTGGGCGAGGTCGACTTAGGTCGATAACCTGAGGAGACGTGGTGCTGCGATTGCGGGGTTCAGGACATGTTGTTCGGAAGCCGGATCGATTTGTGTCGCGACTCCGCCAAAATCGTCGCTTATTTGAACCTTTCGGAAGATCGGGAACCTTAGTCCACATCACGGTCCCTCGAACCGAGCCTACTTGCCCTTCACCTCCACGGTGGCCACCCTAGCAACGGGCCTTTCGCACTCATTCTTCACCTGCACAAGCACCAACCTTGACGCCCTCAACACCTACACATACTAAGCTCAAGGAAAGCGTCAGTCCACACCACGTTGTCAATCACTCATCACATCAGGAAGCGACCCGCGGTCGTTCGAACCCATCACTGGTTCTTAGTTATCTCTTTGCTGGTTTGCTCGTAAACCTAGCCGTCCACCATCACGTAAGCTTGGTAGTTACCCCCTCGAACGACTGATCTAGCCTAAACCCTAGGAAGCTGGTCTAACCAGGTTGCTGGGCCGGTCTAACCGCCCTTGGCAGCATCTTGGCATCTTCAGTCCGTTCGCGACCCGCACGCTCTAGTGCTCTCGTGTGTTGGCTGTAAAAAGTGTCAACACACTTTTGGCGACTCCGCTGGGGAGAAAGATCTGGTTGCTCAAACCGTTCTATCCAACCCTAGCCTTATACCTAATTGATCTATTATTTTGATTTCGCCACTATAGTTGAATCTGGTCTTTCGGGACTGATTATATCTATATTCTATTATTTTGATTTCGTCACTATAGTTGAATCTGGTCTTTCGGGACTGATTATATCTATATTTGTGACTTTGCATCAGGTTGCTCAAACCGATTGCATTGTGTTTTGCTTGCTACCCCATATTGAAGATTTTAAGGGAAGCAAAGTATTGGTCATTGATTGCTTGGATTATTTGGATTTCTGGATTTATCTATTGCATAATTGAAGGCATCAAGACTTATTATGGCGGGCTATCCATATACTTCACTTCAGTTCAACCACAACGAGCCCAAGGTACAATTTGCAAATACATTACCTATGTCTAATAATTATTTTGCAAATACCGTGAATCCTTATGTTGATGTTGCTAGATTTGATACTAGTAGGCATATTGCATCGGCTAGTACTTGTTCATATGGTTTTAATTATGCAAATTATAATTCTGAATTTAATATGCAAGAGCCATTGTCAAATAATATGCATGCTTTGAATTTTAATGATACTAGCAACATACAACATTACCCTCACAGACCGGCTGTACAACAAGTTCAAAAGTCGGTTAACATATATCAAGGCCAAACTAACATGGTGAGTTCGGCCAATTCTTATGGAACACCACATGCTAGTCATTTTATTAATTTTCAGCAAGGTGTTTCATCTATTTATTCATCGGCTGGAAATTCACAATATGTGACTATGCCACAAAACATGCCGGTGAATGAGCAAATTGGCTATGCTAATTGTAGCTATCTGGCAAGTTATTCTCAACCATCATATGCTTCACAAATCACTAATGGAGTGGAGGTTGCACATGTAGTTTCAGCACCATATGCAAATGCTAATAATCATAATTTGGCTGCAAGTGTTATTTATAACCATAGCCAAATTAATGAGAATTCAGCAAATGTGTTGGTGAATGAGAGAATTGGCCATGTGTTAACACCAAAAAATGGCACCAGGAAGAGGCTGACATGTGGGCCGGACTTGGTAGAAAAAATACCATTCGGTAGGAGACTTTCTTCAGAACATTGGGCAAAGGCGTTTTGCGGTCGGGAAAGCGTCGTCATTCGGCAGAGAAGGCTGTTCCACGGATGGAAGCGGAAGCATTCGGGAGTACGCGATGACGTGGATTGGTTATAAGGAAAGGGCTGAATTGATGATGAGTACGAGGCAGACATCACGCCATAGTTTTAATTTTAGGAATATATTGTAATCGTAATCGATTAGGAGTCGTGTCAAAACCAGGGTATAAATATAAACCCTTAGTGTCTGTAATAGGGATCAATCAATCATACAACAAACTGGCCCCGTGCCAAAATTGAGTCCTTTTAGTCGAGTCGTCGAGTTCTTCGAGAGGAATCATCGATCTGTCGACCTCCATAAGTATCGGCAACCTTGCATCATGTCTAGTATCATGCTGTGGATTTAGACCGTGATGCAAGTAGCCTAGTTATCATGCTTAGTATCATGCGGTGGATTTAAGTTTGGTTCAAGGAGGTTCCCTGTTGGATCATGAGTCATGCGGTAGGCTAAGATCTAGCGTGGGGCTAGTTATCGGCTCTATTTGATTTTGGCAAGATCTAGTAGATTCATTAAGTTACCATGTGTTGCTTTGAGCTTTTACTCTTATGTTTTATTCATGCAACACTCTCTTTGCCCAATCTAGATCGGTTAGTTTTGGCTCTACCTCGCTCCACTACAAAGGAGGCATGCCTCCCCATAGCCGATTCCGAGTCGATCTAGATTGTCACGTGCTGCGGGTTCGAGCTTGTTGGTTTTGTTTAGATCTTGACAGAACCGGGTATCATGCGGTAGATGCAGGTTTTTGGGTCGTCTTAGAGCTAGTCATCCGGTGGACTAGAATTCGATTCGATCTGATAGATCTATCATCGTTGACACGCTTGTTCCTTCTTCACAGAACCCGATTCGGCTGTACAGCCGCATTCGGCAGTCCCTTCACGAGTGAAACGTGATCGTGAGTTTGCTTTAAATAATGAATGCTTTTAGCCTTTCATGTTTAGATTGTATCATGCGGTGGATTAATTTAAACATGAACGGTGGCATGGTTCCAAGCGAGTCGTATCATGCGGTGGATTAGCTTGCTTGGTTTCATGCTCGACGGGTTTGGAAGTGCCTAGACATGCGGTAGACTAGTACTTTCGGCCTACGCATTCTTGTTTACTGAAAATTCATGATCATGCTTCACCTCTATTTATTTTATCATGTTTTATCCTCGATAGTCGGTCATGGATACGCGTTGAAGTGCTTGTTTAAGTAAAGACCGATCTATCGTCACGCTGATGTCACGCGTTCGGCAGTGCTCTTTTACATGCTTTATTGATTGCCGAATGATGCTTTAACTGTTGACAGATAGCTTGTTCGTAGCTATATGTCATTCAAATTGGCTTTGTAGCCGAAGATATGGAACTGTCTGGTGTCATCCGGCAAGTTCCAGGTTTGTATTTAAACATTCTATTCCTTTGTCAGTTTCAGGGAAAATTGACTGGCACGCTTCCGGATTTCAAACGCTCGAGCCACGTGTGTGAAGCCAGCTAATTCGGCTTGCTGTGTGCTTGGCGTGAGGTGATGATTTTACGTCAACACACTTTTTGGCACGCCCGGTGGGACAATCAAGTTGAATCGAGATGCCTGAGCTCACGGACATTTTGGACATCACCTTTGAAGAACTGTCTGAAGATCATCAATTAATGTTGAAGACTGCTGCAGATCAGTTCATTAAGAAGCGTTTGCTGTCTTTTGCCAAGAACAGGAGTGGTGCACCATTTCTCAAGTCAGATCTGCCAAGAGTTCTGCTGCCTGGACAGTCTGATCTTGCTGAAAATGAAGAAAGGGAAAAATTCTCTGGCCTGTTGTACAAGGCTCTGGGGAAAACAATGACCAATCACAATGCTGCATTCTTAAACAGCTTTCGGCACATAATGGTCAGCATCTTTGGTCAGCACGTGGATAAGCCTTTTGAGCAAGCACACGGGCAACTTGGTGGCCCGACATACTTCAATGTTCAAACATCAGTTCAGAAACCTCATGGCAAAGGAACTGTTGAAGAAACTGGAGCTTCTGGTACCAAGGATGTGGATGGCTTACCAATTCAGCAGGATCTTCAGCAGGCAATGCCGAACCCTCGCACATATGGTGATATGGCATTCGGCACTACGGGAAATCCACCTGCTTCTGCCTACAAAATATCTCCTCTGAACAACAGGCTGCAGAGGAATATGTATGGAGAAGGATATTCAGAATTCATGGATTACAATGCTATCAATGCTCTGCCGAATCCTGGATATGGTGGTGTTGCAGGGACACCTGCTGGGAGGCCAGGAAATCAGTACCCGAATGTTGACCTCCTCGTGCATAAGATGACCGATGTACTGCAGAATCAGTTCGGTCTGAAGCCCAAGAATCAAGGGTACATGTACTCATCTCCTTTCCCAGAGTGGTATCAAAGGGTGTCATTGCCAAATAGAGTCAAAATTTCTATAGAGTTCACCAAATTCTCAGGACAGGATGATACTAGCAGTGTGGAACACATAGCTCGGTTCCTGATGCAGCTTGGGGAGGCTTCAGCAGATGAAGCTTTCAGAATTAGATACTTTCCTTTGTCATTAACAGGTCTGGCTTTTACATGGTTTGCTTCTCTGCCTGCTCAGTCGATTTGTACTTGGAAGGATTTGGAGCAGAAGTTCCATGCTCACTACTACACTGGCAGTACTGAGAAGAAGTTGGTCGATCTGACCAGCTTGAGGCAAAGAAACAATGAGACACCTACAGAGTTCCTCAGGAGGTTTAGAGAAACAAAGAGCATGTGCTTCTCTCTGAACATACCAGATGATCAATTGGCTGGCATGGCTGTAGCTGGGATGCTGCCTGCAATTCGTGAAAAGCTGTTCGGGATAGAGTTTGATGACCTTGGCCAGTTGTCGCACAGATTGGCATTGATGAGCAACCAGGCGTATGGTTTCAAGAAGGATGTTAGGTTTGCTAAACACAATGATATAGCCGACATCTACAACCAGTTCCTCGAAAAAGCTGATCGAGAAGATGAATACGAAGATGAAGAGGAAATAGCTGCAGCAGAGATAGTGTGGGGCAAAGAGCCAGTTACTGTAAATCAGAGGTGGATTAAACATACTAAAGGCACCTATGATTTTGATGTAACTAAGGAAGATAAGCTTTTCGATTTTCTCGTAAAAGAAGGCCGGATCAAGTTGCCAGAGGGGCATTCTATGCTTCGGCCTGATGGAGTAAAAGATAAGAAGTATTGTGGATTCCACGACAGGAACTCTCATTCCATCAATGAGTGCAGAGTCTTTAGAGTGAGGATTCAGAAAGCTATCCAAGAGGGGCACCTAAAATTTGACAATAAGATTAAGTTGGACAGTAACCCATTCCCTCAGAACATGATTGGATTCTCAATCAATATGGTAAACGCTGTTGAGCCTGAAGAGAAGGGGAAGGTAAAAGTTTTGACTTCAACAAAGGCGAGACAGGATGGTTCAGTTGATCCCACTCGACAAGTCATGATTGAACAGATGCATAAAAAAGAGCCTCGGTTCCCGAATAGCCAAGTTGAAGTTGGTGAATCCTCTAAACCTAGAGTGACTTCGCGTATCCTCCTCAATAAATGGCAGCGTCAGCAAGAAAAGGCGCGCTACAGAGGCACAAGTACGAAGAGGAGAAGCGAAGATATGAAGAAGAAAGGTATAGGGAAGAACAAGAAGAATATATGCGAAAACAAGAGCGTGTGCATTGGGGATGTGCCTTCTTCAGACACTGTTGGAACGAGGGTTTAAAGCTTCCCACACGAAATAATTGTCCTGAATGCAGCGACAAATATATTGAATACAGGCAAGATACTGCCAATCGCCGATCCGTCCATGAAAGGATTGGAAGAGTGCATCCTAGTGATGATCGGCGCCTAGAGATACATGAGATTGATGATCAACCGAGGAAAAGGTATGCTGATCACAGGTGGATTGATCACAAAGAAGAAGATCATGGGTATGTCTGGCAAAAGGGACAGTGGCCCACCTGGTTTAAGAAAGAGCCAAAAGAGAAGGGTGCAACGCTTGAGGAATCAGGAATTGAAGCAGGCAGGAATTAAGGTGAAATCAGTGTGGCGCCCAAAGGACAAACCTGATGAATCTGGTCATTCGGCTCCCACGTGTATGGTATGTTTTTTGCCGAATGAATTCATGGCTCCAGCTAATCAAATTGTACAGGAGGAAACATGGCCAGATATGGATGAAACCGAGCAATTTGAGTTAATGGCACAATTGATGCTGACTAAGCAAGCTACTTTTGAAAAGCCAGTCAAGAATTAGCACATGAAACCACTGTACCTAAGGGGATACGTCAATGGAAAACCATTGACCAAGATGTTTGTTGATGGTGGTGCCGCTGTTAATGTGATGCCATATACTACATTCAGAAAGCTTGGCATGGGCCCTGGAGATTTGATGCCAACGAGCATAGTTCTGAATGATTTTGCTGGAAATCCTTCAGACACCAAAGGCTGTGTGCATGTGGATTTGATGATTGGGTCTAAGACTTTGCTTACAACCTTCTTCGTCATTGAAGGCAAAGGGGCATATAGTTTGCTGCTTGGAAGGGATTGGATCCATGCAAATTGCTGCATTCCATCTACTATGCATCAACAGCTTGTTCAGTGGATAGATGATGATGTGGAAATTGTCCAAGCAGATGATTCAATAAGCGTGGCTAACGTGGAACCAGCCTTCTGGGAGTATCAGGGCATAGATTGCTTCTCAGGCAAAGACTGGGGTGAAGGTCCTGTGGAACCAGTCAGCAGTGATCAATAACCGATCCAAGCAGTCGGCTCTCATAGTAATTTTTGATGGAGAATCCAATTGATGAAACTGACGGGAAATTAGGATGTGGATTTGTGTCGGCTGATAAATTAGAAGAGATTGATATTGGAGATGGCGACAAGCCAAGGCCGACATTCATCAGTACTGACTTAGATCCTATTTTCAGAGAAAAAGTTGATTAAGCTATTAAAGGAATATAAAGATTGCTTCGTTTGTATGGGGTGACGAGCAACGGAAGGCTTTCAATCAAATCAAGGAATACATGAAGGAACCACCAGTGTTGGTGCATCCGCGATTGAACAAGCCTTTTAGTTGTGCGTGGCGGCCGATGCCCAAACCATTGGATCGGCCGTCATACAAGAATTTGAGGGAAACGAAAGAGTAGTTGCATACCTTAGCCGAAAATTGCCTGATCCCGAAACAAGGTATTCGGCTGTGGAGAAGCTTTGTTTATATGTTGACTACTCATGTACAAAGTTTCGGCACTATTTGTTGAATGCCGAATGTATTGTATATTCAAAATTTGATGTGATTGAACACATGTTGTCTATGCCAATTTTAAGTGGAAGGATTGGCAAATGGATTTTAGCCTTGTCTGAGTTTAAATTAAGATTTGAGTCGGCAAAAGTTATAAAGGATAAATTATTGCTGACTTTATTGTTGAACATCGTGATTCATCAACTAATTTACTTGAAGATTTCTCCTTGGGTTTTATTTTTTTGATGAATTTTCATGTGACAAAGATGGTAGAGCAGGGCTTCAATACTTGAGAGAGGTGTTCCAAGCATCAGAAAAACGGAAATAGACGGCATTCGGGAGGAAGCCGCCTTTAGAGCAAAAGATCCCAGAAGGGGAAGTAGCCAATACAGAGTGTATTGCCTTCAGTACATAAATATGAACAAAGTTTGCACATTGTTCCTCGTCGGAAGGATCGATCTGGTTGAGATTATAAGACAGAAGAGCCGAGACAAGAAAAAAGAAATCTACAAGACTATCATTATTCAAAAAATTCTAAGGCTGCAGCTTGGGTGCAAGTAATGTTTCCTTGGCGAGCTCTACTACTGCGACACCATCAGGGAGCTCAAGGAGGAGAAGAAGGAGGAGGCCAAGGATGCCAAGCAACTGGCAAAGCTCCGTGTCAAGACTGTTCATCTTCAGTTTTTTGAGTCGGGGCCTTTCCTCTTGAACTCGTCCCTCTTTAGTCTCTCCAACACCACAGTGAGGGCGACACCGAGAGCTTGGGGACCGGCATGGTTTGCAGCTTCCATCAAGCTATCACAGGCAGTCTTCAGATTGTTATACCTGTCAGACCACTCTGAAAGAAAGAGAGAAGATGAACCCGTCAAAAGAGGGGATGCGATCGGCATAAAAGTGGAAGATTAAAGAGGAGCAAAAGATCTTACTGCCTATCTCCATCTCCAGGCGCATACGGCGTTCTCTTTCAGCCCAATGGCCGATCGATTCATTCCGGAGATCATGCTCCGGATGTCGAATGCGACGGCGCAGCTGGTGGTTGACCTTTTGCTCTGGAGTGGCATCTTCTTCCTCGGCTGACGAGTCAGAACTGATGAGGACAGGGACTTCGTCGGTGCCGAAGATTTCCTCCGGCAGTAGGTCGAGGCTGGAAATTAGAACAGACGGTGAGATTTGAAGCCGAAAACAAAAGAGAAAACAAGACAGGAACATGGATTACTCCTGAATGGTGCGTTTCTTGGATGGCAGGCTGCTTCCCGCCTGGTTCTCCGGCCGGTACTTGCTCTCAGCTTCGTCCTCCCGCGGCTGCTTGCCCTTATCCGCCATGGGAGAATTTGTAGCTTTCTCTCGAGTTTGGTTGCTGCAGAGGAAAATGAGAAGGCTAAGGGGCAAAGTGAAGACGTGTGTGGTTGGATTTGCAGAGCGCCGGGGCTATATTGGCAATGGAGCAGCATTGGGAGTGAAGCTTACCAGCACGCATTAATTGGAATACCAAGCGACGGGGGGTTTATTCTCCTCAGAATTCGAAGGGTTTTCTGAGTAGAACAGCGTTGGACAGTTCCCGAACGGGATTTTCTGCAGATCGTGCGTCAAGTTTATGGAACTCTACACGTTCGGCAGAAGAATGGTGTTCCCGAATGCGGTTGACAGAATTAATTGCCTCAGCTGAAGGCATCGGCCAAAGTTGGAGACGTGGATCCGTAGCCGAAAATGAAAGAATTGGCACTATCAGACCAAAAAGCTTGCCCCAATCTCAATTATTCTGTGCGCTAGCATCAAACATCCTTTTGTACCAGTTTGCCAGTTCTTGAAGGCGAATGGCCAGTTTTGGGGTTCTATCAGTGCCGATTTGAAGGGAACCCTTTGGGATTCGGCAGAAATGAAATCTGAAGGATCAGAGGTGCATACGAGTCCAAGAAAGTAGGAATACGCATTCTTCACAGTAGGAATAAAGATTTCGGCGGCCATGGTCTACCAAGAACAAAATAAAGCAAGATTGGATGGATTCGGAGAAGATGTTGCCGAATGTGCTAAGGGTGAATGGATTTTGAACAGTGTTGATCTGGAAAAGATGGCTAATACTCAGGCCTTAGAAATGCAAAGGGGCTTCAGCTCAAAGCTGGTTACAAGATACAAACACATTTACAGCCACAGATTGCCTAATGCGATATTGACGACGCGGACTACATGACGAGACTACGTCGCAAGCTTTCTTCTAGCTCTGTGGACTGAGAAGACCACTCCTGCGGCCGGAATGCCTTGAAGAGCGAAATTCTTCAGTGCCCCGAAGGAAGAGTGCCACATAGTAGTAGCCACCTTCTCACGTGGATCTCTTGGGCTCCTCACTGAGCATGGATGAAAAGGCCGAGGGAGTGTTTCTCTCTTCGCAAGCATTCTTCTAGCTCCGGTTACTCACGACTTCACTACCTAGCTCAGGAGGGCGGACACATGCTTGTGAGACTATGATATCTACGAACAATGACTCCATGTTCTCTTCAGCTGGATGATTCAGTATGGAGGAGACACCTATTTATAGCCGCAGCACCCTGATCTTCAACTTCACCCATGATGGTCCTGTTGCCATGTGTTCTATGCCATTTTGTATGTTTTCGCCTAGCGTCTGCTAACAAGCGAGTATTCACCCGTGACCGCACAGTGCAGCCAGGACAGTCACTATGTTCCCGTGTTCGGGTCACGACATCTTGATCTCGAGGGCTCCAGTCACCATATGAAGAAATTTAAATGATCATGTTTACCTCAATCCTGAAGGAGACTTCTCAAGCTCAATAGAAAACTCTTGTATATCTGACTGAGAAGGAACTGGAAGATTTCTTGGTGAAAGTAGGGCTTTCGGTGGAAGAAGAGATGGTGAAGCTGAGGCTGAATCATGATGAGAAGAAGGGTTCCCCATAGTTTGGCCAATCAAGAACAAAAGGGGACAAAGAGAAGATTTAAGATACGATTCGAGAAAGGTAAATACCGAATGCGCTTGAGGGAAGCAGAATTTACCTGGAGGGCTTGATCCTGGTTCGCCATTTGAAGATTGGAGCTTGAAAAAGTTGATGAACTAAAGTTTGGATCTGGACAGAGGCTCCGAAAGTTTAAAGGGAAAAGAATGGGTGTTGAACAGATTCAGCTTGGAGACGTTGGATATCTATGGTCAATTCCGGAATAAAATTACTTTTTATCCCATAATTGAAGGGGCATATGTTAACACCAAAAAATGGCACCAGGAAGAGGCTGACATGTGGGCCGGACTTGGTCGAAAAAATACCATTCGGCAGGAGACTTTCTTCAGAACATTCGGCAAAGGCGTTTTGCGGTCGGGAAAGCGTCGTCAATTGGCAGAGAAGGCTGTTCCACGGATGGAAGCGGAAGCATTCGGGAGTACGCGATGACGTGGATTGGTTATAAGGAAAGGGCTGAATTGATGATGAGTACGAGGCGGACATCACGCCATAGTTTTAATTTTAGGAATATATTGTAATCGTAATCGATTAGGAGTCGTGTCAAAACCAGGGTATAAATATAAACCCTTAGTGTCTGTAATAGGGATCAATCAATCATACAACAAACCGGCCCCGTGCCAAAATCGAGTCCTTTTAGTCGAGTCGTCGAGTTCTTCGAGAGGAATCATCGATCCGTCGACCTCCGTAAGTACCGGCAACCTTGCATCATGTCTAGTATCATGCGGTGGATTTAGACCGTGATGCATGTAGCCTTGGTACCATGCTTAGTATCATGCTGTGGATTTAAGTTTGGTTTAAGGAGGTTCCCTGTTGGATCATGAGTCATGCGGTAGGCTAAGATCTAGCGTGGGGCTAGTTATCGGCTCTATTAGATTTTGGCAAGATCTAGTAGATTCATTAAGTTACCATGTGTTGCTTTGAGCTTTTACTCTTATGTTTTATTCATGCAACACTCTCTTTGCCCAATCTAGATCGGTTAGTTTCGGCTCTACCTCGCTCCACTACAAAGGAGGCGTGTCTCCCCATAGCCGATTCCAAGTCGATCTAGATTGTCACGTGCTGCGGGTTCGAGCTTGTTGGTTTTGTTTAGATCTTGACAGAACCGGGTATCATGCGGTAGATGCAGGTTTTTGGGTCGTCTTAGAGCTAGTCATCCGGTGGACTAGAATTCGATTCGATCTATCATCGTTGGCACGCTTGTTCCTTCTTCACGGAACCCGATTCGGCTGTACAGCCGCATTCGGCAGTCCCTTCACGAGTGAAACGTGATCATGAGTTTGCTTTAAATAATGAATGCTTTTAGCCTTTCATATTTAGATTGTATCATGCGGTGGATTAATTTAAACATGAACGGTGGCATGGTTCCAAGCGAGTCGTATCATGCGGTGGATTAGCTTGCTTGGTTTCATGCTCGACGGGTTTGGAAGTGCCTAGACATGCGGTAGACTAGTACTTTCGGCCTATGCATTCTTATTTACTGAAAATTCATGATCATGCTTCACCTCTATTTATTTTATCATGTTTTATCCTCGATAGTCGGTCATGGATACGCGTTGAAGTGCTTGTTTAAGTAAAGACCGATCTATCGTCACGCTGATGTCACGCATTCGGCAGTGCTCTTTTACATGCTTTATTGATTGCCGAATGATGCTTTAACTGTTGACAGATAGCTTGTTCGTAGCTATATGTCATTCAAATTGGCTTTGTAGCCGAAGATATGGAACTGTCTGGTGTCATCCGGCAAGTTCCAGGTTTGTATTTAAACATTCTATTCCTTTGTCAGTTTCAGGGAAAATTGACTGGCACGCTTCCGGATTTCAAACGCTCGAGCCACGTGTGTGAAGCCAGCTAATTCGGCTTGCTTTGTGCTTGGCGTGAGGTGCTGATTTTACGTCAACACCATGCTAATTCCAGTTATCAGGCTGTTTATTCTCAAACATTATGTGCAACTAATCTCTATAATATTCATGTCGGCGTAGGATTCGCGGCCTAACACCAACGAGTGATCGCGCTGCTGATCACGTCTCCTGATGGTCGGTGCAGATGGACACGGGGAGAGCGGGTTTTATCCTGGTTCCGGCAAAGGATGCCGTACGTCCAGCAAGGGGTGCTCAAGTTCCGTGTATCCGCACCTGAGGTGCCTGTAGTAGGGGTTTACAAGCACGGTTGGGGAGAGGAAGAAAAGCTTCCAAGTCCCCTGCTAGGGTTTGGTGAGGTGGTGCCAATGAGTTTCAGGTGTCTCTGTGTCCGTGTCGTTCCCCCCCTCTCCCCCTTTTATAGTCCAAGGAGAGAGAGGGTTACATGTCGTTGCGGGCCCTTGGGGCACAGTGGACCACTGTGGTAAGGCATGGTGGTGAGCATGTCTCTTCGTCCTCGCAGAAATCTTCTGACCGGCCCGTACCCGGCCAGGTCGTTTCGTATTCATTGCAGCCCATGGCGCCGGGGCAGTTGGCTTCAGGATTACGTCATCTTCGAGGGCTGGAGCTTGAGGGGAGGCGCGGTGTGCCGCCTGTTGATCTGTCAGAGCCGTACGAGAATCGAGCGTGCCCCATTCCCCCGTGAGTGCGGTTGTCGGAGGCATGGAGCAGGTAGCACAAGACCGGGTATGCCACTTGGTCTTATCAGCGCAGGGTGTAGTGTGGCTGGGCCGTACACACGCGTGTCCTCACAGTGCAGTCTCCCGCCCACGCCGTGGAGTCGCCTGTCCGCACAAGGCCGACTGGTGTGCACCGTGTTGGATGCGACTGATGTCATTCGCCGCCCATGCGGCACGGCAATGACACTCTCTTTGACTTATTGCGCCACCGGCTACATAGCGCATTGAATGTGGGTGTCAGAGGAACAGGCATGCGCTATTCGTCCCACTCGAGGGGCACCCTCGAGCGAGACGAATAGCTTCTCCGCTCGAGGGTTAGTCGGGACCCTCGAGCGGGACGGAGATTTCCCTTCGGTCCTCGAGGGCTCAAACCCTCGAGCGAGACGGAGGTTGGTGGACCTTGAGTGAAAGGTCACCACTGCTGGGCCTGCATCCCTTCGCGGGCCGTGACTGGTTTTGCCCCTTGGGCCGGATATCGTCGAGAGCTGGTGTCCGTCGGGTTTGTTCGATTTCTTTTTAGACTTGCTTATTCCCCGTGATTAGGGGACCTCATGGTTTGGGACCCGACAGTAGCCCCCGAGTCTTTGGAGGATTGGGGTCCGATCCTACAAAGAGTGGCACGCTTAACTCTTATGTCGTGGCCAGAGAAGGGGCATTTGCCTTTGTGGAAACCGTATCGTTTCCCGTGGGGGCGCGCTAGCGCACCCGCGGGTGGTAGCCCCTGAGCCCTTGGATGAGTGGTGACACTCGTGCAAGTGTTAAATCTCAACGTCAGGGGGCACATGATAAGGCGCGTTTGCCAGCCATTTGTTTCAGCCGGCTTCGGCAGTGTTTCAGCCGGCATCGGCGATCCATGGCGGCAGAGCGTCGTCGCGTACCATTGCCTGAGCGCTTCGTCGTGTGCAGGGGGTGTCCGTTTTTACGGCTCCTTGTCATGATGCGTGGGTTCCCTTAGCCTTGGCCCTACAGGTGGCCGTCCGGGAGACCCTCGTCTTTTTCGACCCTCGCCTCCCCTCTGCAGGGAGTAGGCGTGACGCAACCGAGGCATCCCTCGAACGGGTTCGAGCCTTGGTGCGTCAGTGAGCTGTTAACGGGTGGTTCAAGTGGACGTCCATACCCCATTCGATAGGGGGAGGCTCGTGGTCCGGAGACACGTCTCATAAAGCACTCGTAAGGTTCTTGCTAGGCGGGGCTCGTCCTTATTCGATAGGGGGCGAGGGCTCGATGCTCTCCCTCGGTGGGATCCCTCGTTCTAGGCAACCTTACGTGGCCTTGAACATGAAATTTTAGGCGTCCCGAACTTTGCGTTCAGGAGTCGGCTTGAATGCGCACGCCTAATTCGTCCCTGACTCTGTTGATCTGATCTGGAGTGCCTACCGAACCCTTACCGGGCCAGGTCTCGAACTCCTGATCAGTGGGGCCTTTGTGCCGTGTAGTTCCTTCCCTGCGTAGAGACGTTAGGAGGATACTCTGTTCCGTCCGTTTTTTACGGGATCGTGCGGGCGCGCGTGCGGTCGTGGCCGGCGTGGATGCGGTAGTGGGAGCCGGCGCGCCTTTTCAGGTGACACGGCGCGCGTGGGGTCAGATGAAGCGACCCCGCGTAGAGCGCTCAGTTCGCGCCGGTTCCGCGTCACGGCACTTATTGCACGTGCGCGTTGTTCAAGTCGGGGAGGACCCACCCGTCAGCGTCCTTGGGTGGACTTCGCCTTCGTAGCCTTGGCCACGGCGCATGCGAACCGCCGCCCCTGTTGCAAGGGTTATAGATCGATTCCCGGGGGAAAGGGGGGCCGGTTACCTTAGCCTTCGTCTTCGCCTCGCTTGCGCCGCCGCTTGCTCTTCTTCGGCTTAGCGCGCCAGTGAGGTCTTGCAAGTGCAGCGATCCAGCCCGGCGTCCCCGCGCTTCCTTCTTGCGTCCTTTCCTGCTTATCCTCCCACCTTCGCAATGGTGGAGATCTGGGAGCCGCGGCCGTGGGAGAAGTCGATCTGCAACAAGCAGTACCTGGAGAGTTTGATCGCGGCTGGCGTCCTTCCGGCGAACACCGACGCCGCGAACCCAGAGTGGATCGCGCCGGGTAACCACGTCGAGCCTAACCCGCCCGACGGCTACGTTGTCTCCTTTGCCCGGTTCCATGAGCGCGGGTTCGGGATTCCCGCCGGCGATTTCATCCGTGCCCTCTGCCATCACTACGAGGTGGAGCTGCACAACTGCGCCCCCAACTCCATTTCGCAGGCGGCCACCTTCGTCGGCGTTTGTGAGGGCTTCCTCGGGATCCCGGCCCACTGGGAGTTGTGGGTTCACCTGTTCCGCGGCGAACTCTTCACCGAGACTGTCGAGAGGGGGGTTCGCAGGCCTGTCCGCGCCGGCGGACTCGTCCTTCAGGTCCGTGGGGACCGCAAGCACCTCTACATCCCGTCCACCATGATGTCTAACAATCAGGAGTGGGACAAGGGATGGTTCTACGTCAGGAACGGGACGGCTCTGGAAATGCCGCCGTAAGCAGCCCTAGCGGCGAGAGCGGCGGGCTCCCGGCATACACCGGGAAGCTTCTCGTGGAGAAGCCCCAGGGGTGGCGCCACGGGGTGATCACCTCGCGGCAGCACAAGTTGGAGCCGCTCCTGCAGGCGCTGAAGGTCCTCGTGGACGCTGGCCTGACCGCCGCGGGCGTCATCGCTCAGTTTCATCTGCGGCGGGTGCTCCCCCTCATGAAGAGGGAGCGTAAGCTCTTCGAGATGGGTTCCACCGTTCCTCACGAGGAGACCTCGGAGGAAAAAGCGTGGAGGACCGTCGCCGTTCAGCGCACGAGGCGCGCGGTGCACGCCCTGCCTGTCGGCCTGTTCGGGGTGGTCATGCTACCAGGCTCCCTACCGTCGGTGAGTGTCGTATCTTACGCACTCGTCTTCGTTTGTCTTTTGCTTGTTTGCTAAATTACTCTTGCGCAGGCGAGGAACCTGTACCTCTCGCCGCCGCCGCTTCCAGAGCTCCGCGCTCGGAACCGCACGAGGGCCGAGCGGGACAAGCGGGAGAAGGACGCGGCAAAAGCGTCCCGCGAGCGGAAAAACCGTCGTCGCGAGGAGCATGAGGCGGAGATGCGGCGGTGCGAGAAAGAGTGGTTGCCGCCCCCCAGGACCCCAGAGTCGACACCGGAACCTGACAGCCCCGACGAGGGGGGCGCCAGCGTGTCCCCAAGAGCGGTGAGGGACCCGTCTCCCGCCGCCCCTTCGAGGGCGGTGGGGGAGCCGGCTCCGGCGGTCCCTTCAGCCTCCTCCGGGGGGCCAGTGTCGACGGGGGCGGAACATGTGCCGACGCGGACCTGTTCGAGGCGTCCCTCGTCTCCGGGCGCGCGGCTCTCTGGTGGAGAGGCCTCAAAGCCGCAGCCAGGTGCCGCGGCCGCCACGGTGGCAGGAGGAGCGGCGGGGGAACGCCCTGCGCCTGCTGCGTCTGGTGGGGCAGCAGGGCCTCGCGCCCTTGGCGGCCGGACCGCCGAGGGCTCGTCCGGCTCGAGGGGTGCTCAGCCCCCGAGCGTCTCCCAGAATCTCCGGCTCGTTGGCGTCAAGCGGTGAGTCGGGTTTCTTTCTTTCTTCTTTGGTCTTCTAGAGTGTGCGCAACTGACATATTTCCTCATCTTCTCTCCCCCTTCTGCTTAGCCGGAGCTCGACCCGGACTCCCCCCGCGTTCACGCCGTCCAAGGCCCTCAAGGTCGGAGTGGCCTCATCTCCTTATCCCGCGCCAGGGCCTCGAGCGGCCAGGCCACGGACGCCGGCGGAGATCGCCGCTGCCTACCGAGAGGTCATGGAGCGCGGGCACCAGCAGGGCCGCGCGGCGGCGGCCGCCCAGCAAGGCGTAGCGGCTGCGGGCGAGGTTGGTGACGCAGCGTCGCAAGCGGAGGTGGTTGGCCCAGGCCCCGTCGAGGGGGCGCTGGGGAGCGGAGGCGTGGCTCTGCCGTCCGCCGGGGCCACGGCAGGGCCAGCGCCAGGAGACGTCCCCTCGGCGACCGAGGCCGGAGAAGAGTCTGGGTGCGCGGCGGATGCGTCTGCAGCTGCCGATGCTGCGGACGGGCGGGGGCGTGCGGATGGCGCGCTCCCAACAGTTGATGTGGTGATGGCGCCGGGGACGCAGAGGGCGTGCCTCCGGTGATTGAGATCGAGGAGGAGGAGGACGAGCGCACCGTGGTTGCCCTCCCGACCACCGAGGCCGTGGAGGGGCCGGAGCGCGCGGACGATGTGCCCCTTCCTCAGCCGGGGGGAGGTCGGGATCGTTCTCCTAGCGCTTCCGGCGGCCGCAGAGGCGGCACCCCTCTTCGACGTGGAACCTGAGGAAGCGATCTCGCTGGGCGCGGTGGAGGTGCCGGCCCTGGACGTAGTGGCGAGCACGGCTCCGGCCGCTGCTGCCGGCGCGAGTCGCGATGAGACGGCGGGACTCGAGGACAACACCGCCGAGGCCTCCACGGTCCGGCTTCAGGACGTGATGAGGGGCCCACTGGAGTTGGAGGGTGCGCCGGAGGGTCCTGCTGCGACTCGCGACCTCGAGGCTGGCGGGAGCGGGGTTTACCAACCCGGGCTGCCTTACCACTTCGTGCCCAACTCGGAGGGCGAGAAAGAGAAGTGGGAGGCATTCGGGCAGCTGGGCCTCAAGATCGAGAGGACCCTTCAGGAGGTCTCTCACCTTCACCGGGTCCAAGGCTCCCGGCTGTTCGAGGTAAGCGTCCCCTCGTCTTTCGCCTTCGGTGCGCGCGCGTTTGCGTCGTCTTGATTTCGTTTCGCGGTGTGCAGGACCTTCGCAAGCAGGCCACCGTCAAGACTCAGACCATGCGGGACCTATATCTAGAGCTCGACGGGCTCGAGCGTGAAAACGCTCGATTGCTCCACGACCTGGACCGGGCTCAGAGCAGCGATGTGGGGCCCCAGAGGGTAGCTCGCTTGGAAGAGGAGCTCGAGGAGGCCCGCACGGCGCTCGCCTCGACAGCAGACGAGCTACAGCAGGAACAAGAAGCTCTTGCTATGGTTCGTCACATGCTGCACCAGGCGCGGCAAACTCGGGACGCTGCCAAGGCCCAGCTCTTAACTGAACAGACGCTGCGGGAGGCTGCGGAGACCCGCCTTAATCTGGAGTCCGAGGTCCTCAGGGTCACCCAGGAGAGGCTCGTGGCCAGGAACGCGGAGTTTGAGCTGCTGCAGGGAAAGCTTGAGCAGGAGACTGCGGCTCGCGTGGCGGCTGAAGGTCTGCTCCAGCAGCGGCTCGAGCTCCGTCAAGCCGCTGAGCGTCAGGCCGAGGCGGAGCGCGCGGCCCGCAAGAGGGTCGAGGCCCTTCTTCAGGAGAAGACAACGGCGCTCGAGGCCTCCGCAGCAAGTCTCCAGCAGGAGCGTTCGAACCGCGAGCTCGCCCAAGCTCAGCTCCAGGCAAAGACGGCGGCGTACCAGATCCTGACGGCCCAGCTCCAAAAGAAGGACGGGACCATCCTCGAGATGTCCCGGTCTGCGGCTAGAGCTGTTGACCAGATAGATAGGCAGCGCGCGCTGGCCCTGGGGTTTGAGAAGGAGCTCGAGGAGGGGAGGGCGAAGATCGAGAGTAAGCGGCTTTTTGACTCGCGTTGCAGCTAGTCTCGTTATTCTTCCCTTATTGAAATTGTTTCTCTTGTGCATGTTCCAGCTCTGCGGCAGGCGGCGGCGACTGCGGAGGAGCAGAAGGAGGCCGTCCAGACCGCGTTCGCGGCGGTCCAGACAGAGCTCGAGGATCTGGAAGGTGCCGCCGTCGCCGTTTGCCAGGAGCTCGAGGGTGGCGTCTCTCAGTCTGGCAGCTCGACGGCTAGTCGCCTCCGAGCCTTGGGCAGCCGGCTGACCAAGCGCGTCAAGGACGTCCTCTTCGCCGGGGTTCAACGCACCCTCGGGGTCCTGAGTACCCACTATGTCGTCGATCTCCCCGAGGTAGCTGGGGGATACGTCATAGCAGAAGACGCCACGGACGAAGAGGCCCTCGCCATCATTGAACAAGCCGACGCCGCTGCTGAGGATGCCGCGCGATCTCTGTGCGCCGTCTTCGAGAGGGATCTCTTCCCTGGCACCGGCGCGGACGAATAGGCCACCTGCAGCATTTGGGCATCGAGGCCCGTTTTGATGTATAAATGCGTACTTTTGATTTGTATCTCATGGTGTAAGGACAAGACGTCATCGTGTTTAGCATGTTTAATTCGTTTCTTAAGTGTCTGCCACTTTCGTACTAGGTTCCCACGTTCTTTGCATGCCTTAGAGTCGGTCTTGACAAAGATAAAGTCGTTCACGAGTGATTTAGATGTAGAGAAGTGGGGGGATGCCGTATCCCGGAGGCGTAGGCAATCGCGCGGCCCGGCGACTCTAGCCTAAATCGCTCGCGCTTCGTCTCGACCCCTCGAGGGTAAACAAAGTGTGCGCGGGAGCTTTTTCGAGAGAGCAGTAAGAAACGAAGTTTTTTGGGAGCGATTCCGGGGGTTCTCCCCGTCATTAGCCCCCGAGGGAGGTTTGGCCTTACCGAGGGTAAGGCCAAGCCTCACTCAGACTCTATGATGTCGTGCGACGAAGGCATTGATTCATTTCTTCGAAGAAATAAATACGTAAAATTTGCAGGGCAGCGCGGGGCTGCTAAGGGTAGAAGTAACGTAGTTGTTGGATGTTCCCGGCGCTGGTGAAGACCTCGCCCTTCTCGTTCGCGAGCTTGTACGTGCCCGGCTT
Source organism: Digitaria exilis (assembly GCA_015342445.1). Lineage (NCBI taxonomy): Eukaryota > Viridiplantae > Streptophyta > Magnoliopsida > Poales > Poaceae > Digitaria > Digitaria exilis. The sequence continues at coordinate 514,904 of JACEFO010002538.1, forward strand.
GAGTTTTCATGCGTGGTAGTGGCATAGGGCGTGAGTCTTTTCGAGGGTGGGCTCTTCCCCAATATTGGCGCTGAAGAAGAAGTCTCCTGGAAGGCTCAGGCATTTAGGCCCAAGAAAGGAAGTAGATTAGAATATTTATCTTTCTTGGAAAAGACGGTTCGTAATTTGCACGAGCTATTTACTTTGCTAGGTTATCGTCTCTGTACTTAATTTCTGTGTTTTTCATGTTTTCCTTGGAAGAGTTTTGACAAGGATTGTTTCGTTCATGAATGACCTAGACGTAGGGAAGTGAGGGGATGCCGTATCCTCCCAGAGGCGTAGGCGATCGCACGACTCAGGCGACCCTGTCCTTAGTCGTTCATGCCTCGTACCAACTCCTCCGATGCGCGCAAGATAGACACAAGAAACGTTTCGAGAGAGTGATAAAGAACAAAACTCGAGGGCAACTTCCGGAGGTTCCCCCCGTCGTAGCCCCGAGGGAGGCTCGGCCTTATCGTGGATAAGGTCGGACCTCACGTAGCGTGTGTGACGATTCGAGCCCTCGAAAGTCAGCCCTCGAGGGTTCGGTGGTTCTCGAGAAAATGAAAAAAGAGGGTACTTCTTTCATTACTCTCCTCGTTGCCCCGAGATGTGGAAACATAAATGCGACATATTTATAGTAAAGCCTGGAAATTTTTCATGGGTGGAAGTGACATAGCTGTCGACCGTTCCAGGCATTGTTGAAGACGCGTTGAGGCATGACTCGTCGATCATCGAAATGGGGATGTCAGGTGAGGCAGTAATCCGCCGCCGTCATGAAAGCTCGGACCGCGTCGGGGTCGCTGAGCCCGGAGTAGTCCCACCTCGGGTCGTCGTAGGCGCCCTCGGTGTACTCGTCGGAGTCGGGATACGAGTCGTCGTCCGGCGAGATGACAAGGTTGCGAATCGAGAGGAGGTGGCGTCCTCCCCAATCCATGTACGCAGTCATGTTAGTATTGATTGGTGAGGCATACATTGTCGTGCGCGCGGCATCGTATGTCCTCACGGGGGGATACGGTGTTGCAGCGCTTGGCGCAGCCGTTGGCGGTGGCGGGGCGACATTTCCGGCGAAGGCGGCGGGACGCGGCTCGTTGTCCCTGGTCCCTGCGGAGGGGCCGGCACGAGCCGCGGCGCGCCTGTTCGCGCGTGATTTCCGCGGGCGCCGTCTGGTACGCCTCCTACGCGGCAGCGTTATCAGCGGAGACTGTGGTGCCGGCAGCGTCGTAGCCGGATCGGACCCCTTGGAGAGGAGCCGCATGTGGAAGCCATTGCCGGTCGCCTGGAACTCCAAGCTCCCGAACCAGATTACGTGCCCCGCAGGGAGTGAGTCGCACGTCAGCGTGGAGTATCGGCTTTGGGATCCTGCCATCAAGAGATCAATCGAATTGTGCAGCGCTCCCCTACCTGGCGCGCCAACTGTCGGCGTTAGGATTCGCGGCCTAACACCAACGAGTGATCGCGCCGCTGATCACGTCTCCTAATGGTCAGTGCAGATGGACATGGGGAGAGCGGGTTTTTATCCTGGTTTCGGCAAAGGATGCCGTACGTCCAGCAAGGGGTGCTCAAGTTCTGTGTATCCGCACCTGAGGTGCCTGTAGTAAGGGTTTACAAGCACGGTTGGGGAGAGGAAGAAAAGCTTCCAAGTCCCCTGCTAGGGTTTGGTGAGGTGGTGCCAATGAGTTTCAGGTGTCTCTGTGTCCGTGTCGTTCCCCCCCTCTCCCCCTTTTATAGTCCAAGGAGAGAGAGGGTTACATGTCGTTGCGGGCCCTTGGGGCACAGTGGACCACTGTGGTAAGGCATGGTGGTGAGCATGTCTCTTCGTCCTCGTAGAAATCTTCTGACCGGCCCGTACCCCGCCAGGTCGTTTCGTATTCATTGCAGCCCATGGCGCCGGGGCAGTTGGCTTCAGGATTACGTCATTTTCGAGGGCTGGAGTTTGAGGGGAGGCGCGGTATGCCGCCTGTTGATCTGTCAGAGCCGTACGAGAATCGAGAGTGCCCCATTCCCCCGTGAGTGCGGTTGTCAGGGGCATGGAGCTGGTAGCACAGGACCGGGTATGCCGCTTGGTCTTATCAGCGCAGGGTGTAGTGTGGCTGGGCCGTACACACGCGTGTCCTCACAGTGCAGTCTCCCGCCCACGCCGTGCAGTCGCCTGTCCACACAGTGCCGACTGGTGTGCACCGTGTTGCATGCGACTGATGTCATTCGCCGCCCATGCGGCACGGCAATGACACTCTCTTTGACTTATTGCACCACCGGCCACATAGCGCATTGAATGCGGGTGTCATAGGAATAGGCATGCGCTATTCGTCCCGCTCGAGGGGCGCCCTCGAGCGAGACTGTTAACACCAAAAATTGGCACCAGGAAGAGACTGACAAGTGGGCCGAACTTGGTAGAAGAACACCATTCGGCAAGAGACTTTCTTCAGAGCATTCGGTAGAAGCGCATGCGGTCGGAAAAGCGTCGTCATTCGGCAGAGAAGGCTGTTCCACGGATGGAAACGGAAGCATTCGGGAGTACGCGATGACGTGGATTGGTTATAAGGAAAGGGCTGAATTGATGATGAGTACGAGGCGGACATCACGCCATAGTTTTAATTTTAGGAATATATTGTAATCGTAATCGATTAGGAGTCGTGTCAAAACCAGGGTATAAATATAAACCCTTAGCGTTTGTAAGAGGAATCAATCAATCATACAACAAATCGGCCCCGTGCCAAGATCGAGTCCTTTTAGTCGAGTCGTCGAGTTCTTCGAGGGGAGGCATCGATCCGTCGACCTCCGTAAGTACCGGCAACCTTGTATCATGTCTAGTATCATGCGGTGTATTTAGATCATAATGCAAGTAGTTCTTGTTACCATGCTTAGTATCATCCGGTGGATTTAAGTTCTGGTTTCAAGAAGGTTCCTCTGTTAGGTCATGAGCCATGCAGTGGGCTAAGATCTAGTACGGACCAAGTTATCGGCTCTATTAGATTTTGGCAAGATCTAGTAGATTCATTAAGTTACCATGTGTTGCTTTGAGTTATTACTGTGATGTTTTAATTCATGTAACATTCTTTTGCCCAATCTAGATTGGTTAGTTTCGGCTCTGCTTCGCTTCCACTACAAGTCATGCCTCCCCATAGCCGATTCCGAGTCGATCTAGGTTGTCACGTGTTGCGGGTTCGAGCTTGTTGATTTTGTTTAGATCTTGACAGAACCGGGTATCATGCGGTAGATGCAGGTTTTTGGGTTGTCTTAGAGCTAGTCATCCGGTGGACTAGATTTCGATTCAAATAGATCTATCATCGTTGACACGCTTGTTCCTTCTTCACGGAACCCGATTCGGCTGTACAGCTGCATTCGGCAGTGCCTTCACGAGTGTAACGTGTTCATGAGTTTGCTTTAAACAATGTATGCTTTTAGCCTTTCATGTTTAGATTGTATCATGCGGTGGATTAATTTAAACGTGAAAGGTGGTGTGGTTTAAACAAGTCGTATCATGCGGTGGATTAACTTGTTTGTATCACGCTTGACGGGTGCTGCTTTCGGCCTATGCATCTTTGTTTACTGTGGATTCATGATCGCGCTTCACCCTTTATTCTTTCTATATCATGTTTTGCCCTCGATAATCGGTTATGGATATGTGCTGCTTTACTTGCTTAATTAAAGACCGACCTATCGTCATGCTGATGTCATGCGTTCGGCAGTGCTGTCTTTACATGTTTTTAGTGATTGCCGAATGATGCTTTATCTGTCGACGGATGGCTCGTTCATAGCCATGTGTCATCTTAACTGGCTTTGTAGCCGTAGATATGGAACTGTCTGGCAACAACCGGCAAGTTCCAGGTTTTATCTAAACTTTTTATTCCCTTTGTCAGTTTCAGGGCAAATTGACTGGCACGCTTCCGGAATCGAACGCCCGGTGTCACGCGTGTGAAGCCAGCTAATCCGGCTTGCTGTGTGCTTGGCGTGAGAGTCAGATTTTAAGCCAACAGAGACGAATAGCTTCTCCGCTCGAGGGTTAGTCGGACCCTCGAGCAGGACGGAGATTTCCCTTCGGTCCTCGAGGGCTCGAACCCTCGAGCGAGACGGAGGTTGGTGGACCTTGAGTGAAAGGTCACCACTGCTGGGCCTGCATCCCTTCGTGGGCCGTGACTGGTTTTGCCCCTTGGGCCGGATATCGTCGAGAGCTGGTGTCCGTCGGGTTTGTTCGATTTCTTTTTAGACTTGATTATTCCCCGTGATTAGGGGACCCCATGGTTTGGGACCCGATAATTCAGCAAGGTAGTGATGAATCGGTTTCTCATTACATAAGACGATTCAATGAAACCAAAGAGTTATGTTCTAATTTATCAATCTCAGATATGGATCTTGCTGATATATGTCTAAAGGGATTAAGGTCATCTACTAGAGATAGAATAGAAGGCTCTGATTTTCTTTCGATTGCACAAGTACAAATAATAGCTTTGATTGTGGAGCTTCGAATGACAAAAGAAAATAAGAACGATTCAGATTTGAGCAATAGTTCGGTTATTATGACAACTGAACCAAATAATATACATTCTGAATCTGTTACATCTAAAGAGTCAAGTTTAGCTGTAGAGGAGCATATTAATCAAAAGAATACAGCAATACTTGATTTATCTAAAGCCGAAGGTGTCGTGCACTTTTCTAGTGATTATCATGTCATTAAACGACAAGTTCTGGCTGAGAAAGATTGAGAACATCAGATTGTGGAAGACCATAACAATGGATGCAAGGAGAGCGCATTGGCATGTCGACACGAGGTGATTTCCAACAAGCCTGGAAGACCCGGTCTAACCGGTCCCATGACCCGGTCTGACCTGCCTGTGCAGAGTGTGACTGTTGGCTGCCATCCGGAGGAGAAGTACGACATCATTCACATCAAGGTCCCTCGCCTCTCCAATATATTTAACAAGATATGCTTTACAAGTAAGTCCCAATCAGATCCTACTTTTTTAGTTAATTCATCTTTGAGTGATTTTATCTTAAATAATTCTAAAAGATCGATTGAGGATGATAATTTACTTGTTGGCAGTAGTATACCTGTAGATTCTATCAGCCAATGCATTGTAAAAGTTAAAAAGGCTGATCATAAAAATACTTTGACATTTAAATTTTCTACATCATCATTGTCAAAGTTTTTCTCATCGTGGTGTGCTTATGGTTATTCTGGACTTAAAACTAAGAGATCAAAACCGAGAGCCATTGTGAAATCCGATGCTAATGTAGTGATAAGCTCTAAAGTATCGGGTATGAGAAGGACAAAGAAAGGTATAGCCGATTGGGTTGATGAGAAATCTGAACCATTCGTCTGCTTAGCCTTAAAGCCTTCTCCACAAAAGCATCGGTTGGAAAAAATTAAGTACACTTTTGATTTATCTTTGTGTGATGATTTATTTGATCTCTTGCTAGAGAATAATTTTATTAAGATTTTTGATCACAAAGTTATCCCATCACCTCTTGAATTAGAAGATAGAAAATATTGCAAGCAACATAATTCATTTTATCATAATATTTGTGATTGCAATATATTTCGTCAATTCATACAATCGGCCATCAATAGTGGATGATTGAGATTTTCTCAAACACAAAAGGATGACCAGTTGTCTTCAGTTGGTCTTAATGGTACAAAACTACTGAATTGACCAACACCGGCTAGTTCATGTAATGATGAAAATATTGCCAAAGAGGAAGATTCAAAGCTCCCAAGTGATGAAAAGGACATCATCCATGACTTGCAAGATCAAGCCATTATTGTGGATGATGAGCCTATAACTTGTTGCTGCCTCTATGCTGGGACAGGCGGTTAGACCGCCCAAGCCAGGAGGTTTGACCAGGGTAGACCGAGCGGTTAGACCGGGTTCCCAAGCCAGTCAGACCGGGTCAAGTCTGAAAGATCAAAAAATATTGAGACCTGAGCGTCCTGTGGCTAATGGAGGTAAAGACCGTGTTAAGCACAATGGTAAAAGGCCGAAGCTCACTTTTGATGAACTTCTGGCTAAATATCAAAAAGATAATGAGGCTAAGCGTGCTAATCGGTCAAATGATATTAAAATATCAAAATCACCTCCTAAACATAATTTTGGGAAGTAGAATTGGCACAAAAGAAGATTTCATTCCGCAACATCATACTCTCCTTTTTCCGGTCAAAAAAACATCATACTCTCCTTTTGAACCATCAATGCCAGTTCCATGTGCTCCACATTCTCCTAATTTTCATCCTTACTCACCATGGGGGTGGAATGATTCATGGGCGCATACTCCTTCATATTTTAGACCATATCATGTCGAGTATGCAGCCCCAAGAGAACCATCTTATACAAGGCAGCCATATGTTGAGAATGACCGTTTTGAGCAAAAGGATTGGTCTAGAGTTCAAAACAAGAAAAAGGTTGTCAATCAAGTTTATCGAGTCAAAAGAGATGGTCGCAAAGATAAGAGTTCAAATCTGGATTCAAGTATTGAAAAGCTGAATGATGTGTTAAGCACTTCGGCTATTAATGGCAAAGAGAAGGAAAAATTAGTTGTTGATCCTATGAGTGCCAAATCTGAACACAAGAAGTCAAGGAAGCCAAAGAGCAAGAAAAGAGCACCGCTGTCCAAAACTAGAGCGAAGTCAAGTCCTACAATTGGTTTATCGAATTGGCAGAAAAAGGAGCTACAAAGAATTAGTGCTCAAGAGTTGAAAAAGAGAGGCATGGCATGGGTTCCTAAAGGAAGCATTACGGCTAGGTTTACGAGCAAACCAGCAAAAAGATAACTAACGCACTTACGTGGCAAAGAACGACTAATTTACAAGCAAACTAGCAAAGGTCGTCGAAGCTCTCGCCCAGGAGGGACCCTGTCAGGGCAAGGACGTCGCCGGCGTGCCCTAGGTCGACCAGCGAGCCTTAGGACGCCATCTCTGGTCGTGGAGATCAGTAGATGAACAGCATAGGGTTGGAAAAGTGTAGAGGAGAGACAAAAGGTAATATATTGATTCGATTATGATACCCTTAATCGGCTATGACCCTTCAAAAATATAGGGTGGGAAGGTCTTGCCCCAGTAGGTGTCGAAGCCCATACAAATCCCGTGTCAAAATACAATTCTAAACTCGGATTTGCCAGGTGGCACCGGTCAGACCAACCTCCCGCACCGGTCAGACCGGTCCGGTTGGGGTGCAGATCTTACAGAAGGCATATCTCCCTCATCCGGACTCCGATTTGGGCGTTCAACATATGAATCTTGATCTACTTGACGAGCTCTATCCAATAGTTAGGTAAAATTTACATTTTGAGCACTTTTACCTGACCGGTGTGGGTCCAGCGGTTTAACCGATGCCCCCCAGCACAGGGTTGAATCTTGCCTTAGCCATAACTCGCTCATCCAGACTCCGAATTAGGTGATCCACATATGCATTTCGATCGTCTCGACGAGCTCTATGTAATGGTGGAGTTTAATTTACCTTTTGAGTACTTTATCCACACCGGTCAGACCGGCACCGGTCAGACTGATGGCTGCTGCCGAACCGGCTACAAGGCCGCGACCGGTCAGACCGTTGCGGAGGACCGGTCTGACCGGTGCCCAAGAGCCAGATTAGCTTTGCTGCCACTTTTGGGTGTCAACATATGGCCCCTATTTCTTGGTAACTGCACCATAACTGCACAGGATCAATGTCTAGAACAAGTGTATCAAACATGCCTCACTTTTAAGGACGATAAGATCTATCGGCCATGTTAATTAACTTTACTCAGAATTAAGACCATAGCTTAGTACTACTACTTATACATTATTTGTAATAGTAAAACCTGAGTATATGCCACATTGGTTGTAGATATTTGAAACAAATACAAAAAACACTCTCACGACCCAAAATGACCATTGATGCACTAAATGACCAAATTGTCATCAACAAATGGTCTTTGTAGGTGAGAAGTTTAATAACTTTGTATGGCATCTGTTGACGCTTTTTACGGTCGAACACACACGAGCGCTAGATCGCGCGAAGGTCCGGAATCAACTCATCGAAGCTTCCTGGCCGGGCCGGTCTAACCACCTGGGAGGGCCGGTCTAACCGCCCTGGGAGAAACGTCGCCGAAAACCTAAGATCACCGCACCGGGAGGGACCCCGTTAGGGACAGCGCGTCTAGGGTTGCTCTGAGATCGGCAGGCCACTCAGAACGTCCTTGAACGTCGTCGAGACAAGCAAGGAAAGTAAAGGGGTTGGAAAAGCTAGGGTTTGAGAGATAAAAGTTGTAGAAATAATTGATCGATTGGGTGATAGGACCTCAACCGGCCGTGGCCCTTTATATTTATAGGGTGGGATGGACTTATCCTGCAAGGAAACCCTGTTACAACTCGAGAATGACTCAAACTCTCTATTTCTACTCGGACTCGGGGTGACCCGGTGAGACCGCCCCTAGGGGCCGGTCAGACCGCCTGGCTCTCTTGCCGGATCAGCTACAGACACCCCGGTCAGACCGCCCCTGATACCCGGTCTGACCGGCCTGCCCAGCCTGATCTGGCTTGTGCCAATTTTGCGTGTCAACATATGCCCCCCTATTTTTTAGTAAAGCTTGAGTACTAAAAAATAATTCTAAGGTCGATGTAACATATTCCACCGGCCATTTTTGCTCTAAGGGCGATTCCTCATATAAATCGGCCATTACCTCATCAAGCATCTTGCCAAACACATGGATAATATTTCTTCAAGTATCTCCCATTGAGAGCCCGTGGCAATGTGAGAACCAGTGATGGGTTCGAACGACCGCGGGTCGCTTCCTGGTGTGATCAGTGATTGACAATGTTGTGTGGACTGACGCTTTGCTTGAGCTGAGTATGTGCAGGTGTTGAGGGCGGCAAGGTTGGTGTCTGTGCAGGTGAAGGACGAGCGCGAAAGGCCCGTTGCTAGGGTGGCCACCGTGGAGGTGAAGGGCAAGTAGGCTCGGTTCGAGGGACCGGATGCAAGGCGGGGCCTTGGGCGACTCACACGCTGTAGCAGAAAAGTCAAGCGAGGCGGGTTTGTTGGTAGAGCCAATGGAAAAACCAACGGGTGGACGGTTTACCAGTTTGGGCCTCAAAACTAGTGGAGCTCCAGTGCGTGGGTTTGGAGGTCGATGGACGAGTGTGCGGCGGCCGGTGGGAGTCCAATGCGGTTGGACGGCCCGCGGACGGCCCGTGCGGCACTTGGTGGGATCCAGGCGGCCGGAAGCTTCGGGACGATGAAGATGAGGACGGCACATGGCGCCATCACGGAGCTTGCGTCGAGGCGAAGCGAAGTCGAGAAGGCGGCGTGGGCGTCCGATCAAAGACGTGGTGACTTGAACGATTTTGCCCCTCCAATGGGCGTGTATCTTAGTTATATGCACTAGGGGTAGTTAGGTCTTTTCGCGGGCCAAGTCACTTGACTATATAAGAGAGAGGGAGGCGCCTAGGGCTGAATCTCTCTCTGGCTCTTGGCTCATTTGCTTCTGGTTTCTTTCTTATTCTTAGGGCTAGCCAAGTGCTAAAAGTCTAGAGGGAAAAGTAGAGGAGAGATCCCCTTCTTATTTCCCCATCTCAAGTGGGAGGATGAAGGGTGGAGGCTAGTCCTCTTTGTAAAGAAGTTGACCTGGTGATGTTTGAGTAATTCAAGAACTTGTTTGTGCAAGAAATCGTGTTTGATTCCTCTCTCCCCCGAGTTCTTTCTCTAGTTGAAGTTTTGGTTCTTTGGGGTTTTCTTGCGGAGATCGATTTCTTGTGATTCGAGGTTTCTCAGTTCGTGGATCCTTTTGGAGTTGTTTCTTTGGTCACTTGTGACTTTGTCTCGTGAAACAACCCCTGGGAAATCCATGGATTTGACCTAGGATTCGAGTTCTTGGTTTTTAGGTCAAGTTTTGGAATTCGTGATGAACTTTTCTTGATTCTGCATGAAGTTGTTGTTTTGAGGAGTTGATCTTGTGGGATCTAGTCAAGAACTAGGTGATACACATACCCTCAGAATTTCAAGTTCCCAGGTTGCACAGATCAAAAGTTCTCTCGAATTCTTGGAAGAAAAGTTGTTGAAAAAGAGGGTTTTCTGCGCTGCTCGGGCATCACCGACACTTTCGGTGGTGTTAGGGTTTTCCACCGAAAGTGTCGGTGGACGCGTGACGTGCGCTGTTTCGTCAAGTTCGTCGTACAGTTCTTGGTTGGATTTTGACCTGTGCGTGCACTGTTACCACCGATACTTTCGGTGGGGGGTCACCAGGTGTCACCGAATGTGTCGGTGAGCCTTAGGGTTTTGAGCTTCGCTGGCTTTGGTTTCTCCGCCCATCACTGACTGGTTCGGTGGCTCGCTCCCATAGCCACCGAAAGTGTCGGTGCTCGGCTCGGCTCGCTTCGATCGGCTCAAATTCGGCTCGGGTTGTTTTGCTAAGTAGCACCGACATTTTCGCTGTTCCATCGAATGTGTCGGTGACTCCACTAATTGTTGCGGTGCCTTCCCAGGGATTGTGTCGACGGCTCTCTGCGTTCTGAGTTTCGCTGCCTGCTCTACACCGACTGTTTTGGTGCCTCCTCTATAGGCACGGCGAATGTGTCGGTGCATACAATGCGTTGCTGTTTTGCCTGTTTGCTCGTGTTTCTAGCTTCCATTTGCGTGTACGTGCTTTGGGGTCTTGTTTGGGACATAGGCCTGGTCTCGAACAGAGATTTTTGAGAGGCTCACATTCACCCCCCCTCTGGGTCGCCATATCAGTCCTACAAGTGGTATCAGAGCTCGGGTAAGGTTTTCAGTACCTTAACCGGTTCGAGAACCAGGGATGGCATACCTAGAGCATTCGAGCGGTCCTCCCAAGTTTGATGGGAAAGATTATTCACGTTGGGCCGTACGGATGTTAGCTTACCTTGCTGGTAAGGGCACGCTTGCGCGTCGGGTGACTGAGGATGAGGGATATCAGATCCCGATGATCCTAGTTTCTCAGATGGACCGTGACAAGGTCGAGGCCAACAACAAGGCTGTAGACTTGCTCTACTGTAGCCTTGGGCCGAGCGAGTTCGACCGAGTCATGGGTGACAAGATGGCAAACTCAATTTGGGCCACTTTGCGTAGGGCGCATGTAGGAGATGATCAGGTCCGTGGACGCTTGTTCCAGACATACCGGAGAGAGTACGAGAATTTCACTCATCTCCCCAGTGAGTCGACTGATGATATGTTCAAGCGTTTCACTGTGATTGTGAACAACATGAGAGTCAATACCGATGCTATGCCTTACTCGGATCATGATAGAGCTCTCAAGCTCTTGCACTCGTTGGATAGATCCGTGTGGGGGAGCAAAGGTTGAGGCTATTATGGAGTCTGCAAGTTACGCGACCTTGACCGTGGATGAGTTGTTCTCTAAGCTGAAATCTTCCGAAATTGACATGAACTTGAGAACTAAGACCGAGAAGCCCAGTGATCAGATTGCTCTCATGTCAAGCTCAAAGGAGAAGCTTGCTAACCCCTCACATGGCTATTTCTCTTTCGTCTCGTACTTGATGTCTTTGACAGAGGAACAATTGGAGGAGGTGGACGATGATGATCTCGCGCTGCTGTCCAAGAGGTTCTCGCGGTTCCACGACAACCGCATGAACCGGAACTGGAGCCGCAACTCCTGCTTCAACTGCGGCAAGCCTGGACACTATGCAGCTGATTGTCCTGACAAGTTCAAGGTGAAGGAAGAGAACAAGCCGGACCGCTACATCTCCACCAAGAACGACTACAAGGAGCGCGGGAACTAGTACAAGAGCAAGTACAAGGAGGAGAAGAAGAAGGCGAGGAGAAAGTACACCGGCCACAAGAACAAGTCCGAGCGGAAGCGATGGTGGCGCGTGCGAGGACATCGACTCCGAGTCCGGGTGCTCCTCGTCAAGCTCAAGTGATGAGGAAGACAAGCGAAGCCGACGCAAGAACAAGGACGCGGGCCGGAACATCAACGGCATCTGTCTCATGGCCAACAAGCCCGGCGTCAACTACCGCGTCATGGCTCACAGCTCCAAATCGAGGCGCTCACACTCCGACTCCGACTCTGACTCCGAGGTCAAGGTAACTGACATGACTCACAGCTCCAAGTCGAGGCGCTCACACTCCGACTCCGACTCTGACTCCGAGGTCAAGGTAGCTGAGGTAGTTCGCTTGCTTGATGCTGTGGTTGTGACTGATGAGAAGGAGTGTGATGATTGTGTCGCCGCGCACCTCATGGCGTCGCCCGGGAGCGCCGTCCGGTTCCGTTCAGCGTCCCCAGTGACCGGGACTACATGTTCCCGCACTCTCCCTGCCGATAAGGTGTCTCACAAAAGGTCACCGGTGAGTCCCTGCCCGGATGACGGATGGGGTCATGCTGCCGGCGTGGCGCGCCACCGACGCGCGGCGCGGCACGCTCGACGGAGTCGAGCTCTGTGAGGACATTAATGGAGTGGAGCTTGGAACTGCAGTCGGAGGTCCAGGGTGATGGTCGCGGCCGCCCGGCGCTGGGCGTCGCGCGCGGCTGGGTTCCGACGAGTGCGTGGCGGCGGCGATGGAGGCGTGCAAGACGTGGGCGGCGGCGGACGTGCCCACTGCTCAGCCAAGCAGCGGTAATGCCGGTTCGGGCAGACGGGCTCACATCGGATTCGGCTCGCGGCAGTGATACTCGTAACTAGTTCTGCGTGAACTGGTAAAACAAAATTGAAAATCCGCCATTGATAATTGGGGGGAGATTGGTGAAATGCGTTTCTTTCTGCTCAATGAACTCAATTCAGTTTACTATATATATATATATATATATGTATATATATATATGTATATATATATATGTATATATATATATATGTATATATATATATATATATATTCAAATAAGTGTTTATTGCCCGATTCTTGAAACACAATACAAAAAGGCTCAAACCTGACTCTCCAGTCTCCAGCCAACAATGAACAATCCGATCGAAATAAAATTCAGCATAACAAAGTGGAATACTGGAAATTGATACACCACACGTATGCATATACGATGGACGGGAGCTACAGCTACTGCTGCTGCAGCGATGCCCTGACCCTGGACGTGTACCTCTCCTTATTGGCGGAGAAGAAGGCGACGAGCTCGTCCCTGTCGGGTAGGAACCTCTTCACAGTCTCGTCGGAGGTGTACTCCTCGGCCCACCGGCGGAGAGCCGGGTACTCGCCGTCCCCGACGAGGCGCACCCCGGCCACCTCCTCCAGCACGCCGAGCCAGTGCGCCAGCGTGCAGGCGGCGAGGTCGACGAACCCGATGGCGTCGCCGCCGAAGAACCTCGTCTTCTTCCCCTCGAGCTGCGCGTCCAGGATCGCCAGGCTCTCCTTCGTCTCCCTCGCGAACCGCGCCTGTGCGTCGCCGCCCGCCCACATCGACAGCCACAGCGGCTTCAGGCACTTGTCGGCGATGAACTGGGCCCAGAAGTGGGCGGCGGCGCGGTCGTAGGGGTCGGCGGGGAGGATCCGTGGCGCCGCCGCGCCGTGGTGAAACGCCTCGTCGACGTACTCGACGATGAGGAGGGACTCGCAGACGGCGCGGCCGCCGTGGAGGAGGACGGGGACGGAGCGGTGGACGGGGTTGTGCTGGAGCAGCAGCGCGCTCTTGTTGGCCAGGTCCTCCACGACCAGCTCGTACGGCACGCCCTTGAGCGCCAGCGCCACCTCCACGCGGTGCGCGAACGGGCTGCCGAACGCCGTGATGAGCTTCACCGGCGCCGGCGCATGTGGTGGCTGCTGCGACAACGACGACGGCATCTCCTGATCTCAGCTGGATTTGCTGCGCTTTGATCGCTCGCCGTGGGGTTCTTGTGTGTTAGCTTGGCGAGTGCGAAGCTGATGAGTGAGTTAGCTAGCTACTAGGTGATGGTGTGTATTTATAGACGAAGAAGTGTGTCGTCGTTGGGCAAGCTAGAGTGGCGCGCCGTGCATGGTCAGAGATGGCGTGCTCTGCGTCGTCTCCAAGGAAAGGATCCGTCGGTGTCTTCTCTTTTCACACTATTTGGACTGACCTCTGATCGACAGGTGATGATCATGTTGCTATTCGTTATTATATTTGCCACTTTTAAATTATAGGTCATTTGACTTTTCTATCTCAAAATTGACCATTTGTCTTATTTAAAATATATATGAAATATCATAAATTTTTTTATTGCGGCTTGCTTTGTTAATAACAATTCTTTAAGAGTGACTTAAATTTAACTATAATAGTAAAAAAATTAGAATAAAATGAGTGATTAAATTTGAGGTCACAAAAGTTAAACGACCTACAAGTTAAAATAGAGGAGATATTTGGGTCGTTTGAGACATCAAATTTGACCTTAAGTCCTCAACATATTATATGATGCCCTGCTTAATTTGTTTCATTTGCTGGGCCGACGACAGCAACATTAGCCGACCACCAAGTAGCATTTTGGATTCTGTCGAGGTCGTCTTCTCTTTTCACACCACTTCACTTGGACTGTCTCTGACACAAGCAACGACGAATGCACGCACGTGTACGGTAGCAAGAGGTTTATTTGGAGCCGGTGAGTTTATCATATAAGAAGGATGAGATCCTGAGAAGCTTCGTGGAAGATGGGACAATGCACAACGCCTGTGTCATCAGTACTTTTATCTCAAAATAAATTAGTACTAGTCATCTGCCGCCAACCAGTCAGTAGTATTTTTTCTTTCACAACAAATCAACACTAACCAATAACCAACAACCAACCGAACAAGTTGACACAGGCAATGCCTGATTCTGCATAAAGTTAAACTCATACATGATGGCTGCACTGTTGGCATTTTTACTGATAAAAGTATATTCTACTCAATCAAATTTGCACTTCACTTTTGACTGCAATCCCCTGAGGATTCTTTTGTACTCCCAGCATAATACAAACGCTCAGTTCTGTCATCTGCTTGATTGGTTCTTTGCTCACAAGTGTGGCATCTGCTGTTTGGATATGCAGGAGCAACATCTGATGTTACATCTACATTGAAAAGTAATGAAAAAGAATATCCTTTTGATAAAGCATTGGAAAGACGCACTCATATGTCACAGGATATGTAAGATTGTGTTAAATATAAGTTTATTGTGTTTGTCCTGCATTATCAGGTACTATCTATGTGACGAATAGTATGCCTCCGTAGATTGATGCTTGCGAAATAGACAATTTCTGGCGCTTGATGCTTGAATCTGATACTAGAGCTTATCCATTTTGCACCAAACTCCGCCCTATGTTATTTTGTTGCGTTCCTGGAGTCATGCCAGCAGCCTGATGATCTCTCTCCGAGACAAGAAGGCAGAACGACATCTTCTTGACATGATTAAGCAGAGGATAGCATGGAAAGAAAAGGGGGAGACCCACGTCTCGTTCACGTCGACTGCCATGTGCGACTCCAACAAATTTTGCTTATACCTTGGAAATTGGAATTTTGATATTGTGCCAAATACTCTTCCATTCACTACTTAAGCGTTATGCTAATTTATTAGTGGCAAATTTGATCGACAGTGTCAGATCATCAGGACTAGACGTACGAGTACGTCTGTCTCCATCTGAGCCGACTGATTTATTTTATAAGCTTGGTCGTACGTAGCATTATTAATCACTCCCCCGCAAATGGAATCATTTTAGCACAAAAAATTTGCCAACCTTATAAACATTTCGGGCATAACCTAGCTCCTCTCTCTACACCGTTTTGGTTTTTTTATACAAATAACTTTTTGATATCTAGTACTAGCATATAAAAAACTTTGTATTTAAAAAGTTAAAATGAATAGAATTTGGGCCTATTTGGATCCAATTGTAGAATTCCCTATCCGATCCGGTTACGCGTAATATTTTGCTACTTTATTTACGGGATCATCATCACACGAAATCGAGTCGTGCCAGGAAAGGGAAGGTCCTCTCCAGCCCAGGGTTAAAAAAACCGTTCAAACCGGTCCGGTTTTCGCGGTAACAGGTCGTACCGCTCCGGTAAAACCGGTCGGTAACCGCCCCCAAACCGACACTATAAAACCGCTCCCACCGGTTAGCCGGCCGGTTTCACCGGTTAGCTGGACCGGTTTTTTCGGTTTTGGAAACCGGCCTTACAGCGGTTTTGTTAACCCTGCTCCAGCCACCAGCACACGCCGGGAAAAAAAAAAAATTCCCCTCCTCCCCTCCGCTCTCCCTCCCGCCGCAATCGAAAACCTAGACGAATTCACCTCATCGCCATGGGGCACACCGCCGATCCCTCGCACGCGGCCGGCGGCGGCCAAGGACACCTGTGCTTCCGGCCGACGGCGCTCGATCACCTATCGATCGGCACTCGCGGCCCCGACGGCTACCCGATGTCCTCGTCCGCGGCCGCTCACCCGGTCGGTCGCGCCGCCGGCTCCAGCGGCGGCAGTCACTGGCCGCCGTATCACGCGTACTCGCTCAACCAACGCGAGTGCTGCGGCGCCTACGACTCGCTCGATCACCGGCCACCCCCATTCGACGGGCACCCACCAGATCACCGGGACCGCGCCCGTGGCGCTGGCGGCCTCTCGGCGTCGTCCACGCCTCCTCCTCCGGCCCATCGCCGCGCGGGATACGGCGTGGACTCTCCCAGCGTCGTGCCGGCGCTCTATCCTCACATGATGAGCAGCGGAGCATCCTCTGGGCGCCCGCTCCGGTCACGGCGAGAGTCTGACATTTCGCCCGCGCCGTCAGCGCTTATCCCATCCACAGAAGGGGAGGGGTACCGCGGGCACCAGCACCACCGTGCCCGTGATGAGAGCGGCCACAACCCCCGCTTCCACTCGCCGCTCAGGGGATCCAAGTCAGTGCCGCCGTTGCCCGAGAGGCATCCGTCGGAAGACGGACGCAAGGGATCCAAGTCACTGCCGTCTGCTAAGCGGTGCCGGTTAGAAGATGGACGCAAGGGCTCTCCAAGCGGCGGGTAAGGCTGTGCTGATATGACGTGTGTGTGAGTCATTGTACCTTGATCAACTTGGTCTCAGTGTTCTAATGATGATTCCTGTGTTTTGGGAGGCAGGCACTGGTATCATGATGGGCAGCGATGTGAAAGTAGAGGCCGATATGGTGATGGCTGGCACACCCAAGGTGATCATCATTTATCAATTCCTTCCCCTCCCTCACAATTGGCTTGAGCGTGTTTTGACTATCAATTGTTACTATGGTCTCCAGAGCTGGCCTACCCATCAAGGTGTGACCAAGGGCTCCACAATCTTGGCAGCAGCAAGAGGGACCACAGCCTGCGCGACTGTGGTGAAAGAGCTCAGCACCAATTGTCGCTAAGAGTGAAGCCACCATCACCAATGCCAATGGAAATTTCTCCATGGGATGATGGCTATGAGAGCCCGACAAGTCCAACGTAGGGCACTACTTCTCTTTTGGATCTTATCTCTTGTTTGCCTCCATGTTCTAAATTTATATGCTTTTGGATACATGCAGATACTGCTGCGAGGATGTAGGACAAGTTCACATGATGAAGATAAGAATGAGACTCCAGGTATAACTTCACTGTTCTAGATTTAGGTGCAGATTTGTTCCAGTTGTGATATAAACAGGTGTGCATCTTTTTAACGAGTTGTAATATGATTTCCAGGTTGGCTTGGTTCAGACTTTGATGGTTCAGGGATTTCTGGAAGGTATTTTACCTTTCAGAACTTCTGTTGGGTTGTTCGATACATTGGAATTAATATGAGTTACATCCTTACCATCGCTGTGTGACTAGTCTCATGTTGTGTTTTCATCCATTCTTCTAATCATGTTGTTCTGAACCAATTATTCAAACAGGGATCCAAGCTTCAAAAATGAAGATCATGTTCTCAAGACAAAAGAAGATTCTGCATATACTGCACTGGATGCTGTGATGAAGAGTTGGCGTAATCCTAACCCTAATATAAGAGTGGATAAAGAAGCTCACCAAAAGCAAGCAGATAGGTTTGCTGAACTGGCTCTGAAGCGTTACAACAAAAATAAAAATAACAAGGTAATCATTTTTCATGTTCTTTCCTGCAAGATAGGCTGACTTATCAAGTTAAAAACCAGCTAAATGAAGATGATGTCTTCCTTCCGTGCTTCCTTAGAAAGAAAGTTTACAAATTTCAGCATGGAGGCTGGTGCCTTGTGATTAATTTAGTTTGAATGGTTAGCTTGCCGTCTTATTTTCTGTGAAGTTTGTAAATTGTACTATATATCTCTATCCCTAGTTAACAGGCTATTGTTGCACTAGGAACCATTACGTTCTCAATCCACTATTTTCTTTGACAATCGCTAATAAGTACTCCCTCCGTTTCAAATTGTAGGTTGTTTTTGCTTTTCTAGGTTCATAGGTGTTTGTATGCATCTAGACATATATTTAGGTGCATACAAACATCTATGCAATGCACCTAGAAAAGCCAAAACGACCTACAATTTGGGATGGAATGAGTAATAACCAAACAACTTGTAAACCGCCATGCATACAAGCAAAGCTTCCGGTTGTGCTAGTCGTGTAAGGCACAAATCATTGTTTGTTTATCTCTATTGTGATAATAAGCATTTGATCCCTGACTGCTCAATGTATTATTTTTGTCGTTAAAGTTGGACTAACAGGCTAGACATTGGCATTTGGATTGGGAATGCTAATATTGGTAATTTGGTACCAGGAATTCCTGACTGCTTAGTACGTTATCTTTGTCATCATAGCTTTAGGTCATTTTCTCCTCACCTGTAACAAACTATCATAGAGGAATAGGGCTAGATAATGTGTAGAGAGCCAGGGATAAAGAGGTCACAAGAAAGGTTTGTTCAGTCAGCAGGCTTACATGGTGAGACAAGTCAGGCAGCTTTTAAAACCTCGAGGACAAAAGTAGGCCTTTTGGCGGAACATAATGATCAATAGTTCTTCATTATTGTACTGTTGTAGATACTAAGACTTGTATTGCGCCATATTACTCTCTGATCTCATTTTTCATTTACCATACTGTTCAGGGTACTTGGACTAAAATCAAATTTGTTTGTTTTTTGTTTAGGTTAAGTATGCTCTCATTGAAGCAATTGTTGGTGCTGCGATATTGGAGGGCTCTGAACTCTATGGCCATGTGAATTTCTATGCCAAGGCCAAGAATGGCCCAAAGAAGGACGAGGGGAAAGTACTTGTGTTTGCAGAGTTGCAGCAGATTGGCCGGTGTCCCAATGCTATGGCTCTTACCTGTTTTCGCTTGTTGGATGAGAACAACCAATTGTGCGGGCACCGCAATCAAGTTCGGAGCTGTCATATGATTCAAGATCAGGATAAGAGTCACTGCTATGCGTGTAGCGACAGAATTAAGCATCCAGATGGGTCGTGCTACAAGGCTGGTCATTTTGTTAACATGTTGTGTTATCATAACAACTAGGCAGCTATTTGAATGTAAATGCACTGAATTAAATTAGCTGCCTGGCTGGTCAAATGTCTGTATGAGATGTGATGTCTTGTGTTGTGGATTCTGGTACTGTACATATTAAGATGTGCACATGAACTTCAAATTTAGAGCTGGGATGTATGCATGATATACGTGTGAATGTGTGATGGCTTCCTTTTGTTCAATGATTCTCGTGATGGTGCATTTGTTTGTCACATGCTGTATTCAAAACACAATGCATTTAAAATAGAATATTAGCAAGAATGATATTATTCAAAACCCAATGTATAATACGTTTATATACCATAAAATTTGGTCACATTGACCGCAAACTTTCTTAAGGAGATACATGTGGTACGGCTCTTCCACCATGGTCAGTGTGATGGTGACTCTTTGGCGTGAATACCTGAGATGGTGACCCAAAAGCCTTGGATCCTGTGACTGCAGTTGAAACGGAGTCGTATGACAAGGATTGCTAAACCATCAGTGGCATAGAAATCTGCATCGAAAACTAGGACGCTAGTGATTCAATCTTTTTTTTTGAAAGAAAACGCTAGTGATTCAATCTGATGGGTTATAAAGTTTGAATTATGATGACTTGGGACAGAAGGGAGTAGTGACTTGCAATCTCGAACGTGTTGCTGCAAGCGTGGCGTGAGCTTCCGATTTTTGCATTTTCACCGCGGTCGGGCCCGCAGACCAGTGGCACGCATCGCAGCAGGCGTGGGTGGCAGCTGGCACCGCAAAACCCTCCTCTCCCTCGCGAATCATCGCAGCCTTGTCCTCCCCGCCGCCGCCATTCGGACCCAGCACGGCCGTCCCCCACATTTGCCGCCCCCATCTACTACTCATCGTCTTGCTCCGGCTCGGAGCGGAGGTGGCCGCGACGCGTGTTTCGCTGCTGATCTGCGGGCTCCTCGGCCCTCGCCTCCTCCGGTTCCCGCCCGCCTACACAGGCCGAGCGGCTCACGGCCGCCTACCGTCGGACTCCCGCTGCCGCAGGCCCGCAGCCACAAGTTCGAACTCGAGGTAAACCACTTTCTGGATTCTAGAATCTCTGTCCTCCCAAAACGCACTGATGGCCCAAGACGTTGTGTGATGAGTGATGACGATTCAGTGTTCTGTTCCTGTCGCTTGCAGGGCTCGGTATATCTCATCACGGTCGACCGCAGGTGTTGGGCAGCCATTTGGTG
This sequence comes from Digitaria exilis, assembly GCA_015342445.1. Lineage (NCBI taxonomy): Eukaryota > Viridiplantae > Streptophyta > Magnoliopsida > Poales > Poaceae > Digitaria > Digitaria exilis. The sequence continues at coordinate 535,453 of JACEFO010002538.1, forward strand.
GAGTCAAATCCCTGAGGTGACGCTTTCTCTTCACTTGCTGCAAATTCCTGGAGTTAGTTTGGCAATATTTGTGCCCAAGCAGTTTTGAACACCTAGTGTTACTTATCTGAATCTGAAATCTCCATTTCCTCATTCCTTCAGTTTTATGCTAGATTATTTAGTTATTTCAAAGGCACTGAACCATAACAACATGAATTTGGAGATACCAACACGCAATGGGTGATTGGGAACTGGAAAAGCAACCTAGGTTGCTATGGAACTGCAGGGAATTTTTTTGCATATCAGAGCTGTCTCATCAACACATCAACCTAAGCCTATTTTTTGTTGTTTCATATGGAGTTATCTTCATTCAAATTCAAAATTCAATGGAAACTCGTAATACTGCTCACAGTTGTGGGGCTTGTGATTGAACTGGTTTGCATTTTTTTTTCCAATCATGTTTTATCACTGATTTGCGTGTAGTTTGAGGATTTCGTCTCTTAGCATCTGAGTTAAATTATTTGAAAGTCTTTAAATTAATATGCTGTTTACCTTGGCAGTAGGCGTTGTAGATCAATCGCCCATCTTTGAGTTATTTGCCGCTACCTTTAAAGAGGTATGCTTTCAGCTACATCCTGCTATGATCCCAATTTACTTCATTCGTTTCCTCCGGTGAGCAATGATTGTGTCACACCCTGAAATTTCCAAATTTCAGGATGTGATTAGAAAAAAAAATTAAGCAAGAATTTTTCATAATTTAAAATTTTCCAATATTTTTTTTCATGTCAAGTAATTTAGTATAGGAAAACAATTGTGTGTTTTTCTAAATTAAATAAAATGGTTCTTTGTGTATGTTGCATTCATGCCGATGCATCTTGGTGTTTCTTAAGTGGAAAAGGTTTTAGAATTATGATCAGACTACAACCAGGTTCTTCGGAAAGATTTTCAGTCTATTCTAAAATCCATTCTCATCTTCCTAGAGCTAAATCTATTTATTAGAATTCTCTATAATCCTTTGCACGAGCTTCAAATATTTTATTTGGATTCGTCATGTCCCAAAGTATATATCTTTGAGTTGTCGCCTTCATATGGAGTCACCGCAGATGATCGCCCTGACCGTGTGTTTCCTTCAGCCAGCGTGAGCTCGTCGCCGATGCCATTGTTCGTTGCTAGCCACGAGCTGCAACGCACAGGCCATGGAGTCCCAAGCAAGAAGATGACAGGGAAATTAAAGGAAGTCAAGGGCACGTAAAGGTACACAAGCAAAGAAGCCATCCGACCTCACGTCAAATTCGCTCGAGCCGAGTCAGAACGAAGTTGCGGCGGCCGCATTGTTTCTGGGCCAACACGTTTTGCGTGTTTCTGACTCCCCCCTTCTCTGTATAAAATCCAAATTGCCTTGTCCTGTAAATTCCATATTATTTTCCTCAACCAAAACAGAGCCGCACGACGCCCTAGCTCCCTGGCAAACAAATCTCCAAGTTCAATCTACTGCCCTCGCCGACGTCGGCGTAGTTCGTCGATCGTCTCCAAGAGCTCCATTTGGGAGATTCACAATGGCCACCTGGATCCTGCTGCCGTCGATCTGCCGTTGGAGGAGCATGTGCACGTGAAGGATCAACCCATTGCCATCTTTGTTGAGTTCGGTCTCCACCGCCGTCGTTAATTGACATTTGCCGTAGGTATCATATACCCGTTCTTTGTCATCTTACTTCTTTGCCGCTCATTCGTGTCCCTCGTGTATCATGCCTTGCAGCGCATCTGTGCCGCCTCCTTCTTTCATGATGCGTGCCGCGCTACTTGCATGCGTGTGCATGTTGTGCGTTCTGTGTTCGTGCTTCGCACGTACACTGCCGGCAAGAGCAGCAAGCACCAGCAGCACGAGAAACCCAGAGTCCGGCACCTCTACGCCGCCGCGCGCGTTGCCCTTTGCTTTGCCAAACTACGCCAATGCTGTGGTCAGCCATCCGTCAGAAGGAAACCACAGGCCATGAAGACCAAGCGAGAAGATGAATTACAGAAAGAGAGACACGTTTGTCCAGAAGCAAACAAGCCATTCATCGTTGATACATCTCTCTCTTGCCGGTGATGACACCATGGTGACATCATGCTGACATCCTCCTCCTTTATTTTCCTTGTAAGAACCTGTTAATCCTTTCATTTAATTTTCCTTTCTCAATTATTGCTTCATTGTGACACCATCCTATCATGTTCATGTAGCAATCTTTACTTCTTAAAATCCATATCTGGTTCAATCCAATTCTGATTTCAATGTTTCCTGCGATCCAAGAATCAAATCATATTCTTTAGTGTCTTTTAAAGTTTTTCTTTGTTTGGTGTACTGTTCTTAGCGTATTTATTTGTTTGCTTAGCATGCTTGTGCCGATGATTGATGCGAGTAGAAGGATCACCGTTCGAGCATTAAAGAACAAGAGCTGAAGATATTCTTAGCAGTAAGAGTGGCTTATCTTTGGTGAAAGGCAAGTGACCCTAACCATTCTTCTACCTGTACTTTGATTATAAAGAATACTATATTTAATTGGAACATGGAGAACCACCCAGGAAAACAGTGCAACCACAAGGACTAATGGGCTCTGGTCTTGGCTAAGTAATTAGAAACCTTAATGTTGTAGTAGCCTTACCGAAAGGGCAAGGGGCGGCGGCAGATGGGGTATAGACCTGCTCTAGTGGGGAGTTGGGCTTTGCTAAGACACGGTACCCGCTAGGGAGCTTTATGCCTTGCTACTGATCCGGTAACCTTGTGGGTCGCTACTCTTTAGGGAATCTTTGTAAAGGCCTCGTAGCGTCCCTATGCAATCACACCTCGGAAGTGTGGTATGATGCCTAGCTAGCATCGCATGGTTGGGTTTAAAGTTCTTTGAACTTTTACGCGACTTGTGGGTAAAGATGTACAACCTCTGCAGAGTGTAAAACTAATCGATTAGCCGTGCTCATGGTCAAGAGCGGACTGGACCCTCACATGATTAATATACTTAAAGATGGACTTAAATCATTTTCTGGTTAATTTTTGTGGCCTTGCTGAGTAGCAACCATAAGTCTACTCACCCTTGCTTACTGCTGCTTAGAAAAAAAAAGGTGTGAAGTCTGCTGAAGATGATGCTAGGCGTACGTGACCCCCAGTCGATTGCCTGTGAAGTTGGAGCCTTCATTTCCAGGATTAAGTGTAAATCTCTGATAAACTCTTTTTCTTACGTGATACTGTATCTGTTATTTACTTTTGTTTACTATATGTGTGAAACATGATCCTGGCACACATATAGTGTACATTCGGTTTGTTTTTAAAAACCAGGTGTGACAGATTGTTTGAGGAACATCATTCACATCTGCTTTTAGAAGTTCAGGACAATGATAATTGATAATCTTGCAACATATGTAACAGATTAATTTATATAATACGTACCTTTCCATATTGACTTTCTTTTTTCAACCAAGGGAAACACCCCTATCACCTTTGAATAAAATGATCCACAAAGCTCCTTGTTCTATAAGCTGATTCTTTGCCATCTATCAGCTCCTTGTTGCTGGTTTGTATATGAGGTAAAAGGGAGGAACATGTACTTCTCCCTTCAGAACCTATCTCTTTTCATTTTTATCCTGTGTCCCTTCACTTAACTCACCAATCACCATCATCTTTTATGTTTGTATTAGTCTAACATTGAACCTTAATTTAACATCCCCAACTGAGAGCAGCTATGCCTGATCATGATCGTGAGTTATTGTTTTAGGCAAACAATTTGAAGACGGTAACAGATCCATTTCAGTTTCAGAAAGTAAGCATGTTGTTTCATAAATTGAATCCTTGGCGTCTTTTAGCCCATAGTAGTTAAATTCTTCTGAACTGGAATGAACATATCCTGCTGCTCATCATATATGCTCCTTTTCCAAGGTTGTCTAACTTTTCTAACCCACCTGCATTTGTTTTTAAGTAGTTTTTATTTGAATTGATGCAAATAATGTAGTTTGTCTAAGTTTGTCAGATTTCAAGTTGTGCAAGTTTTAATTTTATTTTTTTCATAGATATGCGACCAGTACAGAAGTACAAGAGGAACTACTGGCGTTTCACTTGGACAAACAGGACCACTAATGGTGCACCTGTTCTGACTAGGAATCGGAATACTCCCAAAGGTAAATTTTTTACATTTAGTTTTGCTTTCTATTAGGAAACTATCACACGGTATATCATTTGTTCGGTTAACTTCTACAAATTTACATGCAGACGAATGCAGTTATTATTCAGTTATTGGAGCTTTGGAGTCAAACATGAGACTCCAACGAGGCTTTGTAGGCAACCTATCTATAAAGTACTTGAAGCAAAAGCACGCAAAGGTTGTGCACGCTAATGTTGAGATGATGAAGTTCGGGAGAATAGAACAATTGTTGAAGATATCAAAAGAGATAGGAGTACCATCAGAGCACATCTATAACCTGATTCTTCAGGTAAAAAAAATTTCTTATTTCTTGTGTCATACATGTGATTCATACACATTAAAATATTGTGCAATTCAAATTCCGATCTAAGTTTTGTGTGCTCAATTATACTACTCTTGATATTATTCTACTGTTGCTTTTGATGTGGCCAACGCCACATGGCCACAATTACTAACAATTTATTTGTCAAATGCAGAGGCAACGCCCTGTCTGTCCTATGCATAAGATTTCTGGATACAAAAAGTATGACGTGTCCGTGCCTATGCATATCCGAGCTGCGTTGGAGAGACACTTGAAGCGTGGTCCAATGATAGCTGTATTCTGGATCAGTGTAAACTATGATGATTGTATGAAGAACGGTGTTGTTTATAGATTCCTCGATCTACACCCGAAGCGAGATAAGAAGAATGATATAAGCAATGAGGATAGGATTAGTCATGCGGTGTGTGTGGTGAACTTTGGCATGGAGGAAGATGTCCCTTTCTTATTGTTTAGACTTGACATTGCTGGTTGGCCCGAATTTGGCCGGGTTGAGATGCAGACGGTTACAGAGTTGTATGGTATCAACATGTAGTTGAATTGAAAACAATGTACCCCATCTTTACCTTGGGTTTTGACTTAGTGTTAGTCAAGATCAATCTATATACTGAAATTGAAGAATAGGAATTAATATATGTTTTCTATTTTTCATGTACAAAAATGACAATTACGTTGCTTTATTTGTAGAGGGATGATAAATATGTAACGACATCTGTAAAGATGACAGACTAGAGGTCACGCAAATATCTTCGATTTTTGTCACTCATTGCGGCATTAGTCTTACGTTAGGCAATTCTTCTTCTTCCATATGTAGCCGTTCAAAAGTGTTACTACCAAGGGATCCCTGTTAGCAAAGGCAGTTGAGGTGCGCGCTCGCAGAGTTGCAGTAGCAGACGCACGGGAGCGCGGGGTGCTGCTGCTACCTAAATCTGGAGAGCCTGGAGCCGCGTGCCGCCGAGGATGGCGGAGGTCCTGGAGCTCCGGCGCACGAACGGCGGGACGCCACCGCCCCTCCTCCCATCGCCCAACCACCACCCCCTGTCACCGCGCCACCGAGGGCAAAGCCGCGTCGCGAATAACCGTGGGGGCGTGCGCGCGTGCGTGCCTCTCTCCCTCCCTCCCCGCCCGCCCGCACCGCCACCACCGCCCCCACCCCCATCGGAGGCGGAGGAGCGGAGGACGACCATCACCAGCGCCGACGCACCGGCGTCTCGCATTCCCCCGATCCGGGTCCCGCCCGATACCGTTGCCGCGGCAGCTCGATCCGACCGACCGACCCACTCGCCGGACGGCGGGCGCCACGTTGTCATGTAATGGCCTCGTTCTCATCCCATGCTTCATCCGCATTGTCCTTTCTCGTTGTGCTGCTAATGATCAGGATCACTGGGGTTCGCGGGTGTGGCACACCTGGTCACAATTTGTCGGAAATCGCATTTGTTATAGTGTGTTGCTGATTTAGATCATAGGGTCCTGCTGGTCCATTTTCTCTTTTTTTTTTAACAAATCTGTACATGATTTCATTTTTTGGTTGCACTTTATGTGCTTATCTTCAAAGTTGAATTCCCTGTCTGATTGATCATCGGATGTTTCTTCACATTTTATAAATTTAACTGAGATGCTTTCAAAGTTTTTTTTTTCCTTTGGATCAACCTATATCATTTCATTGTTGCAATCTGGATCATGAGGTGTTTGTTATGGTTGGCATTGGCACTAACATGCACAATTACCAGCTGTTAACATAGAAGTATAGGATGGCGTGCGGGAACCTGTGCTATTTCTGCCCTGGGCTGACCACACGGTCCAGGATGCCCGTGAAGCGGTACAAGAAGATCCTTGCAGAGATCTTTCCCAGAACACAGGTTTGGATTGCTGCATCCCTTCTATGTTTTGTCAAATGTGACCATGTTGTTGTGCATCTGTTTATTGGTTGAGCATGTTATTTTTCTGCTGCAGGATGAAGAACCTAATGAAAGAAGGATCGGGAAGTTGTGCGAGTATGCTTCGAAAAACCCTCTTCGGATGCCAAAGGTTCGTCCCTTGATGTTCTTTTTTTTTTCTTTCTGGAAAAGGCCCGGCAGGATTCTGCCAAGCTTGTATTCACATAGAGGAAGCAAGAAACAAAAGGAAAACTAAAATGAGGAAACAAAGAAAAAAAGGAGGCACCCCAAAAGAGCTAAACAATTAGGATGATCTCTCTGAGGCGTTTTGCACCGGAGTGCAGCCTCCCCCTTGATTCTTGCAAGCGGACACGCAGTGTCTTAGTCGTCATGAGTGCCGGCTGTCGAAAACCCTTGCATTACATTCGATTTCCCATGCTGTTAAGAGTGTGATCAAGCAAACCGCCTCTTGCTTCAATTCCTCATTGGAACTTAGTTGTTTTGATGCCAGGAGTAGGGGTTCCGACTTTTTGAGCGAGTTATTCTTGCTGCCAAACGAACGTTCAGAATACAATTTGCCTCCCAGTACTATAGCTACTGTAGTACAAACTATAAATGCAATAGTGCCATTTCTCTGTGGTGCTCTTGTTTCAGAGTAATCTTTATTAGATATATTACCATACATGACTGACTCTCAGTCTGTTCTAACAAATTCAGATTCTCAGTAAGCTTGTGGTCTTTTGCATATTGATATTTGAGCAGATCACAGTTTACTTGGAGCAACGTATTTACCGGGACTTAAGAAGTGAGCAATATGGCTTTGCAAAAGTGGTGATGTTGATATACCGCAGGCTGTTGGTTTCTTGTAAAGAACAGATGTGAGTCTTCCTTTCAAGTTTCTCTTGCTCTCATCGCACTGGATTCTGTGAAGTTACGCGTGTTAATCTAGCAGCACCCTAATGTCAATAATCATATATTGTATTTTCATTTGGTTTGCAATTGATATACTTCTTACACTTTACTAGTGGTTTTGGTGCCTTGGTGGTTAAAATTATAATTGTTATTTCTTAATGCAGGCCGCTGTTTGCAAGTAGCCTATTAAGCATCGTACACACTCTTTTAGACCAAAAGAGACAGGACGATATGCGCATCATTGGGTGTGAAACCTTGTTTGATTTTGCTGTCAATCAGGTATTCCTATCAGGGTGGATGCCATTGTCCATTAGCAGTATTCAGTATGTATATAGGCATATCATTATCAGTGATCTCTTGTCTTTATATTCCAGGTGGATGGTACATATCAGTTCAATTTGGAAGGGCTGGTCCCAAGATTATGTGAAATAGCCCAAGAAGTAGGAGAAGATGCAGCGGTGGACTAAACCATTTTCACTATCTTGATGATGATCCCATAGGTGAAACCTTAAGAGAGTATCATCTCATAAATGATCTAACTTGTATCCATGGGAGATGATTTTCCATGAAATTGTCTGCTCAATTCTGATTTCCATCTCTTGAAAGAGCATAAACCAACGGATGGGTTGTGGCTTGATACCCTTCTTGGTTGAGAGGTATATTGGTGCAATATCATCTGTGCATACTGTAACACCCCTGGTATTTAAAGCGTATAAGTAAGAGTAATTAAACAAACTAAGGAATTATAAACCATGAGACTAAATCACTAATAGGAATGAGAACTATACATGAGGATTATTAAGTTGTACTTGTGTAATTGTTCGGAAAATTTGAACCCTACAAAAACTTTTCTAGTACAAATCTAAACATCTTCTCTTACATGTTGCATGACAAACTCTAAATACATACTCTTGAGATAATGTATTTAAGTGCCATAAAATCTCCTAAAAATAAAGTTAGAATTGAACTGTAAATTAAATAATGTATCAATGCTTTTAAGAGTGCTCGAAGGACTAGTTACTCATATAAGGTTAACACATGAAATAATTCCAACTTAAAACATTAATGGCTTCTAGTAAGCCATGATCTAATAAAAAAAACAGAGAATTGTTCACCACTTGAATGCTCGATCAACATAACGGTTATAGTACTTTCGTTTCAAAACAACTTCCTTCAAAACATCGTATCTAATTTTTTTTTAAACCAAACATGTGAGGCCACCTTCAATTGTAAATCAAATAATATGTAGCGATTTTTATGTTGGTTCAAAGATACAATTGCTAATGTAAAGATAGATTTAACACATGCCATAATGAAGCTTATAACCTTCTCGTCTCCATGTCTTGATTTTAAGCTAAATTGGAATATATTCTTCTGAGCGTAGAACTTCCAATTTAGAACCAGTTTCACCTAGTATGACCTCATTGAGTTTTGCTTCACTAATCTTTACGGGTAAACATGAAATGAATGTTACAAAAAACAAGAGAAACCAAAGTTCATATGGAATGATAAAACCTAGGCCTACTCTAACTTGAGGGTTTTTACCTTTTGTTTTCCATTTTGTGTTGTTTATATAAAAATGGTGATTTAAAATATATTGGCCTTGACATCACTTCACTCACCGACCTTCTGTGATGAACATATATTAAAACCATGACAAACATGTAGCCACTATAATTAGGGGTATCATTAGCACATAAGAATGATAACTTGACATAAGCCTTGTATGCATGTTTGGATGTTTGGAAATTGAATTAAAATTATGACTTGTGAAGAAAGCTCAAACTTTCTTATGTAACTTTTCTGGGTAAAAATGGTATAAAATATTAGATACCAAATGATGAATTTACAATATTTTTACCATAATTTTTGGAGTTCATATTCCAGTGCTAAAAATTGTTGTCAAATTCAAATTCAAACCTTTGTGAATTTAAAATGTGATCAAGCCACAATGAGTTTGTAACTTTTTGAACTTCCATAATAACCTTTGTGATGTAAGCTTTCCAAAATGTATTTATTTGTCATTTTTGGACTTTGGGAACTATTTCTTTTTTAGCCAAACTCTTAAAGCGAAATTTCCTCTTTCTCTCTCTTACAGGTGGGGCCGACTTGTCAGACCCTTCTTCCTTCTCCCTCTTCTCTCTCCTGCGTGGGTTGGGCAGCGCCGGCGGTGCCCCTGCCGCCAGTGGCCGCCCTTCTCCTCCCTTGCCCATGCGAAATCCCATCTCTACCCCGCTCTACTCCTCCATTTAACCCCAATCGTTGTTCCCCCAAACCCTAGCCGCCGCCATTTTCTTCCTCCCTGTGCTGCCTCCATTGCCATCACTGGGAGCTCGTCCCAAGCTCGCCGTCGGCGTCCTGCTGCCCCACGGCCTCCACCACGCCGCCCCACTCCTTCTCCTCCACCTCGCCATCGCGCCCAGCCACCCAGCAACCGCCCTGTCCGCCTGCAGCGCCGCCGCTGCTCGCCCTTCTTCTTCTTCCTCACGAAGACACGAAGAACAGAGCAAAAACAGAGCCAAGTTCCCACCCGTCCCTCTGCTGCCCCATTCCATTTTCCTCTGATTCCTTCCACACGAACTTTCCCCACGAACCCAGGTCACCCCTAGTCCCACCCTCACCGAGCCCCCATCGCCCTCGGTCAGGAATCTCTTGTTCCAGAGCTGCCAGCCACCATGGGCGCCCAGAGCTCGAGCTCACCGTCGAGATCCCTCTTTCGGTCATCACCCGCTCAAACCAACGGCCAAAATGGGTTCCCCTACCTCCACTATACCTTCCCCAGCCGCATCCCCATCACTCAGGCCACCATCCTCGCCGGAAATCGAGCTCCAGCGGCTGCTCCAGCACTGCTCGCATGGCCGGCCCTCTACGGTCCACCTCCGACCTCGACTACTGCACAAAACCATCACGTGGTGAGCCCCTAATCCCTCTAGTGCCCTCAGCCTGGCCAGTCCCGGCCTTCCCTCGCCGGAATTTGGACCGCCGTGGTCTCAGTTCCACCCAAGGACCCGATTGCGAATCGCGAATTCTTTTTAGGGTCCCCAATGCAAAAACCGAGGACCTATGTGTAATAGCCGAATTGCAGATCTAGGGTTGAAAGCTGTAAACTTCAAAATTCCACTAAAAATCGTAGAAAACTCGGAAAAACGTAAACTAAATTTCTATGGTCTCAGAATTTTGTCAATTTTAACTTGGTCACAGCATGTATATACTTTTAGGGAATATTTTAGGCTGCAAAAATTAAAATTGATAAATGAACTTTTGTGCATAACTACAAATCTACAACTGCTATGGGTGTGATATTTGGACATGTTGTTCCACCTGTAGTCACTGTTCCACAGTACCATTGTTGCATTGAGTTATATTTTCTAGCTTCAGATATAAATTGTTTAGTTTGTCTCAGCTGAAACCTTGTTCGAATTTTAGTAATTAATGCCTTCAACAAAAATTAGCCAACTGTGTACAGTAGTGTATCCATGTTAGCAGCTATCATAGAAAAATGCTAAACCCCATTTTTAGCTCCGGTAACGTGCTTAAATAAATTGGGGTAAGAAAAAGAAGTAGCATTTGTTTGGCTCTTGTTTGCAACTAAAGCTGAGCAACCAACTGATAGATAAGTTAAACATGACTTCTTTTTGCTCCAGTAAATAGTTCATATGGTTTTGCCATGTATTTATTTCTCTAGGATTTAAATTTGTTTCCTAGAGGTGAAAATGCAATAATACTAGAAATAAAGTTTCTGAATAAAAATAATTTCTTTTGCTGCATAAAATAAGATCAATAATCTGAGTATAATCATATAGGTTCCACCAAAAATCATATAATTAAGAATTGAGAAACCAAGGGAAGTTGAAATCTTGCTTATAACCAAGAAATAAATAACAAAATATATTCACATGTACTTGAATATAAACTTTTGGAAAATAATTAAATGAATCAAAAGCTGAACTGAGTCACTAAATGAGGAAATAAATTTGTGGTTTCATACATGTACTGTCACCATCAAAGAGCTTGATGTTTAAACTAAAACAATCCCTGCTTACTTTGTGAAGTAAATTGTGTTCTAAATGAATATGGCCTACAAGAGTTGATTCTTGTTTCTAATTTATTCCTTTTTCATTCAGATGCATATCATGTAGATAGCGCGCTAGCAGACGGTGACTACGAGCTGGTGCCCGTTGGAGTGGAGGTTGTTCTAGGAGGTGATGTGGATGTCAACTACCTCGACTTGGAGGCAGCCCTGAAGCCAGTTGCTGAGCAGAGATGACCAGAAGCCCTGGCCCAAAGTCCAGAAATGCCCAAGGCCCAATTAGCACTAACCCTACCGCTCTCAAGGCAAGCCCCGGAGCATAACCTAACTCTTAAACTATGCAACTATGATTTATTATGCTTGCGCATTTATGTTTCAAGGAGTTGTATGAATACCCTAGTTGCATGATTCTAGTACCTATGTCTTGAAATACTAGTATGATAAGGCCGGTAGAGCAATGCCTTAGGACCGTTACATGTCGAGTGATTTCCTTTCACTCGCGAGATATAGGAGGTGCTTGTCTTTACTTATGTTGGAATCATAAGGATGGACGGGCGGGATGGTATGTGTAGATCTCCCGTCCGTGTATGATAATTGGATTAAGGTCGAAACGTGTGGTTCTGTGTGTCAAGTTTTTGAACGTACCACACGCATGCCGACCTATGGGAATCGGTAAGCCCGGTACCATATTGAAACAGCTAGGACCGATAGCCATCTCTTCTTGGAAATATTTTGTTTCCCTTTCCGTACACATGTGGATATATGCGTGATGCCGTGAGTGAAGCGGTAAACCTTTTTCCTAAGGAAGTGGACCCGACGCCGAATTGTGGATTGATGGGAAAGGTTGGGAAGTGCTTGTGCCTTTTATAGCAAGCATTATCCGTGTGTGTTGGGTTTCCCCTGGCCAGGTAGCAAAATTCGGTTCGAACTGTCCGCTTCTTGCGGTTAATGAGACTGCTTGACCGCTGTGCTGCATTGAGTAACAAGTGGAACTATGAGGATGATGAACTTGTTGTGTGTACTAAATTGGATTGTACCACTTGTATGCTTAGAGAGGATGCTAATCTAGAATGGTTAACTCTACTAGAATTTAATGCTAAAATCATGAAAGTAAGGATCCACTCTTAGTTGCTTTCTGGCAAAACAAACCCACCAGCCAAAAGCCTCTCATGTCTAGAAGTCGGTGATGTAGGTTTCACCCGACGGGTAAGCCTTGCTGAGTATTAGTATACTCAGTCTTGCTTGTGGCTATTTATTTCAGGTACTGCTTTGGATGTGGCGGTGGATTCTGTCACTTGGCCTACCCAGGTTCCTCCTGGCTGGCATGTCGAGTGGGTTCTGTCCTCTTTCGAGGATCGGGAGGAGTAGCACCATGGCCGACTTCATCGTGGTGTTGCTATGTATCGTCGTTAGTTTAATTTTCCGGTGCAATGAACTCTCGTACTTTTATTGAAATTCGAACTTGGTTTGTAATAATTTGATGATACTGTGTATGTAAGCTGAATTTGTGGAATGTTGTAATTTCTGGGACTCACCTTCGTGTGGGCGCGCGTGTTGTTTCGATTGTGAAAGTACGTGGTTAATTGGGTATAATCCGACGGCGCTCCAGCTTATTCCGGATTAAGTGCCTGGCTGCTTGGTTTGTGGTCCATGGGTACTTAACTTGGAATAATTTCGGAGTGGTCCGCCACACATACTAACACTTTAGCACCAACCGAGTAGGGTCTGAACTTACCAACGATAATACCATCGATAGAAGTTCCTTCTCCGTTGTTACATAATTATGGTCAATGTCTTATGGCTTGATACTCTTTCTTCTTGCATTGGCCAACACTGGGTGTGGACACTTACAGAACACCTTGTCTCAAATAGAAAAATTAAAATGGGGGGTGCATGATGATGGTTGAGTGTCATTATAGGTTGTGGGAGGTAATTAATGGGGCTTTTTTGGCAAGGATGCTTGCCTAAGGGTTGGCTATATCGAAGAGATCCTTGACGATCCTCCGATGATGGCCAAAATCTCCATGGAAGTTTCTCACTCCCTGGAATGAGGGTGATAATTACCTCCTCTCCTCTGGCGCTATATGTTAGAGGACAATGCTCCCATCATGGGAGTAGGTGTATTGCAAGGAAGTGGGCAGGTGATGGTGGTCTCACTCTGGTCATCTAGTTGAATAGGAATTTGATGATAACCAGAATATGTGTTGAGATAGCAAACGAGCGAGTGCTTGGCTAGTCGTTCAAGCAGTTCGCCAATGAAGGGTAGAGGGGAGTGCTCTTTCCGGTATTAGAGACTCTTCCTCCATACGGATAATCGTCTTATGAGGTATAAGCTTATTTCTCTCATTCTGGACCACTATAATTCCTCCCTTCCTTGGGGTCACTTGAACGGGTCTGACCCATTCGTCATCTTGCACGGGGTAGATGCATCCCTCGTGTAGAAATTGAGGTAGCTCTTTCTTGATGACCTCCCTCATCGCACCATTTTAGCCCCTTGACGTCCTATGGTCCGGTCCCATAGGGGTGCAATGGGTGCATAAATTAGCGCTAGACCCATTTCTAGTCATATAGAGAGTACCCAAAGACGGATTGGTACTACTCTAGGACTGTCACGAGGGCCAAGCCCTCACTCTCTGATTGTGACTGGCGTGCCTTGGTTGTTTGTGGAGGAAGGCATACTTCAAACCAGAGGGCAGTGGTTTCAAGTCAGGAGGAGGATGTTGCGGTTTACCCTTCTCGTTGATCTTGAGGTAGCTGCCCAGTTCTGTCAACTGACTAAAGTATTGAGCATCTTCTTCTGAGGTTGGTTGAGCGAACTCCTCCAGTACTGTTCTCAATTGCCTTCTCTAGTGGTCTTGCTCCGGTCTTTCTTCTGTCATAGTGTTGATTGTATGCACTAGGCTGACCTGGTGCTTTTCATTGCCAACCATGAGCTGAAGAGTAGTTCGCGCCCCATTATGGTTGGCAAAGTTGCTCTATTAGTTGACCAACAATGAAAATCTATCGCCTTCGGAGATATCTAATATGTAGAAATTCGGGCGAATCTTGCTACGCTATATTAGGGACATACCATGAAGAACTCCCTTGCTCTCCACACATGGCTGTCGATCCACTTCAGGTGCTTACAAGAGGAGGGCAACCTCCATATCATACAAGACTTCTTGGGGTTCAGCGTCCCCTATAGTGCAGAGGAGTGTTCTAAAATCATTGTAGAGCTGGATCTATAGCTTTATTGCTGAGCTTTGCTTCGTCTATCCATTCCTTGCTCATAATCGAAGAAAAACCCTCAATCTACGATGTATCTTCTGGAATGAATGCCTCTAGTCTTGAGCCAATGTGCAACTGTTCCATTGGCAAGCTAGTTGCTTTGCTAAGTGAGATGTACTCTTCCTCTATGAAGAGAGGTGAGACGAACATTGGCATTTCTTCAATGAGCAACTCTTGATCTAAGGTCTTAGGTGGTTCGGTAATATCTATACTACAGGTGAGTATCGAGATTTTTTTCGTCCTTCTGACTAGATAAGGATGATGGCACGAACCATGATTATGAGACTGGGACTGGTCTCATAACCATCAAATAATGCGTGTGGTAGGGTGGTGGGGGTTCCAAAACTCGCAAGATGGAATTGTCAGATAACTAGGAGATTACTCCTGTGATAAGGTGGAAAGGTGTACAGTTAAAAGCTCTAAACTAGTGTTTCTACCGTTCCCTGGCAACGGCGCCAGAAAAGCTTGTTGGCACTTCTTAGCCTTTACAAATTACTCCGCAAGTGCACAAGAGACCAATGTAGCTTTTCACCAGGGCAGTAAAACCTGGATGTCAAATCCAAGGAACGGTAGACGCGACTAAGTCTAGAACTATTCAACCGAACCCACCAGGGGAGAAGAGGTATGAGGGTTGAGGGTCGAACTTCAGTCAGCCAACTCGCTACACAGAAAACTTTATACTTGCTAACATGATCTGATTTGGCGACTTGTGGGAAGGATTCAGAAAGGGATGAGAGGGGGATCCAACATCATGCTGCAACTATTATTATGAAAACATCTGAACATGGTGGACTACGAAGGACGGATAGGGCTGTCACCACCTACCGCCTACCACAATGGTATCATGGGGTGGAACACAACCCAAGATGATTATCCAGCACAACCACCACGCCTAAGCTATCAAATCACTGACTCCCGCCTCACATTAAGGCACGAAGGAAACCCAAACGAGAAGCCTTGATAACTCACAGAGACAAGGGATCCCACAGATCAAAGTAAGCTAATAGACAAATTACTGGAAGTAAAGAAAAGAACTAGTAAGACGCAGAAGATAGATGAGGAACTTACTCAAAGAAGCTTCATTCCTTCGAGGTGGATACATGGTTGGAGTCGAGCTGCCAAACCCGACTCGGCTCCTGGTTGGAGTAGAACTGACAAACCCGGCTCTTCTCCAAGCTTAGCTCTCAAACAAGCTCTCACCTCACACTCTCCGTATTCTACAAATAAAGTGGAGCAACTACATCTTGGACTCTTCTTCTCTCCTTGGAATCGTGTATTGAAAGTGAGGGAGTGAGCTCATATTTATAGCTTGGAGGTGGTGGCTTGGGAGAGTAGAGATGCTCTTGGAATCCAAAGGGAATCTTCTCCTCCGAGTGCTCTCTTGCTACCACCTAGCGGAATTTCCACCGCCTTCACACTTTTCATCTCAATAACTTACCACCAGAGGAAAACGACGCGGTTTCATGGAAAGGTTTGGCCGAACGGCCCAATCCTTGGCCGGCTGGACAACCACCTAGACCATTTGGCCACCGCCTTCTCTTGGACGGTCTTGATCACTCCCTTGTGGTGGTTGCATGGGACGTTGCTCAAATTGGGTTGGTTTGCACCCGGAAGGTGGGCCCTCCTATCTGTGGTTAATCCTTTCGGGATCGTTGGATTGAACCGACACCAAACACATGGCTAGGATGTGTTGCATGTGTGTTTCCAAGCCCTCAGATCAGCGACGTGTCAAGTAGGGGAAGTCGTTGGCCGGCCGGATGGGATAGGGTTGACTGGCCATGCTTCTAGCCCATTTTTGCAATCTTCAATCTAGATCATGTATTCTTGGACTTCTTTGCATGATGGAGAAAGTGGGATCAAGGTGGCTTCGGTGCTCGGTCGGTCGGACGGGGTTATGGCCGGCCGGTGAGCCATTTCCTCTAAAATGGCCTATTTTCCTCTATTTTCTTCCTATACTCAAATAAACATCAAAACTTGTGGAGATTACTAGGATAAATATGTTTACCATATGTCCATTTTTTTCATGGACCCTCATGTGTCCATTTTTTTATGGACTCTCATGTGTCCATTTTTTCATGGAAAAGAGATATACACCATTTTACCCTTGACAAGGGCTCTTCATTTCAAGTCCGAGGAGCAAGACTTCCTCATGTCTTTATCTAAGTCTAAATTCTCAGATTGCTTCACTTTCCGTACCTGCTTGATCTTTCGTGGTTTTGGCATGGATGGCTTAGATGCCTTTTTCTTCCACTGCTTCCTTGTGGGAGTCTTCTTAATGGTGTAGCAACATTCTACCAACTTGGGTTGGAAGTTATACTTCATGACTCTTTCATCAAAGGTGAGCTGGATATTCTCTTCCTACATATCAATATGTGCTTGTGTGGTTTCTAGGAAAGGTCTCCCTAGAATGAGTGGCATGTCATCCTTTTCGTTTGTCTTGACAAGCACAAAATATATGGCCACATAGAAATGAGTTCTGTTTGGGATGTAGCACACCATCCCTTCTGGTTGACACAACGTTGAATTGGCAAGTTGTAGCTGCATATCGGTTGGAGTCATAGTTGGATAATTGATTGCTTTGAATAACTCCAAGGACACGATACTCATGTCAGATCCTGAATCACATAGAGTTTGCTTTACCTGAACATCCTATATTTCACAACTAATCATTGGGTAGCCTAGCTCATGATTCCACATATCTTTCTCTCTGTGAAACCAACCTATTCAACCGTGCAAAATTCTAATATGGACTACACAATGTTGATCCAAGACGTGCACCAGAGGTGGAAGATGTGATCTGCAAAAGTGTAACTAGAAGCGCTTTTGTAAAGCATCCTTTCCCCGTCTCCTGCAAACCCCCTGGGTCAACATTGTGTGACCCAGATTAGAAGTTTCACGGTTACCCTAGGATATTGGTTTGTGCCTAATACATTTCTTTGTCACATACTCCCTCCATATAGGAAGAGGTGGTCGTTTAATTAGGACATTGACACAGTCTCCAAAACATAGTTTTGACTAATATAAAATATATTTTGAAGTACTTTTATGAAACAATATTTCAATACGAATCAACTCGTATCATTTTAAAAAGTTTGACTCAAGATAATATTAAAATAACATCTGCTGACAATGTATTCTTCAATGAATGAGGTGTTGGAGGAGAGGCAAAGCAAGAAGAGAAGGGAGTCCACAGCTACGGTGAACGGAATCGGCGAGAACAAGCAGGTAGGTAAAAAGGAGAGCTGACTGGAGTGAGCACAAATGGCACGCTCCCCTGCCAGGTTGGACCAAGGTTAATGTTGATGGGTCCTTCATAGCAGAAAATGGCACTTCAGGCATGGGGGTTGTGGCAAGAGACTCATCGGGCCAAGTGCTTTTCTCTTCCTGGAGAACTCTTGTTAGATGCTCGAATGCACCGGAGGCGGAAGCTAGAGCATGCGTTGAAGGCTTTCGTCTACCTGCTGAATGGACGTCAGGGCTTGTAATCATTGAGGCAGATTATTGCAGGGTGGTCAATGCTATCCAGCGTGGGAATGACAGATCGGACATAGGCTTCATTGTGATGGAGGTCTGTGAGTTTGCCCAACTTTTGTTGGAATGGAAGTTTTTTTTATTAAGAGATAATGTAATGTTATTGCGCATGAACTAGCCCAATTAGCTAGGAGGACTGCCCATACGACAATTTGGTTGGGCCGTGCTGGACATGATCTCGTTAGATTGTAACTCTCGATCCTAGTTAATAACGCGAGTGAAGAAAATAGACGGCACCTACTTCTGCATGGAAATCTTGGGACTGGCTGACCGTAAGAACGGTTGCAATCGAGGTTACTACCTATGAACTATTGCAACATACTCTTGATCATAGAATTTAATGTCTTATTATTTCTTTCATTTTAAAACAGCAAACGTATCCACGTATTGGGTTTTTGTTAAAAAAAATATCGTATCCACGTATCCGTATCCGTTCCATACTGATACGCGTATCCGTATCCGTGCATTACAGGGGGAGTATATCTTTCGAAGGAGAGATGTTACTCTAGTAGCTTTACCTCACATACCATTGAGCCCATATGCATATGGGCCCATGTAGCAGTTACCGCATGGGAGCAAACGCACGGAAGCCTCCTTTCAAGCAGTAATCGGTCACTGCTTAACCCTGCAAATTCAGCTGCATCGGTCGATCTGCACCGACTCCTGAATAGATGTAAATCTGGACCACATATAGACACCCAAACGGTCCATATATACAGTCCGAAGAGCGATGACGACAGATCACCCGCTTTTTTATTTCCTTGTCCATGTGGCTTTACAAGCTGGATAGATCCAGTTTTGACGCTGCAAGTCGTTGAAATATTCAATGGGGGAAACATGTACGACTGGATCCACATCCACCAACTTCCGCGTGCGGTACAAGCAGCGAAGCACAGCTCTAACTTTGTTTAATTTTCGCATCCATCCTCAGTCACGGACTCTCCACCCAGCTGCCGCTATCTGTGTATTATCTGTGAATGCGGGCGCCCTGCTACAGCCCCCCACACCTCTTTCCCCGGCTCTCTCCTCTCATGGCTTGCTGCAAGCTCTCCTCCATGTTGCTGGCGGTCCTCATGGTCCTCGCCGTCAGCCCGGCAGCGCCGCGGCCAGTGGCGGCCGCGACGTCGGCCCACCTGCACGTCTACATGCACGACGTCACGGGCGGGCCGTCGGCCACGGCGGTGCGGGTGGTCAACGGCCCGCGCGGCAGCTTCGGCAACATGGAGGTCATCGACGACGTGCTCACGGAGGGCACCTCGCAGTCGTCGGCGACCGTGGGGCGTGCACAGGGCTACTACATGGTGGCATCGGTGGCCAACCTGGAGTTCATGGTGAACATGAACGTGGTGCTCACGTCGGGGCCATACGCGGGGAGCTCGCTCGCGATCCTGGGGCGCGACGACGTCAGCGTGCCGGTGCGGGAGCTCTCCGTGGTCGGCGGCACCGGGATGTTCAGGATGGCGCGCGGCTATGTGCTCTGGAAGACCATCACCCCCGAGATCCTCGACCTCGAGATCTTTGTCAACCCTTGAGACGACTACTCAATGCTGTGATTCAACTGATTTGATCTTGAAATTGCCTAGCTGGACAGCTGGACAGGCTGTAGTACTACTTCTTGTTGCATTGGCATGGAAATTATTCATTTGGCTGCCTTTGTCTTTCGATACGGTTTCGGAACAATTTTAAATTTGGACACTATGGTTTTTTTGAAGCAGAAATTGAATGGCTATTATTCTTTATATACTTGTGCTTAAATTATGTAATGCTGCGTGTAGCTGAAGACCTCCACATTTAGCTTTTCAAAAAGGAAGAATGCTCTCGCTAATCTCTTACGAGTATTGTATGTTAGTATTTATCTCTTACACATTGTAGACTGAACAATAAAAAGATCATTGATTTCTCTGCCTCCCTCATAGGTCATAGCATCGGGAACAAGGGAACTCGCTCCATGTTACCCTGTTTGGTTGCGGTTCATAGTGTGCCACAACTCGTCACGGCTACTACACGCTTGGCAATAAGCTTATATTTGGCAAGTTAGGTTGCATCCCTTTACTCACCAAAAGGTTGGCGCAAAAGAGGCATCATAGTCAGATATATCCATGAACTGGCTGCATTGCTACTTTAAAAAAACAACTCGACATGCGGGGATAAGACCGGCCCCACGACATCTGTTAAGAAGAAGAACTTCTCACGCATGGCAAGAAAACTCCCGAACCCCTGCCCCACCCTTACATAGTGGCACCGTTGCCGCCCATGTGAGACGACCAGCGACCTAGGCGGGGCCTTAGACCTGTGCTTTGGTGTGGTGACATACGAGGGGATTTTTTTAACGCCAACCTGAAATTCGCTCCCACGGAGAGCGCCGCTGGAACCACCTAACCAAGTCAGCTAGAGGCCCTTTGGCGCTGGATTCTAGCCACAAACGGTTGTGATGCTACTTTACAATTTCTCAAATATGATATTTGACTTTTTCCAAATGACTTTAGATGGAGCAACAACCAATATGAAATTTGTAGACTTTAAAAAGTTACGAAACTTTATCGATTTGAGATCATCTTGTCTGTGACAAGTACGTTTTAATTTCTCAAATTTAAAATTCAAATTTTATAAACGACCTCAGATGAAGAAATGATCAATATGAAAGTTGTAGGTTTCAAAACGTTATGAAACTTTGTAGTTGACAACTTTTTAATTTAAATGAGTTTAGATCCTCAAACAAACAAATTTGACTCGGTGTGGTATAATATGGTAGGCTCTGAAACGGGTTGTGTGAAAAAAATAGAGCAACGGGTTGTGTGAAAAAAATAGAGCACGGTGCGGTGGTAGAGGAGGTGTAGCACGGTGCAGTGCACGCGAAAAATTCACATTTGTTTTACGAGTGATGGTCTACCACTCTACCGGGGGCCCTCCAACATTGAAAAATATTTTTTTACAGATTTTCGAGGGTCCTATAAATCAAAAGACCCCTAATCGACCGTGATAAAGGATTTAAAACCGGCTGTGATGTAGGCGTAATTGCGCATGTAAAGCATACGGAAAAACATTAGATGGACTACTCACTATACCACGACCCCTTCGTGCCGACTACATTTGTGTCGCTATAAGTCGTTGTAGCGACTCATCATCAGTCGGTATAGAGTCCTACCGACACTAACTAAACATCGTTAAAAGTGGCGTCGGTATAAATATATAGCGACTGACATGTCTTTACCGACGGATGATAAGTTGGGGCTTAGATTCTTTACCGACGTATAATCAGTTGGGACTATAGAGAATTACCGACCAACAATCGACAAATACCGACTAGCGATCTGACGAAAGTATTTAAATAGACACAACACGTATCTATTGTTATTCAGCATATAATGATCTCAAAATTACTCTATTCATTCATAGTCATAAGAAGATACATTAATAGTTGAACAATGACATTGATTCATAAAAAACGACCATAACATGGCCTTAACATTGTCATCAGGAGATTCTCTGTTCATACATAGTCATCACAAGACCACAACCCGCATCTAGTGTCTTGAATAGAGGCCATGACATTGTACATTGCAAGTTGCAACAGGAATATAGCATTGCGAGGCGCATGCGGGTGCCGATGGGCCTGCTTCATGTGTCCCGATGGATGGTTGGATGTGTTTTTTGGCCTGTGACGACGGATGGTTCATCGGGGACATGTAAAAACATATAACGACTAATAGTGGCTCGTAGAAGCCGGACGTACCGATGAATCGTTCGTGGGAATTTTTACCGACGGATTGTTCATCGGTATTTCTGTACTTATACCGACTAACATTCGACGGTAATTTGGGGTTGTGGTACAGTGACTTCTCCCGGTTAGTGCTAGTAGGCCACTACTAAAAATCGATCGATCCTGGGCACCCTGGAAACATGCATGTGCACCGACACCTCGACAGCAGAGACCATTGCACAATCAATGGTACACGACAGATCCCTTGTGTGGAATGAGGACGACGCATCAACGGTTCTCTTGTTAGTCTGTCTACGCACCGGATATGTCCATATGCTTATACTGTAACCGCCCGTCGATAGGCACGACGATGACAGCACAGCACTCCTCGATCCAAATACATCGCTATTATTGTTCGCGACCACGACAAAAATACCCTGAGAAATAAATAATTGTGTCCAGAAAAATCCAATGCCAAGATTTGAAGCAACCGATCGAATTAGAGTATTAGACTACCTTTTTGATAAATTAAACTCCGTTTTCACAAACATAAAATTAAACTCCCTTTTCACAAACATAAGGCAACGCATCTGGTGGAAACTAATTTTTCAGTGAAAACAAATCTTTCAGCGAAAGCTATGAAAACTTTAATCTCGGCTACACAATGTTGATCTAACGGGCACTCAGGAGAGATGAGAGGGCTGATTTGCAAAGTTGCTCCCACCTCACTTGAACATCCCCCTTAGATCCACATCGTGTGACCTAGTTTTCACGGAGATATTTGTTTCCACTTTATACGGTGCCTTTTACATATACTAAAAATTAAAATACATAAATTAAATACATTGTGCAAATAAGATAATCTAAAGGCTCGATTTGGCGAGGATTTTGTTTCTCCAGAGAGAAAGTTATTTGATCCTCCTGAGAATCTCTAAACCATATGGTGGGAATTATATACGTTTCTCTTGGAAATAAATTTTAATTTGGTAGGGATTATTCCACAATTTCTTTCCCAAGAGAAACCATTCGTAAATCCCTACTCCGAACTGTATACTGAAATAGATTCTCCCGACAGGATCGTCGCTGGAATTAACCCGCTGCCCATCCCATCGACGGCTCTCGAGTCTATATAAGCACACACGCCCTAGAGCACTAGAGCATCAGCGCTCACACCTCTTTACATCTTTCAATCCTCTCTCCTTTTTCCATGGCTCCCTGCAAGCTCTCCTTCGCATTGCTCGCCGTCGTCCTCACGCTCCTGGCTGCGGGACCGTTGACGACGCCGGTGGAGGCCGCACATCTGCACTTCTACATGCATGACGTCACGGGCGGGCCGTCGCCAACGGCGGTGCGGGTTGTGAACGCCCCACACGGCTACTTCGGCAACATGTTCGTAATCGACGACGTCCTAACGGAGGGCACCTCCTCGTCGTCGACCCGGGTGGGGCGCGCGCAGGGCTACTACATGTGCGCGTCCGTGTCCAACCTGGAGCTGCTGGTGACCATGAACGTGGTGCTCACGTCGGGCCCGTACGCCGGCAGCTCGATCACGGTGGTGGGCCGCGACGACATCAACGCGCCGGTGCGGGAGCTCTCGGTGGTGGGCGGCACCGGGCAGTTCAGGATGGCCCGTGGGTACGTGTTGTGGAAGACGGTGACGCCCGAGATCATCGACCTTGAGTTGTTCGTCAACCCCTGATCGAGCCAGCCGCTCCATCGTGGACGACTAGCAACCCTCAACTCAAGAATAATGTTGGCAATGGGTCAACGGCATGTGAGTCCGTTTGGTCACCGCCACGTATACGACGGCGACAATATATAATTTGTGGCATATGTATATCGTTAGTAACGAACTATATATCTGTGGCATGCGTTTCTTTAATTATTACCATTATATTGAAATAACAACGGAGTACTTATACAGTACCCCATTGTATATTGCATCAACCAGTGTTCCATAAGGCGGTATTCCACGCTCGCCCAGGCGCGACTAAGCGCAAGGCGCAGGGGTTCCGCCTCGCCTAGGGCGGTAGGCGGAACTTGGGCGCCCCATGGTGGCAGCGGCGGGCAGGATGGGCCGCTCCGGAGGCGGGGACGGGCGGCGGCGGCGGAGGTAGGGACAGGTGAGCGGAGGAGGAGGGGGTGGAGGAGGAGGCAGGGAGGGCGGCGGCGGAGGCTGGGGTGAGCGACAGCGGAGGTTGGGGCGAGCGACGGCGAACGGGGGGAGAGAGACGCGACACGACAGGAGGTGGTGGACTGGCGGCGGACTGGGAGAGGGTCGGGGAGAGGAGTTAGGGTTGGGGGACTTGGGGTGTTGGGCTGTTGTTGGATTGGACTGCTTCAATTCTATGGGCCTATTTCAAACTTTAGGCCCATTGTTCTTTGGCGTCTTTTCTTTTTTCTGGACGTACTAAACACCACCTTGATGACCGCCTTAAAACGCCTAATCGCGATTAGGCGTGCCTAATTGCTAGGCGGTGGGTCACCGCCTAGAGACCGCCTAGCGCCTTATGTAACCTTGGCATCAACGGCAGTACTTGGGTTAATTCACTTTAACGGAGTAGCTAGTGACCTTCAACAGGATCCACGCTAAACAATACAGTAGAAATGGAGGCTGAAAAATGGTTTCGATACTATCATTCACCTCAGTGGACAATATTCGATCGAGGGGTAATTTCAGGGGATCCTCTAGGTGATTTATTTTTAACGAAACAAAATAGGTCTATCAAGAACATCAGAAAAGAGTTAGTAGAACTGTTAGTTTTCCGACTAAAATGTAATCTAAGCACCAGTAAAATGTTCCATAAAAATTAATAAATTACCTTGGAACAAAAAAATACAAAGTATAGAAAAATAATAAATTATCTTGGAACAAAAAAGTATAAACTATTTTTAACAAATAAAAAAGTTCAGTCAAAGAATGTTTGGAAACAAATATTTTCTATAAAAAAATAGAAATTATTTGGACCAAACTTCTTTTGAGAAATGAACCGGATTTTATTAAAATAGAACCTCATTTACAACTGACACATCAACATAAAATAAAACATTGAATTACTCCACTATATCTCTATCCTCCATCTTCCTTGCATCTAGTAACGTCCACTGTTCCAGGAAACTCCATCGCCATGGAACTCCACCAAATCCGGCCAAGAATCATTGTTTCTACCAACAAGAAGACTCCACAATTATGGAGACCGCAAAAGAGATGCAGTATGCTCAACAACTGTAGGGAGTAAAGTGTGTTGAAAGCACATTGACCATATCTTCTGAAGGTTGAACCAACCATAATATCGGACTCCACCGTTAGCCATTACTAGCAGTGGCCGAAAGGACAAATCCACCACCACCAGTAGTATCACCGGCGGTTGGAAAAGAGAACTCCAACATAAAGAAAAATAGATCCAATCTCTCCTCAAAGAGGACTAGGCCTATGTACCTATATTCCTCAACAAAGGACACATGGCCGCTGGAGAAAACAGTGCATACCATGAAGGTGATCCAGTACAGAATAGAAAACCAGATAAAAACATCAAAGCAACGATCCAAATAGTAGCCCAACAATTCTGGAGTAAAGGAAAAGTATTGAAAAAAAAAAGTAACAAAATAGTAGATCTACTAGGGGACGTACCCCCGCTCCTCCTTGCCATCCACTAGGATGCCACAGGCGAGAAGAAATGGGATGGAGGTGCAAGCGGTGGCGGGGAATAATTGCACGAGAAGAAATGGGATGGAGTCGCCCATGTGCCCACACACCGAGATTGACAAACCTTTTTGGCGAGGCCTCTCCGCATTGGCTCATCTTGGACCAAACATTTAAAGTTCCACCTAATGATAATTTTTTCACAAGCAAAATTTGTATGTGTGGGTCACAAAACCTATAAATATATACGACCAATCTCAGTGGGGGTTTAATGAACGATGAATAGAGTGCCATGTGAGAATTTTTTATGATGTGAAATTGTATTAATGAAGAGAGAGATGAAATAAATTTCATGGGGGATGAAACCCTACATACACATGTACCTAGACAGCTTGTGTCTCCCATGTAACCTAGAAAATAACAATAGATGAAACTATACATTGAGACGGGGTGTTTCATCCTAGTTTTAAGTATTGTTAGATGATATGTGACTCTAGGTAATCATGTTTATGGAATTTCCACTAAGAATAGCCTAAGGAGAGACTACCTAAAAAATGGCAAATGGTTCCTCATGTCGTAGGGCCAGTCTTAATTAGGAGCTGTCATAAGAGTTTCATGACATTAAATCATGTGTCACATCAATATTTTCAGTGAAATTGAAGGGTCATTACAAGGAGAGAGAAATTTAGAGTTTCATCACCATAAAACCCTTCTGACACAGTTACCATGTCTGTGAAACACAATGAGATTTGCACTGAGGATACAGAGGAACCCAAAATACAACCGTCATGTCCAAAATCCTTGCTCATAGAGTTTTCGTGAATAGTCCGCTCTAAAGAGGTCGGACATACCCAATGGCTATGTGTCACATAAATGCATGTCAGAAATAGTCGTTTCTATATTCATGAACAGTCCGCCACACAAAAGCCGGATTATCCGTAGTTCAACTTTCAAAATACACAAAAAGATCGAGTACCCTATCCTGGGAGCAAAAAACTAACCAGCGAGCAGTCCGCACCCGTACACGTGGAACCATACACGTCGGGCGTTGGGTCCCACCTCACCGGTGAGCCCTGTACACATGGCCCAACGCCTTGTCCCACCCCTCCGCTAGGACCCTGTACACGTTGACCACCCACGTCCAACCTCTCTACTGGACCCGTCTATGACATGTTTGACTGGACTTCTGTCACCCCTAGTCGCTAGATGTGGCAGCCGCGTAGACATTCTGGAGCCTCTGTGGACCCATGGTTCCAATTGCAAGATGTGCCCCATCGGTTTTTTAACGAAATGCGAGCGTCACAGACACGATTTGTTGGTGGCACAACATTTGTTGACGAGATTAATGTTGTTCATTGACGATTTTTTTAGTTTCGTCATTGTTCCGAATGGCAGATGGTTGTCTCCTACTATCCGCGATGAAACTTTTAGTTTCGTGATAATAGAAGTATCTTTAACGATGCTATTTCAAAACGTTAATAGCGAGAAGAGAAGTCTGCCTCTATGAGGGCAGAGGCGACAACGGTGTCCCATCGCTAAACCCTAGAGTATTTGTTTCTGAGCTCCTGGTGCTCGATTTTGTTCAATAACTTCTTTCAATGGTGGAGCACATACTCCCTTTCTATTCAAGTGCTCATGCTTGATGCTGGATGGGAAATGGAAATGGAATTGGTGTTGCTTGGGCTGCAGTGCTGGTGGGCTTCGCTGTCCAGTGGGCCGAACAACCGATCGGCTTTGAGGTCTCCGTTACAGCCGCCGCCACTTTTTCTATCAAAAAAAATTAAAAATCCACCGCCGCTGAATGAGCTTATACGATCAGCTAAAATACAGCTACTGAATGAGCTTATCCGATAAGAGATCGGACCCAATATAGCTGTTGTAGTGTTGTGGGGGCACGAGAGCAAGCCTTGGCGGTCTAACAAATCTACATAAATGGCTGGACCGGAATGAAAAGTACGGTCACACGTGTAGGCAACGGCTGCTAGGCCGTTCATTGTGTATCCGTCCCGCACCACACACTCCCCTTCATAAGATCTCGCGCCCGGCATCTGGCGTAAATGCGGAATCAACAATCTCCCCGTGTCTCTTTGCACTCTAGCCGCGGCCACGATGGCTACTACTGCAACGCACGCACTCCGTGTCCGACCACTACTCGCCACCGCACGCCCCACGCCGCTGCGCGCCACCGCCGCCGTTTGCCGCGGCCCCGCGCCGGCGTTTGTCGTCGTCCGCTGCTCCTCAGCCGGGGCGCCATCCGCCGCCCAGGCGTTCAAGGTACCGCTCATGGAGTAGACCCCCGTTACGCCGACGCTCGATAGTTTTGGTGGGTTCGTGTGTTTGTCGAGACGGCCGATTGCAAAACTGGTAGCATGGTTTCCATTGTGTGTTTGTTGGATTATCTGTGTACTGGTCCATAAGTCACTGTAGCATTTAGCGATCTGCTCGTGTAACTATTGATTCGTTTTTCAATAGTATCATTTCGGAACAATAGAACATGGTATATTAATTAGGGATTATATTTTTTTGGGTGGGGAATTATGCTTAACAACAGGCCATTGGTTTACCAAATTGTGCTGGAATTTCGGTATGGGTGAGGCACAGTCTCATACAATGATTATGATAATATATGGTGCAGATCAACTTGATTCCAACCAAGCCAGTTGATGGACAGAAGACAGGCACTAGTGGACTCAGGAAAAAGGTGCTTCGTTTTATTATTTCAGAGCTATGCAGATTAGGGTAGAATTTATTCCTCTGGAAAACATTTTTTGTGCCACTCTTTGTAACTTATGGTGGACTGCTCAATCATGCTATGCTATTCTTTTCAGGTGAAAGTGTTCCAGCAGGAGAACTACCTTGCTAATTGGATTCAGGTGTGCTGGAATTTGTTTGCCATTGTGCTTGTGAAGATAAAGTTATATTGATCTCTCCATTTTATGTGGTTTCAAGGCTCTTTTCAATTCCTTGCCTCCTGAAGATTTTGTGGGTGGAACACTTGTACTGGGTGGTGATGGCCGGTACTTTAACAAGGATGCTGCCCAGGTACCAACTAGAAATGTAGAAAGAACCCATGTCTATCTGATCCACGTTTTTTTATATATCTTTGTGATGACCTGCACCGTTGAGACCGCAGATTATCATTAAGATTGCAGCTGGAAATGGTGTTGGAAAGATCCTTGTTGGCAGGTAAAAATCAGCTGATTGTTTAAATAATTAAATACAAACTGTTAGAACTAGGTCTATTTGATCACTTTTGTTGACTTGATGAAGAGCGTAGGAATAGTAGCCTAGTATCAACCTTTCGGTTTAAGATTCTCTTCCATTATTGTTTATGAATTGATGGTGATTTCCCATTCTTCCTGTCTTGTAGTTCTAGTTGTAGGATAGGCGCCAGAAACGCCAGTTTGTTTGAGCTGGAGCTTTTGAGCTTTTATGAAAAGCTGCTGCTGGCTTTTACGTTCTGAAAAGTCAACACTAGCTTTTAGAAGATGGGTTTAGCTTTCTGATCTCAAAAAGCTATGAAAAACTCACAAAACTGATATTTCCAGCTTCCCATGTAAACTCTGCTTTTCTGGGCTTCTAGCTTTTCGGAAGCTGCACTTGAAGTTTGCTGTTTATTTGAGCTTCTGGCTTTTCACACTGAGAAGCTGCTATGAAGCCCAAACAAACAAGCCCTAAATATCCAACATTTTGTTTGCAGGAATGGCATGCTGTCAACACCTGCTGTATCTGCAGTAATTCGTAAGAGAGCAGTAAGTTTTTGACCTTCTACCATTATTTTAAAAAGATGGCTGCTGCTTTATCTATTTCTGATTATTTTTTGTTTCCAAATTCCTTTGTCAGGCCAATGGTGGCTTCATCATGAGCGCAAGCCACAATCCAGGTGGACCCGATAATGATTGGGGTATTAAGGTGATGTGCAATAAAATCTGGATTATTTTTCTTGTACAGAAGTGATTTTATTGAATCCTAGATCTTGCTTCAAAGTTTGAAGCAGTACTAAGCAAACACTTGGATATTTCTCTAAATCAAGTTACTTCATAGGTGTTGATTTAAGGATGAGTAATGTCAAGCAAGAAATTGAATTTATTCTTTTTCTGTGTTTTCCTATATTTGAATTTCATAAAGGGGAAACAAAGTTTGCTCTATGTGTTTATATATTTTCTTTCTTGATATGTTCTGCCTCTTATCAATCAAATAGTATTATTTAGTTATTTTTGAAAGATGCTATATCTTTGTCGTATTGTAAGATTTCAAACAATTCTGATGTGAAATTTTTCTCTCACAGTTTAACTACAGCAGTGGGCAGCCAGCGCCAGAGACCATTACTGACCAAATTTATGGGAACACACTTTCAGTTTGTTGCTCTAATATTTGATTTCACGATATATCTAATTCTCATTTCTGATCTTTTTGTTGCCCCTGATGCACAATGCTACCCTTCTGCTGCAGATTTCTGAAATTAAAACAGCAGATATTCCTGATGTTGACCTATCCTCTATAGGAGTCGTAAGCTATGGTGATTTCACTATAGAAGTGATAGATCCTGTTTCAGACTACCTTGACTTAATGGAGGTATCCAAAGGAGTAATTTGTGAGCAATAGCCTATTATATTCCAGAAATAATTTGATAGTATTTGTATTGCAGAATGTGTTTGACTTCCAACTTATCAAGAATTTGCTTTCTCGTCCTGATTTCAGGTCTCTCTCTCTCTATATATATACATATATCTCTGTCTTAATGCTATTTGTGAACATATTGCTTGAGTAATATAACTTTCAAACCCCTCATAATTCACATGTTCTTTTCGGCCTACACCTACTATTCAAATGTAGCTTTTGATCTTTTGTTGTACTTCACCGCTTCAAATTTTTTACCTTATGTTGATATGGCTTATGGATCACGCACCATTAATTATGGTGAATGCATAAGACGACAAGAAAGTTACGATTTAGTTTTGAAACAAGGGCTATTCTGTAATATTTGCTAAATTTAGCCGATTTCATTTTGTTGTCATATTTCTAGCTGAAAGATGCTATGGTTGCTTGGTCTTGGTGGTGGGCATGTTAATACAAATCCAATTTCAAATTGATTATTTTTAACTTTATTTTGCAGGTTCATATTTGATGCCATGCATGCAATTACTGGTGCGTATGCAGGACCTATTTTTGTTGAGAAACTTGGAGCTGATCCGGTAGTATATTTAACTTTCTTGAAATAAAAGCATTACTCTTGAAGATATATTTTTTGTTTGATGCCAAATACCTCGTTTTCAGGACTGCATATTAAATGGGGTGCCACTTGAAGATTTTGGAAATGGTCATCCAGATCCTAATCTAACGTATGTGTATCAGTTCTCAAATCAACGGATATGTTTATAAAACTGCAAATAAAGATGTAGTAATTTTTTTTACTTCTTTCTATTAAATAAAAGTTCCTTCTTTGGTAACTGGTTTATTGAATTTCAGTGAAACCCTTTGTTTAGAAGAAAAAATTCTTGATTTTTTATTTCTTCTCATGTATAAGTGACATCCTAATGATATGATAGTTCAAGTTTTAGAAGGCCTTGTTTAAAAGGCATTATCAATACAATATTTCAAGTTTTAGAATAGTACCTTGTTTAAAAGACATTGTCATTGTTTCACAGTTACGCCAAGGAACTTGTTTTTACTATGTTTGGAACCCGTGCACCTGATTTTGGTGCAGCAAGTGATGGTACGTATACAATCCACACTGCTATGTTGTGTCCAAATTTTCCATATTGGATATTTTTTAAGTTCAGTATTTTTTATCATACAACATACAGTTCTCGGTTGAAGATAAACTCTTGATTTGAATTTTAGAAGTCATTAAGCCACTGGGTTAGAAATATTCAGAACTTTTCAAGGTACTATTGACTTTTTTCCAGACTTAAGAGTTCCTTTCTCAGAGGTTATGCTTTAGCCATTGATGTTATGAACTGAATGATGGCATGTAGAAGCTTACTCCTTTCATTCAATTAGATTTAAAGCCTGATTATAACCATAAATTTAAATTTATGTTTTAAATGAAGTTTGGTTTCTAATTTAACAGTGCCATTTAAATATGAAAGTATGTTCTTTTGTGAAACTCCATTCCATCTTTGTTTGTCATGTGGGGCTGGCACTATGTGCAGTGCCGCCGTGGGCTCACACCAGGAGGGCCGCAGTATCAGCCATCGCCAACAAATAGTGGCTAGGAAAGCTAAAATCAAGAAGATTTGAGTGGTTGTTTCCTATTAGTTAGGGATTTAGTTTCCATTTGTTAGCAGGCCGCGTGCCTCTATATTCTATTTACCAAACAATTTTTAGATTAACCAATATCAATCGACTTCATAATCCCTCTTGTCTCATTCTCAACCCCTTCGCGTTTACCCGTCCCGGCTACGAACTCCATAGCCAGGGACTTGCTTTCTTGCGCGCAGAGTCCCTTGACAACCAAGTAGCTTCTAGGCGAACCTCCTGGTCGACACAACCGCCACCTTCCATAGCCATCGCAGACCTTGCAGCCCTTGTCCGGAGGCTCGCAACGACCTTTCACTCCCTGCAAGTCATGGTCACCACACTCTAGACCACCCGCTGCCCCCCTCGGTGTCGCAACTGACGAGGACCGCAACAACCAACCTTCTTGGTTCTAGAAGATGGACTTCCCCAAATTTGGTGGGAAGTCCGACCCTCTCGCCTTCATTATCCACTGTGAATTTTAGTTGAGGAAGAGAAGGTATGGATGGCCTCCTACGATATGGAGGCAGGTGCATAGATGTGGTTCATAGGTTCACCGAGCTTCTCAATACACGGTTCGATTGCCCCTGTGCTCAACCTCTCTCGGACAGCTCATGGCGTGCACGTGCATCGGGTACGTCGTTGAATACTAGGACCTCTTTGAGGCGCTTCTGCCTTGTGCGGGCGTGCTCACGGAAGCATAGCGGGTGCTGACTGCGGGTCTCCAGCCGCTTGTTAGCCTCGATGTCGAGATCCACAACCCATAGTCCTTCGCTGTCACCATGAGCCTTGCTCGCAAGCTGGAACTCCACGTCATCTGCACCAAGCCAGTGGCCTTCGATTCGGGCCAACCATGTTACCAAGCAACGGGGCATACTACCAACGCCTTCGACGCGCCTAGGCCTCCCACTGTCTGCCACAACATCGTCTATAACTCCAGCCATTGTGGCGCCCGCACCGCTCGTGGAAGACCGCCGGTAAAACACCTCTCCGAGTGGGGATGGAGGAGTGTCTCCAGCTGGGCCTCTGGTTCAACTGCATCAAGAAATTTTGCCAAGGACAACTGTGTCTGCCAGCACGTCTTCCTCATCGATCTAGCAGAGGTAGACAAGAACGAGACGATGCAAGTCGACCTCCAACTGGGTACCACCACAGTCTTTGCCCTCCTTGACTCTGGCTCCACACACAATTTCATCTCCAAGGAGGTAGCCCGAGGCATGGCGCTGCAGCTGGAACATGGAGACAGCTGGAAAGTTACAATCACCAATCTGCAACACATCATTCTCCATCAATGGCAAGGTGTTCGCATTGAATCTCTTCGCCCTATCGCTCGTCGTGTATGACGTTGTCCTGGGAGCTCAATGACTGGCTATGTTGGACCCTATCCTGTGGGATTTCGGTCCCCTCACAATGATGTTCTTGCGCCGCAATCATTGCGTCTGCTGGCGTGGCCTGGTTGTCCCAACGTCGCCATCATTCTGAGCCTGCACTGGCATGGACCTCCTGGGCGCCTCCGTCGCCGAGTTCACAACGCTCTTCGTCGAGCCCCAATGCCTCCATCCGGCACGGTCCTGTGACCACCGCATAAACATGGTTTCAGCTGCCCAGTCGATGGCAGTCCGACCCTACAACTATCTGGCCATTCCTATGGATGAGCTGGAGTGGCAGTGCCTGACGATGGTATGCCAAAGCCTCATCTGCCACAGCTCGTCGGCACTCTCCTTGCTTGTAGTCCTGGTCATGAAGCCCGATGGCTTGTGGAGATTTGCGTCAATTACAAGGCTTTGAATGCGCTCACGGTAATGTACGTGTTAGCCATTCCGGTGGTGTACGTGTTGATTGATGAGCTGCGGGGCGCCAAAGCTTGGGTTTCTTCCATCAGGGTCGGTTGTATTTTGCGATGTGAAAAAGAAGACGTTTTGTGCACACGATGGAGTATATGCGTTCCTGGTAATGTTGTTTATCCTTTGCAATGACCCTGCAATATTCCTGGCGCTAATGAACGAGACTCTTAGGTTGTTTCTTTGCCGGTTCACCCTAGTCTTCTTCGACGACTTCCTCATCTACAATGATTCGTGGGTCGGACATCTGCGATGCCTGCGTGCTGTCCTCACCACCTTACAGCAGCACCAACTCTTCCTCAAGCGTTCCAAGTGCGCTTTTGGCGTTGGCTCAGTCCAGTACCTATGACCCATCATATCGACATATGGTGTGGCGGTGGACCCGGCCAAGGTCCAAGTTGTTTGCGACTGGCCTCAACCTTGCTCGGCACGTGCTATTCGGGGCTTCCTCGGCCTCGCGAGCTGCTACCGCAAATTCATGCGCGACTACGGCTCCATCGACCATCGTAGCTTCCTTGATGGCCCTTCGCAGGGATGGCTTCCTGTTGACATCAGAGGCCGCACCTGCGTTCGAAACCCTCAAGCTGGCGCTGACATCGGCACCGGTGCTATGCCTACTAGACTTCGGCCAGCAGTTCATCATTGCATGCCACGCCTCTACCCACGGGTTCGGCGTCGTACTCCTCTAGGACAGGCACCTGGTGGCATTCTTAAGTCAACGGGTCGCACCATGTCGCCGATCCCTGGCGGCTTATGAACTTGAGTTGATTGGCCTTGTCCAAGCCACACGCCACTGGTGGTCATATTTGTGGGGTCTTCATTTCCCTGTACTAATGGATCACTGCAGTCTAAAATGCTTGCTGGAACAGCATCTCTCCATAGTTCCACACCACCACTAGGTCGACAAATTGTTGGGGTGTGACTTCATCGTGACATACAAGGTGCGTGCCGCGAACGTCGTCGTTGACGCCCTGTTGTGCCGCTACACCAAGGGCGGCCTTGTCCTCGCCATCGGCCTTGGCCCATGTTTCTACTCATGAGTTGTCTTTGTTAGCCCCAGGACGCTGATCCAGCTTTGGTGGCCCTTCGGTTCGTGATCATCGCCATCCAGCGTGCCTTGTCTTGATCAATCATCGACGACATGATCGCCTACGACCCGTTCCTCTACATCGCGCAGTCTTCCCCATTGTTGACCGAGCTGGCGACAGCGGTCCATGAGGATGGCCAAGAAGGTGTTCAACGCAAACTGCACCAGCTATGGTAGTATTTTCACTCGCCTAACCTTTGCCGGTCCAGGACTTCGTCAAAACATACCACACATGTCAACGATACAAATTCGAACATTTTAACACGACAGGTCTCCTGTTGCCTTCGGCCGTCTAGACAACCTCGGCCTGGACTTTGTGGAAGCCCTTCCTCGGGTTGGGGGGAAATTGGTGATCCTAACGGTGGTCGATCGATTTCGTAAGTACTGTCATTTCATTCTGCTCGCTCTCCCATAAACGGCGGAATCAGTGGTGCAGCCTTGTTAATGACATGGTTCGCCTACACGGCCAGCCTGCGCCGGGTCATCATGGTGTACCTACACCGCTTTTACGGCGATTCCACCAATCATTGGCTTTGGTGGCTCCTATGGGTGCAATATGTCTACAACATCGCCTCCGGGACACGTCGTTCAGAGTTGTCCTATAAACCGGTGAAGACTTGACTAGCGGCGGTGGCCATGAACATGGGGGATTAGGATGAGTTCTTGGCGGATGTTCGCTACCGCTTGGAATAGGCTCGGGCGGTCCAGAAGCTGTATTACGACAAGGGTCACCACACGGGTTTCTACGCCGTCGGCGATTGTGTTTGGTTTCGCCTCCGCAACCGTGCCCTAGCAGCCCTACCCATTACAACCGTGATGTGCTCCATGACGGCCTCCTCAAGAAGTTCGTTGGCACACCTTTGGAGACGCCATCGGCCCTTCTGGTTGTTCAACATGGCGCAGTTGTGCCTGGGCCAGAACACGCCGTGCATGCGCGCCTAGGCCATGGCGTTTGCTAGATCCTTATCCAGTGGAAAGGCGAACCATCGTCATCGGCCAATTTCGAAGACATCCATAGGTTCAACGAGCGCCATACACCCTTCTAGCTCGTGGACAAGCTACTCATCGGGGGTGGGGGGGTGGTTGGTGGTGGAGGGGATGTCATTTAGGGCCAGCACTGTGGCACTGCCGTGGTCCCACAGCAGAAGGGCCGCAGGATCAACCATCGACGACAAATAGTGGCTAGGAAAGCTAATATTAAGGAGATTTGAGTGGTTGTTTCCAACTAGTCAGGGATTTAGTTTCTCTTTGTTAGCAGGCCACCATGCTTATATATTCCATGTACTAAACACTTTTGAGATTAAGCAATGTCAATCTACATCCTAATCCCCCTTCTTCTCCTCTCAATCTCACACTCTTCGCCATTGAGCAGCAAGAAAAAAACCCTAGCACGTCTAGCTGCATGGGCTACAAACTCCATAGCCGGGGACCTACTGTCTTGGGCAAGGAGGCTCTTGGCAGTTTCAGTTATTGAACACATTTTGTGGGATGATTCTTTATTTATTGAAGTAAATGCTTTGTATAGCTGAACAACACAAGATAAATATAAATTGTTTCAGGTGATGGTGATCGGAACATGATTCTTGGGAAAAGATTCTTTGTTACACCATCAGACTCTGTTGCAATAATTGCAGCCAATGCACAGGCAGCAATTCCTTATTTCCAGTCTGGTACAAATGTAATGTGGTGACACCTTGCTTATTTCTCTCAATTATTTGTCATGAAGGAGGTAAGAGTCTTCAAGTTTGACAAATGACTATTTTTCAGGGGCTTGCTAGATCAATGCCAACCAGTGGTGCTCTTGATCGTGTTGCTGAGAAATTGAATGTTCCATTCTTTGAGGTATCTTTGCTATGAAGTTGCACTGCACATTATTATATGCAAATAGACAAAATGTCGTAAGCCTATAATTTATACTTGATCATCTCAGACAAAGTGATCTCACTCTGTAGGTTCCAACAGGCTGGAAATTTTTTGGGAACCTAATGGATGCAGGAAAATTGTCTATATGTGGAGAGGAAAGTTTTGGGACAGGATCTGATCACATCAGAGAGAAGGATGGTATCTGGTAAGAAACACATTATGTATTCATTGTTTTAGCTTTTGTTAATCAACTTATTCAGCCTGTTAGACTTATATGTTTGGGGTAGTTAGTGGCTTACATGTGGGCTAGGCAGGTCCCACTGTTTTGGGATGCCAGGAAGGCTTGCCGGCCCTAGCAGCCGAGCCAAGCCTTCTTAGATTAGGATCGGTGGCAGGCTTTCTTTGATTGGCGGTGTTTCTAAACCTCTCAAGGTGCCTGCCAATATATGTGTAGCATATCTTTGATCCTAATCAATCAGTCCATTCGTTCCAGCCACCATAGGTCTAGTCACTCTAGTGGCACCCCTCAGATTCCGAGTTCGAATCCCAGGTGGGGCGAAGTTCAGCCTGAGAGTAAAAAAAATCCTCTCGCTTGTCCCACGCCAAAGCATAGGTCAAGAAACGGCCTGGCTCACACAGGCGATGAGTCCCTGTGTATGGGTGGAGCGGGGGTTTTCTCGGCCTGCGTGAGAAGGATTTCTTAATGCAATGCCGCAGGGTGGCTCACCACCGTTGGTCTGAGTTAATCAACTTTTGAAATTCTGAACAGAGAATAAGTTCTGGAAATGCTGCCTATTTCATTTTGTGAGCAAATTTATGCAGACATAGACAACTGTACTCTTGTCAACTCTTGAATTTCAGGGCTGTTCTGGCTTGGCTTTCCATACTTGCACACCGGAACAAGGATAAAAATGTTGGAGACAGATTAGTGTCTGTGGAAGATGTAGCTAGGGAGCACTGGGCAACATATGGCAGGAATTTCTTTTCCAGATACGATTATGAGGTATTTAATCAAATGTATCTTTGTGACAACCGAATAAAATTTCCTATACAAATGGTCATATTAATCGTTGATTTGTGCTTGTACAGGCATGTGAATCTGATGGTGCAAATAAGATGATGGATCACCTTAGAGATGTTATTTCAAATAGCAACCCTGGCCAGAAATATGGTCGGTTTGCATGTCTTTTATCTAGCTGCTGTTGAATATTTTTCTTTGTATGAAGCCTCCTGAAGACTGATGAAATTTGTCTTGTGATGCAGGAGATTACACCCTTAAATTTGCTGATGATTTCAGCTATACTGATCCTGTAATATCTTCCTTTCCCTATATCTTCACCCATCCCTGCATATTTGAAATGATTGGCATAAAAACTCGCTGTGTTTCCATATTGCAGGTAGACGGTAGTACTGTATCCAAACAAGGGCTTCGATTCGTTTTCACTGATGGGTCTAGGATCATCTTCCGCCTTTCGGTACATCAATTATTGTTTCCCAATAAAAGATATTCCCTCTGCTTAGGACAGGCTACTTAGTTAAAACTGAATTATTAGCTTATCCTGGACATCATATACTTAAAAATAATGGGAGTATTTAGATCGTTATCGTTTGTTCAATTCGATGAATCAAAAATATCGTTAGCTTGTCCTGAACATCATATACTTAAAAATGGTGGGAGCATATAGATTGTTATGGTTTGGTCCACATCAGTTCTATGAATTATGCTTGTGCAGGGAACTGGATCTGCTGGAGCAACGATCCGTCTCTACATCGAACAATACCAATCTGATATCTCAAGGCATGGCCTTGATGCTCAAACAGCATTGAAGCCTCTAATAGGTCACTATATTCATATACATAACAGGCCATTTTTTAAAAAAGTATCTGCATGCTAATACTTAAATCGTGCTTAAATTTCTGGTGCAGATTTGGCACTGTCTGTTTCAAACCTCAAGGACTTCACAGGAAGAGAGAGGCCTACTGTCATAACATAAACTCGTGACGTTCACGACGTCACGCTCTTGTTCATTCTTCGTTTTATTTCGCCGTTTGTCAGCCCTATCAATTGAGGAACTTGAATATAATGGTAGGCCATGTTTTTGAGTTAAGTAGATGGCAAATATGTATCGTCAGGACAACCCCTCCAGAATAAAATATTTCAGAGATACTCTCTCCATTTTGGTAAAAGAAGTCATTTACTCCATCCGTTCTAAGTTATACGTCGTTTGACTTTTTTAAATCTAAGTTTGATTGTTCGTCTTATTCAAAAAGTTTTACAAAATATCATATTTTTGTTATGGCTGCCTTTAGTAATAAATGGATTTTAAGTGGTCATAATTTGACTATATTTGTGCAATTTTTTTGAATAAGACAAACAGTCAAACTTGAGGCTAAAAAAGTCAAACGACTTATATTTTGAAACGGAGGGAGTAGAATATTGACACAGTGTTCAAAATATAATTTTGACTTTTGCTATTAATATTTATAAATATGTTGAAAAGGTACTTTTATGAAATTATAATTTAATACAAATATACTCACATCATTTTTCACATTTCTAAACACAAAAAATATTTACAATCAAAGTTAAAAAAGTTCGACTTAATCTCAAAATAACTTTTTTGCCGACCCAGAGGGAGTAAGTGTTTAAAGTTTTCTAAGTAGATAAGTTAGCTTATTGGTCCCAAATTACATAATCTATATTATTTAATATTTTTGTTCATATTTATTATTTAGGATATATATGTTTTGTTCTAGTCTATCTATAAAAGAACGAGTAGAATTGAAAACAATTCTCACCCAATTTGGTCCCACCTTATCCCTCACGTCGGACCCACACGTAAGGGTCAACAGAGATGGGAAACCCACCAAAAACGCATGTTAGAGAATGTTTCTGCCCAAAACTATTTTTTTTTTCTCACCCGATATCGTACCCGTCGAGCTTTCATTCGCTACTTCGCGCTGGAGGGAGGTTCAATGACGAGATCGTCGCGTTCCAGACGCGTTCCATGTCGATATTTTTCTATCCCCATCGACGTGTCACTCGGCGCTGCCAGGGAGGAGTCCGAGGTCATCGTACGTCTTTGGGCGCCGTCGACGATATGCTGGCCAAGGCCGGCGTGTGCGCCCAGGACATCGGCGAGTCGCGTTGTCATTGTCAACTCCAGCC
This sequence comes from Digitaria exilis, assembly GCA_015342445.1. NCBI lineage: Eukaryota > Viridiplantae > Streptophyta > Magnoliopsida > Poales > Poaceae > Digitaria > Digitaria exilis. Next base: position 575,080 of record JACEFO010002538.1, read on the forward strand.
TCTTCAGCCCTACGCCGTCCTTCACGTCGCTGTTTGTCAACCGTTACGGCCTTCGCCACGAGTCACGACGTCGTCACCCACAACGTCGTCAGTGGCATGTGGGCTGCAGCGCCGGCACCATTGCCATTGACCTCGCCAAGCACATCCTGCAGGTACTTATTCATACGCGCACGCATCGATCCATCTAGCGCTAGATCTTGTGCAGGTAAGGATTATCGGTCTATCCTTTTCGGCTATACTATTCTTCGATCTTCACCGAATCAGAGAGGGTCAGCACTCAGCAGTCAGGGAAATATAGATAATCGTGTTTATGTAGTTGCTTATTTGTTACAGCCTTAATTACATGTAGGCTGTACTCCTTTTGCTTACACATGATAATCATGTGTAATTGTTGTAAATTTTATATTACAAGTATACATCTGGTACTGCACAACAGGAAGATAAATTTATTAAATCACATAGATAAGCCATTCATATTGATATTGTTTTTCACGTACTCATCACCAAGAAAAATGGAGTAATCAATTGAGAAAACACGTTGACTTTGAGTTAGAAATGTTAGATAAAACAATTTCAAAGGCAATACGTAATAATTTCTAATTGATACGAGAGTTTTAAAATAAGTAAAGCTTGCATGGAAACTAAATCATCTTGCTCGCTGGAAGCTGCTCTGCCGACCGATATGGAGGTAACAACGTACATTTATATTGACATAATTGTCTTCGACAGAAAAACAACCCATATGTATGGGTGGTATCTCATATTCGTATTTGCAGAATCATCTTAACAAAAAAAACAATTTATTTTTTACTACGTGCGTGTCGCACGTGCATCAATTTCTATCTAAATGTGTACTATGTTTTCTCTATGTGTTGCTATCTCTACTACTATAAAGTTTTGCACCCTAGGTCCAATCCTATACTAGCATGGTAAGTCTAGGAAAGATAAATGCGAAAAATAGTGTAAGTATGAAATGCGGAAGCTTAAAAGATAGAGAAAATGCAAACTCCTGGCACGGTGATTTTTTTTTACCGAGGGGAGCTTTCCACTAGTCCTTGTTGTTGGAGGCCCTCTCAAAGGGAATGCCCGCACAAGGGCATAAACTCCCCGGTCGAGTAACTCCGTGGGTGACCACGGGACTTTCCCACGCGCAAGTGTGTCTCCGCTCATCCCTCCCTGGATGCTCGTCGCCGCCTTCACTTGGTAGAGCTTCGGCCAAACGCCAAGGGCCTCTCATCCCTTGCACAAGCACCGGCGGCCTCTCCACAAACTCGGTTGGAGGGTCTCGCAAGGCTACAAGCCTCGGATTACAACACTCGGTGCGCGCAAGCACCGGGTAAAGCAAGAGATATGCAAACCTCGCTAAGCTCTATGCTAAACACCTAAGAGATGCGCTAATAAGTCTAGACTAGCACTAATCACTTTGGTAATCACCTAAATCTTCTATTTAGCACTTTGGTGGATTAAGCACTTAAGAATGTGTAGGATACTTATCAATATCTTTCCTGAGCTCAAGCACACTTCGAATGGCCGGGGCACCTCTTATTTATAGCCCCCAACCAAAGAAACTAGCCGTTGTTAGTCGTTGCCACTTTCCTGCGTACCGTCGACTGATTCGACGGGTGCAGAAGAGGGACCGTCGAAATAGTCGTTGCTCCCTATATCTTTGAATCTTTGAATTCCAACGGCTACTTTGCACTATCGACTGATTTGACGGGTACCCCGTCGAAATAGTCGTCGCCCATCAGAGACAAACACACACCGGTCTTCAATCACCATCGACTGATTCGATGGACCGTCGACTGATTCGACGTGCACACCGTCGAACTAGTCGTCGCCTTCCAGAGATGTGCGTACCTTCGGCCTTCTGACACCATCGACTGATTCGATGGGTCGTCGACTGATTCGATGGGCATATCGTCGAAGGGCATATCGTCGAATTAGTCGTCGCCTCTGCGTCTTGCAATTCTTCCTTGCTTCTTCGCGGGTCTTTTCTTCTATCTTCATTGCCATCTTTTGGATGTCCTTCAATATGACTAAGGACACTTTTCCACGTGAACTGGATGGCTTCAATTTTGATAACCATTATTTGGATATTGATTATAGAAGCATTTGGGTGGCTTCGAAAATATCCTTGGGACCTAAAAGCATCAACGAGTAACATCTAGACAAATTGTTAGTACCATTGGTTATGTTGTCAATCAATCGCCAAAATCACAAACTATGGCCTTGGGCCATTTTCCTTACATGCTTATCGTTAGGAGAGCTATTTATCTTTGAAGCCATGTACGAATGCATAACTGACAATCTCTAAAAATTCTAACTGATCAATGCCCACATCATGGCGCGGAAGTCATGGCCCAGAACACCACGCTTCAGGCGTCTCTCCTCTCATACACGTTGCCCACCATAGCATCTCTCCCTCCCTTAGGAAATGGGGTTTCTGGGTGCCATTATAATTTCTAAAGTTCCGAGATATGCCATTTCAATTCACCTATTTCGATCAAATGTCATTATAATTTCGAGTTTCATTGAGCCATGCCATTTTCTACGTATTCGATGCTCATGGCTCCACTTACACGCACCGTATTCGATGCTCATGGCTCCACTTACACGCACCGTATTCGATGCTCATGGCTCCACCTACAGGCACCGCAGACGTACCTGACATTTTGTATGGACCTATTCGCCCCTTGAAACACCTCCTCTCTCCAGTCACTTAACATGGGGCCTACTTGTCATCTTCTTCCTCCATCCTTTATTCCCAATCTTCCTCTCTCTCTTCCCCGCCGCAGGCACCGTTCGTGCAGGTTTGCTTGGTCAACTCCGGCTCCGGGACATCGTTCATCTCCACGCTGGAGCTGAGCCGCTCAAGCCCTCGCTCTACCCGCATGCGAACGCGACGCAAGGCTTGATTAATGCCTTCTAATGGAATTTGTACCAACTTATCTTCAGATAATCAGTAAAGGTTGGTACCTCCCTTAAAAAAATCTCTCTCTGCCCTCACCTCTCGTCGCATGCTGCCTGTGAGTGCGCCTGGCGCACGCACCGCTGCACCCAGCATGCGAAGTCGCAGGAAGGCAGGACGCAGGCACCGCCAATGGGTGACCGGCCTTGGGCGATTGCTGGCTCTGGTTCGACGCTTGCGACGGCAGGTAGGCTAATGGCAGAGGCAGGTACTAATGTAATACATCCAACATCCTATTTCTTAATTTCTATTTTCTCTATCTATTTTAGATTCAATTTTGTCTCCGTGATCTTTCATGATTTATTTTAGATTCAATTTTTGTCTCATGGTATCATTTATCATATGATTGTAGGAAACCAGGCTAAAACCTAAAAGAAAGACACTCTTTCCTTACTACAAGAAGGCATCAGTGGAGAGTGAAGGTCACCACATTCAATTATTGATGATTTCGATATGGTGATGAGTCGCGCAATGAAATTTAAATGAACAAGGTATATTGAACACTTTTGTAAAGTATTCCTTTTTTATTGTCATTGCATATTTAAATACTATGGTCATATGCTTGCGAAGCAACAACCTCAACCTTGTCATTGTCCATGGCAACACCCGCCGCTAAGATAACATGGCCCAGGTAATGAACAACATCTATAGTGAAGGCACACTTTCAGCGTTTGACATGGAGGTGATTGTCCCGGACAGCTGAGAGAACTGCTCGGAGATGTTGTAGGTTCTCGCTCCAAGATTTGTTGTATATGAGAATATCATTAAAGAAAACGAGCACACACTTGCACAAAAAGGGTTGTAGCACTGTATTCATCAAGCTCTGGAATGCCGCCGGAGCATTACCAAAAACTTGAAATGGCCTTGATGAGTACGAAAACTTGATGGTACCCAACTCGCAAGTCTAATTTGGTGAAGAAGCATGCACCATAGAGTTCATCAAGAAGTTTGTCAAATGGAATAGGAAATTTGTCCTTCACTGTGATCATTTGGGGAGCGATAATCTACATAGAAGCGCCAAGTTCTCTTGTTTCTTGACAAGGAGAACAGGAGCTGAGAACGGAGAGGTGATTGGCCGGATCAGTGGATCACGCCTTGCTGGAGCATGGTGGTACACTGAGCCTCGAGTCGAGTTCACCCTTTTGTAGCCGTGGGTAACGTTAGGGTCAAACTACGACTGGATCTGTGTTGGGTAGAACGTGGATTATGTGATCAAAATGGTTAGTAGGTGGAAGGCCGATCGGTGGCTCGAACACATCTGCAAACGGCTGTACAAGATGGTCCAGCAGGAGGTTTCGTGCCCGTGATGGAGTGTAGGCTGCCAGTAGCTAGAATGTCTGTGCGTGTTGAACCAATGCCTTTCCAGAGTATGCGCTTGATTTGGTGCCAGAAGGGCGTGCATAAATTGTCCAGGTCCCATTGGATTGGTCCAAGTGTGCGCAGCCACGACACCGACAAGACGATGTCATAGCAGTCGAGTGGAATGTCGTAGCAGTCAATGGTGAAGGTGGTGTTTGCAATGCGAATGTCGAGCGAGGCCACGACGCGCGACACGGTCGTCTTTTGCCGTAGTGACATTGGCACCGCAGCTATCAAGCAACAAAGTTGAGGCCGACCCGTTGGGCTGCAGCACTGCTGATGAAATTATGTGTAGAGCCGGAGTCGAGGAGAGGCCCGTCAGCTCTTCGCAACCGATGAAATGCGAAGCTGCATGGTCTCCTCGGTTCAGATCCCAATAATAGCGTGCAGAGATATAAATAGGAGCACAAGGCCATCCGCGCTGGTGTCACTGATGAGTACATCAACACCGTCGATACATCCCTACCTCCGCCAATACCACTTGGTGCTATTACTCGTGCTCGTGCCCGTCAAGTTCAACATTAAATAAATTCATTCTTAAGCTCCTATTCATATTTAGACAATGGAGACGCGTGCACTCTTGTTGTACTCAGGAATGATGGCGTGGATAACACGGAGAGGCGCGTTGCACGCGCTGGATTTGGACCACAGGACAGCACCAACTTGTGACGACCGCCACAACTTTATATGGACTCTGTTTTGGGTGTTTAAGTACTTCATGGAAAGCTTATCAAGTTTACTTTCCAATGGATTCAACCTCAAGGGCATCTCTGTTCGGAATCAGCCGCAAGCGTCAAAATACCAACAAGTCCTTTTCAGCCCACGATGCTGCATCACCACTATTTTGGCCCATGGGCCGTGTCTCCAGTTGAGTCCATTACGGACGCGTCCTAGGGTGGAGGACGACCCCAGTACCTCTTTGGTCGCCCTCCCACGTACTAATACCCCTTGGCCACCGCCAAGAATTGTTGGGTTTTGTTTAGGTCAAGTTTAGCCTTTGCTACTTGCCTTCAAGCGCGTGTGCTGATCCAGCCGCCGGTCTTGTTGTAAACGGAACCCCACCACTGTTGAGCTTGAGTTTAAAAACTTTCATTTATATTTCGTGATTCAGCACTTGTAGTACTTGTCCTTGCTAGTTCTTCGATTGCTTGTAGGAACGACACCCTTTTAGCCGGGTGACGCGCTCCACAAGATCGCGGCAGCCATTGGAGGCAAAGTATCGGTTGCTAAGGCGCAGCCTTGGAAGGCTGTAGTCGGGCCGTGAGTGACACCACCATTATCCAATCGAGTTATCCCGACGCCTCTCATTGAAAGATCAGGCGCAAACCCAAGCGGGTCCCCATCAGTTGGTAATCAGAGCAAGGTTTGTCGGTGAGAGATTTCCATCCCTTCATTGTTTTAATCTCCAATAGTCTAGAAAAAGCCATAAAAAAAGTAGAATTTTCCCCCCACCGCACCGTATAGACTCTGTTCGGCCTTTTACTAGCACTGCTTAGTTAGGGCTTATTGAGTTTTTGGTTGCATCGGTTGTGTCGAGTTGCTGGTCATAGTTGTCGTCCTTTAGAGTTTCGAGTTCTTGTCACGTTCTGGTCACATACCGCGCGCCTCCTTGTTGCGTGTTCCAAAAAATAAAAAAAAGAAAAAGAAAAAGAAAAAAAAGAGAAAAAAGGGGCTGATTCTTTGAGTTGTTTCTTCTGTTCTGGTGGTGCTTTTTGTGACTTCCTTTGTGTCGAGGTTCGCATCTCTAGCACGGTCTAGGCTAGGACTAGCACAGAACCACCGTTGAACGATTATTCAGCTTGCTTTTGTTACTAACGTGGTGCTAGTACTTCCTTTCTTGTGCCCACCTATAGCTCCACATATTTGACTACAGTTTGACAGGGTTTGCAGCTGCGTGTGGTGGACCACTCCGAAATTATTCCAAGTTAAGTACCCACGGACCACCAATCGAGTAGTCAGGCACTTCATCCGGAATAAGCTGGAGCGCCGTCGGATTATACCCGATTAACCACGTACTTTCACAATCGAAACAACACGCGCGCCCACACGAAGGTGAGTCCTAGAAATTACAACATTCCAGAAGTTCAACTTACATAAATAGTCTCATAATTATTACAAACCAAGTCTGAATTTTTTTAAAAAATACGAGAGTTCAAAGCAGTGGAAAATAAACTAACGACAATACGTAGTAACACCATAATGAAGCCGGCCATGGTGCTACTCCTCCCGATCCTCGGCAGAGGACAGAACCCACTCGACGTGCCAGCCAGGAGGAACCTGGACAGGCCAAGCGATGGAATTCACCGCCTCATTCAAAGTAGTACCTGAAATAAATAGCCACAAGCAAGGCTGAGTATACTAATACTCAGCAAGGCTTACCCGTCGGGTGAAAACTACATCACCGACTTCTAGAAATGAGAGGCTTTTGGCTGATGGGTTCGTTTTGCCAGAAAGCAACTAAGAGTGGATCCTTAGTTTTATGATTTTAGCATCAAATTCTAATAGTGTTAACCATTCTAGATTAGCATGCTCTCTAAGCATACAAGTGGTGCAATACAATTTAGTACATACAACAAATTCATCGTCCTCATAGTTCCACTTGTTACTCCATGCAGCACAGCGGTCAAGCAGTCTCATTAACCGCGAGAAGCAGACAGTTCGAACCGAATTTCACTACCTGGCCAGGGAAAAACCCAACACACACGAATAATGCTTGCTATAAAAGGCACAAGCACTACCCAACCTTTCCCGTCAATCCACAATTCGGAACCAACTCCCACTCCCTTAGGATACAAGGTTATCGGATACTCGTGGACTAAAGCCGGTCGATCACACGCATGTAACCACATGTGTACAGCAAGGGAAAATACATTTCCAAGGAAAGATGGCTATCGGTCCTAGTTGTATCAATCTGGTACCGGGCTTACCGATTCCCATAGGTCGGCATGTGCGTGGTACGTTCAAAAACTTGACACACAGAACCACACGTTTCGACCTTAATCCAATTATCATACACGGACGGGAGATCTACACATACCATCCCGCCCGTCCATCCTTATGATTCCAACATAAGTAAAGACAAGCAACTCCTATATCTCGCGAGTGACATGAAATCACTCGACTTGCAACGGTCCTAAAGCATTGCACTACCGACCTTATCATACAAGACATAGCTAATAGAATCATGCAACTAAGGTATTCAAACAACTCCTTGAAACGTAAATACACAAGCATAAATAATTTATAGTTGCACGATTTAAAAGTTAGGTTATGCTCCGGGGCTTGCCTTCTTGAGCTAAGCCGGTGTCAGGCTCCGGGTCAATCACGATGACGTTGGCGGGGACGAGATTGTACGTGCCGTCAGCGAGAGCTCCTTCTACATGAGATGCATAAGTTTAAGGGTTGCTGCCATCTCTAGGTCTAAAGGTTAAGGCACATGAAGGCCATATTCACCTAGACAGCAAAGTATACCATTCTTTTCTTTACAAGAATAGAAAAACGGATACTAGGCTTAAAACTTTACTTGATGGTGATTGTGTACACATACAAAACAATTTAACTATTATTTCTTATGCAAAAGATTAGTTCTGGAATTTAGCACACATGCACCATATTTGATTAATTGTCAACTTGATTAACATCTTTTTAATAAACCCAATTTACTCTAGTTCCTTCTCATTTTTGTTTCTCTGTTTCTGTTCGTCCTTTTTAGCTATAAACTTTATGACAGCTACTCGAGTATAAGAGCTAAGCTCACCCCAAAATTTAGCTAAAACTGAGTTGTACAGAATTTATTAAAATTAGTACAAGTTGCTGGTCAAAGAAACACGATTAATTCATATAAAATCAAAATTACTCCCAAAACAGAAGATTTCTCTACCAGAGATAACCATGAGTAAAAGAAAGGCCTTGGCCAAGTGGTAGCTAAAAATATCACTTGGACAGCCCCCAATAATTTTCTATTCGAAAATCAACTCCTATTTTTTTGCTAGCCTAAACACGTGCCAACAAGTTTCTAGACCTCTGGTAAAAGTTGGTGTTTTTCTACTGCATAAAATATTTTTAATAAATGCAGAACCGAGCTAGAACAGAAATCACTAAATAATTCATAACTGAAGTTACAGGCCATATTTTTAGGTCTCCTTTGGAAACAAAGCTTCTACAGACCACACAAGCAACATATCCAAAGTTCAGCTACAAAGGAGCTCAGGATTTGAAATAGTGCACAAAACTCTAAAAACTGAGTTTGAATTTTAATTCAAAAACCGTTCATCAAAAGTGTATAGATGCAAACATGAGATTGGAGTTTACAATCTCAGGAGTTCAGGGAGTATTTTTGTGCATTTTTCTGATTGTTCTACGATTTTTAACGGATTTTACAAGATCTCAGAAAATAGATCTAGGTTTAAAGAATCTTTTTATGCCGGGAACCCTGGATCTTTTAAAACCTTGCAAACAAGTCCTTGAATCTTACACGGAGGACCCTAGAACTAAAAAGGGGAACGCATAAAGGCCCTTGGCTCGCCGGCGACCGGATTCCGGCGTGGGCACGGCGAACCAGTACGGGGGAAGTGGGGGAAAACGACGAGGGGCTCACCGCGAGTCGGTTGGGAGCGGTCTCGTGGTCGGAGGTGGAGTGGCGCGGCTCGTCGACGGTGAGCGGCAGAGAGGCTTGCTCCGGCGATGTCGGCAGCCGGCTGCGGGGGTCGAGGCGAGACGCGGGTTGGCTTGGGAGCTTCACCGGGAGGAGGCGGAGCTCGTCGAGGGTCTTGGCGGCGACGAGGATGACCGGAGGTTAGAGCTCGACGTTGAGGTGGAGGTCGGCGGCGGAAAAGGCAGAGCGGCGGGGAAATTCTGCAATTCCCGTCGAGTGGTGCTCGGCTTCTGTTGGGGATGGCTAGGTCGATGAGTGAGCTACGGGTGCGTTGGATTGGAGAGCCATGGAGGGGAACGTGGTGGATTTGGCTTGCGGCTGCGAGCACTTGAGCTCTGCTCCTCGCGGCCAGAGGTGGAAGACGATGTGCGGCGGGCGTGGAGGAGGGGGAAAGGCAGGGCGCTGGCTGGGGAAAGGGTCGCAGTCACTTGGTGGAGGCTTGGAGCGAGCTAGAGCTGGCTGGGCAGACTGGGGAACGCGCGCGGGGTGGATGGGTGATGGGGCAGCGCCATTGATGCACCTGCAAGCTCGAACAGAGCGTGCGGAGGGGTTGGCGGTCAAGGATTGTGGCGTGCGCGACGGAGGATACGCCGCAGAGCTGCTGGCGCGTAGCGGGCGTGAATCCGGGCCGCGGGAAGGCTTTGCTCGGCGTGCGCGGCCGCGGCCAATGGCGGAGCTCGGCTCGTCATGATGGCAGCCCTCGTGGCAAGGCTGTCAGGGCGCGCGTAGCGAGCGACTTGTCCGGACAAGGGAGCTAGCGTGTGTGCCGGGAGGTGGGACGTGGCTGAAGGGGGTTTGGCCGGCCAGGCGAGGTCGCCGCCGCTCACCGGCCATGTGGTGGCCAACTGCGGCCTGGGGCAGAGCACGCCTGGGCTGTGGTCGGGACGCCCGTGGAGCTCCCCGGTTCAACTGTGCAAAACTCCGAAAATTTGAACTAAACCTTCAAAAGTGCAAATGCAAAAGCTGGAGTTTGAAAGGTGGGACACAACTTTCTTTTTGGGGTGAACCTGAAATTACGAATTTTTCAAGCTCAAACAAGCCATAATTGAAAAGATGTTTTGCATGGTTTTTAGGGTTTTTGAGGGGCTTAACTGCAAAATTTGAAAATGCTTCCAACAGTAACTAGGCTTTATTTGTGATTGCAAACAACTTTTAGTTTTGGAGATTTTCAAGTTTAGTAAGAAATTTTTGAGATCTCAGTTGTGTGTCAAATTAGCCTTATTGAATTTAAACTTTGAATTTGAAAGCTAAATAAGTGTGTTTTTACCCTTGCTGCCTTTTTCCTAGTTTTTAGTGTATTTTTAAAGTTTTAAACATCAGGGATGTCACAACCGATCCCCCTTAAAAGGAATCTCGCCCCGAGATTCGATTGTGCTTAGTGACACGGTAGGGAAAGAAATACCTTGGTCTTAGGAAGGATGTCGGGGAAGTTCTTTTTAAGATACTCTTCAGTTTCCCATGTGGCTTCATCCTCGGAGTGATGACTCCACTGAGTTTTGTACATTTTAACTTCTTCTCTTCGTGTCTTTCTCTCCTTCTCATCGAGGATCTTGATAGGATGCTCATCATAAGAAAGATCCGGCTCAACCGAGAGTTCTTCTTGTTCAACAACCTCGGTCGGAACACGAAGACACTTTTTGAGTTGGGAAACATGGAAAACGTTGTGCACGGTGGAGAGCTTCTCAGGAAGCCTCACATGGTACGCCATTGTTGAGTGATTTCATTTGGACCAATGTAGCGAGGTGCAAGTTTTCCTTTCAATCCAATCCTTTGTACACCCTTGATCAGGGAGACCTTGATATACACATGATCGCCGACTTCGAACTGAAGGGGCTTCCATCTTTGATCAAAGTAACTCTTCTACCGAGATTGTGCGGTTCTCAAGTTTTCACGGATGATCCTAACCTTTTCCTCTGCTTCTTTTACAAGGTCAGGGGCGTATGTGTATCTCTCACCTGCCTGAGACCAACACAACGGTGTCCGACATCTTCTACCATACAAGGCTTCGAAAGGTGCCATTTTTAAACTTGCCTGGTAGCTGTTGTTATAAGAGAATTCAGCCAGAGATAAATATTTCTCCTAATTTTCCCATAATGGATAACACAAGCTCGAAGCATATCGTCTAGGATTTGATTTACCCTTTCCGTCTGCCCATCAGTTTGAGGGTGGTACGCTAAACTACGGATCAGTTTTGTGCCTAGGGATAGTTGCAAATGTTCCCAAAAGCGTGCCACAAATTGAGTACCACGATATGAAATTATCGTCTTGGGTACCCCATGTAAACAAACGATCCGTCCCAAATAGATTTCAGCATACTTCATAGCGGTATAGGTGGTATTGACCGGAATAAAATGTGCGGTCTTTGTGAGGCGGTCCACAATTACCCAAATGGAGTCATGCCCCTTAGGGGTCCTGGGAAGTCCAACAATGAAATCCATGCTTATATCTTCCCACTTCCATGAGGGGATAGGTAGAAGCTAAAGAGTACCTGCTACCTTCAAGTGGCTAGCCTTCACCCGCTGACACGTGTCATATTCCAACACATATTTGGCAATCTCCCGTTTCATCCTAGTCCAGCAAAAGTTTTGTTTAAGGTCTTGTACATTTTGGTGCTACCGAGATGGATAGAAAATTTGGAAAGATGAGCTTCATCCATGATTTTCCTTCGGAGTTTGGTGTTTTTGGGCACTACTATCCGATGTCCAAACCACATTACTCCGTGCCCATCTAGCCGGAAGCATTTATATTTTGCCTTTCCCTTTGCCAATTTTCTTTTGAGGATTTTAATGCTTGCATCATTTAGTTGGGCCACAACAATTTGATCGTGTAAGGTTGGTTCAACAGAGATATGGTTGAAGTACCCGTGGGGAACAATCTCCAAGTTGAACTTCGCCATTTCATGGCCCAAAGTGTCAGTATAGGACTCCACGGAAAGGCAGTGACAGTGAGCCTTGCGGCTGAGTGCATCTGCAACCACATTGGCCTTCCCGGGGTGATAATGCACACTAAGATCATAGTCCTTAGCCAACTCCAACCATCTTCGCTGCCTCATATTCAAATGTGCCTGAGTGAAGACATATTTGAGGCTTTTGTGATCAGTGTATATATTGCATGGGACACCCATCAGGTAATGCCTCAAAATCTTGAGAGCATGAATGACCTCTGCCAACTCAAGATCATGAGTAGGGTAATTTTGCTCATGCGGTCGGAGTGCTTGGGAAGCATAAGCAATGACCCAGTTCTCTTGCATAAGGACACAACCGAGTCCGGTGCCTGAAGCATCACAATAGACATCATAGGGCTTGGTGCTGTCAGTTTGAGTTAGGACTGGGGTAGAAGTTAGATGTTTTCTCAATGTGTGGAAAGCTTCTTCACATTTATCACTCCACTCAAATTTAACTCCCTTCTTTAAGAGTTCGGTCATGGGTTTAGCAATTCGAGAGAAATCCGGAATGAAGCGGCGATAGTAACCAGCTAGACCCAGAAAACTCCGAATCTCATAGACAGAGGTAGGTGGCTGCCAATCCATCACCTCTTGCACCTTGGTTGGATCCACGGATACACCATCCTTGGAAACCGTATGACCCAAGAACTTCACACTTTCTAGCCAGATTTCACATTTGGAGAACTTGGCGTAGAGTTGATGGTCTCTCAACCTTTGAAGAACAATGTGAAGGTGTTTGGCATGCTCTTCCTCATTCTTGGAATATATGAGGATGTCATCAATAAAGACCACCACAAACTTGTCAAGCTCGGACATGAAAACCGAATTCATGAGGTACATGAAGTAGGCTGGGGAATTTGTAAGCCCAAATGACATGACCAAGTATTCATAAAGTCTGTAGCGGGTAGAAAAGGCAGTCTTGGGGATGTTGCAAGGACGAATTTTTATTTGGTGATAGCCAGAGCGAAGATTAATCTTAAAGAACACTCGAGCGCCAGCTAGTTGATCAAAAAGGACATCAATGCGGGGAAGTGGATAGTTGTTTTTTATGGTCACCGCATTAAGAGGCCAGTAGTCAATACACAACCTCAAGGAATGATCCTTCTTCTTCACAAAGATAGCTGGACAACCCCATGGTGACACACTAGGACGGATGAAACCCTTGTCTAGCAATTCTTGGAGTTAAATTTTTAATTCAGCCAATTCATTGGGTGCCATTCTATAGGGTCTTTTTGATATATGTGATGTGCCAAGTTGAAGTTCAATTACAAATTCAATGTCCCTGTCCGGCGGCATCCCAAGTAAGTCATCCAGAAAAACATCAGCATACTCACATACCACCGGAATGTCTTTTAGTTGTGTTTCTACCATGGAATAGGCACAAGCATTGGTGCATTTCCGGTGTGGCAAATAAAGTGTACTAGCCCCATTGTAGGCGAGTTTATTTCCACAACCCTTTCGGCAACATCTAGCACAACCTTATGTTGAGTCATCCAATTCGTCCCCAAAACAATATCAATTCCTTCCAACCCCAAAAGAATCATATCTGTAGGGAAAACCTTACTACCCATCTTGATTGGCACTGATCGAGTGATTTAGTTTGAAGCTATTTTACCACCCGCGGTTGATATCACATAGGCTGATTTGGTGTGGCATGATTTTAATCCACATTTTGCATTAAACCCTGTGCTTACAAAACTATGTGTTACCCCGGAATCAAACAATATCACAATAGGTTGGTTGTGGATAGGAAAAGTACCAGTCATGTCCGGTGCTCCCTCAGGTAGGTCAGCCAGGGTAGTGTAGTTGAGCCTTCCCTGCCTGACTTGGACTCGCTGTTGCTTGCCCTTGTTCTGCTGGTTCTCAGGACGCTGATTCTGAGGCTTGTTCTGTGGGCAGTCCTTGATGTAATGGCTGTTACTGCCACACTTGAAGCATTGGTAGCCACCTCCAGGACGAAGCGGCTGCTGCACGTTTTGCCTTGGCGCCTGTTGCTGCTGCGGCGGTGGAGGGAAACGAGGTGCACGCTGCTGTGGTGGCCTGGCAACCCAACGCCCACCCTGAGGTGCCCTCTGCTGTCCTTGCGGTGCAGCCGGTGGAACCAAGCGGAACCTCTAAGGTTGCCCACCCGAAGGTACAGCAGGAGCCTTTCTTTTCTTCTCGGCCTTATGAACCAAGTTGGCGTCTTCCTGGGCAATGGCAATGTTCACAAGTTCACCATAAGTGGCAACTCGTGTAGTGGTCAACTGGGCCTTGAGCTTGGTATTTGAGGCCATGACGGAACATTTCCATCTTCTTCTTATTGGAATCTGTATGATGACCTGCATAAGGACACAGACCATTGAAGGCCTGGGAGTACTGGAGCACAGTGCGGGTTCCCTGAGTCAGAGCCAGGAACTCGTTCAGCTTCCTCTCAACAAGTCCAACACAAATATGGTGGGCTTTGAAGGCAGTCTTGAATTCCTCCCACTCAATGACATGGTTCTCCTGCAGAAGAGACAGATAGTTCTCCCACCACAGGAGAGCTGTGCCACGGAGCTGGTGCGATGCAAAGACCACCTTGCCGTTTGAAGTACAAGGTGTAGCTAGGATGGAGAACTTAGATTTGATGGCCCGAAAATCCATGCATCAGCTTCCAAGGGCTCCTCGGCTCTTGAGAACACCGGAGGGTGAGTAGCCAAGAAGTCCTCGTACCGGGCCACCTGAGGTGGAGGAGCACGATGACCACCCTGTTGCTGTTGCATGTGCTGCTGCATCATCTGTTGCTGCTGCTGCAGGTTACGGAGGATCTCCGTTTGGGTGGCATACAGTTGCTGCCACGTTGGGGGTTGTTGTGGTGGCAGTGGTGGTGGCTATTGCCCTTCCTGCCCTTGCGGGTTGGTGTTGGAACCGCTAGCATCATGACCGCTGCGAGTGATAGCCATCTGCAGTAGGTACTTGTATTAGCCATAATTCATAAGCTTGCATAAATTAATGACAAGATAGAACGTGACAATGTAATGAAGTTTACTGCGTAAGGATAACATATCAGCAAGCAGTTTTGGAAGAAAAATCATATCTCCCAACAGGAGTCAAATTAGATGCTCCAATTCGGTCAGTAGCTTTTAAATTTTGTGCCCTACAACTTTCGTGTTTGGCTCAGAACCAAAATCGAGCTAGAACTAGGCCGCAAAATTCAAGTTTCAGTTCTCTGTTTTTGCTGTTTTTCAGGAGGCCGAGCTGTAGTATTTTGGTCGCCATTTTCATTTCGCTTAACCAACGAGGTCGAATTTGGGTGAGCGTTTTGTTTGACAAATTTCAGACAACTTTGTAGTTCATGTCACAGCCCAGATGTGAAGGGAAAACAAAATAATAAATAAAACAAGGGTAGCTATAGAAAGTTTTCAGCACAACCGTTACAATCATACTCAAGTTCTTGGGGATCCCATATCCCATGCCAATGGATTACATGTTCAAAAGCTTAAAGGAAAACTCAACTCCAACTAGCCTATTACATGATGAAACCAAAATTTAGGCTATGCGGAGGAGTAACTTGCTACTGAACGCCCCTAGTAGTCGTCTAGGTTGTTAACTGTAGCTTGGCTGCCCACGGGAGATGGTGGAGCTTCAAGAGGTGGCATGTCATCCTCTGTGTCCATATCTGAATCAGGGGCTTGTCCTTCCCCATTCTCTCCACCCTCATTAAGAAGGTGCTGAGCATCATGGGCAGCTAGCATGGCATTGGCATGCTCCAAGTCAGCTTGCACGTTCTCTAGCTCATCTCTCACTTGAGTTAGCTCATTGTTGGCATTATTGTTCTCCAAGTGGAGGTCGGCCAACTGTCTCTCCAAGTCTGCAATCATAGCATCCCTGGTAGTCACCTCTATGGATAAAGAGGTTCTCTCTACCCCAAGGTCACGAGCACGGGCAGACAGGTCAATAGCAAGGTTGAGTGCTGCATTTTGAGACCGCCCTAGAAGTGCCTGCAGCCTATGATAAGCCCTGATCCACCTCATCAAGAGCGTGGCTGCTGCAATGGGGTTCTCTGCCACCCTCAGAGGTGAGCTGAGATAGCGTCTCATCCAGTGAGCGTCGTCAGGTTGGACAGGTGGAAAAAGTCCAAGGAGCTGGTCCTCCACAAGCTCAGTATTCTGGGCACAAAATGAGCTGATCCCACAAGTTGTTTCCAAATGAAAGGACAAATCGTTGCCGATTTTATTGTTGAGCATAGGATCGATGAGCATCTTGATTTAAATATCGGCAATGTCACTTTTACTATATGGAAATTGTATTTTGATGGATAGGTTTGCAAAAGTGGTTATGGAGTTGGTGTTGTTCTTATATCACCTAACAGAGTTGTTTTTGAAGCTCTTAACCGGTTAGATCATAAATGCACTAATTATCAAACCGAATATGAAGTTTTATTATTCGGGTTGGAAATTTTACATGACATGGGAGTAAAACATGTGGAAGCATATGGTGATTCTCTATTGGTGGTGCAGCAAGTATCTAAGGTTTATCAATAATTAGATGGGTTTTTAAATGCTTATGTTGATAAATGCTTAGATATTATAACTTGCTTTGATGAATTTGTGATTTATCATGTGGCATGAGAAGAGAATCCTATACCTAATGCGTTGGCACAACAAGCATCAGGCTATAATGTTCAGAAAAGAAATTTTCATGATAAGAAATCGATGTTTTGTGAAGCCGGAGTTCCTGCTCTGAAACAGGTGATTCCACCGCCTGTCGCAGCCGGTCCAACCGGCACGGCCCGTCTAACCGCCCGCACGGTTGGTCTGACCGCCTATACCTCTGAAAATACCAATTCGGTTGGTTATGATTCCCAATCTGTTGAGGCCGATGTTGGTGATTGGAGAAAGCATCTGGTGGAGTATTTGTAGAGTACTAGCAGGTCAGTGGATCGAAAAGTCCGACGATGGGCTTTCAAGTTTACATTGGTTGATGGTGAACTATATCGTCGGACCGCGGATGGTTTGCTCTTGAAATGTTTAGATCCTGACCAAGCTAGGTTGGCTATGGCAGAGGTTCATAAAGGAATTTGTGGTACGCATCAATCGGCTCGTATAATGAAATGGGTCCTTAGGCGGGTTTGTTTTTATTGGCCTACAATGATAGCCGATTGTTTTTGTTACTACAAAGGATGTGAAGAGTGTCAAAAGCTCGGGGATATTCAGTTAGCACCTGCTGCGTTGATGCATCCAATCATTAGACCTTGGCCTTTTAGAGGATGGGGTTTATATTTTATTGGTAAGATTCATCCTCCGTCATCCAAGGGTCATTGTTTTGTGATTGTGGCTACTGATTATTTTACCAAGTGGATTGAAGCGGTTCCCCTCAGGAACATGACCAATCGAGAGGTGATTGAGTTCATTACTGAGTATATTATACATAGATTTGGGATTCCTCAAACATTAACAACATATCAAGGAACACCGTTTATATCTTAGGAGGTGTGTGAGTTTGTTGAATCCTATGGTATTAAGTTACTCAATTCATCTCCATATTATGCTCAAGCTAATGGTCAAGACGTGTCTAGCAATAAAATTCTGATCAAGCTTATAAAGAAGAAGATTGAAGATCATCCTAAGCGGTGGCATGAGGTGTTATCTGAAGTTTTATGGGCGCATCGTATTTGTAGACATGGTGCTACCAAGATTACTCCATTTGAACTCGTCTATGGTCAAGAGGCCATTTTTCCCGTTGAGGTAAATATGCTTGCTTATAGATTGGCTAAGCAAAATGATCTTAATGCTAGCACATATTGTGCTTTGATGATGGATAATATGATGAAGTGACCGGCAAGCGTTTGGAGCCTTGGAGGAGATTTAAAAGGATAAAAAAAGAGTGGCTCGAGCATATAACAAAAAGGTAAAATTAAATACTTTCAAGTTGATGATTTGGTTTGGAAAACTATTCTACCTATAGGAACGAAGAGCAACATGTTTGGCAAATGCACTAAGTTGGGAAGGGTCGTATCATAATGTGAAGGTTTGTTCTGGGAAGTACTATATGGTGGAGACTTTGCAAGGATTTTAGTTACCAAGGACACTCAATGGGAAGTACTTGAAGAAGTATTATCCAAATGTTTGGCAACATGCTTGAAAGGATATGGCCGATATGTGATATCTCCCTTAGAGAAAAAAAGGCCGACAATAGAGGGTCGCCCTTAGTCTGAATAAATGTTTTATGGTAAGCAAAGCTTTACCAAAAAACAGGGGGGCATATGTTGATGGGAAAAAAATGGTTTAAAGCCGATCAGGCTAGGACAGCCGGTCAGACCACCTGTAGGGGTCCCTGAGTCCGAGTAGAACTAGAATTTTCTCATGTTTTAGATCTGTACAAGGATTTCCTTGCGAGGCAAGACCTCCCCATCCTATAAATATAAAGGGTCATGGCCGATTGAGGACCTCTACCCAATAGTATATTCAACTTGTTCTAATTTTTCTCTAAACCCTAGCTTTTCTAACCCCTTTTGCTTTCCATCTTCGTCTCTACGGCATTTTAGAATGTTCTAACTGGCCTTGCCGATCTTAGAACAACCCTAGGTTCACAGCCTCCGACGGGGTCCCTCCCGAGGGTGTGATCGTAGGCTTTCGTGGCGCCTCTATTACAAGCGCTCTAGACCGGCCCCTACAGGTGGTCTGACCGGCTGCATCCAGGAGCTCCGGCGAGGAGATTTCGACGGCCGCGTGATCTAGCGCTTTCGTGTGTTGACCAGAAGTACGTCAACATCTAATATCATAAATTTCGTACATTCTGTTTAATTTCTGTATAAACATGAGCTTTAGACTGTGGTGCGGCAATGGTGCTGGACAGCACATCGACTGTGTACAGACCGAAGATTGGCCACCTCACTGTCTTGGGGGTTGGGGCAGGTATGGTCTCGTGTCCAGACAAGAACGCTGCTTTCCCAATCGTCTTGTTTTGAATTAAAAAATTTTACATGTCAAATCGAAGGTTTTTTTAGAAAAGTGAACATATGTCAATATTTGAGTCGCTACAACGGTAGGTGTATAGTTGTTCATTATTACATCATCATCTCCACCACACACAAAGTGATAAAAGGCCACCAAAACTTTAACTAGCAGTGAGTCTATTACTAAAACACCATCTATTCTTGGCGAAGATATCTATTGACGTGATCTCAAACAACCGACATCCTCATATGAATAGGGGTCGCTCCTCCTCCTTTTGCAACAAAGACCAAAGTGCATCCAACGTGTTCCTCCAAAACTCACCTGCATATGAGTGAAAACCTTTGTATTGTTAAAACCACATCATTTCTAGATATATAAATTGCGCTGAGTAGCCAATCATGAAAGATATGATGAACATTCTTCAGAGGTGTAATATTAAATCTGGAGGTGTAATATTGTCAAATCAAATGTTTGGACATTAATTAGAAGTATTACATATAGACTAATTATGAATTATTAATTACACATGTGAACTATAATTCGCGATATGAATAAGCCTAACATCATTCTCAATTTAAGTTTCATGAACACAATTATCTAGAGTGACATGTCATCTAAAATTTTTTGAAATTAGGACGAAACACCCCTCTCAATGCATAGTTTGATCTATTATTGTTTCGTTGGTTACATGCAAAACACAAGCTGTCTAGGTAACTGTATATGCAGGGTTTCATGCTCATAAAACTCGTTTCACCTCTCTCTTCATTAATAGAATGACACATGATAAAAATTGCCTACACGATATTCTATTTATTGCCCATCAAACCCCCACTGAGACTGACCTAATTAATTTGTTCGGTCGATGACGCCCCGGATCGGACTTCACCACCAACAGTTACTACAACAAAGAGAAATGGACTCAACAACTGAAACACACAATATTCAAGAGGGTAAGAATCCTGGGACCAACCGTCCCATCACTATGCTTGCTACTCTATTTATAGGGGAACTTCAAGGGTTACAATGTATGACATTCCAGTCTTTTCCTTACACAGGCTCGGTATATTCCCGGATATTCGAGGGCATTACAGTATTAAGACTTGGACATGGGTCCTGCCTATTAATCGCTGCTTTGCCTGATTTCGGGCATCCTCCTCTTCCGACCTTCGTCCTCACAAACACTTCGGGGGCCCTGAAGAGCATTTCCTCAGTACAGACTTCACGACGGGGCCGAAGGTCCTTGAAGTCACGTTTACTTCGTGAGGGAGCTGAAGGTCTTCGAAGTTGTATCGACTTCGGGGCTTGCCCGAAGGTTCCCGAACTCGACGTTAACTTCGTGGCGAGGTCGAAGTGCTCTGAAGTTCCTGCAACAAAAGGTCATGGGAAACACACTTTTGCACACGTGGCCTAGGCCCGAAGGTCTCTCCCCAACATAATCTATCATTATCACATGTTTACTATAGCGTGCCATTGTCAAATTTATTGCATAATTAGGCTTAATAGATCCATCTCGCCAATTATACTGTATCTGTGTAATTTTTTTTTGTAATTTATCTATATTTATTATTCCTAATTAGAGAAGGATGCCCATCTCTTTTGCTTTAGGGAAGTCGGCCGCATGATCTGGTGCAAGCAACCAAGTTTGTATCAGAGGGAGGTATTATTGCTAGGTCTAACATTCCTATCCTTATCAGCTAGAAAGAGTACAAGAACAAAGATGAACATTTTGAAGGCTTCACAGGCAGGCTATGTGTGAGTGTCTGTCGACATTCCTTGTATTACTTTCCACTTGTATGTTGCCCTTGCGTAACATTATTTTCAACATTAATCAACAGGGGAGGTTAGAAATTGATAGTGTGCGGCAAAGATGGTATGAATTAAAGAAGAAATAATTTCTTGGCATCTCTGCTAATTAGGTCCTTACAAGCTCTTCTGTTGCCACCATGTCTGATGCACAATGGGGTCATCTTGTTGACAAGTGGTCTACTTCAAAGAACAAGCTATTCTCTACCGCTTCATATTTCTCACTTTACAATTGCAATACATCTCTTGCAATGCAATCAATCTTTGACCGGAACAAGCTAAACCAGGGAAAAGTGATCTCGTACTTATATTGTACAATTGCATACATGCGCAAGTGTCCACAGAATTGTAATGTAACGCTTTCATTCTTTTGTCTTTCTTTTTGAATGACTACATACACACTTGCACCAGAATAACATACACATGCACCTGAGTCGGTCTCTCGCAGCTAGTGTCATTGTAAAAATTTGGTTCCTTCACCTGTTCAATATAAGAAAGTATTAGTTATTCTATCTGCTTGATTGTGATGGTCGAGAGTCAGTCTCTCGTAGCAAGTGTCACTCTTCAAATTGGTCCTGCACTTGTTCAATATATGACAGCATTAGCTATTCTATCTACTTGATTGTGATGGTTGAGAGTTAGTCTCTCGTAGCAACTATCATTCTTTAAATTTGGTTCCTGCACTTATTTAATATGTGACAGAATTAGTTATTCTATCAACTTGATTGTGATGATTGAGAGTCAGTCTTTCGTAGCATGTGTCATTCTTCAAATTTGGTTCCTTCACTAGTTCAATATATGACAGTATTAGTTGTTCCATATGCTTGATTGCGATTGTTGAGAATCTATATTGGTACCCACTATTCAAAATCATTTTGTAATGTTTCTTAATTGTTTGTTTTGTTGTGTGTCTGACCACCATTTTTGGTACACCAGTTGCAGAACAAGCCTTGGGCCCAGGACGCTGACGGCCACGAACAGGCTAGCAATGACGGACTTGATGCAGTCGAATCCTTCAAATTTTGCCATACCAATAGCCTATTGATGTTATTAGTGACACAGCTAGACAGTCACTTATAATTCCTTGTACATGATTGTCCCAGAATTTATTTGATACAACCCTTCTTTTTATATAATCGTTGAATTCGGTCTGTTGGAATTTTTAGGAGTTAATGGAAGCTCTACGGGCAGAAGTTGTTGCTGCCAGGACACCACCATTGTATAGTGCTTAGGTTGTTTCCAAGGTCCGCTTCCAAGGCAGCTTCAATGACACTTTCATGAAGAATGCAAGTATATCTGATTACTCCTCCAGGTCTCATTCACTTTGTGAAGGTGCGCTCTATTCTCAACTTGTTGTTGAAAATGAAGGTTTAGCTGTCCTCGAGGAACAAATGGAAGAACAAAAGAAGCAGAGTGAGGCAACAAAGGTTGAGTTTGTGAAGCTGAAGAAACAACAAGAAGAGGTCATGAGAATGTTGTCCAATAACCCCAGCATCTGTGGTACCTTTTCTAAGCCCTTCCTCTGTGTGAAACTATTATCTTCTCAGCCTTGATCCTCTGTGTTTGTGTTTGGAACTATCTTCTCAACCCCTTACCCTCTGTGGGTTTAGATATTATTTGATTGTGAACTCTACTGATGTTATGAAGTATGAACCTTCTATTATTTGAATATGTTGTTATATAAATTGCTATTAACTTTTGATTTAAAATCTAGTGAATGGTCCATGACGAAATGTGGACAATTATGATACAAACATTGTCCTAAGAAAAAGATGTGGAGCTTTAGTAGGATGACACGTGGACTAATATAAATAGACACGTGTCCAGGCGCAAAGGGCCATCTGGACCAAGGCAAAATGGATTGTGAACCAATGAGAGCATGACACGTGGACTAACTGAAAACAGATAAATGTCGAAGCGCTAAGTGCCATGTGGACCAACCAGAAAACTACACGTGGTCCAATGAGAAAATGTGATCCAATGAGAGTATGACACGTGGACTAATTGAAAACACACAGGTGTCCAGGCGCTAACCACCACATGGACTAGTTAGGAAATGACACATGGTCCAATGGGAAAATAGCGAGTAATCCAATGATAGGATGACAATGGACTAATTGAAAACAAACTAGTGTCCATCCGCTAAGTGCCATGTGGACCAATAAGGAAAAGACATGTGGTCCAATGGGAAAACAAAGAGTGAACCAATGCCACAATGATACGTAGACTAATCGAAAACAGACACGTGCCCGGGTGCTAATTGCCACATGGACCAATTCAGAATGGACACATGGACCAATGGGGAAAAAGATTTTGGGCTAATGCTTGGATGCCACATGGACCAAATAGAAACCGACACGTGTCCAGTCGTGAGGAGCAATGTGGACCAATTCGGAAAGGACACGTGGACCAATGGGAAATCGGATTTTTGGGACAATGGTTTGATGACACATGGACTAATAAAAAATAGACACGGCTACATTTTTCTTATGAGCACGTGGACCAACGAGACCACGAAACATGTTCAGGCCCGAATAGACATGTGGACTAGTCCAAAGGTGACACATGCACTAATGACACATTGACGATGGCAATGGCATGTGGATAGAGCCACATTAACGGCCATGGACCACGACACGTGGATCTATAGGTTCAGCGACAAAATTTTTGGTTCGTCGCGGATGAAAATGGTTCTGTGACGATGACTCTTTGATCGTCAAAGAGAGCTCTTTAGTCGTTACGGCCTTTTCTTGTCACTCGTTAGGTGACGAACCCAATTTCTTCACTAGTCCATCACAAAACAACAAGGATGAAGTTTTTTGCACTTTCAATGATGAAAGTAGAACATCAACTTTGTTCAAATTTCTAGTAGTGTATGCGGCTCAGCAAGATTCGAATCGGCGACCTTTCTCTCGCGCGTAGCCTCCTTTACCACTACACTATACTCTTGATGGGACTATGACACCATAAGAGGCGGTGAATTAGGTGTTCTAAAATCCAAGGCTCCAAATAAACATATAAACTTATCTAATCTTATACTAGCATGACAAGTCTACAAAGGTAAAGTGGAATGTAATGCAATATGGAAGGCATAAGGTAAAGGGTGGAGAATGCAAAGTATCGGCACATGTAATTTTACCAAGCTATTAGAAAGCTCATGACTTTTCCACTAGTGCTCGTTGTTGGAGCCACTCTCAGGGAATACCCATGCAAGGGCCTAGCTCCCTGGTCAAGTACATCTATGGATGGCCAAGGGACTTCCCCATGCACAAGTGGGTCTCCACTCGCCCCTCTCGGATGCTTCTCACCGCCTTCACTTAGTAGAGCTTCGGCTATCTAGACTGGGGCCTCTCTTCTCTCTCTCTCTCTCACACACACACACAATACCCGACGGGCACTCCACAAATGTGATTGTAGGGTCTCGTAAGACTACAAGCTAGGTATTACAACACTTGTTGCATGCAAGCACCGGATAGATCAAGAGGTATGCAAACCTCGCTAAACTCTAGGATAAACACCTAAGAGATGCGCCAAAAAGCCTAAACTAGCACTAAGCATTTTGCTAATTGTCTTGATATTCTAATTAGCACTTTGGTGTATTGAGCATTTAATAGTGTGTGGAACACATGCCAATATCTTCCCCAAGCTCATGCACACTTAAAATTGCCATGGGATGGTGCATTTATAGCTCCGATCAAAGGAACTAGCCGTTGCAACCTTTCTGGGTACCATCGACTGATTCGGTGCCCCCATTTGTCACCACCGAATGGATCAATGCCCCCCATAAGCATAGAAGGCCGAAGTGCATTTTTATAGGCATAAGGACTAATCGATTTGGTGCCCCGCATAACTGTTTTGATAGTTTTTACATCGTTTCTTCATAAATTTTTCGTCTCTTTTTTGTGACTTTTGTAATAGATTAGAGAACATTTTCAACCATTTGCATGACTTCAGAAACATCCTTGAACCCTCTAAAATATCTAAAATGATACATCTTGAAGATCATGTTAGTCCCAATAGCTATGTTGTCAAATGATTACCAAAATTACAAACAACGGCCTAGGGTTATTTTCCTTACAACTGTCTTAAGCGTCCATAACCCATTTTGATTCTCCACATATTGTACCCAACTGAGAGTAAATTGCTTATTTGAGGCTACAATTCAAATGGAAAAGTTGTCAACTATAATGTTTCATAACTCTTCGAAATCTAGAACTTTCGTTATTGAAGTTTCTCCATCCGAGTTCATTTACAAAATTTTGAATTTCAGATT